>CM002495.2:21968752-23168752 GCA_000573905.2 Oryza punctata | reverse complement strand
AACAAGCCAGCTAGCTTATCCAAATATCCACGGAATGTGCTGCACGTGGCATTGGTGATGGAGAAAATAAATTTAGCAGTTGTACTAGACTTGCTGAACTTTTCAATGCATGTGCTATGTTCCTCAGCTTATCGTCAGTTCCTTCCTTGTTACTACTACAGTTATATATTTGATAATTGCATATCTATCACAATAGTGCAGCTAGATTAGAATGGACTATTTTGTAACGTTAAAATCTTGCAAATTTCTAACCTACGATTTGCTTTGTGATTCGTGCTCCGACCACCCTTGGTCCTTTACCTTTAGCTCCGGTGACCCCTTCTCTTCCAGTCATACTGAAGTTCTGGCGACTATTGACGGTCTAACAAGTTAGGGTTTAGTATCTCGGATTAGGGTGGAGGCAGGAAAGGTTGGGAAAAGGAACGAGGGGGAGATCGTCGGGCTTAGAGAGATAGACGTGGGAGGCGATGGTCCGGTGGTGGGTAGTGCACAAGGACGGGCAGCAAGGTGCCGGTGGTGGCTCCAAAGCCACGAGGATGAAGGAGGGAAGTGGGTTGGTGTTGGTGGCAGGGGAAAGCGAGATTGTCGTTACTACTATACCTTTAACTAATTGCATAGTGTTACCTCAAATTCTTTTATATACACAAGTCTAAAATGGTTATATGGAGTGTATATATACATTGTAATGACAAGCTTTTTTTTAATGACACATGAGGAGTGTAAATCTTTCCAGTTCATGATAGAAAAGTTCAGTAATAAGCACCGGCGGTTTAGTGGTGCTGCCATAGGTACATGACTATCAAACTGAGTTCAAATTATATTGCTCCCGAATATTACTATTACTAAGGCTAGGTAGCGGCCACTGGTCTCTGCCTCCGCTTTGACAAGAGATGTAATTATATAGGTGCGTGTGTGTATGTACACACAGTGGTGTGTGTGGGTATATGTTTTTCATGTAATAAGAAAAAAGTGAGAAAAGTTCGGTACACCGAATGAAAACCGAGGGAAAAGAAAGGAAAACATAAGAGGCCAAACTTCAAAATAAAGGACGGAAGATATGATATCCTCATGGAGATATTATACACAAATGGCTCAGAATGTTTGGATTAAAAATTTTCCCAGATGAGAAAAATGCTAAGGAGAAGCCACACCTAACAGGACCAACCATATGGGATTTCTTTTCTAGTACAACAATTATGAATTTGTTGGAGTACCAGCAAGATATAGTCATGGGTTCATGACTTATCAATTGCACTCGTGGGCGGCTTAAATATCTGAAGTACTGTACATGATAATCCACTTTCACAAACGACAGTTTGTGCATGCATGTAGAAGCAAGCAAAGGCTATCTTCCTAGCTAAATATATCTAAATGTGTATGCATCTTTCGCTTTGGTGGCATCGTTTTCAAACGAAAAGAGAATTTCTTGCGCCCCAGCATCATCCTCTTCCGTAGCTGGACAGGACAGGCCTTATCCGGCACGACAAGTCTACTACTACTACTACTGAATACACTGATCATCTCTCGTCGTCTCATCGATCTCCTGAACTTTTCCTCCTGATCAGCTTTACCTTTACTTGCAGTTGCATTGCATGGTTGCGATGTTGCATTCACCTTAGGAAGGACGGCAGTAACATTCCAAAAGGTCTCCTCACGATCACAGGCAGGTACTAGTACTACTCCATGTTGGTCCACTAGCAACTCGATCCATGCAGGCCGACGGATGGATCGTGATGTGAGCAGTCGTGTACTTGTGTGCCAACTGTCCTTTGGATCCTAAGCTAACGCAGCCGGCAAGGAACCTTTGGTCTGAATGATGCACTTATGCAACTACATCACCGGCGAGCTCAGCTGGTTTGGTTTGGCACGGTTCTTGTTTGGTTGTTACTAATGGTGAGCTTTGCTTGTGCTGTATCCCCATCAGAGTTTGCTTTTGTTTACCAAGAGAGCTATTCAAGAAAACGTTGTATAGTGTCGTGTTAGTGTACAGAATATACTAGTCCAAGCAAGACTTACAGTTGCTCACGTTTGGGCTGTGTGTGCGCGTACGACCAGAATGGTGGTCAGAGGAAGTGGGACGACAAATGAGGTGATCTGATCGAGATGACACATGGGAGTGAAAGAGAGTTCGAGTTCTGCAAGAATTCGGCACCTGAAACGGGCGACAGCAACAGCCTCCCGCGCCGAGATACTACCGGTGAAGAGGAGGGGAGAACTAAGCGTAGAATCTTTAGGAATTCGAGGGACTTTTCCTACCGTAGCTTTGGCATGGTCCATGGCGCCATGCATATGTGAGACAAGTCGAGGCAACGGAGGAGTCGTCGCCGTCCACGCTCCCCGGTGGGAGTCACCGACGGCGAACGACGACGACGATATCGGGCTTGCTTCCTGGCTTAGCCGCCCGTCGGTGTCGCGCGCGCGGTGTCGGGGAAGACCCGGACACCGCCACGCCGTCTTCCTGACTGGGTGTTCTCTCTCCTTCGGTTTTGGAATGATATACCAGTAGAATTTTTAATGGAGAGCGTGCAGACTAGTTGTACTCCAGTAGCTTTCAGGCTCTTGAATAGAAATTTTCAGCGCACGTGAGAAGAGGAATCTCATTAGCACATATTAATTAAATATTAATAATTATAAACTTAAAAAAAGATTTATTTAAATTTTTCGAACAACACATATATATTATTTAAAAAACACACATATACATGTTAACGGAAAACGAGGAAGTTGAAGTTTGGTGTTGAGAAAAAAAAATTCTTCAACTTCAAACTCAACTTCCTCACTTTTCCGTTAGTACGTGTAAAAAGTTTATATGCAGTGGCGAAGCCATGTTGTGTTTGGGGGTGCACATGAACCCCAAATTCCTAATTTGCATTGAAATTTTCTAGATTTTCAATTGTAGTGCACCCTCCTTGTTTTGATACTAGCTTTACCCCTTTTCTGTGTAGAAGTTATTTAAAAAATCAAATAAATTCATTTATAATTTTATAATAGTTAATACTTAACTAATCATACGTTAATAAGTATTCTCGTCTTACGTACGCCGAAAATATCTATCCAACTGGATAACCAACTGGGCCTTTTACAGTTGTACGCTAGTTCTTACCCCTCCATCCTAAAAATATGAAGAGTTTTGATTGGATACATCCTAATACAATATATCCGATCTATCCAGATTCCCCTCCATCCTAAAATATAAAAAGTTTTGATTAGATACATCCTAATACTATATATCCGATCTATCCAGATTCGTAGAGTGTTTCATTAACCAAAGCTTCTTATATTTTGGGATGGAAGGGGATAACTTTGTACACGGGTCAGCGTTTCTGTTCTACGCTACGGCTACTCGATGTCCGTCTCTGTCAAAGCTGGAGCACCGAGCAAACACCACGGCGTCGACGGATGTCGTGTCCAGCGGCGAGCAAAACAGTTGGAAACACGCGCAGGCGAATAGGCAGAGGTAGAGGTATTGTTCGTCGGAAAGCCTCGTGGCAAGTGGCAACCAACAGAATCCAGCTGGTCTGACGCGAGAGGGGATGGCAAAGCTGTAGTGCTGTACAGATGTTGGCTCGCCGCGGAGACGGTACAGGGGGGCATTTAACACCAAGCTGCCGCCTGTAAAATTGGTAGAGAGCTGAGAACAGAGCGAGCCAGCTTTCAGAAGATGCAACTGCAGTGCTACTGTGCTAGTAGTACTCCGCATTGACGCAGCCAGAGCCCTGAAAATCTCGGGTGAGGTAAAGAACAATCGATGGATGGTCATCGAACCATGATTTTGTCTCTTCTTTGTTCTGACGATCTAGGCAGGGAAAAAAAAACTTTTGACGTTTGTACAAAGGAACTGTCTACCGAGTAAAACATGAACATCTGTAACCTAACGATCGATCACTAGTCAGTTTTGGCTCACCTTTGCCCTTTTCCCGTTTTCACACCTCCCCCCAAAACCATTTTTTTCTCTCTCTCTCTCTCTTCCTGCTAATTACAAAAAGGAATCATGAACGAAATGAACGGGGCTCTTTCTCACGAGCATGTCACGCGACCTCTTCTTGATCCTTCAATCATCTAGTAGCGAGTTCTCGAACGAGACGGGGGGTCGCGAAGCTGCGGGTTGCTGCTGGGTCGGCGGGACCGTCAGGCCCTGGAGCATCTTGAGAACATCGGACGGGTCATCCAGGTAGTACTTGGCCAAGCTCGGCTTGTTCCCGACGGTGCAGGGGAAGATCTCGGCAGTCTCCGGGAACGCACGCGAAGGGCTGCTCATTGCCTCGAACATGTCTTCATCCGACCGGTCATCGCCAACGCAGAAGATGAAATCTGGCAAGCTGCCACGATTTCCCATGGTTGAAATGAGATTACGCACGGCGACTCCTTTGCCCACACCCTGCACAGGGATAATAGTATAAGTGGTGAGACAAAATAGGACAAGTGATGGCGCAAAAAAAAATAAGACTGCTCGAGGAGATAAGCTGGAGATATTAGGGGAAAAAAATACAGCCGACAGAAGATATGTAGCAGGCGTGGCCCATGAAATTTTATTAGACCGAATTATATTGAATGATGTAGTACGTGCTAAAGGGATATGGTAGCTGAATATGAGGTGGATGAAGCTTCTTAAAGTCAGTCTAATCTAATGTCTTTTGGTCTGAAAGCAATGCTTGCTTGATCATGACAGCTATCGGTGTAATTGAGACTTGTTCTTTTCGTCTTGGTCTCAGCATACGAAAGTGAGATAGCAATCTCAAAAGATGATACAGAGATATATGGGATGTGTATCCTTTCAGAAATACTAGAGAGAACGATACGGGGCGACTTTAATACAGGTTTCCGTACCTGAGGATTAACTTCCACAATCTGATGGCCGCTCTTCACAAAGACTGGTTCGTTCGCAAGCACATTCTGCAAGTGGTCCTGGAGCTCTTTGGCCTGGCATGATCCAAAATCCGGATCGGCTTCCTCGTAGTGCCACACTAGTGATGTTTCTTTAACCTCGATGTATGACCCATCGGTTGCATCACTGTAGTGCTTCATTACAGGCCCTGCGATGTTCTTCCAATTAAAATGTGTCTCCAACTTGCATGACTCCCAGGGAGAATCCCTGCTCCACCTGATAAACAAAACAGAGTTACTACTTAAGCAAGCAGCCAATCTTATTCCTTAATCTCCTCACAGTCACATGCACACCAACATAAAGTAATGTTAGTAGAATCAAGAAGTTCAATCCCACAGGAGTAGTCAGTTGTTGCCCTGTATTATCTATACTGTGAAGAACCTATATAAAATTCAGAATAGCTATACTTTACAGAGCATTTGTCAATCAACATCGACTCATTACCAACCTTTTCGGTATACTACATAAAGCAATTCCTCTTTGTGCATGCTCAAATGTAGTATTTCATTCAGAACATGTGTATTCTAACAGAAAATATAGAACCACAAAGGCTCTCTATGCTTAAATACAACCAGCATCTACTATTTAGTTTCATAATGCAAGCCAGCAGATTGTCACCAGTTCAGGCTAGTGACCTGATTCCAGAAGAATTGCTATTTCAAGTATATACACTATACCCAGGCCACCTTATCCATTTGTCACCTAACAATGCCTAGGCCGACAGCAAACACAATTTCACCTAACCAAACAAAGAAGCATGCCAAGAGAATAGGGAGGAAATCTTGTGCTTACCTTGTGAAGTAGCCGTGCTCTGCAGAGATCCCCAGCTTCTCGTCGCATGGTGCAAACCACTCAGCCAGTTCATCCTTCCCACGCCCGCTGACGACGAAAACGGTGTTCGTCGGATCTGAGCACAATTCATTCAGAGTACGGATCACTTCCTCACTGGGCGCCTTGTTGATCAGCTCCTGTGGCATCACTGTGCCATCGTAGTCCAGTAAAATGAGCCTGTTGCCAGTCTGGCGGTATGCTTGGTTAATGAGCTCGGGTGAGAGTTTCTTGAAGCTGGGGCCGAGCGCGACGACGCGGAAGCCCATGCCGAGGCCGAAGTTGAGGATCACCATGGACGAGTTGTCCTTGCAGGCCTTCTGCAGGTCCTGGTCGAACGACTGCGCCCAGTAGACAACGTCGTGCGTGCTCACGTACCTGTAGTGCTTCTCCTGGCGCAGCTGCTTCTCGCCGTCGCTCATCTTCAGCGCCGTGTTCATGGCGTCCGCGACGTCGTCCACGTTCCAGGGGTTGACGCGGATCGCGCCGCTCAGCGACGGCGAGCACCCGACAAACTCTGACACGATGATGGCGCTCTGCCTCGGCTTCCCGGCAGGAGCGGTGGGAACCGGGCCCTCCTGCCGGCACACGGTGTAGAAGTACGGTATCCTGTTCAGCCCGTCGCGCACGGCATTCACGATGCAGATGTCCGCGGACGTGTAGAACGCCACCTTGTCGTGCATCGGCATGGCGCCGTCGATCACAACCACCGGCTCGTACCCCGCCCAGCCGAACCGGGCATTGATCCGGTCACGGATCGCCAGCACCTCCGCGCGGACCTCGTCGACGTCGCGGCCAAGGCTCCGCGCCGGGTTGTTGATCTGCACGAGGACCACCTGGCCACGCAAGTCCGCCCGCGACTCCAGCAGCTTCTCCATGGCCAAGAGCTTGAGCCCAATCCCCTTGAACAAATCCATGTCGTCCACGCCGAGCATCAACTGGCGTCCCCTGTACTTGTCAGCGATCTCGTTGGCCTTGGCGACCGTCTCCAGCAACGGCAAAACCGCGCGGAGCTGGCCCATGTCGATGCCGACGGAGAGGATCTTGACGACCACCGTGCGGCCGAAGTACTCGATCCCGATGTACCCGCGGCGCGAGCGGTTGGAGAGGCCGAGGACCCTGGAGCACGACGAGAGGAAGTGGCGCGCGTAATCGAAGGTGTGGAAGCCCACGAGATCGGCGTTGAGGAGGGCGCGGAGGAGGTCCTCGCGGACGGGGATGGCGCGGAAGAGCTCGGAGGAGGGGAAGGGAGAATGGAGGAAGAAACCTATGCGGGCGCGCGGGGATTTGTGCCGGAGGAAGGTGGGGAACGCCCAGAGGTGGTAGTCGTGGACGAACACCAGGTCCTCGTCGGGGTTGAGGAGCTCGAATACGCGGTCGGCGAAGTGGGTGTTGACGGTGAGGAAGGCGCGGTAGAGGTCGCCGTTGAAGGGAAGGCCACCGCCGCTGCCGTAGGAGGGCGCGAGCGGGAGGAGGTAGTGGAGATGCGGCCACATGTAGTGCTTGCAGAAGCCGTCGTAGAAGTCGGCGTGGAGCTTGGCGGGGAGGAACACCGGGTAGCAGGAGAACCGCGCGAGGAGATCGGCCGCGAGCTCGTCGGACGCCTGGACGGACTCGGCGACGGCGGAGGGGAGCACGCCGACGAAGACGACGGGGCGGGGGACGCCATGGGAGAGCTGGAGCGGGAGCGCGTGCGGGTCGAGGGTGAAGTCGAACCCGTGCGGCGCGTCCGGATTGGGATCCGCGCGGAGGGGGAGGCGGTGGGCGACCACCACGCGGTGCGCCCCCGGCGGAGGCGGAGGCGAAGGCGAAGGCGAAGGCGGCGCGCCGCCCTCGTCGCCGGAGTTGGGGAGGGAGGGCATTGTCACGGCAAACACGGGGGTTTGGCCGTTTGGGTTTTTGTGGAATTGGAGGAGGTGGGCCGTGGGGCTGGCTATTTGTTGGCCTGGCCGCGCCTCGAGGGCAAACGCGCGACACAGCTGGCTGCCAAAGCGTGTTTTTACAGCCTGGACCCTGACGTTGCCGGTTTTTCAAAAATCAAACCGGGACATAAATGCAAATTTGGACTCCCAGTTTCCTATCCTCTATAGCACCCATTTTGCTACATTTATTTTCTGATATGTGGTAGAAAATGTGATTGACACATTTGTGAGAAATAAAATTATTCCAAATTATAAGTGATAGGTAATAAAATAAAAAGGGTTAGCTTAACATTTACGCCATTAACATCTGATATTTACTACACCGATTAAAGCTTCTACGTCGTTTTGCGGTTAATGGTGTCAACTATACAAAGTATACTCTCCTTTGCTGAGTTTTGTGCGTTAAGAGCTAATAATTTCTTAGTGCGGGCAACTATGCACGCAACAGTCGGCTTTATAATTACTCCCTCTGTCCTAAAATATAAGGAATTTTGGATATATAAGATATTTTTTCGTAGTACTATAAAGTATCTCATCCGTCTAAAATTATTTATATTTTGAGACGGTGAGAGTAGATAGATAAGGATCCTCTGTTAGCATCAACATAAAAGTACAACTAGCAGGAAATTAAAAGGTTTTCATAAATTTATCTACTATGACAAATGATATTCAAATAACTCATTAATTCCTCTCATATACTTGCATATTTGCACTCACGTCCCATCCGGCATCAATTTTTTGAACTTGTGTTCAACACGCAATCGCAAAATGTGATACAATGGTCTGTGTCATGAAAAAATAAAATAAAGTAAAAGGATTGTGCAATAATATAAAAGGGTTGCCCGGTATTTACGCTATTTATATATGTTGTTTACTGTACCGATTAAATCTTATATGTCGTTTTGCGGTTAATGATATACAACTATACAATGTATACTCTCCTCTAGTTAACTTTGTGCATTAGTGGCTAATGATTTCTTAGTGATGGCAACTATGGACGCAGCTTTTTATGACTACATAGATAAGGAATCGTTGCTCGCACTAACATTAGAATGTACAGTTAGCAACAAATTAACCGGTTTTCATGAGTTCAACTACTATGACTTATGAAAACCGAAAGCATCAACATTTCCTCTCATATACTCAAATATTTGCATTCATATCTGTTGGTGATACGAGTCCAGAGTATAGAGACTAAAGACTTGAGGCAGCACTCTCCCGAGAGGGGTCGGACCCGAGGGTGCGGTGGCGATCATCCTCTCTAGTCTCCGCTCTCCTCACACTCCGCTGTCACGGGGGTCGGGGCGTCCCAACCCCTCCGCGCTTCTGCCACGTGTGCGGCGTTAGATGGGCGATTCGAACGCCCACCTAACCGCATTAATAACGGCTCAGACGAGCGCGCCTCGTCGTATTTAATGCGACGTGGAGCACGCGTGACCGGTCTAACGCCGGTCACGCGGACTGACCGGTCTGTGACCGGTCAGAATGACTGATGGGACGGCGGCGCGGTGCCTGTGCACTGGCTGCACGTCAGGCGGTGCGTGGCACGCCTCGTCAGGTCCCATCAAAAATAATGAGAGCTTTTTTGCCTCAATCTAACCGGAGTTGGTATATCTGCTCCGGTCAGATGACGCCCATCTCCCGGTACGGACGGAGCACAAAAGTCTCCGCCTATTTAATAGGGAATGACACGGGCGTCCCCCTTGTCAGTCAACTGATCAGACAGGAGTCACGCTGTGGCGACTATGCATGCAACTTCTGGGATGAGCGACAAGATGGCTTTTAAATGTAAAAGAATTTTTTTCTTTCTCTGGGGAGTAACCTGTTGGCCCATGTGGTAGCCCCTTAAGGTATAAAAGGAGGCCCAGGCCTAGAGAAAGGAGGTTGGATTCGTGAGAAATCAACTCTAATCAACCACACACAAGAGTAGGGTATTACGCCTCGCCGGTGGCCTGACCTGTATAATTTCCCGTGTCACGTTCCCTCGAAGCACCTCTCTTTCGATCCCTCTCACGTTGAAGTGCGAATTTCACCCTGCGTTCCCGGCCGAACTCACATAAGGGGATCCTCACTATCCCCCGTTGAAAAGCTCACGATCTAGTATCTATTTTCTAAACTTGTGTTCGACACACAATAGAAAATTGGATACATTGTTTTTGCCTGATGTTTATGCCATTCACATCTGATATTTACTGCACCAGGTTATATGTCGTTTTGCGGTTAATAGTGTTCAACTACACAACATATACTCTCCTCTAGTGAGCTCTATGCGTTAATGGCTAATGATTTCTTATTGCTGGCAACTATGGACGTTGTAGGTAGCTTTTATGACTAGATGGATAAGGATATATCGCTAGAGCCAACATTAAAAATGAACAATTGACAATAAATTAAATGATTTTCATAAGTTGATCTACTATGAAGAATGACATAAAAAAAACTTAACATTTCCTCTCATATACTCACATATTTGCATGCACCCTCGTCCCATCTAGCATCAGTTTTTTGAACTTGTGTTCAACACATAATCAGAAATATGGTACATTGGTCCATGTGTCATTAAAAATAAAAATATTTCAAAGTATAAGGATTGTGTAATAAAATAAAAGGTTTGTCTCATATTTACACTATTCATTTTTGGTATTTACTACACCGATTAAAGCTACTATGTTATTTTGCGGTTAATGGTGTAATACAATACAATGTATAATGTCCTCTGGTGAGCTTTGTGCGTTAAAAGCTAATGATTTCAGTGTTGGTAACTATGCATGAAGTGGTCGGCTTTTATGACTAGATAGATAAGGATCCTCCTCTAGTACCAACATTAAAAATGTACAATTGACAGGAAATTAAACAGTTTTCATAAGTTCATCTACTATGATAAATGAAATTCAAAACCCTCAACATTTTGTCTCATATACTCACATATTTGCACTCCCATCACATCTAACACCAATTTTCTGAACTTGTGTTCGACACGTAATCAAAAATGTGATACATTGTTTCATGTGTCATGAAAAATCAAATTATTCCAAGTATAAGGATTGTGAAATAAAATAAAATGTTTGCTTGATATTTGCATCAGTCATACCTGTCATTTACTACACTAATTAAAGCTTCTATATCGTTTTGCGATTAATGGTATACAACTATATAATGTATATTCCCCTCTAGCGAGCTTTGTGCTTTAACAGTGAATGATTTCTTAGTGCTGGCAACTTTGGACATAGTAGGCAGCTTTTTATGCCTAGATAGATAAGTATATATCCACTGCTAGCACCAACATTAAAAATGTGCAGTTGATAGAAAATTAAGCAGTTTTTGTTAGTTCATCTACTATGACAAATGAAAACCGAAAAGAAATCAACATTTCCTCTCGTATACTCATAGATTTGCAATCCCGTTCCATCTAGCATCTATTTTCTAAACTTGTGTTCGACACGCAATAGAAAATATGATACATTGGTCTATGTGTCATGAAAAATGAATTTGTTCCCGAGTGTAAGGATTTTGCTATAAAATAAAAGGTTTGCTTGATATATATACGCCATTCATACTTATCATACTACATGTACTAAAGCTTCTATGTCGTTTTTTGGTTAGTTTGATGGTGTACAACTATACAACATATGCGCTCCTCTAGCGATAGGTGAGCATTGTGCATTAATAGCTACTGATTTTTTAGTGCTGTCAACTATGGATGTACCAAGCGACTCTTTGTGATTAGATAGATAAGGCTTAACCGCTTGTATCAACATTAAAAATGTATGTTTGGCAGCAAAGTGGTTTTCATGAATTCCTCTAACACGACGAATGAAAACAAAAAACCTTAAACCTTTCCTCTCATATACTCACAAATTTGCACTCCCATCCCATCTAGCATCAATTTTCTGAACTTGTGTGCGATACACAATAGAATGTGTGATATATTGGTCCGTGTGTCAAGGAAAAATGAAGTTATTCCAAAGTATAAGGATTGTGCAATAAAATTAAAGGTTTGCTTGATATTTACACCATTCATATCTGGCATTTACTATACCGGTTAAAGTTTATGTGCCGTTTTGGGGTTAATGGTGTACAATTATACACCGTATTCACTTCTCTGGTGAGCTTTGTGCTTGGAAATATCTAATGATTTCTTGGTGCTTGGAAATATGGACGTATCAAGCAACTTTTATGACTAGATAGATAAGGATCTGCCGCTAGCACCAACATTAACAAGGCACAGATTTGCTGCAAAAGCGGTATTCATAAATTCCTATAGCTTTTTATATGATGAATGAAAACCTTGACATTTGCTCTCTATACTAACATCCTGCATGGCTTCATAGGCTTGGCTAACGCACATATCTGTTGTTAATTAATCCATACAAAATGTTTGTTACATCTATTTATGTATTGTTTGCTTTGTGGAAAAAATCATTGTATTTTCAAAAGACGATGGGTTTTAATTTTGGAGATTATAAATCAATCCTTATATTTTCGTTTGCAAATAGACAAGGATATAGGCATAAGTCCAATTTTAGATAGAATAAATATGTAGGAAAAATATCGGGTCCACTTTGTTGCTGTGCGTTTTCACATATCGTATTAAGATCCTAGATATTGTCCTCCAAACATAGCCAAATGTATAATGTTTTGAGTGCATCTGCAAGCCCCTTCAATGAGTAGCTTTGATTGCAGATATCCACAACTTATTACTAGTACGGTTTCACATTTCGGTAGCGCTTACATTTAAAGCTTTATTATACGAATATAAATGATCAACGGCTAATTTGATGATTACTTTCTTGACAAAGTAACATCGCCTACATCTTTATATGCAAATCTATAGATTGAGCAATATTCAGAGCCAACAACTTTAGTGTCTTTGATAGTTTGAGTGCAGCTATTGCCAATAAATTTCTTAGGCAAAGTAGTGGTAGTGTAAAGATGTAGGGACCAAATTGAAATTCTGAAGTAGGTTGAGTGCTGAGCCCTGGAAGAGTGGCATGGCTTATCCAAAAGAACAGAATATGGAATGACGAAACTACCCCCCGGGGCTCCACAAACGTGTTCAACAGCACGTGTTCCTGCTGCTCTCCTTCCGTTCTTTTTTTCCGTTTCCGCCCTTCCTTTCTCCCTGGCGCATTACGGCGATGCGTTACGGAAGTTCTGGGATTTGTCTAGCAGCGTGACTTAATTCACACGCCACGAAACTCTCTGCCCCGGTTTAGTATCTTTGTTCCTCTAGATAATTTTGAAATTTGCACTTTTCTTAGTTAGAGTAATTAAGTTCTTTTTACAATAGTTAAGCCTCTCTTTTGCTAGTTAGACCTCTCCGGTACACTGACAGGACTATAATTTGAACTGTGTTCTTACCATAAATTTAGTTATATTTGTTTAATTATTCGAAGTATTTTAAGTGGTGAAAGGAGAGATGTTCTCTTTGTGTGCATATGATATTTTCTCTTCACAGTGATATTTTCAATGTTCGTGTCGTCCAATGAATGATTATGAAAAAGATTTGTTTGTGTTTGACACCCGAAAAAGTAGAGTTTCGCAATATCATATAAAAGACAATGGATGAAATATGACTATTGTATAGTCAGGTGGTCTTATGAATTACCCATGCCTATCAGGAGGAGCTAGTATGTCACCTATCGATTACGTAGCTCCTCTTTTCTTTGTCTGTATATACACGGAAACTTCAATGGTGAAAGAACAAACATACAGGTGATGTTTGAATGCGATTATTTCGTTTTTCAATCAAAGGGGAATTTTCTTGTATGTTTCTGTGGCTTTTTATGGATATTTGTGGTGTCTTCCGAGTATCGGTGGATGGATCAGTCGCGCTCGCTTATCATGAGTTGATTTGTTCTGGATATATTATATATTATATATAGTGGATAATGTTTGGTACCATAAATTTTCCCCATCTTTGGTCAGTTACTACCGAGAAAATGCTGCTAGGAAATGGCATATACGAGTGTTGATGTAAAAAAACACACACTGGTCTAAGAGATTTGCTTGCAGGTCCAAAACTTGTTCTTTAGGTTCGAGGGCGTATCAGTTGATTTGATCCTGCAATCAACAAGAAAAAACATGCAAATATATTAGTAAACGATAGTCCATCGACCAATCAGCCGATTTCATATCGTGTTATAACCTAACCGATGCAATAAAGTATGAATCGGCTGTAAGGTGTTTATCAATGAAGAACTAACCCTAAAGTTGGTACATCGGTTGAAAATATTAATATTACATAATCAATATATCAATATTACTTTATAAATAAGCATATAAGCAATTGGGATAGATCGGACTGAACCAAGACAGTATAAATTGTCCAAGTCTAAAATAACATGAAATAATGATTATATATACTCATGTTATAGCCGAAGTCCAGATTTAAGCATGTATCGGCTATAGCTCCAATACAACCTTATGCTAGGATATTCTCTTACAACAAATATATTAAACTATAACCAGTTAGATTAGTAACAAGTCCAATATATTTGTATTAGATTAGATCCTGATATAAGGGGCAGATATAGAACATTAAACAAAGCATAAAACTATGTAAAACATCTATACCAGGTAAGATCGGTTGAAACCCCGATACTATCCTTATTAACAATCATAAAGCAGGCTAGAGATCATGACTCAGAACACGACTTAGTAGATCAAACTTAACTGATGCAGCACTAAGTATGAAAAGAAGCATGATATCTAGACAATCAAGCCGATGGTTGTCTTTTCGGGATGGTGGATACATTATATAATTCAAACCAACAAGATAATCTAGCCGTTACCAGCAAAACCTTAAATAGAGATCGACCGATACGAATAGATTGCATTGTCAATCTAAATTATACAACTCGGAGATTCACAAAATAGAACTAGAGTATCGTAAAGATGTAAGCACTAGTTCCGATGATGCAAACCGCCATAACAAGACCTACCTTGTTGTAACGCCCTAAAAATTCGACCAACAAAATCGAAACCCTAAAATACGGACCTTCAAAAACTTTTAAAATAAATTGCATCATGCTGGATTTAGTCGCACGTTTTATTGAGATTTTATGGCGGGTTAATCAATTGTGCATTATAAGGAAGTAATTCGGAATAGCCCAAAGTGATTAGCCAAATGATTAATCGTGATACACTCTAAAAGATAATTTGGCGAAGGATACAATTAAAATACAATTTAGAATAATGTTTTATGCAGGGTTTAAACAAATATTGCACCTAGTAAATAATATAATCTTAGGAGGAATTATAATAAATATATAAGAAATACGGTGACACAAATTCAAGCGGATATATTTTGCCAATATAAAAATATGTATACATACATAGGCGGCTAGGTATAAATCCTAGATATAAGTATACATAGGCTACGTATGAATATATGAGGCTAATAGGTAAAAAGAAAAGGAAGAATAAAACAAATATATATAAATAATAAATAAATAAATTATCACAAATATTAGACAATATTGATCACATTAGTTTGGATGACCATACAAAATTTTTAAATGAATTTTAGTGGTGAAATTAGCCCCCCAAAGCCCAAAACACCCTGTCGGCACTATTCACGGGCCGCCACCTGTTCGGCCGAGTTTCCCCCCACGCGCGCCCGCGCGCCCACGCCCGCGCGCCTGCCCCGCGCCGCAAGCGCCGGACCCGCCGCCGCAGCCGCCGCGCTCGCGCCCCGCACGTCGCCCGCGCCGCACGCGCCCACATCGCCACCCGCCGCCGCCCGCGTCGCGCGCGCCCACGCCGGCCGCCCTCGCGCCCCGCGCCGCACGCGCCTTGCCGCCCGTGCCGGCCGTACCGCGCCACGCCGGCCGTACGCACGCCCGGACCCGCCGCCGCCGCGCGCGCCCCCGCGCCGTGCGCCCGCACGACGCCGCCCGCCGCGCCGCGCGCGCCTTGCCGCCCGTGCCGGCCGTATGCGCCCACGTCGCCGCGCCGCACGCCTCCGCGCCATGCCGCCGCGCCGCACGCTGCCGCCCCATGCCGCCCGCGCCGCACGCCGCCGCCTGCCGCCACGCGCGCCTTGCCGCCGTGCCGCGCGCGTAGTCGCCATTGCCCCCCCCCGCACGCTATAAAACCCCCCCATTCCCTCACACCGCCAGCCATCCACTTTCCCCCCTTTTCCCCCTCTCTCCCTGCCTCCCCAAACCCTTCCCCGCCGCCGCCACTTCTCGCCGACCGCCGTGCACCCGAGAACCGCCGCCGGTAAGCCCCCCTTAACCCCCCTCCTCCCCTTAGGTCGGCCGCAAGAGAGAGAGAGGGAGTGGCGCCGGTGAGCAGAGAGGAAGAAGAAAGGAGAAGGAGGAAGAAGAAGCAGGAAAGGAGAGAGAGAAAAAGGAGAGAAAAAAAGGGAAAGAAAAAGAAAAAGGAAAGAAAAAGGGAAAGGGATAGAGAAGAGGAAGAAAAAAAGAAAATAGGAGAGGGAAGAAAAATAGGGAAAAATAAAATTAGACCTAGAAAGGAAATTTAGAATAGAAAATAAATTGAAGAAATAAATTTAGGATAAAACCGCCGATTATTTTAGAAACTCATACAAGGAATTAAATAGGATTATTTAAATGCAAATGTTCACTTAACTTAATAATTCGTTTAATGATTATTCTTGCGGGACGTTTAGTCAAATATTTAGATTTCAATTTTTAGGATTTACCAGCTCGCGTGTATACTAATTAGTTAATTCTAGAACTTCTAAATTAAGCGTTGTCATTAATGTTTATCGTAATAACCGTTTAATCGTTATTTAATTTTACTCGTCAATTAGGTTATACGCTTAGGTAGCCATTGCAATTATTTAGTAGATTACCGATCACCAAAGGTTGAGTATTATTATCAGATCTAACCTAGGCGAGTCGCGTAAATTAAACCGGATAAATATTCTATTTGGCTAACGTTAAAATTTGAAGGACAAAAGTATTAACAATCGGAATGGAACTATTTTATAAATAATAATAGAAGCGAAGCCAACATTCGACACTCACGTTTGATCCATTTCTTTAAATTGGATTTTTGTCGGATTTTAATTGAATTCTAAGCGAATTCAATTTCTTTCGCACGTAATTCTAGATACCAAGGGAGTGGTGAGTCCAACCGAAGATCAAGAACCACAGAACTTTGAGCAAGGCAAGTCATCACTATCCTTGAATATGTTGATCCCAAGTTGCGAAATTATTTTTATTTACAAATAAGTTGCATGCAATGATGAACAACCTACTTGTTATTGTGCCATACCTTGATTATTGTTTATTCCCTATATTCCTTTGTAACCATGCTTGTACATGAGTCCCTAGTCAATTATGACAAATGCTTAGCGATGCTATTCTAGAATCATGCATACTCATATTTATCAAATGCTTTATGCTTGGGCAATTACCTTGGGGAAGGTAATTGAGATGCGGCATGTGGAGACATGAGCGCCACATTGCCATGATATGATGACATGATTTGAGGAAAGAGAAATAAAACCAAACAAGTATTTTCGACTGGGGCGGATGGTGGATTTGGGTGGTATCCGGAAAAGGCTAGTTCCGTCCCGGTCAGTTAAGGACCGAGCCATGAAGTTAAGCATGAAACGACCCCAGTACAACCGTACTTCTCGGATGGGTATAGACCTAGCTGACTAGATAGCCGAGCAGTGGCAGTATCCTTGCATAGATGGTTCACCCCAGTGTGTGAGGCAGGTTCGCTATGACAGGGCAACCGTTGAGGTGGGGACGCGATGCGTACCCTACATCGGTGTTGCCGTTGGTAGGACTGCCACGTGTGTGAGAGTGAGAATCTAAAACTTAAGATATAAACTTGTGCGTGTGTGAGACTCCTCTCCCCGGGAGCGCCAGAACTCCTCTCACTGCTAGAAACAGATACGCCTAGAGTGCACGAGGATAATAGTTCATGGAGCGGGTACTGCCAATGTAAGGTTATCGAAAGGCTTTACCGTGACGCGTCTCATGTGTTGGGACGAGGCTCATGTGTTGGGTAGTCGCGGAGTACGGGTAAAGTGTACATCCACTGCAGTGTGAGTAAAACAATCTATTCGAATAGCCGTGCTCGCGGATATTGAGCACCGGGACGTGCATTACACTTGGCTAGACTCTAAATTTTTAACCGGTGTGGGATGGGATATTGCATGATGAGTTTTATGCTGTTGGAGCCACTTCCTGAGAGCAGGAAGGTGGATGTCCACAGAAAACCATGAGGACCAACAGCGGGAAGCCATCCTTGGGATCACAATGGATGGTAGACAGAACCGTCGTTGTTTAATTTGAACTCTGGTATTAAAACTTGATCAGTTATGCTAGGTCTTAGGTTTGTGAAAATGACTGCAAAACTAGCTTTATGCAACTGAGCCCTTGCCTTGCCTTGAATAAAATCCTTCATATGCATCGTTGCCGTGGTGACTTACTGAGTACGGTTGGTACTCACCCTTGCAATTATAAACTTCATCAGAAGCCGAAGATGACACCGCGGAGGATCCATACGCCTACTACGAAGAAGATGCGGAAGGAGAGGGTGCCCACTAGGTCTAGATACGGTCGTTGCCTGTGGCAATGGTGTTGCCGCTGCCTTCGCTCCGCTACTTATCTACATTCTGCTTTTGGACTGTATTTCGGAGCGTTTGGTCCTTTGTTCTAAGACAATGCGTTCGGGCCTATGATGTAATGATTCATACTCGACGCATATGTATGCGCTTTTGGTAATTCAACTATGTAGCATGTGTGCCAAACTACTTGATCCAGAGAAATGGCACAGAATACACGAGTGATTCCTGTTGCAAAACGGGGGTCCTTACACTTGTCGTCAAGGATCAAACTGATGCAGCACGACTCGAAAGCATGAACTTGTCGAAAATAGAAAATGAAGGTTGGCGATGCGTCGAGATTGATTGAACGTGTGTTGTTATTATTTACAAGACCTCGAGTCTATATGTATACCCGAAAATACAAAAATTATCCATCACGGACACGACTCGTATTAAGCTAATACAAATCCAACTAGCGAACAAGTCCCTTAGGCGGACTCTTACCGAAAATATTTATAAGGAAATTACATATATTCCTAATTAATAAATAGAATTGCCAATCTTGGACTCTATCCTTGCCCGGTAATACCATCGTAAGCCCACTGTTGAATCCGATAATGACTTCACATGTGATAACGGCTACATCGGCTATCCCAATCGGACTCGATTTCCAGCCGATACATATTCCAGCCGATGCGTACTCTGTTTCCAAGATTTCTGCATATTTTCGAATCCGCTTCGGATTGGATCTGGTTTTCGATTCACAAGCTTGCCAATTTTCATCGTCAACAACGAGTGCCAAGATTATTATATATTTAGAGCTTTTTCATTGTTTAGATAAGGCGACAATGATTATGTGTAGATAGAAATGGATAATGCGCATGTAGAAAATAAAAATTAAAAAACAGGAGGAAAACATGAGAGTTGATAAGGACGCGTGACGCATGAAGGAAACGTTTCCCGTGAGTTAATGGACAGAGTTAATGAAGTGATAGCAACGGATTGTTTTCAGAAGCAAAGTTAAGCCATAGGTTAATGAGTATATTTTTTTTTACCACGGATCTTTTTTCGGATAAAAGAACAAATATTATCATAGTTACTATAACATAACATATTGCACATTCTTTATATATGATTGAAAATATATAATCAACGGTGAGGACACATTGTGGATGATTACTTAATTCACCGATATTCAAAGTGTCGGTAATTTGACTAGCTAAAGACACATTTGATATTTACGGTTGGTTTTCATATTTAAGCATGTGCCAAGGAAACATACCATGATTTTAGAAGTGTTTCATGTAATAGAAAATAGTCATAAACATTGCACAGTAATCTCTTCGAATTATGGTTGCACAAATACATATGTCAATATATTTAGAAACATGATACAGATGCAGTTGTTTTGTAACAATTATACCGACTCATTTATTATTACCGATTTTGCTTTTACTGGACATAACAAATATGTTTAGAAAGTATTTTTGTCTGTGGTTTATATGCTGAATACACATGACCTATGCAAATAAATAAATAAATCTAAGAGCAAGACTTTTTGTACTTTTACCCCTAGTAGTTCAAAATAAAAAAACATTAAATTCATCCCAAAATGAAGTTATAAAATTCAAACAGATGAAATAAGCCACAGCTTAAGTCAGCATAGCCGTACCGTGTAGCCGATGAAAGTGAAAACGTGTGAGAACAGAGATGATGGAAGCAATGCCATCGTTATCCCATGACCCGTATATACATAAGAATAAATCTAAATGGAGAAGTATATAAGATAACCAAATTGTAATATCCGTCAGTCCGTGTGAATAAATGAACGAACTTACCATCAACCACCGACCCAGCTGTTTGCACACAACATTACCACCGGGATAGCACGTGAAATAGTACACTGCATATCAGTACAGTCACTGTTTTGCACCGAACCACCGCGCGACTGGGCAGACCGGGCACCGCGACGATTTCAGGCCACGATCGAGGGCGAGAGACGCCCAACCTAACCTGGCACGTTCACCCACATAATCTCGTCCATAATCACAAGTAACAAGGCAAAATCTCGCAATGAGAGAACTCGTTGCATCGCATAGCCAGCAAAGTCCGCGTTTATACACATGCACCCCAACCGGTAACCGATAAGAATGTCAAAATATTTTTTTTTTTTTGTTTTTCTGAGTGGAGGATGTCAAAACTCGAGTCGCGTCATCGTCGCCGCTCCCGACTTCCAAGAAACCGCAGGTTAAAAAAAAAAACGGTGCTCGTGCCGTGTGAAGTCAACCAGCGATGTCCGTCCGTGTGTGTGAAACTTGGCTACTTGCCTAGCCACCGCGGCCCAATCCACCGATCCGACACCGAGACCCAACGGCGAGAGGCGGAAGTTGCCAGATGCGAAGCGGCCGAACACGACGCGCCCTCACCCCCACCCTGTCTCGTAATCTCGTTGGCCAAACCGCCAAAGCACGCGCCTCTCCGCCCTGCGCGCGGCGAGAGCCGAGAGGCGAGGAGCGCGAGACAGGTTTTCCGCGTCGCCGAGGCGACGCGACGCGGCCGATGGCGAGCGCTACAGCACGTGGTGTGGTGCGAGCGATCCGGGCGGTGGGGCGGGGCGGCCCATTCCCGGCTGTACTATGCGCGGTGATCCGCGACGCGGGCCGTGCCGGCTGAGTTCGGCTATATCAGTCCGTGCATGCTTTTAAACTACTAAAAAATTAGATAATATCAGTCCGTGCATGCATTTTTTTAAAAAATTTATATACAAAAGTTGTTTTAAAAAATTATATTAATCTATTTTTCTTAAAAAATAGATAATACTTAATTAATCACGTGCTAATTAACCACTTCGTATTTGAAGAGAGAGTTCCAACCCTCCCATCGAACACAGCCTAAAATTAGTCCGGTGCACGCGGGAAAGGGGAGGGAGTTGTACTCGCGCGGCACACCAACGTTTTGGCGCTGGATTTTTACTGTATCTCCCATACTTTTTGTCTGGACAGTGTAACTTGGGGACGGTGCCGTTTACTTCTCTTCCTCGTCTAGTCCTCATCCTCCTGAACCAAGTATCCTAGTATCAACAACTCTAATACCTTATTACATTATTACGCTATAGTACGTGAGAATGTGACAGATCTAAGACTAGGATATGGGAGGCAGGGAGGGTCAACCAGAATCCAGATTCCAAATTGGCGTACCATTCAACGAGAGCTTTTGTCTAACCATGCTCTCGCAAAACGCAAGTGAAAAGTTGTCACAATGTCACCAATCGGCTTGGTTTGTCAACGTGCCATCACCTTCGCACGTTCTGTGAAGATGACCGTGATGCAACGAGGGAGAGAGAGAAAAGTCGCGCCTTGGCGGGCCAATGAGCCGGCTCCACGCCACCGGGTTTACTTGTCAGACGTGTCGATCTCCCCGGCGTCTCGTGCTTCTTTTTTAATGTTTGACTTGTTACCTGATGGGGGCTGCGTTGCGTTGTGTTGAATACTTGGATGTGGTTGGAATATGCAACGGCGTTTTCATCTGTATTGCCCTGTTCATTCGTCATTCGTTGACAAGGAAATGTCAATGACGATGACGTCGGCAGATGCTCGTGATGGCATACGTCGAAGGCTTCTGCAAGAGGCTGAACTTGCGATGTGTCATGTGTACGGCCCATTGGCCATTGCAAATTTGCAAGGAATAAGTCTAATGTGTGTCCCTCAACTCTTGCTCCCGATTAAAACGCTTCCCTCCATCGCGATATGTAGCACCTTCCCCATCTTTGAAAACTGAACAAATTGAGTTCCTCGTTTCGTCATACGTGGCTCTCATGAGACCATCATGTCAGTGAAAAATAAATAAATAAATAAATAACAGCCCCATCATCCCTTTCTCCCTCTTTCTCTCGATATGTCCTCTCTCATCTCCCTTTCTTCTCCATTGGAGAGACCGAGAGAGGCCAGCGAGGGAGCACAGGGTAGCGACCGGCGGTGGATGGTGGCGACGGCGGGGCGGAGCTTAGTAGGGGTCTCGAGACCGGAAAGCGTCGGTTCGCAGCGGTGGAGGAGGATAGAACGGAGGCGATGGAGAGCGGCGAGGGAGAGGGATAGTGGCAGCAGACGGAGAGGCGTCGATGCCGGTGGATCCGCCTTCCCACTCCCCTACGCCTCAGCCTCCGCCTCCTATCCGCGGCGGTGGAGAGCGGAGAGCTCGAAGAGGATGGATTGCAGCAATCCTACGCCGGGCATGCCTTCTCTCCAGTCGAAGGCGAGCGGCGTTGGGACCATCATTGGCGAGCGGCATCGGGGGTGTGGGCCGCCGTTGGGGAGGACGAAGAGAGGCGGTGGTGATGATGGCCATGCGGAAGAACGCCGTGGCGGTGGCACTGCAGGTGCTGAAGTGGACGGCAGGTGCTGTGCAGGATAAATCATAAACCTGGTGATCAATCAAAAAATTTAGTTCACACGCACAGCTGCCTTGCTGTTGTGCAGGGCTGCTTGCCGCTTGTGCTATATCGCCAGGGAGGGCCAAAGGCGTTGCTCACTGCTTGCGGCCTTGCCGCTTTGCTGTGGCACATCGGCAGGCGTCCAGATGACGAGCGACGAGGGCCAACAGCCAAGCGACGACCGCGCTACGTGCAGCCGAGCGCCGAGCGGAGGAGCAGGACAGCGAGACCGCGAGTGCGAGAGCGACGCGGTGTGTGGATCAGGCCAGACGGACGACCGGGTGTAATCGACACATGCGCCGAAAACGAATCGACGTGCTCGCTCGAACTAATTCCATCTAATGGGCTTATGGTCATGCGACACGTACAAAGTATTTGGGGCCCCTAGAGATTGGAGGCCTTTGCGGTCGCGCTTGTCGCACTCCCACAGGAACGACCCTGCTTCGGAGTAAAGAAGGGAGAGATGGAGGAAGAACGGGACTTACAGGTAGGTTTCACCTTTTTTTTTTTTTTT
Source organism: Oryza punctata (assembly GCA_000573905.2). NCBI lineage: Eukaryota > Viridiplantae > Streptophyta > Magnoliopsida > Poales > Poaceae > Oryza > Oryza punctata. The sequence goes on along the minus strand of CM002495.2, from coordinate 23,145,637 downwards.
TTTTTTGGCTATGAAGCCACATGGGCGTTACGTTGGAGATTGTAGCCTCGGACACGAGATTCGGAACATGAAGATTGGCCATGGCGGGTCACCAGGTCGGAAGGGATGGATTTGAGCTGGGCCTATTGTCTCGTTCTTCATGGGCCACTTCCCTGACTGGCTGAGATTTGAATTTGAACAATTCTACAGAATCCTTTAGGTGTTTTTTTTTGGGAATAAGTTTAGGTGCTCTTTATTAAAGGAAGAAGAAATTATCCTTCAGGCCCAGTTGAAATGGGCTTGAAAATGACCAATTTGCAAGATTATAGGCCGAAAAGAAGGCTTTACAGTGGAATTTGCCCTTAGAACTGAAATATCTTCTCAACACAGAAAAAACTATTGTGCTCTGAAAAAGGAGATTATTAGGGATTCTTTTTGCAACAAAATACAAAGGACTATATTAGAAGGAGAAACTTTGTACTGCCTCCTTTCTAAAAAAGGATGTAGCCCTAAAATGCCAAACTCAAAATCTTAAATCACTAATAGATGCAAAAAAATATTAGGATTTAAAATATGAATAGCTATATTAGTAGATTGTCATGAAAAACTCTTTCATGTAGTTATATTGTCATGAAAAACTCTTTCATATTATACTTTTATATAAATATATAGTTTGAAAAGGTAATGATAAATATATGTATTGGAGACCATATAATGTCCAAAACAACCTCCTTCTAATAACAGAGGTGGTAAGGGGGCACAACATTACAAGCCTCATCGTTTGCTTATACTTATTATAAGCGAAACAAATTATTAGCAATTAGAATTAATTTATAGGTAAAAGTTTAATATACTTGTTTTTACCAATTTAAAAGCAAATATTAGAAAAAAAATGATGAAAGACCCGCAAAACCAACTTTAAAATTAAGTTTTAAATTTAAATTTCCACTTATAAGCTAAAGGCAAAACGATGGGAGTGTACAATGACAAGAAGTTTAACTATTACTTGCTTTCTATAAAAATCTATTTTACAGTTTACATGGTCCGCAGACCCGCAAGTCGAAAATATGTGTCTAAATGTCAAGGTCGTCATCAATTGAAAACGGAGAGAGTATATTATAGATGTAATGCTAGTATTATCGGAGAGCAAACCATTCTATTTTTTCTTTTTTTTTATATGACATCCATCAAAGTTTCGGCTCCTGTAAATAGAAATGGTGTTAAGTCATTCTAAATAAATATTTCCCTGTTAAAGTATCAGATAATTAAACTGCAGTAGTTGTTACTTGTTGGACTAAATAACCACTTATATATGCAATTGACTTGCCAGTTAAGCAATATTCATTTACTCATCAATACAGAGTGGTTGATCTCTGCCCCCTCTGTCTAGTGTCCTTGCAGGAGCGCAGCTACACGAAAGTAGAGCAAATGAATTGATGAGCTATCAGCTACTCCTACATCATCTGAGGATGACCATTAGCTAGCATGAGTAAATAATGTATCATTTGATATTTTTTCTTTCAGAAGCATCTCTGGAAAAAGATTTTCACAACATATGGAACTCGCATAGTGCATGTTTTCTTTACAAGTTTCACTTGATGATGACTCCAAACTTCAAAGGACTTGGGGTACTTTTTCATGAGCATTTAACTGATATGTAGACTATGGAGTGTCTGATGTTTTTGCTTTGACAGAAACCGTGTCTAGCAACTTCTTCAGACTTGAGGTCTTGTACATGTCTATCCAGTGATCTCATGCACGGACACGCTTTAAACTGATCTAACACGTTTTCTGCTGTTTGGTCGTGCAAGCTCTCATCACACATCTGACTTGAGCTATATTAGGATTGTGATGTAATGAGAGCATGATTTACTAGGCCTAATTAAACAACTTTCTCAATACGTCAATTGCCATCTACTACTCTTCTTGAAGCTCTTTTTTGTTGGTTTGCAACTCTCCTGAATGGTGAGCGAAACTCTGGAAAACTAATGTGGAGCAGGGTTTGCTTTTCCGTTTTCAAAGTGAAACCACTCCTATGGTTCCACCGGTTTATCGAAAACCGACTGAAAATCGGTAAATTGACTACTTTCAGTTAACATTTTACGAACCCGCTAAAACCGATCATTTTTTACAAACCAACATCCAACGGTGTCATAAAACCGAGTGGTTAACCCTAATCCGAAGCATAAACAAGTGTAGAACTATATGTCTACTCTCTTCGTCCCATAAAAAAGCGAACCTAATACGAGATGTGACATACTAAAAAAAGCTTTTCGCAGATGGCTATTTCATATTTTTGCTGGCGGCCAGTGCAGCCGCCAGCAAGCAAAGGCTAGTGAAAATAGAGTATTTTCACAAGCGGGAATTAGCCGCTTGCGAAAATATATTTTCACTGGCGGCTACCTAAAGAGAACCGCTAGTGAAAATCAATCCAACAGATCCAAAATCCCCCACCCCAGATCCAAAATCCCCTGCCCTAAAATCCCTCACCCCAAATCCAAAATCCTCTGCCACCCTAATCCATTCACAAATCACAAATTCATCACCAATCTCATAATCCATTCAACAGATTCATTCACAAATCACAAAAAGTACAAAAAGAAATCCATTGCCAAAGGTTGTCGCTGCACTCTGCAACGGCCACCGCACCTGTCATAGCCGCCATCGCCGAGGTCATCGCTGCACTCCGCCACGGCTGCCGGACCCCGCCTCATCCCGCCACAACCGCAACCCACTACCACCGTCGAGGTCGTCGTCCCCATACAGATCCGACGAGAACGAGGCCGGATCCGCGCCAATAGTAGCGGTGGCGGCTCGACCTTACCGGTGGAGAGGGGAGAAAGCTCGAGATCGAGCGCCGCCACATGGAGCTCGATGCCACCGATCTCGTCGCCCTCTGCGGGGAGGAGCTCGTCGCGGCGGCGGGGAGGGAGCCCGTCATGGCCATCCGGTGCTCGCGCCTCTCCCGCGGCCAAATCCGACGCTCACGGCCCAGCGGCGATCGCGTCATCGTCGCGGCGGCCTCCCCGCTGGCCACCCCCATTGTCGCGGTGACGGATCCGGCCATGATCTCGCGGTGGCCAGCAACGAAGAGGAGGAGGCCACACCCCACCGCCGCGGAGAGGAGACCCCGCGCGCGCCACCGGTGGGAGGCCGGGGGAGAGGGAAAGGAGGCGAGGGGAAGAGAGGAGGAGAGCTGCCACCGTCTGCTTGTCACCACGCCTCCCCCGGAGCACTGCTGCTTGCCGAGGAGGAGGCGGAGAGGGAGTTGCCGCGAGTGAAGAGGAGCAGAGGAGGAGGATGAGAGCAGAAGGAGCTAGAAGAGCTGAGGAGGTAGCCGTGGATTTTTTATGCCTTTTTTTTCACTGGCAGTGCTCTTTAGGTGCCGCTAGCAAAAATAGGTTTTCGCTGGCTGTCACTTAAGAGGTATGCTAGCAAAAATAATTATATCTTTACTAGCGGCCTCTTAACCCGGCCGCTAACGAAAATCCATTTTCGCTGGCGGTCCGTAGCCCCTATCCTTCGTTATATTTTCGTTGGCGGTTTCCACGTATAACCGCCAGAGAAAAAAAATAGGATAATGGCTATGAAAAATCGATTTGTAGTAGTGCATATTACAGTACCACGAATTTGAACACTTAGTAGGATGTGTCACATCTTATTATAGGTTATTTTTTATGCGAAAACTTTCTATATGGAAATTGCTTTAAAATATCAGATAAATATATTTTACAAGTTTGTAATAATTAAAACTTAATTAGTCATATGTTAATCCTACCTCATTTTACGTAAAACACTTCATATTCATCTACATCTACATGATTCAAACCCCACCTATACGTAATCTTGTTCTAGAGTGCACTAAGGAACTGGCCTTTCAGGAAGATTTTACTCCAAACTCATCCCGAAATTCTACGCAGTTTGCGGTGAAGTTCAGTAGTTCAGGGGAGCACTATAGTTAACGGGCTTTGTTTATGCCAAAAAGACAGCAGATTGGCCCTAGACACCAAAAAGATTGGAAAAAAAAAACAAAGTCACAAATGGATAGTGTGATGAAAGAAGTACTTTTGTTAATTGTTTATTCCAATATTTAAATTTATGCAGTTGCTGAGAGGTCAACTATAGCTTTTTTTTTTCCAGTCTAAGCATTGACCCGTAATTTAATCTTGGGTCTTAGCTAGGAGAATCTTCAGCTATCCATGTTTTAAGGGGTAGTAGTACTCCTTTATTTACGCCGATAATTTTAATGAGGACTACTACTAGTGTACTCGTAGAACAAATTAATCCAGCAACAACCTCGTATAGAGTTCATTTTTCTCTCAGTAAGTAGTGTGTGTTATCAGGTTCAAAAAAGTAGTGTATGTTATGCCCAAATTAACAAGGTCTATAATTTTCAAGTACTCCTTTTCTTTAATCTGATACCATTTTGAAATGATTTCCCTCACAAAATCTGGAATGGCTGTACGATGGATGAACAACCAAGGCACTGCATTCGAATACCAACAGTAGACATATTAACTCGTTAGGAGCCGAGAAGTTATGGAGGTGGAGTAGCACAGAAGTAGACCTACTAACTGTCTCAGGCATTCATGGCGGCAATGATGGCAGCGTTCTTCAATTCAACAAGCCAAGGGTTAAATGTGATGTGGAGTAGGAGGAACAGTGAGCAGTGAGTACTAGAAGTGGCTATGCTTTCTTTCAAATTTGTTTTTCAAATCTCTGAACCTCCTGCATCGCTAGATCCGGACGAATTTATGCTCCAGATCGAAAAGAGTGAAAGTCAAATGGAACAAAATTACTTCCGTTGTCAATGCTGAGCAATTTTTCTAGCTGAGATTGCCCTAGTGAGAATTTGCTTGGATCAAATTGATGTTTACATTTCGAATTTTTGTGATGTTTCAGTTTCAGACCAGAAATTTACCCTGAACCTGAAGAAACCCTTGCTGCGGGAGCAATGTACAGTAGAAACAAGTAAAAGCCAAAGTACAAGCTACACAGAATGACACAAGATGTGCAATGCTCTGCAACATACTATAGTAAAATTCTTTACCGTGTATTCACTTCACCGATCGTCCAACACAAATTTCTCGTGAATTTCTTCGATTCCACTCCACTCCACTCGCCGCGTGAATGAATCAATCAATCTAATGGCGGGAATGCACAAGAACGAAGAACTATGATGCTTCGATGGATGGATCATTCACAGATGTCCTCGGATCCACAGCAGCGTCCGCCGCGCGAACGACGGCGCCTCGTCGGCCCTCGAGTTGAGCCCGTTGCCGGCGCCGGAGACGGCGGCCGTGGCGGAGGCGGACTCGAGGTCCCAGTCGGCGACGCTGCCGCTCGCGCTCTTCTCGCTCTTGTCCCACGCCGACACGTTGTACTCCGACTCGGTGACGGGGCTCACGACGTCCGGGCGCAGCGGCTTCGGCGCCCCGACGTCGCTCGCCGCGCGCTGCAGCACGGAGGAGAGCCGGAACGACGACGCGCGCCGGGAGGACGCGCCGGCCGACGGGGCTGCGCCGGCGCCGTCCTTCCTCCGCGGTGCGCCGCGCATCCATATCTTGGAGAACGAGAAGCTCTCCTTCTTCCCCACCTTGCTGGGCGGCTTCGGCTGCGCGAGCTTGCTGGGCAGCGCGTCAAGGCCGCGGAAGCTCTCCCGCTTGGAGTGGCAGTCGCACTCCGACATGGCGACTCGGTGCCCCGGCATCTGCGTCGTGGGACGCTTCTTGGTCGGCGGCTTCACCGCGACGCGGAGCAGAGACCTCTCGTCCATGACGTACTCGTACGTTCCCATGGAGTAGCAACGTCTCACGTCCTGCTCGGGGTTGGCGCTGCTGCTGCCGCCGCCGCCGCCGCCGGCGGCGACTTCGGTGGCCTGACTCCGAAACTTGCCGAGCTTGACGGAGACGACCACCTCGTCCGCCTTCTCCGCCGCCTCTGCATGCTTCTGGTCCGGCTCTGCTTCTTCCTCTTGCTCCATGACGAGGCTGAGATGAGCCGACGACGCCGCGTCGAGGCGATCAGAGATGGAGCCCTCCGAGCCGGACTCGAGCACGAACAGCAGCGGGCTGCAGCCGCCGCCGTAGGGGGAGAAGTCGGCGAGGAGACTGCGGCGGCAGAGCGGGCAGGTGGAGTGTGACAGCAGCCACGTGTCGATGCAGTCGACGTGGAAGGCGTGGCTGCACTTGGGGAGGAGCCGGAGGCGGTCGTCGTCGGCGAACTCGCAGAGGCAGACCGCGCAGTCGAACGGGTCCTTCCTGCCGGCGCCGACGACGGCGCCGTAGAGGAACACCGGCAGCGTGTCGATGAAAGACTGGTCCACGCCCGCGTCGTGGAGGTGGAACAGCTGCTGGAGCTGTCCCTGGAAGGCGGTCACGTTCGCGTCGCCGCTGTCGGTGTCGCCGGCGTCACGCGGCGCCGGGCGGAGGATGAACCGGACGAGGAGATGCAGCAGGCCGGAGACAAAGAAGATGACAGCCAAGATCAAGATTATAAGCAGGATGCTAGGGCTGATCCTGCTCTGGAACGTCGTGTCAAACGACACCGGCGGCGGCGGCGGCGGCTGCAGCTGCAGCAATGGCGGCTGCGGCGGAGGAGGAGGCGGGAGGTAGGGAAGCGGGAGCTGCAGCGGCGACGTGGGCGGCAGCGCGGTGTAGTTGATGTGCGCATGCATTGTGTAGTGGCTCATGGCGGCGCCGGCCAATCTAGAGACGGCGGCGGCGTGCAAATGAGGGAAGAAGAGGTACAACGACGAGCTCACCAGTCACCACCAACAACAATGGTGGCGTGGCCTTAATTAGGTTCTTCTTGCAGCGCATCTCCTCTCCTTCTCGAAATGGAGACGACGACGCAAGTGGAGGGAGGACTCATGCATCATCCTCGTACGTCACTCCGGTGGAGCTTGATCTTTGCAGATGAGGGAAAGAAACGAGGTGGTTAATTGGCGCACTGCAAGAACAGGGTGTGTAGTATGTCGAGACCGAGAGGGAGAAGAGAAGGGGGAGAGAGAAAGAGGGGGGGAGGGGAGTCAATGTATAGGGGAAGCTGGATCCATAATGTGGGGGCGAGGGAGAGAAAATGGAGGGGAGGAGGCCAGATGGAGTAAATGAAATTTATGAAAACGAATATGATCTTTTTATCCTTTATCAGGACACGTTTTTTAATCTTTCAGGAATTTAATCCTTTAGAACAAATTTCTACTACAACAAATACTCCCTCAATCCAAAAATCTCACCGAAACTAAAAAGAAAATAACTCATCTCACATGTAACAAGCACCAAGAAACTATATACACATATGCAAACAATGAATATTAAAATGACTACTCGGATTTCAGTCAATAATTTAATTTAGCACCGTAAAACGAAAATATAATCTTTTCATTTAAGTGTTAGATACATGGAGACTACTAATATACCTATCTTTTTTGGAAAAATAAAAAATAAATTATTTCTTATACTTTTGGATGGAGGGAGTAACATAATTCTATGAAATTTCTTAGAATTGGCTCAAAGCGTAGGTGGAGGAATTTTAACATAAGATCAGTTGGAGTAAATAAAATTTATAAAACGAAGAAGATTCTAAAAGTAAATTTTAGAAAACACCATATTTTTTTATCAAGGATGCAGAAAACCACATGTATTATGATTTATGGCACATAACCACATGTATATGGTCTTGATGTTTCATAAAATCTCACCTTTATTCAAATCTCGATTAATTTCAACATTTGAAACAATATTTTCCGAAGTAGCGAATAGCTAAACTATCAACCTTAGCCAAGAACTCAATAATTAAAAAAACTCATACACACTCTATGTATGTTTTAAAAATTTAAAAAAATTCATACTCAACAGGCATGGGCGTGGGGTTTTATGAAACTTTAGAACCGTAATACTTATGGTTATGTACCACTAGTCAAAATACATAGGTTTTTATGCAAATTTGCTAACAAACGCGTGGTGTTTAGTAAAATTTACTTTGTTTATCCTTATCATGACACATTTTTTAAACAAAGGGCTCTCTCAGGAATTTAATGTTATAGAAGTTTTTTTCTATATAAGATTTGTGATCAAACAAAGAGCTATGCACGAGTCCTATGAATTTTCTTCAAATTGACTCAAAGCATAGGGGAGGAATTTGAACATGTGGTTCAACCTCTTAGTAAAAAAATTATCCGTGTCTTACTCTTATTTCTGTTTTTATTCATGTGTTTTCCTACACTCTATCTAAATGGTCATTCTAGAGTTCTTCTATATTTTTTCAATCCATCATTTAAGGCAATAGGGTACTCCAATCCTATATTCTTTTCCTATTAATGGTACATACCACTAGCACTGTATGACTTCATGACAACCTTCAACTTTTAGAGAAAAGATTAAAATTTAAAATAAAGTTTGTTTAATACTATATTTGAAAAGTTTGGAGAAAAGATAATTTAACTTTTGCTGAAAGTATGAAATTTTTGTGGCCAAAATTATCGATTGCATTGTGATAAAAGCTGATAACAAGTAAAATATATAACTATAAGAATATTAGAAAAGGTATATGTATATACACAGATCGAGGAAAAAAATTGAAAATAAGACATAAAGCCTTGAGTCGACAATCCAAGCTTATATTCAGATAGTAAACCTAAATTATTTTTTCCTTAAAACAAGATCCAATAATAAAATAATTTGAAAATATTTTCCCTCCAGATAACCTTGCAGGCACCTTTTCTAACAATCGGTGAGAAATCAGAATAGGTCTCTTGGAAATATTCGTAGGGGTGAGGTATACGCGTGTGTCCATAGGTGTATGTGGGCGCGTGTATATGAACAAATGTGTTTTTCTCCGTTGCGTTAAAAAAAACCTGGCACCACTTCAAATTAAATATGTGCACCAGAATTCGTATTGGAAATTGTATAACATATGTCTCAAGTGTTTTTCCAAAATATTGCTTTTTTACAATATCTTGGCAAACTTCTCTTGGTTTAAGAGCTACAGTATACCAAATGGTATTGTTTTAAGTTCAAGCGAAATGATTAAACTTTGTCACTGAAAATCATTTACATAATGTATATAATCGATTACATTAATTCAATAATACATTCTGGAGGCCCACATTGATTTTCACAATGCCGTACTCTTGTTAGTACCATTTTAACACACATGGCAGTTTGCACGGTCAATTGGCTCCGTCATTTTGAAACCACTCCAATTGATGGAGATGCGTGACAGAACAGGAGGGTAGGTATGCATGATTAGTGCAATGCAGTTTGTACACTGCTAGATGTGCCACAAGCCCACCCCGGAGACATGGAACATCGACATGGACGACTGCAATTTTAATCTCTTTTATTTAAGTGACCAGCCTTCTTCTCCTCACCAATAAGAATTCTCTTTTGAATAAACCAATCCCTTGAGCTATAAATATTTAATCTCTTCTATTTAAGTGATCAACCTCTTCTCACCAATAAGAATTCTCTTTTGAACAAACCAATGCCTTGAGAGCAATAAACAAGGGAAGTGTAGCCGTACCACTTTGCCCTAACTAATCTAATGGTTAGGTTTTCTGTAACTAAGGTGGTCGTACGTGTGGACTTGGTAACAAAGGACAAACATGACACAATGTTAGAGAAGATTGTGGGCTCTTCTTGGATCTTTCTGTAGCCTAATTTTGACTTTGCAAAAGCCCTTCAATCAGCAGCCGGCTCGAAGCCCCATCAAATTCCTCCTTAATTACCTTTCGATGTCTTACTTGCTGTTGCTGGGCTAAACTATGGGCTAATCGTTGAGAGGAAGAACTGAGACGTCGGCTCCACACTGGGGTAACATGAAGTCATGAATGCACTTGGTTCATAGGTCAACTTGCTACGGGAATAGCAGTAATACAACATGTAGAAACTCATAGTTGAAATTGAAGATACTCCATCCATGTGATGGATCATGGATGTAGCTAGCCGTCCATTTTACATGGATAACTCACTAAGTAAGGTGTAAGGTCGAAGTGGTTTTATTCATTTGTTACTAGCACGTGCTATTAAAGAGTCGTTGCAAGCTGCTAGAAAGTAATCTTTTTTTTTCTACTAGAATACGCACACTAAACCAATTAGGCTTTCTAAAAAAACAATTAGGCAGGTTATTATTTGATTTGTATGCCAGCTTCAATGGTTCCGAAGGCACTCAATCTAAAATAGGATCGTACTATACATTATAGAACCTGTATTTTCAGAGACAAGTTCAACTATATCCTATATTGTTACAACATTCAATTATGATTTATGAATAAAATTAAGGTTCAGTTTCCAGAAGCCAGAGCACTAATACAAGGCAGCCGTGCACATAAGAGAGGGAGGGCGATTACCGTAAGAACTAGAATTTTGGTTGTAAGGGAGAACAATTAAGTTCGAGAGCGGTCTGCCAAGAATAATAGTAGCGAGGAGAGAAATGTTGGACGAAATCTATACGAAAATGGCTAAACCAATTGTGGCATGGAGGGTCCTCAAGAGGAAGAGTGTACCATGTTACAATGTAGGATGAATTGGAAAGTTACATACAAGGCCCACCAGATGCCCACAAAATTGTTGAACCGGAGACTATGAAAAAGAATAATAAGTGAATAGTAATTAGATATCTGAACATGAAAACCATGTAGTACTCCATACCCATGTTAATAGGCAGAATGTACAAATATTTTCAATCATTGTATCATTTCTGGCCTAAAAGTTATATGAAAAGCCAAGTTAAGTTCACGTTGTTTTGAGTTAATGGTTGACCGAGTATCATATGCACGCTTCTCACAAAAATGATTTGTTAGTGACGTTGCCTTTTTATTTTTCCAGGCGGACCAAAAAATATCCTCTTATATCCGTTTGCGAAAAAAAGCTCAGCTTCCTCTAGATTTAACCCCACCCGCGAACATCAAAATTTTTAGGCGGACCTCTTAAGAGGTCTGCCTACAAAAATAAAGATATTTTCGCAGGTAGAACCTTAAGAGGTCCGCCTGCAGCTCAACCTAAAAAAATATCTAAATCCTATATAAATCTAGTACTCTCCTCCACCACCACCAATTTCTTATCCTCCCCTCTCTCTCCCTCTCCTTCTTTCATAGGTGCACGTGCAAGGTGGACCGATGACGGGGATGACGAGACGACCGACGGCGGTGGAGGGGTGACCGGACACGGCGGTGGCAGCGCGGCTGGAGGAGGGAGCGGCAGCGCGCGGAGGGGAGGCGGCACAGCCCATCCTTCCTCCCTCGGATCCGGCTTCCTCCCCTTCTTTCCCTCCCAGATCCGGCAAACGGAAGAGGTGTCGCGGTAGCGCGGCCAGAGGGGCTCGGTCGCCGGCAGTGGCGGAGGCACCCCTCCTCCCTCCCTCCAGATCCGGCGGAGAAGAGAGCTCAGCCGCTGGTAGAAGCGGAGGCGGCGCCCCTCCCCTCCCCCTTCCTCCCTCTAGAACCGGCGGAGGAGGGAGCTCGGCTGCTAGCAACAGCGGAGGCAGTGCCCCTCCCCTCGCCCCTCCAGATCCGGCGGGAGGAGGGAGCTCGGCCGCTGGTAGCGCCGGAGGCGACGCCCCCTTCAGTTCCGGTAGAGGAGGGAGCTCGTGCACCGGTAGCAGAGAAGGCAGCTCCGACAAGCGGCGGTGGCTCCCTGAGGTGGTGGGGCAGCATCGGCTGCGGCTCCGGCGAGGATTCTTTTTTTTGTCCATAGAGTATATTTTCGCAGGTGGGTGGTTGCACCACCTGCGCAAAGATGGAGAGGTTGCCTGCGAAAATGATTTTCGCAGGCGGAGCCGTTGGCCGCCTGGAAAAATCATGCATTTTCGCAAGCTTTCACTTGCAGGCGGGGTGGATAGCCACCTGGAAAAATATATTTCGTCTGTTTTCTAAGTAGAGTCGTGATCTAAACGGTAGTGCGATTTTTATAATATTCTTTTCATCGGTATTTTTTTAAACATTCTAAATCAACTTTTAAACTTATTATATAATTAATTAATTAATTTATGTTCCTGAATAAGAGCTTTATTTATCAACAATCATCTATGGTCAGCTGAGCCTGATATAAGTTTTTGTGGTGGATTTATATAGAGGAGATCATCTTCATTTAACATGCATTTAATACGTTAGTACAATTCTTTTAACGAATCGATACATGGAGTGTGCTAATTTCATTGAATAGAGTATATCGGTGATGTGGGCCTAGGGGTACAGAGACTAAGAGCTTGAGGCGGCCGCCCTCTCTAATCTCAGCTCCCCTAGCGCTCCACTGTTGCAGGGGTCGAGCCACCCCGACCCCTCCGCGCTTCCGCCACGTGTATGTGGTTAGGTGAGCGGTTCCAACGCTTACCTAACTGCATTAATTGCGGCTTAGACGAGCGCGTCTCATTGCGTGTCTCCCCGCATTTAATGCAGTAAGGAGCGCGCGTGCCCGGTCTGACACCGGTCACGCCGACTGACCGGTCTGTGACCGGTTAGAATGACCGATGGGATGGCAGCGGGGCACCAGCGCACTAGCTGCACGTCGACCGGAGCGCGTCACGCACTGCTAGGTCCCATCAAAATAATGAGAACTTCTTTGCCTCTTAATCCAACCGGAGTTGGTGGGTCAGCTCCGATCATATAGCGCCCATCGCCCGGTACGGACGGAGCACACAAGTCTCCGCCCATTTAATGGAGAATGATACGGGCATCACCCGGGTCAGACAGCCTGTCAGACAGGAGTCACGCTGCGGCTACTATGCGTGCGACTTCTGCGCCAAGCGACAAGACCGCTCTTAAATATAAAAGAATGTTTTCCTTTCTCTAGAAGATAGTCTGTTGGCCCATGTCGTAGCCCCTTAAAGTATAAAAGAAGACCCAGACCTAGAGAAAGGGGGTTCGATCCCTGGAAAAAAATCAACTCCGATCAGCCACACACAGGAGTAGGGTATTACGCCTCGTCGGCGGCCTGAACCTGTATAATTCCCCGTGTCACGCTTTCTCTCGAGGCTCCTCTTTCAATCCCTCTCGCATCGGAGCGTGGATTTTGTCCTGCGTCCCCGGCCGAACTCACACAAGGGGGTCCTCACTGTCCCCCGTTGAGGAGCTCATGCTCCGTCAGAGTAGAAAAAGAAATGTACAAGTATAGACATGTACAGGTTAAAAAGCAAAATCTATATTAAAGCATTAAGTCATAGTGCCTTTTCGCTTCTGCTATGACCCAGACCTTGTCCTCCTTTTTAATCTTTGATGCAGGTTTGTTACCGAGAGTACTTTGTGCATAAATACTCTCTGGTTCTGCTCCTTCCAAATATCCAATGACGTTAGTAAAATAAGGCTTCATAAGCCTTTTTTCATCCCGGGCTAGCGGCTACCCCTGTCCACAACATTTATAGACCGATGTGGCTGTGTTTCTATTGGTTTACCCGATCTGGCCCTAGGAGGTTCAAGTTGGCAGCATTCGCTATATTCTCTTCGTATACATATATTAATTTCACTATAGGAGGTGTAGCTCGGTCTTCAGGGTATATCGGTATAGAGAGACTAGTCAGCGTTGTTCAGCTACCCATGTCTCGCTAGATGATTGGATGTTCACACCCTGTTTTGGATCAATTGTGTAGTCAGGTAAAAACTTGGCACTTTCTTAACGCCCAAGACTTCTAGATTGATCATACCATAGTTTGTACTGGTGAATCAGGGAATGGCGCATTGTAAACAGATGTCGTCGTGTATTACCCATAGGTTGTGTGAGCTTAATTTCAGATGATCTAGTCCGCTTCCGTCGGAGAGCTGTACTCCGTAGATTGGATTCCATAGAGTGACGGAAGTACAAATTATTTTCATCGACAAGCTGTTACAACATCATCTCGATTGAATTATGTGATGTGACCCTTCATCCTAATTCCGGCGCAAGACCTTTGACTATCCGAAAACCCGGAAAACAACAAGTTGAAGAGAAACATGTGGATCTATATGGTCCTCCTAAACAATGACGGACGTTTTGACAAGAGGCCGCATGGATCCAAATGTGTATTTGTTACCTTGAAACCCCACTGAGAGAGAGAGAGAGAGAGGGAGAGAGATGTACTTAATTTATACTTTTTTTTGTCTATTATGAGGCGTATTTTGCTTTCTTTTTCGATTATGATACGTAGTAGTAGTACTTTACTTTGGAACGTACATGCGACCGAGAGACATGTAGGTATGTAGCTCTGCCTTGTGGTTAGCGCGTCGTTATCGTCCATAAATACGCTCCAACTTCCGGATTCAATGGAGAGCCGAGGCAGTACATCAACGTCGGTGCGAGCTCCCCTTCCTTCCAACAGAGAGAACCCAGCAGAGCGTACATGCATGGTCGCTGCCTTTGCTGGGCCAGGGAGCTAGGGAGCAGCTAGCCGTACCGTACATCTCCACCAAAACAAATACTCCAAATCACAAGGAGTAGAAATTAGTACTTCGCCTGCAAAATCTGCCGTGCTTTTTTACCGGCGGATACACGCCGAGAGGACATACGGAGACGACGATCGATCGAGAGACGACCTGTTGACCCACACCGACAGACGACGGACGCCGCCTCGCTTTCGCCTCGATCGTCTCGCGCGCGGACGATCGAGACGATGGCCCCGTTTTTTTTGCTGTCGCGGCGGGGATCGTCGCCGCGGCCGCGCTCAGGCAGGCCGGCTAGCTAACCTTTCTTTCTTCCCGCGCAGTTTTGCGAGAGGGCGACGTATCACGTATGAATGTATGATGGATGGATGGGTCTTCGCGAAAGGCTGCGCGCTTTCCGTCCTCCTTGCATGTCTTGTGCCTTTCCCCTCGTCTCCTTTTGAGTTTTTCTGTTGTCTGATGAGTGATGACTGATGTTTCTACCGCTGCTACCTCCTCTACCTCGGATGGTTGCCGCCTCGTTGGCATGTCTTTCGCTGGCACGGCAGGCATGGTGTGGCTGTGGGCCGTCAATCGGCATGTGGCTCATGGAGCCTTTGGCGGAATGACGGCCTACCTAGCTAGGCTAGCTAGGACATCATCCTCGGAGTTTGGGACCATGATTTTGGTTGCCACCACCTGCTGCCTAAACGAATTAAATATCTGTGGATTATGATATAGTATACGTAGATCACTGAAATCTTCATGATTCTGCTGCAAAAATTCACTAAAAGGAATTGTGAATTCATTCGGCGGCAAGGGATACCGACCAGCTGACCAATCTACAGGCAAGTAAACATGGCGACCGCACTGCAGGCTTGCTGTTCTTTTCATGCATTTTCATTGGTGTGCATCGCTGCATGCCACGCCACGCCGCATCGAGATCCCAAGTGCGGCGTCCAAAGCCGCAGGGCCACAGCCCAGAGGGGCCAAGCACCAGTGTAAACCACTCAACTTGTTGACCTACGCTAGCTTAGCTGTCGTCCCGTCCCGGTGACCTGAAAATTAAAATTTATCCATCAAGTTTGGCTCATCACGACGCAACGAACGGCATAAGTACGTACTACCAGGTACAGAGACAACACCAAGTTCAATCAGATACTATCCGTCGTGTGGTCGATGATACCGTGTCTTCGGTCCAGACCATACATCAGTCTTGATGAGTGTACCAACATGTACACACATGTAGCGGCACCAGATGCTAATAAAATCTCTCGTTTCGAAAAGTTACGAAGGATTTTAAATTGTTTATGTAATACTCACTCCGTCCCAAGATATAATCCATCCCAAGATATAAGAAGCTTTGATTGGATAAGACATATCCTAATACTACGAATCTAGACAGGGAGTCGACACATCCTAATACTATGAATCTAGCTAGACTCCCTGCTCAGATTCGTAGTAATAGGATGTGTCTCATCTAATCAAAACTTATTATATTTTAGAACGGATGGAGTAGTGTCAAATGTGCATTTTGGGCCTGTTTAGATCCACCCTAAAATTTTTTTGCCCCGTCACATCGAACGTTTGAACACATGCATGGAGCATTAAATGTGGATGAAAAAAACCAATTGCACAGTTTACGTGTAAATCACGAGACGAATTTTTTGAGCCTAATTTCGTCATGATCTGACAATGTGGTGCTACAGTAAACATTTACTAATGATGGATTAATTAGGCTTAATAAATTCGTCTCGCAGTTTACAGACGGATTCTGTAATTTGTTTTGGTATTAGTCTACGTTTAATACTTCAAATATGTGTCCGTATATCCGATGTGACCCGCTAAATTTTTTTTTCCGCTGAATCTAGACACACCCTTTATGTGAAAATTTTGCGGTATGAAAACGGTGAACTGCTACTTGCAAGCTGCTAGTGATTGCCTGTCCTGATTCCTGAAACATGTGTGTGGTCCTCGGATAGACCTCGGGAAGTGAGGTGAAGGCGACTTCGCAGTAGAGGCTGCTAGTCTGCCACTGCATGCTCTAGCTCCCAGGCTCATGTCCTCTGCTTCTTGGATCTATCAATTGCCGTGCGATTACTAATTAACCCTGTCTTTCGGAAGTAAATCAAGTCAGCTCGCGCACATATATATCCTCATGACCTCATTGTCCTCATTCATCAGGAGAAAGCTAGAGTTGGATGGTCCCAACTCCCAACTCCCAGTGAATGAAGTGTTAATTTGTTAGCAGAGCTCAGTTCGCGCACAACACATGCCTGCAGCACACGAAAGATAAACAATACTATACTTCTTTCACCTTGTTGTAGCCTTCTACTACTAGCTGGTCTTGCGATAATGAAAAGACGAAGGAGAAGGACTGTTCAAACCATGGGACAGTGGAGACCGAATCGGAGAGAGGAAAGATCATGTGCCCAGCAACCAGCTGCGAACCACGTACGTACCTCCTCTAGACATCTAGGATCACCAACCGATGTCGGCCGGATCGATCAACCACGACCGCCTCAGTGCTCCACGCCGTGGCACGCAAATTCGCCTGTCGTTGATAATAGCGGCTGCCCTCCTGGCACGGTCCCATGGCCATGTATCGCTTGCAAATGCAAGACCCTGAGCTCAAATATCCATTTTATCTAGATAATTAGTTAGAAGTTGTCTAGTCGAATCGTTTACAGATAAGTACTATATGTTTAACCGCCGAGTCATCTACAGATAGTGTGTAGTAGGAGCAACACATCGCCGACGGGGCAGCGCCGGCGGCGCCGGCATATCTCATGGTTGTGACTGGAAATGTCGCTGGTGCGGGCCGTGGGGCACAGTCTGGGCTTCCTGCTAGGGACCAGTAGGACAAAGGCTGAAGGCCCAAATAGAAGTTGGGCCTTGTCCAACGAAAATCAGGGTACTTGATCTGGGAATAAGTCCACTGACTCTCTTAATTAGTTGTCAAATCTGATTCATATCCTAAACCACAATACCAGATATGTCGATTCTAAACTATTAAAACCGGTGTAATATAATTCCCTCGGTAGTTTTGGAGGATAGTTTTGCTAACGTGACGCTTACATAGCAGTGTTGACTTAGTCTTCATCGCACGTGACGTTGACGTGACGCTTGTGTGAAATTTGAAATTAAAAAAATATGTGAGATCCATTTATCATTAAAAAATTATACATCCCACGTGTCATACACCGTCTCTCCTTCTTTTCTCCCTCCTCCCCCTCTCTCCCTTCTCTCTTTCTCTTTCTCTTTCTCTCCCCCTTGGCTTCCCCTTCGGCATCTACGGAGAGTGGAGCTGGAGCAGCAGCGGTCGGGAGGGCGACAGCCGAAGCGCCACCACCGCCTCCTGCACTGCCTCCCGCGTCGATGGCGACTGCACCGTCTTCTGCAGCTGCTCCACCATCTTCGTGAACGCCGGGTCCTTGGCGATCTGCTCTGACATCTCCTTTATGCTCGGGTCCTGCTACAAACAAACAAATTACCATACAGATTATTCATATATAATTGTTCTCATCAATAGACTAACTAATTATTACTAGTAATTACATGAACTGTACAGTTAATTAATACAGCTTCCATCTCAGCCAATGAGCAGCAACAACATATGGTTGGTTACATAGTGAGTTGCTTAACTAATTCCATCTTGAACAGATAACTGCTAATTAATTATTTATCTGGTAACTTAATTAGCAAATGGACGAGTGGTTCAGGGGAGATTATACCCAAAATATAGTTGATGAAATTGCGCTCAAACGAGTAGTTAAGGGATATAAATCAGATTCGATTACTAGTCAAGTGAGCAAAGCGAACTTATTCCTTAGATCTGTGTAGCTTTCACAAAAAAGAGCTGGCCAAATCAGGCCTTGTCTAAACATCTCGATGTAAATGACCCAAATTCAGGTAGGTACGTAGCTCATATACTCCGTATGAATTGATGCAATTTTTCTTTCTTTTTTATTTTTTAATTTCTTCTTGATTTTATTTCTGTCCTATGTGCCAATAATTATGAGTATGCAACTAACTAATGATTTGCTTTTTTTTTTTGCGGGGATAACTAATTAATGATTTGTTTTTTAGTTGGTTTCTAGTACTTGTTAGGATGTACTTGGAAGATAATCGTGAGAGAAAGCAGAACTGACAAGACAAGATCACAGGACTTTAGTTGGTGCTACACTACTACCAAACGTTTCTAATAATGTCTCGCATAGGAATTAAGGATGAGAGACCTTGCGCAGCAATGGCATAAAATAGAACTGGAGATTTGACCAAAATTTCCTCCGTTTTATTACTCTATCGGCCACGTACGATAGACTTAAATCCTATGTTTACATGTAAATTGATGTTATATTTTGTCTATATGCAAAAATATTACTACTCCATCTATTTTATATTATAAGATCTTTATCTCTTCGTACATCGTCTGGATTTATTAATATTTATATAAATTTGAACATAAATATATAAAGTGTATACATAGATCCATATGAATCTATTTAAAATCCTATATATATGTGTATGTATATGTATATTACAATGTGAAATAGAGGACGTAGAACAATGTAACCTACGTCATCAGCATAGAAATACTCATAGGTGAGAGTGGCACCATGCATGACGATGCCACTAGACGTAGGTGTAGTTTGTAGGGGCATAACGTACTGGTGGCCGGCTAACATTTGGCTGTTAGGTTAATTGGGAAGAGGCATCCATATCTAAGTGTGTCTTAGCAACATAAATGTCGATCGGCTGAACTCTGTTACAACAATACCTCGTTCTCTTCTAGTATCGCTATCAAAACATCAGAGGTTTAGAAGCGTTCAACCCTCTCGGGTCGCACCTTTGTTGATTTATATTAGCGATAATAACCATCGCTGTGGGTTACAGAGATGAGCGCAGGTGGATGGATAGATATGATCCTATTCTGTTACAACAAACTCTATCTAGCCTAAACTAATCATATCTATCCATCTAACCAAGCCGTGTACACACGTATACATATCACATGTTTAACACCCTCCCACAATCATAACTTTCCTAAGTTAAGATTGTACTTCAAATTCTCCAACTGTCGAACTGACAAAGCCTTTGTAAAACCATCTGCAACTTGATCTCCTGTAGGCACAAAATCAATCTCCAACAATTTCCTTGAAACTCTTTCTCGAACAAAATAATAATCAACCTCTATGTGTTTAGTTCTAGCATGAAAAATAGGATTAGCAGAAAGATACTTAGCTCCTAAGTTATCACACCATAACTTTGCCATAGATGGACTCTCAACTTGTAATTCTGCCAATAAAGTTTGTACCCACATAATATCTACTGTAGCATTAGCCAAAGCTTTATACTCTGACTCTGTACTAGATCTAGAAACAGTAGACTGTTTCCGTGTACTCCACGACACAAGATTATCTCCTAAGAATACTGCAAAACCTCCTGTAGACCTCCTGTCATCTAGGGAACCAGCCCAATCTGCATCTGAATAACCACTTACTAACATAGATTTAGACTTACTTAACTTAAGTCCAAGTCTAGTACATTGCTTCAAATATCTTAAAATTCTCTTAACAGCTGCCCAGTGATGTGTAGTTGGAGCATGTAAAAATTGACAAACCTTATACACAGGAAAAGCAATATCAGGCCTAGTCAATGTTAAATACTGTGGAGCACCAACTACACTCCTATAATATGTGGCATCATTCGGTCCTAAAGGATCTCCTTCATTTATAGATAATTTCTCACTTGTAGACAGAGGTGTATTAACTGGTTTGCAGTCAAACATATTTACCCTTCTCAATAAATCATTGACATATTTATCTTGAGTAAGAACTATACCACCAGGTACTTTAGTTACCTCAATACCAAGAAAGTAATGAAGATCTCCAAGGTCCTTCAGAGCAAATTCCTTTTGTAGATCCTTAAGCAAGGCTGGAACAACTTCCTGCCTAGAACTGGTGATAATAATATCATCAACATAAATGAGTACAAATTTAATCAAATCTCCTTTGTTATAAAAGAACAAAGAAGTATCAGCCTTGGACCCTTGGAATCCTAGATCATATAGCTTCTTGCTAAGTCTAGAATACCAAGCTCTAGGTGCCTGCTTTAAACCATATAAAGCTTTATCAAGCTTGCACACATATCCTGGCAAAGAACTGTCCTCATAAGCTGGTAGTTGTTTCATATAAACTTCTTCTTCAAGGACTCCATAAAGAAAAGCATTCTGAACATCTAACTGTCTCATACACCATCCTTTAGAAACAACAATAGAAAGAATAATCCTAATTGTAGCAGCTTTAACAACAGAACTAAAAGTATCTTTATAATCTATGCCATATCTTTGCTTAAACCCTTTTGCAACTAGGCGAGCTTTATATCTGTCTAGACTCCCATCTTGTTTCCTTTTAATTTTATACACCCACTTGCAGTCTATAACATTTCTACCTTTCTGAGGTGGAACTAAATGCCAGGTCTTATTATTTTGTAAAGCAATAAACTCTGCATCCATAGCCTTTTTTCAATTATTATCTTGTAAAGCATCATCTAAATTTTCTGGCTCTCCAGTAACAGTAAGAAAAGTAGTCCTATATTTAACTGTTCCATCAGTATAGACTTTTCCCTTACGAATGCCACTTTGTAACCTCGTAGCCGGTCTAGATATTACCTGTTGCTGTTGTTGCTGTGTGTCTGCCTCCCTGCAACAGAAGCATCAGAAGCAGCAGGAGACGTGGCATCCGGAGATGGCATGGCCACGGGTGAGTGTGCCGGTGTGAGCTCCACACGCAATCGATCAGGAGAGCGGGAGGACTGTGCGGTGGACTCCACACGACGCTGGAGAGCGGGAGATCGTCCTGGCGAAGGTGACGTGGCATCCGGAGTAGATGCATCTGCCGCTGCGTCAAAGGTGTCAGGGGAGTCCGCCGCTGGATCGCCTGTGGCAGTTGTGGCTGCGTCCGCATCATCTGTATCTGCTGCCGAATTTTCCTGTAGAGACAATTCATCTCAAGAAATTTGATTAGCAGGATTAGTAGGAACATTAGCCACAGTGGTACTCATTTGTTGCACCCCAGGAATAATAGGAATATCAAGATGGGATGGCAATAATAAAATTTCAGAATGCAATTTGGCACCGGCATTGGGATGGAGTGAGGCAAAGGGGAAAACATTCTCATCAAAAATCACATCACGGGAGATGTAAACACGACCAGTGGAAGGATCGAGACATTTGAACCCCTTATGAAGAGGACTGTAATTACAAAGGTACATAGTTTGGAACGGAAGTGTAATTTGCGAGCATTGTATGGTCGGAGATGAGGCCAACATGCACACCCAAATACCCGAAGAAGCTTATAGTCAGGAGTTTGTTTAAACAAACGTTCCAAATGTGTTGCATATTTCAAGAGTCTTCTAGGAGTACGATTAATGAGATAAACAGCAGAAGTAAAAGCCTCATCCCAAAACTTTAATGGCATAGATGAGTAAGCAAGAAGAGCAAGACCCACTTCTACAATATGTCTATGTTTTCTTTCAGCGGAGCCATTTTGCTGGTGTGTGTGGGGACAAGACACATGATGAGTAATACCTATTTTGGTAAAGAAGGAATTAAGTTTCTCATATTCTCCTCCCCAGTCAAATTGCATCGCTAGGATTTTTCTGTTAAACAATCGTTCAACAAGAGCCTGAAACTCATGAAACTTTTGGATAACTTCAGATTTAAACTTAATTAAATAAATCCAAGTAAACTTGTTGAAATCATCAATGAAACTCACATAATACTGTTTGCCTCCAATAGAAGTGGGGGCAGGACCCCAAACATCGGAATAAATAAGTTCCAAAGGATGACTAGATATACTAGATGATGTAGAATAAGGCAATTGATGACCCTTTGCCTTTTGAGAAGCATCACACACAGACTGTTTATTAGACTCAACTAAACATGGGAGATTATTCTTTCTAATGACCTTCTCTACAATTGGAGAGGAGGGATGACCGAGACGACTATGCCACCTTTCAAAAGATGGCTTGGAGACTCCATAAACTTCTTTGGTTGAGTGTGCATGTGGCGGTGTAGATGGAAGAGCATAGAGACGACCACGGCCGAGCCCCGTAAGCAGGAGTTTGTTCGTGGCCAGATCCTTAAGATTAAAATATTTAGAATACAGTTCCATAAAGGCAGAATTATCAGAAACAAGACGTTGAGCAGAAACTAAATTTTTGTTAGCCTTAGGAACATGCAAAATATTGCGTAAATGAATGTCACGACTGGGGGTTTTAACAATAGAGTGACCAATATGGCTAATTTCCATACCTGCACCGCTAGCAGTATGCACTTGATCATGTCCTTTGTAGCGATCACGAACGGTGAGCTTCTCCAACTCTCCAGTCACGTGATCAGTCGCCCCGATATCCACATACCAGTTGGTATCAATACCATAGGAGGTGGCAGAACCCGCATATTTCTCATCTGGAACAAAGTCCTCATCATAACGATACCAACAGTTGATTACCGTATGTCCTCGCTTGTAATATAGCTGGCACTTGGGCCTGGTGTCGACGCCTCCTCCTTGACGGCCTCCATTGAAGCCGCCATTCCCGCGGCCACCTCTGACGCGATTGGCGCCATTGTTGCCTCCATTGCTGCCACGTCCACGGTTGTTACCACCGCGTCCGCGTTGGCCTCCATTGCCGCCACTGGTGCTGCGCCCTCGGTTCGCCAGATTTGCTGACGAGTCGCTGTTGTGACGGAGGTTGTTGCGCTGCTCAAAACTAAGCAGTTGAGAGAAAGCCTCCCCAAAAGACATCGGCTCAGACTTGTCGACAATGGAGGAGATCACCGGCTCATATGTGTCGTCAAGCCCGGCAATGATGTAGGAGATGAGATCTTCGTCGTCGATGACCTTGCTAGCCGCCGTCATGTCATTACCAAGCGCCCTCATCTTGGCGACGTATTCAGTGATGGATTGATCGCCCTTTTTGGTGTTAGAGAGAGCAATCCGGGTGTTGATGAAGCGTGCCCTTGTCATGGAGGTATACATGTCCTCCAGCATGCTCTAGGCGGCAGCTGCAGTGTCGCAGGTGGCCACCTGCGCCAGAACATCTCTGGACAGGGTGCTTAGCAGAAGCCTTAGTATCTGCTGATCCGTAGCAACCCATTCATCATAGGCGGGATTTGCCGCCCTGGTGGCCTTGTCGCCTTCCTTCTCGCCTGGCACGGAGATGGTAATGGCCGGAGCCGCTGTTGTGCCGGTGAGATGCCCTTCAAGATGGGCTCCTCGCACCGACACCAGGACTTGCGCTTTCCATAGCACATAATTGTTCTTGGCTAATTTCTCTGAAATTGTGTTTCCTCCGAAAGGATTGGTGGCTGCCATCTTGGACGAGCTAGCCATAGATTGGATCATGATATTTTAGTGGAATGGCTCTGATACCATATCAAAACATTAGAGGTTCAGAAGCGTTCAACCCTCTCGGGCCGCACCTTTGTTGATTTATATTAGCGATAATAACCATCGCTGTGGGTTACAGAGATGAGCGCAGGTGGATGGATAGATATGATCCTATTCTGTTACAACAAACTCTATCTAGCCTAAACTAATCATATCTATCCATCTAACCAAGCCGTGTACACACATATACATATCACATGTTTAACAATCGCTGGACCAATGGTAGCGCAAGTCAGTGAACAGAGGTTACGTTCTCGTAAAGTCGTAATTCCGTATATTTGATGATTCTCTTGCATGCATACATTGCACCTAGTGTACTTTTGTCCTGCCTTACAGCTCATATGATTTTAGGTGTTGTTTTTCCTGCATGTGCTATGTACTTAATTACACTGCACTGCATTATCACTCTTAATCGATGGGCCCAGCATTGATTAGCCACCTTTCTCAACCCATACTTTTCACAGTGATAAAGTTATGAGCGCTGCTATACATACGATATTTTCTTTACGATGTTTGATTAAACACCTTTCTCTCTTAGCCAATTCGTAGATTGCAGCGTGCGAGCGCTCCACGAGTGCACGTTATCCATTTGTTTGATCGAACGAAGATTGTACTCAAATATCGTACACAGCAATTTCCTAAAGTTATCTGGCATAACTTTCGTGATATATATGTTGCCATTGATTTTACCTTATTGCTTCTCCTCGTATAAAACTTAATATTTCAAAATATTTTCTTCAAAGTTTCAGCTGGTCGGCTACACTACACAGCCACCACTGATGTACCATAGATGTGCTGTAGCGGTGGCCAAACAATCCCTACATATATCACTATATATCTTTTTTTTACCTATGTTGTGAATATTAGAGTATAAGTGGGTATGCTTTTAATGGAATATCAATATGGTTAACAATTTATCGTTGGCCTTTGTCTTTTTAGCGTGTGCTAAGGGATGGATATTTGCGGGAGCGTGTGAGTGTTGTTTGTGTGCATATGCGTCTTTCATATAATAATAAGAGCATATTCAGATTACTGCCAAAATGAATATTTCTAAAATTTGGTTATACCAAAATTTTAACAAGTTGGCAACTGCGAAATTTGGTAGGATAAGCTAAATGTGCTGTTATCAAAATTCTTTAGGTATTACCAATATTTTGATAGCAAACTAAATGCATCCATATGTTTATCAGTTTTATCAAAAATGATATGATTCAAAATAACATCAATAGCAGACTTAAAAGAGGAAAAGAAAAAAAAAAGGCCAAATAGAAGTCCTCTCCAAATAAGCCGGAAGCAGAGGCGGAACCCTCCGGCTCTTGCTGAAGACAAAGTGATGTACTTGTGTCATTGATCTAGCAGAGAACTTGTAACACCCTGAAAATTCGACCGCCGAAATTGAAACCCTAAAAATACGAAGTTTAAAACATTAAAAATTTTAATTTGCATCATGCCGCATTTTATGACTTGTTTAATTGCATCTTTATTTTGCGGATGTTGAATTTATCGAAATTATTTCGGCGCAAACCCTAGAACGGAAACCGACGAGAAGAAATAATCACTGCGCATAAATTAAAATAAAGTTCTAGATAAAATTTCAGCAAATAACATATTTCGTATCAATGTCATGAATTTATTTAGTTAATAAAAATTTTATAATCGTCCACGCGTACGGATAGGCATAATGAATATGGATAATATAAAGTGACGGGCAAGATTTAGGGCGGAGTAATTCCAATATCGAGTTCATTTCATTCATGCGAGAGAGTTATAAATTTGGACAAATATAATACAATGCTAATAATAATAATAATAAAAAAATACTGTTTATCTTCCCCGGCGAGCTAGGCCTAACCCTAGCTCTGCTACCGCGCGGCGCCTGCCGCCTGCCGCGCCTCGAGCTCCACCCGAGCGGCACTTGGAGCCCCGCTCCCCCTCCCCTCGAGCCCCCCCGCTGGCGCCGCTGCTCGCAGTCCCATCGCCGCCTGCCGTGCGCCGCTGCCACCACGTCGCCGTCACTGTCGAGCCCCGCGCCGGCCACCTCCCCTCCCTCCCCGGCCGGCTATAAAGCCCCCCCGGCCGAGCCACTTCTCCCCCACACCGCCCCTCCCCTTTCCCCCTTCTCCCTCGCTGTCGCCGCCCCACCGCCGTGCGCCGCCGTCGCCGCTTGGCCGTCGCTGCCGCTGGCCGCCGCCGCCGGGCTGCCGCCGTTGCCACCGGCCGCCGTCGCCCGGTCGCCGCCGCCGCCACCGCCGCCACCGCCCCGCCGGTAAGCGCCGCCCAAGCCCCCTCCCCTCCCCTGCCGGTTGCTGCAAGAACAGAGAGAGAGAAGAGAGCAGACAGAGGAAGAGGAAGATACAGAGGAAGAAGATGCAGAGAAAAAAAAGGGAGAGAGAAAAGAAGAGAAAAGAAAAAAAAATAAAGATGAAGATAAAAATAAAGAGAGATAAAATTTGGGTTAGGAATTTACTTATTCTTGTTTATCTTGAATATATGAGCACGTGCTAGATTAATATAAAATACTAAGTTTAGGAAATCGATATAGTCGTCGCCGTTGATTATTTTAGAAACACGAGTAAATTAAAACGGATATTTAATTAAAATTTAAATTTTTCACCTAATTGATTGTTCGTTTAAATTACCAATCTTTAGCAATGTACTTAGCCGATTATGTAGATTTTATTAGTTAAATTTCGCTAGTCGTTTATATGTAGATATAATCGGAAGATTAATTACCGGTCGTTTTTAAATGGCTATCGTAGGTCTGCGATCGTTCGATATCTATTTAAAAATTTATTTCGTCAGTATTTAGTTAGTGCTCACTCAATAGTTAGGTTATCGCTAAAATAACCGTCGCGATTATTTTAGCCGACTACTCACCGGATAGGGTTACCTTTCATTATCGGTATCTAATTTATTCGAGACGCGTAAATTAAATCGGGTTAATATTTTTGATCAGCTAGGTTAATATTTTTGATCGGCTAGCACTAATATTTTAAGACAACGGTATTAAAAATCAAAATAGGTCTGCTTCATAAATAAAATGGAATTCGATAGCAACATTCAAACGCTCGCGCTCGATCTTTTCGAAATCGGATTTTGTTGGATTTTAATCAAATTCTAAATGAATTCAATTTCTTTCGCACGTAATGTTAGACACCGAGGGAGTTGCGAGTCCGACTGAGGATCAAGACCCGCAAGACTACGAGCAAGGCAAGTCATCACTATCCCTTGAACATGTTGATCCCAATTGCGAAATTACTTTGTTTACAAATAAAGATGCATGCAATGATAAACGTCCTACTTGTTGTTATGCCATGCCTTGAATGTTGTTTACCCCATATCCCCTTGTAACCGTGTTACGTATGAGTCCCTAGTCAATTATGACAGATGCTTAGTAATGCTATCTTAGAACTTTGCATACTCATATTTATCAAAATGCTATATGCTTGGGCAATTACCTTGGGAAGGTAATTGAGATGCGGCATGTGGAGACATGAGCGCCACATTGCCATGACATTGATGACATGATTTGTGAAAGGAAAATAAAAATTAAACAATTGTTTTCGACTGGGGCGGATGGTGGATTTGGGTGGTATCCGGAAAAGGCTAGCACCGTCCCCGGTCAATTAAGGACCGAGCCATGAAGCTAAGCATGAAACGACCCTCGTACAACCGTACTTCTCGGATGGGTATAGACCTAGCGGAGTAAATAGCCGAGCGGAGGCAGTATCCCTGCATAGTGGTTTTCTTAGTGTGTATGAGGGGCGGGGCCTACGGTGGGGTAGCCACCGGTAGGACCGCCACGTGTGAACCTAAATTTTAATATAACTTAATGCATGTGTGAGTTTTTCCCTTCCCGGGAGCGCCAGAACTCCTCTCACTGCTAGAAACCGTGTACGCCTAGAGTGCATGAGGATGTAAGTTCATGGAGCGGGTACTGCCAATGTGAGGTTATTGAAAGGCTTTGCCGTGACGCGTCTCATTCGTTGGGACTTCGGCTCATTTGTTGGGCAAGTTACGGAGTGCGGGTAAAGTGTACATCCACTGCAGTGTGAGTAACCAAATCTATTCGAATAGCCGTGCTCGCGGATATTGAGCACCGGGACATGTATTACACTTGGCTAGACTCTAAATTCTTAAACTGAATGGGATGGGTATGCATAATGACTTTTATGTGCTGGTGGCTCAACTTCTCGAGAAGCGAGAAGGGGTAGACCACAGAAAATCATGACGACTCAATGGCGGGAAGCTATCCTTGGAGGACAATGGATGGTGGACAGAACCGCCGTTGAATAATGAACCATGGTATTAAAATTTGATCAGTATAAGCTAGGTCTTAGGCTTGTGAAAGGAATTGCAAAACTGGCTTTATGCAAAAGTGCCACAGCCGCCCTTGATATTTCCCCTATCATATGCATTGTTGCTGTGGTGGCTTGCTGGGTACGGTTGGTACTCACCCTTGCTATAAATAAAACATTCAGATGTGGGCGATGAGGTTCCCGAAGATCCGTATGAGTACTACCAGGAGGGTACGGAAGACGATGGAGCCTAGTAGGTCTTAGATTCGGTCGTTGCCTGTGGCAATGGCGTGCCGCTGCCTTGTCTCCGCTGCCTTACCTAATTTCTGCTTGTGGTTGTATTCCGGACCGGTTGGTCCTTTGTTCTAGACTATTGCCTTCGGGCCTATTATTGTAATATTTTGCGTAAGATAATTATGTATGCATTCTTGATTATTGGCAATGTATTCGTGGATACAAAACTACTTGATCCAGGGAAATGGTACTATGAGCACGAGTGACTCCTGTTATGAAAATGGGGGTCTACAGAACTTGATAGTCATCTGCATTGGACAATAATTATCCTATATACTCTACAACACGTTGGCCAATCATTGATGGCGCTATGTTTTTAGAGGCTAATAATAATAATTTGCTAATTAGTCAACCACAACAACTACACCTTACATTCAGTATGAACCAATATTAGGATAGAGCCATACACGGACAACTTCGCCAACTATACAAGAAGTGATCCTCCTCTTTGGCCTTTTTCTCTGACAGAGTTGGGAGTGCATGTCCTCGCACGTACGCGCTACATCTAATCGGTGGCTCCCGATTTCCATTTGGGCAAAACCGGCGGCGGCGTGAGCCAGACATCCAGTCCAAGCACTGACCCCTGCTACTTTGTCCACTTGAGTCAATCAGATGCATGCACCGAATACAGTACATGAATCTCAACGTAAAACGTACAGTCAAGCTACTTATAGCAGTGTACCGTACGTCAGTCTCGATCGTGATGGATCGTGATGGCCCATGGATCGCAAGGCAGTACATGCATACGTCTTGGCAGTTGGCAGTGTTCACATACTCCGTACGTCTTGGCACTTGGTAGTGTTCACTTCGACCGGTCCGATCTCTCTACAAGCATATATAGCTGCTGTTGTCAGCCGGAGAACCGATCTTTGATCCGGTTCACAAAAACTGGAATAGTCCCGATTCGAATAGGAACCGGGACTAAAGATCATCTCTAGTTCCGGTTAAAAAGTATATCGGATCGCGATGATCTTTAGTCCCGGTTGGTAATACGAACCGAGACTAAATCCCATCTTTAATCCCGGTTCACACCTCCCCTGACAGTGTCAGACGCATGTCAGGGGGCCAGGGATCTTTAGTCCCGGTTGGTGTTAACAATCGGGACTAAAGATCCTCAACTTAGTTCCGGTTGATAACACATTACCAACCGGGACTAAAGATGATTTATACCTTTAGTCCCGGTTGGTGTTATTAACCGGGACTAAAGTACTATACCTTTTTATACTTCTTCTTCCTCCTCCAGTCCGAGCCATTGCTGTCAAGAGGAGGAGGAAGAAGGGAGGTGCTGCCGAAATTTTTGATAAATTTGTTTTTGGTGATAATATATAAATCGGAGAGATCGAAAAGGTTAGCAAATCCATTCTCTAGTAATGTATGTTTAGCATATTACATTTATAGTTTTGTTTTTATAAAATATTGTCTTCAACAAGATTTAAGCAAATGATGAGAGAGAAAAGATGTGTAGGAAAAATTAGGTTGATTTTGAAATTAGAAAATTTGGATACATATGTTATAAAAGAGATGACTGAGGGAAAATATAGAAAAATAAAATAAAAAAATAGAAAACTAAGTTAGTTTAATAAAATAGTTAGAAAAGAGTATAATTCGTTAAAGATATGTTTTCAACTTTACAAACAATAAAAAAGAATAATACGTGGGACTATTGTAAAATTTTTGTATGATTACTTATAAAAAAAGTAGAAAACCAAGGTAATTGAAAAATATGTAATATAACTAGAAATATTATTTGTACTATAAAAATATGTGTAGTACTTTAATAAAAATTTAAAAATAATTGTAAAATTCTCTTCCTTCTCGTCGCCATCTTTGTAGTTCTTTTCTAGAAATTAGCTTCACATCATGATATTTTAAATTATTATATGACTATTTAACTAGTTTTAACTGTGTGGATTTCGTTAGTAACATTGGGCTATGTGATGTATAGATGGATCGGCAATGGATGTACACCGCGGATCGACGGTCGAAA
Source organism: Oryza punctata (assembly GCA_000573905.2). NCBI lineage: Eukaryota > Viridiplantae > Streptophyta > Magnoliopsida > Poales > Poaceae > Oryza > Oryza punctata. The sequence continues at coordinate 23,115,295 of CM002495.2, read as the reverse complement.
GAGTTTATTGAAGACGTGCATTATTTTTTGAATGTGGCCAATGCTAACAAGTATAAGGGTTTCATGTGTTGTCCATGCAAAAAGTGCATTAACCAGAAGGAGTATTCATCATCAAGAACTATTCATGCGCACTTGTTTTAGTCTGGATTCATGCCTGGATATAATTGTTGGACCTCGCACGGAGAGCTAGGGGTTACAATGGAAGAAGATGAAATAGAAGACGATAATATTCCAGACTGGGCTCATCAATACGGTGGATTTGAAGAAAATCCAGGAGGTGAGGCGGACGGAGCTGTTGAAGATAACGATGCTGTAGATGATCTTGGTCAGATGTTGCGGGACGTAAAGGACGGCTGCGAAAGTGAGAAGGAGGTCCAAAAGTTGGACCGTATGTTACCGGACCACAAAACTTCGTTGTACCCAGGTTGCGAACAGGGGCACAAAAAGTTGGGTACGACGCTAGAATTCTTGCAATGGAAGGCTAAAAATGGTGTGAGTGACAAGGCATTTGGTGAGTTATTGAAACTCATCAAGAACATTCTTCCGGAGGGAAATGAATTTCCCGAAACAACGTACGAAGCTAAGAAGGTGGTATGCCCTCTAGGACTAGAAGTACATAAGATACACGCATATCCGAACGATTGTATCCTCTATCGCGGTGAGAAGTACGAGAACCTAGAAGCATGCCCGGTTTGTAAAGCACTACGATACAAGATCAGGCGAGATGATCCAGGTGATGTGGACGGACAACCTTCGAAGAAGAGGGTTCCTGCTAAGGTGATGTGGTATTTCCCTATAATACCAATGTTGAAACAAGAATTCAGCAATATGAAAAGGGGGTAGCGCACGAGACCTAAAAGTGGATGGATGCGGAGACAGGGATTTAGACAGGTTCAGGCCCTCTCAATGAGAGGTAATACCCTACTCCTATTTGGGGATTGTATCCGTCGGGTATTGTATTGATCTAATGATCTGGTTGTGTCATTATGCCCCCTAGAGGGCCTCCTGCCCACCTTATATAGGATGGGGGGTAAGATTACAAGATAGAAACCTAAACCAATACGGTATCGGTTTCCTAATACTACTTTACAATATTATCAAACCAAGACTTTAGGCCGTTCTGTAATACATAAGGAAACTTAATACCCAAGTCATGATCCGTTACATATTACATAAATATAAGCTATCCCCTATAACTAGTCGGATAACTATGTCGTGTGGGTCTGGGGTACCCATAATCTCCACAACCAAGGCTTAGGCGTTTGTTCAGGAACAAAGAGCACGCTAGCATGATGCGTTGGCACGCAGAAGAACATCAACAAGACGGGATGCTGAAACACCCCGCCGATGGGTCGCAGTGGCGAAACATCGACATAACATTTCAAGACTTTGGAGAGGATGCCCGAAACGTAAGGTTCGGTTTAAGTACAGATGACATGAATCCATTTGGAGAGATGAGCAGTGGCCATAGCACATGGCATGTGACCATGTGTATCTACAATCTCCCCCCTGGCTATGCATGAAGCGAAAGTACATCATGATGCCAATTATCATTCAAGGCCCAAAGCAACCTGGTAACGATATTGATGTGGACCTAAGACCATTGGTTGACGATCTGCTTCTGTTGTGGAACAAAGAAGGTGTCCCCGTGTGGGATGAGGACAAACAGGAGTATTTTAACCTATGAGCGTTGCTGTTCGTGACCATTAACGATTGGTCCGCACTTAGCAACCTATCCGGACAGTCAAACAAGGGGTACAAGGCTTGCACCCATTGTATGGATGAAACTGAAAGTACGTATCTGAAACACTGCAGGAAGGTTGTGTACATGGGTCATCGTCGATTCCTTGTTGCAACCCATCCTGTACGGAAGAAAGGCAAGCATTTCAAACAGAAGGCAGACCACCGTACTAAGCCTAAACATCGTAACGGAAAAGCCGTGTTTGCTATAGTGAAAAATCTGAAAGTAGTATATGGAAAGGGACCTGGCAGCCAACCTATAGAGAGCGAAGATGGTCACATGGCGATGTGGAAGAATAAGTCTATTTTTTGGGACTTACCCTATTGGGAAGTCTTAGACGTCCGACATTCAATTGACGTGATGCACCTCAGTAAGAACCTTTGTGTCAACCTGTTGGGCTTACTAGGTGTATATGGGAAGTCGAAAGATACACTTGAAGCACGTAACGATCTCAAGCATATGCAACAAAGCGAGGACCTTCACCTAGAACCGAAGGATAAAAAAAGTCATTATTTGAGTCCTGCAAGCTACACCCTGAGCAAGGAAGAGAAGGAAAGTATGTTTGAATGCCTATAGAGCATCAAGGTACCCTCTGGATACTGCTCGAATATAAAGAGAATAATAAGCGTGAAGGAGAAGAAGTTCACAAACCTAAAGTCTCATGACTGTCACGTGTTGATGACACAACTGTTTCCTGTTATAATTCCTGGTATCCTTCCTGATAATGTCCGGGGAACAATAACAAAGCTATGTGCCTTCATGAACGCAATTTCGTAAAAGATCATCGATCCGGACAGTTTAACAGCCCTTCAAGATGACGTGGTCCAATGTCTTGTCAGCTTTGAGATGATCTTTCCACCGTCATTCTTCAATATAATGACGCATCTTCTATATCACCTTGTGAAAGAGATTGGTATTCTCGGTCCTGTGTACCTACACAACATGTTTCCATTCGAGAGGTACATGGGTGTTCTAAAGAAATACGTTCGTAACCATTCCCGTCAGGAAGCAAGCATCGCCAAGGGTTATGGAACAGAGGAGGTCATTGAGTTCTGCGTAGAATTTATTGAAGACCTTCGTCCAATCGGTGTACCCGAATCAAGCCATGAGGGGAGACTACGAGGAAAGGGGACTCTTGGAAGGAAAGCAATAATGACTGTGGACAACGATTTATTCTGTAAAGCACATTTCACGGTTTTGCAACAATATTCGTTGGTGGCTCCTTACATCGAGGAGCACCTGGTAATTGTTCGCTCAAAAAACATCGGCAAGTCCGATGCATGGATTACACGCCATCACATTGATACTTTCCCCGCTTGGCTACGACAACATCTAATGGGTACCGAAACCATTGACCGACTACTAGCCTTCTTGGCAAGGGGGCTTTCTTGCTCGATATTGACATTCCAAGGATATGAAATCAATGGGTATACATTTTACACAAGAGCCCAAGATAGAAAGAGCACAAACCAAAACTCCGCTATTCGTATCGACGCCATGAGATACGATGGTGCAACTAGCACGTATTACGGTGTCATCGAGGACATATGGGAACTAGACTATGTACCCCTGAAGTACCTCTGTTTCGATGCTAGTGGGTTAGGCGTAATGATTGATGACAGTGGGATGACAATGATTGACCTAACCAAGGTTGGATACTCAAACGAACCATTCGTACTAGCCAATGATGTAACACAAGTTTTCTACGTGAAGGACATGTCTAGTAAACCAAAGAGGGGTAAAGGACCCGACGAGCCAAAGCGCCACGTGGTTCTCCCAGGCAAAAGGAAAATCGTCGGAGTCGAGGATAAGACTGATGAAGATTACGATCAGTTCGACGGGCAACCGCCGTTCGCAGTGACGGTTGACCCGAGCATCCTCCTATCAAAGGAGGACACCCCTTACTCACGCAACGATCATAGCGAAGGAACATTAGTGAGGAGAAAGTACATGAGGAAAACAATTACATAGGTTGTTGTATGGACGATGCAAACTATTTATAATGTATTCAAGGCCATGCAATGTTTGTGTTTTTTACTAATACAATTATAAAATGTATTGAAAATGTGCTAGAAGATTTAAACTAACTAAATAGGTCATATGTTAATTATATATATATATTAGATGTAATAGTAATTTTAAACTATTTAAATATGTCATATGTTAATTATATGTGATTATCTATATTTAAATTGGTCATATTTTAATTATATATCTTTATTGAAATGTGCTAGAAGATTTAAACTAACTAAATAGGTCATATGTTAATTATATATATTTTTTAGATGTAATAGTAATTTTAAACTATTTAAATATGTCATATGTGAATTATATGTAATTATCTATATTTAAATAGTATTTAAATTGGTCATATTTTAATTATATATCATTATTGAAATGTGCTTTAAGATTTAAACTAACTAAATAAGTCATATGATAATTATATATATTTTTTAGATGTAATAGTAATTTTAAACTATTTAAATATGTCATATGTTAACTATATGTGATTATCTATATTTAAATAGTATTTAAATTGGTCATATTTTAATTATATATCATTATTGAAATGTTCTAGAAGATTTAAACTAACTAAATAGGTCATATTTTAATTATATATATTTTTTTAGATGTAATAGTAATTTTAAACTATTTAAATATGTCATATATTAATTATATGTGATTATCTATATTTAAATAATAATTTTAAACTATTTAAATGTTTGAATCTTTAGTCCCGGTTGTTAAACATATCCGGGACAAAAAAAATTTTAGAAACAGCGGGAAACTTTTATTAGTCCCGGTTCTTCTAACCAACCTGGACTAAAGATTTAGTCCCGGTTAATTACACGAACCAAGACTAAATATCCTGACTATAAATAGTCGGGCGCATCGTCTTCTCCACCCACACTTAGCCGTTTCACGCTGATCGCCGAACCCACCGTTGTCTTCGCGTCTCCAAACCCGTCGTCGTCTCTGCCGTCGTCGTCTCCGCCGCCGTACGTCCTCCTCCCTCCTCTCTCTCTCTACGTCCCGCCGCCGCCACGCATGCCGGCGCAACACCGGGGTGGCACGGCCGCCACTCCCGGCCGGCCTGCGCCACCCCACGCCGCAGCCGACTTGCCGCGGCGACGCCGCCACCCCGCGCCACCCCGCCATGCATGCCGTTGTGCCGCCGTTTTTTTTAGAATTGAAGAAAAGACTATGGATGAAAAACCCTAATTTTGTCAAATAAAATTTTATAGTGATTTTTAATAAAATGTATAGAGAAATATAGTGATTTTTAAAACATCAAACTAATTTTATCAAATAAAACAATGTAGAAAATATTATTGTACTTTTTTTATTAATTTTATTAAAGTTAAATAAGTTTGATAAAAAGAATTAAAGTAACTTATAATTCCCACGTGCCGCCCTCACGAACGGACGCGAACAAAAGAACGATATAACGTGAACGATAGAACGAACGACCGAACGAACGATAGAACGAAGTACCGAACGAACGATAGAACGGATGAACGATAGAACGAACGAACGACCGAACGAACGATAGAACGGACGAACGATAGAACGAACGAACGACCAAACAAATTAAGCATGGATGTGCGTAGCTTTAGGGAGGTCAGTCTTTAGGGAGGTTAAATAGGAGGGTCTGATTTAGGATATTGGCTGAAAACAATCACTCATTCTTTCATGACTAAACACAATTAAACCGGTAATTTCTAAAATAAATATTGTCTTGACTCCTATGCATGGGGTGTCAAAACAAGATCTATTTTAGAAATTATCCGTGTTCTGCCATGAAAGAACGAGGTCTTGTTTTCACCCAATATCTTGAGTCACTTTCTCTCATTTAATGATATATATTAAAACGTTAAGTAAGCATTGATGTGCATAGCTCTAGGGAGGTCAGTCTTTATGGAGGTTAAAATGGAGGGTCTGATTTAGGATATTGGCTGAAAACAAGCACTCATTCTTTCATGACTAAACACAATTAAACCGGTAATTTCTAAAATAAATATTGTCTTGACTCCTATGCATGGGGTGTCAAAACACGATCTGTTTTGGAAATTATCCGTGTTCAGCCATGGAAAGAACGGGGTCTTGTTTTCACCCAATATCTTGAGTCACTTTCTCTCATTTAACGATATATATAAAAACATTAAGTTATACAAGTATATTTATACTTGTGCTTCATATTTGTATTGAAGATATATACTGCTATGTTTTTCTATAGTCTTGACCAAACTTATAAAGAATAACTAAAAAGTCAAAGCGTCTTGTAATTATTGTAGATGGCAGATCGTGATGAAGAACAGATCCTCATGGACGAGATCGCAGAGGGCAGCAGCCAGTATTGGGCGGATGAGGAGCAAAAGGATACTAACCAATACCTAAACGAGGAGAGAAACGAGGGCACAAACCAAGATGAAAGTGAAAGGCAACCAGTCGTTGGAGAAAAGAGGGCACGCGGACAACGAGGTGCCGCGAGGAAGCTAGAGGGCAGGCACATTATTAGTGATGTGTCCCCAGACGGCGAACCAGTATCCCCAGCCGGCATACTAGGGAAGTACGTGAGACACAGTGGTTGGGTCGTGAGGGATCACGTGCCCATTAGCACAGTCCACTGGCGTCAATCGAGGTCAGCCGAGGAAGACCAAAGTTATCTTCCAGATACGGAGAAAGAGATGCTGTGGACCACCATGCTCCAGACATTCACGGTCCCTGAGGCAGCTCAGCCAAGACTAAAAGAATGGACGGTAAAGAAAATGGCTGAACAGTTCCGGAAGTACAAGTCTGCTCTGTAAAAGAATTACGACCGGAAGGGTCTGACACCTGATTTCGACAAATTACCCAAGCTGAGGGATCATTGGGATGCGTTTGTCGCATACAAGATCTCCGAGCACGGGCAAGCGCAAATAGAAAAGAATAAAGCCAATGCCATTAAGAAGCAGTACCATCACCGGCTAGGGTCAGGTAGCTATAAGAAGGCAATCCCCAAGTGGGATACATTGGAAGCCGTGTTGATAGTGAAGGGTATTAAGCCAGCCACAACGAACTGGCCTGAACGTTCCAGAAATTGGTATTATGGTCATGGCAGAACGCTCAATCCCACTGATGGTTCCCTTGTATTCGGTGATGCGATCCGCGAAGCAGCAAGCCGACTTATGGAAGCAGTGGAGGCGTCTGCTCAGGGAACATTCAAGCCTGAAAGAGAGAAGGACGAGCTTACGCTCGCACTACAGAATCCCGAGCATCCAGGACGAACACGAGGAAAAGGCGTGGTACCTTGGAAATATGGATTTCAAGAGGACAGCCACACTTACAAGAGTCGGATGAGGAGCAAGAGGGATACGGAGGAGAAATTGAGATATCTCGAAGAGAGGGTCGCCCTGCAGGACTTAAGGATGCAAGAGGAGGTCGAATGACGGGTGGACCAATGCCTGGCGGAACGACAGAGCCAGTGGACGGTGCAGCCGTCTGTCCCTCTATCATGGTGAGCCCCTCAGGCAATCGCAGCAGCTGTGCTTCTACGGGGCAAGCAGGAGAACATGGCATAGAAGGTGCAGCAGGGCCAGCTCACGACGACACATCGTACCCGTAGATGAAATCACGCGGAGAACACCTTGTGAGCTGCACAGCCCTGTTGACGACAAAATTTGGTAAGCCTCGAAGTCATCATCGGCCTAGAGTCAGTATCGGATTCAGAGTTCTAGAATCGGCCGATGGAAGCTATCAATCACCAACAGTCGGATTCTTACCAAATTCGGTTAAGAAAATTAATCTATTAAAAGAAGCTTATCCAAAAGAGACCGAGTTCAAGTAGGATGCGGCATGGTAGTTTATCTATTAATTAGGAAGAGTCTGTTAGTTTCCTTTTATCTTTAGAAAAGTGTGTTTAGTGTCCGATAAGAACTTTATGTTTTTCCTTTTATCTTTAGGAAAGTTTGAGTCGTGTCCGATATGGACTAGTATCTACCCATAGGTATAAATATGTACACCCGGGGTCCATGTAAATTATCTCTCGATCAATACAACTACTCTCGGTGCATCGCCACCCTCTTTCTGAGGTTTTTTACTTATCAACCGGCGGAATTTGGCACCTGACGCGGGGCTGCATCGGCTTTCGATCTCCGGTGAAGGGGTAAGCCCTACGTTCCGTCGGGTCCTGGTGAATTTATCGGCTACATTGGTGTTGTTCAAGGCTGCATCGCTTCGATCTCTTGGATCGCTCTGGTTCATTTGATATATTTACCTGATATCTCAATTCTATCTTAATTACATTGTGTTTAGAGATGCATCGGTTTAGTTGGGACTGTCTCGGTTAAGTCTGATCTTCTGTCTTAGCTGATATATCTCTACAATCACAATGTTGTTTTAAATAGATTTGTTATCTCCATCACATTAGACAGATTTATCGGCTTATTAAGTATTAGATTATCATATATAATCTCGTGCTGCATCGGTTAGGTTCGACCTCGACCTACTAGATTGTTGTTGGTAATATAAATCTTGTTAAGCCGATATGTTCATGGTAATATTTTATCGGGGTGCTAGCCGATGAATTATGATATACGTTTTATAATCTAGATTGACAATATTTTCTACTTGCATCGGCCGATCTCCATCTAGGGTTTTGTCGATATCGGCTAGATTACTTTGTTGGTTTAGATTATATAATGTATCCACCACCCTGAAAATCTATCAAAAGCTTGATTGTCTAGATATTATGTTTCTTTTCATACTTAGTGCTGCATCAGTTAAGTTTGATCTACTAAGTCGTGCTTAGAACCATAATCTATAGCCTGCTCCTTATTGCCAATAAGGGTTTCATCGGGGTTTCAACCGATGAGTTATCTGGACGTTGCATCGGCTCACAAGGATTACTTACAAGTTGGGTTTAGTCGATGACAATAAAGGTTTCACTGTTTATCTAATCGTTTCGATTTATTGACATCGGACCTCCAGCCGATGAATGCTTCAACCGTCGGATCAGTGCTTATTCAATCTATCATTACTAGCCGATTGGTTCCTACTGGATTATATTATTGTTATATTACATTATCATTAGCCGACTATCTTTATGTCATTATTTACTCAAGTATCAAGATCTCTACTGGATATCGGCTGGTATCGGCATCGGCTGGAATTACTATATCGGCTTGTTAGACGATCGGCTCTTTGATATTCAATTTATATATCTTGTCAGTTGCAGGATCAAACTGACTGGCACGCCCATATCTCATCATTATTTTGGACCTGTACTGGAGCTAAGCAAATCTCCGAGGCCGTCGTGTTTTTACGTCAACAAGCCCCTTCAAAAACATATCACTCAAGGTATGCTCGTAGTTTTATGATATATGTCTTGTAAATTGCAAACAGTTATGCATGCATCTGTTAATTACTAAGTAACCTCGATTCTCGTGAAGGTGGCGTCGGGAATGGCCATCCCAGTGGAACCTTCAGGGACTTACCATTGTAGACCGATTCCACCTGGGTACTCCAAGGTCGAAGTTGAACTGGTGGAACGAGGGTTCGAGGATCTCGAGCTGGACATCCCCGGAGGAGACGGGGAGATGAAACTAGGAGACACAGCCCATGCCATTGTACTACGGTGCAAGCGGTACATCGTGTCTCCCGGACGAGCAGCGGCGTCTTCTCCTCTATCTCCTCCGCCTGCACCCTCTCCTCCACCTCCGCCTCCTCCGCCTGCACCCTCTCCTCCGCCTGCACCATCTCCTTCGCCTATACCGGCTCCTCCACCTCCGCCTCCTCCGCCTGCACCGTCATCGTCAGCTCCGCCTTCACGAGCTACATAGTCATGCCCACTTCGTCCAGCGTCATCAAAGTCCGCAGAAGAAACGAAGAAGCCAAGACTTGACGAGCCAAAACTCCCCGCTCTCAAGAAAAGGGCGTACGACCGCACTCCCGAGGAGAGTGACGAGGTCGTACGAGCGGAAGTGAAGGCGTTCTTCAAGCCACGCAGCCCAGAAAAGAAGACTCCCATAGATCCGGCTGCTAAGAAGTTTTTCCAGAAGATGAGCGAACCGGTCAAGAGGGCTTTACTTTCGGATTATGACCGATCGATGACGAAGTTTGCTAGGAAGCAAAGAGTAAGGACCAAAGAAGTGCATCAGCTCGGAAAGCAACTGAAACAATCAGTTGAGCCGTTGCTACCACCTGGTGAGGCGGAACTAAGGCAATGGATGAAAGAGACGGGTCTGAACAGGGAGCAGTTGGTGGGAAATGCACCAATAACCATAGCGTCTGAAGCCGATTTGAAATATAAATTTAAACTCGCTGAACCGCTTGTCAAGCCTGATCAGGTGAACACCCTCTCCACAGAAATGTACCGCTTCCATCAATGGTACATGGAACGTTCATCGAAAGGCAAAACGATGGTTGGAGCGAGGATAAGGAACTCAGATTACTATCAAGGAGATGATGTCCTGTGGATCAACTTCGAGGATGTATTTGATGTATACCAACTAGACGCCCTCGATGCCTCCATGCTCAGCTGTTGGGTTTTGTAAGTATCGTTTTACACAAAATTAATTTTATTCCTTAGCTCCTTGTCTGTACCGTTCAATGGTTAAACTGTGTGGATAGTTGATGCAAATATCTTTATCCTTTGTAGAATGGAGATTCAATCGTGCCGTAACCAGGGGATTTACAATATTGGATTCATGGACCCCCGCAAAGTCAATGTCGAAATGGTACGGGACTTTTAGGAGGCTACAGAGGACAATATTGTTCATTTCCTGGTGCAGTAGCATTACAAGACCTACATACTATTGCCCTATAACACAGCGTGAGTTTGAATTGTCCTTCTAATCCGTACCAACTTCTTCCTCATACTCATACCGTGATATATGTTCTATCTCACGCAATTTGCAAATTCCACTGGGTTCTTCTCTTCTTCGACCTTTCACTTTGCAAAGTCCATGTCTATGACTCAATGGATAAACCGGAGTCTACTTTCGACAAGATTTTTGAAGTGATGGACAGGTAATGCCATCTATTCAACTGACAGTAATTACGAACACTGCTATTGCTTCTATGAGATCTCCGATATTTAATCGTAGCTTCCAACTGTACATAGGGTATGGGAAAAGTTCCGTACGTTGGTCCGCGGGGTTTGGAAAGAAAAACTTGGTAGGAGGTTTAATTTTCCGGTGAGTACATACTCCAAAAACATATTGAATCGTTAATTTGTTCTAGAAAAAACTAATACATTAAATCTCTTGTCGTTTCTCCTTAAGTGTGCAAAACAGGAGCAGGGGAATAACTTGTGCGGCTATGACATCTGCGAATATATTCACTGCATTGTACACTAATTCAACAGTGACAAGGATCTGGAAGTACGTAAAAATCCTTCCTACATTATCCCATCGATTTCTTATTGACTTCATATACTTATATCTCAATTTTTTTCAAATGATAGATTATTTACATGAAGGAAAAACTAATCCAACGAAGAATTTGTAAAAACTGTTCAAGAACAATTGATGGGATTTATCAATGAACAAATAATTGATCCCGAGGGAGAATTCCACTACGATGGAAGGCCTATTGATCATGATCCCCATGTATAACTTGTCTTATCTTTGTAATATACAATAGAAATTAGAATTAACGAAGGATTTACAAATGTATGTATTTAGATGTGTATACATGTGTGTCGGTACATTTCGGTAATATGAGTATATATTTACTTGAGTACATATATTTAAGGAACATATATATGTGATAAATATGTATTTATCACATATATATATGTGCAATATATTATAAATTATATATAGATATATTATGCATATACATGTATTATGCATATACATGTATTTATACATATATATGCATAATATATAAACTAGCAGCTAGCAGCTAGCAGAACCAGCAACCTTTAAAAAAAGAAAAAATATCTTTAGTCCCGATTGGTGTTACCAACCGGGATTAAAGATAGTTCTTTAGTACCGGTTATTTCACCTGGACTAAAGATGGGCATCTTTAGTCCCGGATTTGTGGTCCCGGTTGCATAACCAGGACTATAGGGGATTACAAACCGGGATAAAAAAAACTCCTTCTCCACTAGTGTTAGAAACCCCTTTGAATTACACGAATAGAAAAGCATAGGAATATAAAAAACACAATATTCTGATAGAAATATATGTGTAAAATAGAGAATTGCAAAAAAAAAAACACAGAAATAATTGTTTAATTGGACCGCGGGAAAACATATAAATTTAAGAATAAATAAAAACTCAAAGAAAAATTTTCATGAGATTCTACCTTATATTAATTTTTCTCCAAAACTTGCATGAAATGAGACATTTCATATGAATCTTATAGGATTTTATAGGATTTGTTCCTTCGATTCAAAAAGCCATGTAGAAATTTTTTTTATAGGAATGAAATCCTTCAAAAATTTATATGATCTTTAAATCGAAGGGGACCTAGAACCAGCGGGGGCTAGATACACGCGCCGACGCCCGTGCGCGCGCGGGCAAGTCCGATTTATGGCGCACACAGCGACATGTGTCCGTACGTCGCGGCACCGGCCAGCCCATGTTGCATTGCATGCATCGGTCCATCGATCCCGACCTGGCCTGGCCCGGCCGCGGCCGGTAGCCATATGCAGTAGAGGAGTAGTCGTCGTAATTAATTAACACATCACCCTCCGTGCAGATGGAGAGAGAGAGAGGGATGGATAGGGGGCGGCGGGCCGGGCGTGCGCGTGCGTGCGTGCATGGACGACGTGGTGGGGACTGGTCGATCGATCACCCGATCGAATCGGCACTGCGGGAGTACACGTGCATGGGGTTCAATTCAACGCTGTCCACGGGGCGACCGCGACGTGCACATGCGCGTCGTCCCCCCCACCCGCCCCCCTGCCCCTCTCACCTCGTCTCCATCGACCGATCGATCGATTGGTCTCTTCCCCCCCCTTCTCCTGGCACGCACCACATGCGCCCGCCCGCGCGCACGGGGGGCCGGGCCGGCCTCCCCCCTCCCCCTCCGCCGTGCACCCGCGTGTCGACGTCGACCGCGCGCTTCGACCCGCGCACGCGTCGTCTCGCGTGTGATCGATCGATGGAGGACGTACGTACGTACGTGTGCCATGCGTTCGCGCAAGCCGCGGTGGTGAAAGCGGCCGAGCGAGCCGGGCTGGCTAATGCCTGCAGCTGCCGCGCGCGGCTGGGGCCGAGCGGCTCGTGCGCGCGACAGGCGGGGAGGCGTGTGCAGCTGTGCTTGCGCTGCGCGCGCGTCTCGGCTCTGGCATCGTCGTCGGACGCATATGCATCCGGTTATCCAGTACACCGCGTCGGCACGAGTTTGGCCGGCGCATCCTGCATTCCCTGCGTGATGACTGCGCTCGTATGCAGGCAGGCAGCTGGGGGCTCTCGTCAGTCGCATATAAATACGATGGTTTCCTCTTGGTTCTATTCGGCCAATCATATATAATACGTGACCGCCGTACCTCTCTGCATACCTCATGCGTACACATATATATACTTCTATAATACATATGCGCGCGTTGCGAATGCATTTAACACACGTGACGAGTTCTCACTGCAAAAGGACGAAACTTGAATGATCATTCGACCGATCATAATAATTAATCTGCAGAGCTTTAACATTAACTAACTGTTCCTCGGTCTGCATGCTGCTGCTCTTGCTACGTAGGAGTACTGTAGTTAATGTTTCCCCGGTTTATTATTAATTTAGTTCTCGCGGTTTGTGACAGAGTGAGAGCGTGCCAGTAGTAATACTACAGCTTTTCCTTTTTGTTCTCCTGCTCGTGTGATTGATCGTGTTCTTCTTCGTAGGCTCTGCATTCTATTTAGTTTATCAGAATAGCTACTTCCCATGAATGATTTTTTATCTGAAAGCTTTTTTTAAAATCAAATAAATCCACTTCAAGTTTTTAATAGTTATAATACTTAATTAATTTTGCGTAAATAACTCGTATCGTTTTACATGAAATCAAAAATCTCACACCAACAAACACAATCTTAAAAGCAATTTTATTACTACCGGATCAAATAAGACCTTTGGTCAAGCAGGATCTAAATGCTAATAAGATTTGGCGTTACCCGCTTCGATGTTCACTAATTACAGTATCCCGAGCAAATCAATATGCTGAGTGAAGTGCAAAATTGGCACTGCTTGGTTGCAAGGTGCAGCTGTTGCAACACAATCTTTGTTGCCATAGCTGCTAACACAGAGTATTGTGCGAGCTAGCTGACCGCAGTCAAAAAAAAATGCAACCGAATACAACCATTGTATTTTTCGCATTTGATGCCAAGCTTGATCAATTAGGTTTTCCGAATTCTCAAGAGACCTAGATTGATGCCCTCTCCCTCGACCTCTCCATTGGCGACAGCTTGCTCCAACACCCTCACCCTCCTAGTGATGGTCATAATTAAGTCCTTCCTAATCGATCAATCGTTGATTTTGCTCTTGCTTCAGCAATGGGGGCAACACATGTTCTTGTAATAGTCACACCTCTCCTCCCAATTAGGATTGGATAACAAGTCAACTCAGCTCGTTAAGGCTCGACTCATTTAAGCGTGTTATTAATGAGGTAACTTGGTTTGGTTCGTTAACCTTAACGAACTAAAAGCCTAATTACTTCGGCTCGCGAGCTAACTTGTTAAACTCGTTAGCCTCGATAACGAGTTCTATCACATTCATATAACCTTTATAATCTCAAATCTAAGTATATTAACATGATAGGAGCACTAACTACTAAAAACACACTTAAATACAAATAGTTTGGACGTAATTGAAGACTAAGCACTAGTTAAGTGAGCATTAAGTATATAAAAATAGTGATCACTTATACTAATGAGCTAAACGAGCAGCTCATAAGCTAAAAGCTCACTTGGTTTGACTTATTATGATTACGAGTTCGAGCCGACACAAGGCACGGGCTTCGAGCTTTTTTTTTTCACCCTGCTTCTAATGTTTCTGATCTAGTATAGGCAAATCATGTTGGTTGGGCAATCTTCCTCAATGCGTCGAGTCTGGATCCACTGTGGATAGGCGCAATGCTGCGTGGGGATGAGCTAGAAATTAGGCGACGCGACGCTTGCAAAGAAACAAACAGAGAAGAAAGGTCGAAGTTGACTCAATGGTCATAACTTCTATAGTGTTGGTCATCTTTAAGCGTATCTTGGCCGGATTTGTTTAGTGCTTGTTAGTGCTTTGTACCTGGTGGTTCTGGATTTTGTTTGGTGCTTGTTAGTACCTTGTATCAGGTAGTATCACCTCAAGGATGAGATGTAATAGTGGTGTAGAAACTCAAAAGTATAAGGGAAACACCCCAATATGACCATGGTAATAAAAATCAAGCACATATATGCATAAGGGAGGATGGTGGTGTGGCCAGTGCCATGTTATGTTGATTGAGAGGAATATCCATAGTCAGAGTTTTCAGAATATAGGCTTCAGCTAAATAAGTTAACAAACATATTGTCTTCATATATTGCCATCCAAACTATCTCAATAGATCAATGCAATCGGCAAGATCAAAAAGGTTTGTCCTCTCTACATCCGCTACATCGTAAACCAACTTTTCTATAACATCTTCTGTGTGAGTTGACGTATTGAAGCCCGTTCTTTCAGGCCATGTGCCCGATGTGTTGCCTTGACAGTTTGTTGAGCCAGTCGCGGAGTATGGATGGATCAGTGGATGCGTACGTACGCTCGCCGGCCGGACAGCCAGCTAGGCCGCTGTACGTACGCGATCGGAAAAGATTCGGCCTGCGGCCTGTCGCTTGTATCGTGGAGCTGTCTGGCCAAATTGTGAATGGACGGCTGGAGTGACGGCAGCACAGTACCGATCGAGGCATGCCATATCGAAAAGCCTAGCTCGCTCTTTCCAGCCCAGCTGCCTACTCGCTCATGGCCACCCCGCCCTCGCTGCCATTTGCCTGTTTCCTGCAGCGAAACCACGCGGCCTCGCAGAGAGAGAGAGAGAGAGAGGAGCTAGGGAGATGGCGTCTCGTCCTCGGTCGGCCGATCGATTCGGCGGTGCCGACGTCGAGTCGTCGAGATGTCCCATCCGCCGCCGCCGCGGGCGGCGGTCCGGCCAGCTAGCTCTTGAGCATTCCGTGATCAGGATGTCCAGATTGGCTACGTGCTGATTGCTGAACGGCGAGTCGGCGACCAACAAGCTAGAGCAACACAGAGAAATTAAGATATCAGAGAAATGGATTGTTAATTTCTGCTTTCTGGTAGTATGGGGATCTCAAGTCAGAGATCAACAGAAAACCAAGTGAAAAACAGAAGGGAAAAGAAAATAAAACAGGAGGTAGAGGAAAAAAAACACCTGTCGGCATGCTGTGCTAGGGTCTCGATCAGCCTAGACATGAATATACAGTCTGATTGCACTGCAGAAAACTGGAAAGGAATGAGCATCTCTTCTATAACAGGGCGGTGCTGGTTAGTGGGTGCATAATCATAGGTCTTGCAACTGGCACTACTCTCTCTAAGATGTTCACGAATCCTAATGATATGCAAAATCAGTATCATCATTGTTCGTTTGTGATGTTGCATTTCGATGACCAGCATGATTACCTCTGATAAACTTCAGACAAAAATCCCATAAACCTATGGATCCCAATGATTTAGTTTCTATCTTGATACAAAAAATGAAAAAAAAATATGATTCTGAATTGGTGGTGGTGGATACACACTAGCATTGCTTCCTGCTGGTGGTAGCCTAGAACTTGGCCCTCGGCACTGTGGAGACGTTGCCTCGGCTCTCCTGTTGCTGCAAGAGCATCTCGGTGCAAACCCATGTTCCCAGCTCCAACAGTGCTTGGGAGTGGCACATGTATTGTCCGGGGAGCTGATGATTTTTTGGATTAATGCTCTCCTTTTTATTAGTTGAAACAGCACTTTCATAAATATATAGCACCCTTTAAACCATTGGCAAAAGAAAATTTATGTGTGCAGGTCAGGAAAAGGTTGAAGTTTTTACAAGGTGCAAAAAGGCGAAAACCCTGATAAGATTTTTTTTTCTTTGGAGATTTCACATTAAGATATAAGATTTCAATCTTATTGTTATTTAGATGGATCCAAATATTAATCATTTCTTCCCATAATGATTATTAGCAATGCACTGAAGGGTCAAACAGAAAGGATATAAAAGGAGAAAAAAAAAGGCTTGATCATCTCCTCAGATCCTCTCATTTGCTCTCATGGCCTCAGCTCCATCAGTGAATTTATGAAACACTGAATTAGACTAAACATACAGCTCGCGTTCGCCCCTCCAGTCTTTCTATATCAATATATTGAAAACTATTCTTCATCAGATCGAAAGGGTTTCCAGATCTCAGTACCCTATGATTTAATTTATTAAAAAAAACACAAATTGGCCATGTGTGTGCAGGGCCAGTGCTGCAATTGGGCACCTGGTCACAGTGAAAACATTGTCATGGAAGACTGCAGCTAGCTAGCTTCTGGCAACATTCACAACTTGACAAAGATCACATGGAACTTCCCAATGATTGTTGCAGCCATTGCTAACCATATCCAGTGATTAGAACTGTGGCATTTGCTTTAACCATATTGCAGCTAACAATGACAAATGCACATACCTTAATTTTGTCTCTGACAGGACTAGAGAATTAGCTCACCGGAGTTCATCTCTACCAATGGTACGAGAGACTGCAGACCAGTAATTAATGTGCAAAGGCAGCAATCTCCGGAGTTCACTGATCTTGTATCTAACAAAGGCAGCAACTTCATTTGAACACTTCAATTATATTCAATGAATTTCCGGATTCCAAACAGAGCTTACTTGTATGGAGAAAGAGGTTACTAGGCCATGTTAGGATGATGCAGAGGTGAAACGGTTATTGGCAATTTGGGGCAACAAGTTAGCATAGGGGCAGCTACAGTGGTGATCATGCAAGACAAAGGCGAAATTAAACCATGTAACTTGTTAGGAAAATAGTGCAAAGGTTAATCATTACAATAACATTAACGAAAGGTATCATATAGAACATCAGGTAGAGTAAGACGCAAAGCCCAAACAACTTGAACCATAAGTATGGTAAAACCTAGGCCCCGGATAACTTAACTCATAGCCCACATAACCCAAGGCCTAGAACTAAAGGTCAATTGCACGGCGTAAATTTTTACCATGCTAACACAAACGTAGTCCAAGTTAGATTGGGGTGGCCCGAGTCTTACACCGTCTATGGGTATGTCCATGCCACACAACAATAGTTAAACATAACTTTCTCACATTGCTCTCCTTCTAGGCTCTTCTTATTTTCTTCTTCTGCACGACCGACAATAAGCTCCGCACACCCCCCGGCTATTGCAATCACTAGCTAGTGCCTTGGTTAACCGCTATGCTATGGCTAGCCAATCCCCGCACCTCCATCTATTACCTAACCTAACCAATTTGGTCTATTGTTTTGATTTTAGTCTTGCTCACTAACCAATGAAAAACCAGGCTGACAAACCTTATGATTGTTTATAGAACCTCTTAAGCTCCTAGTAAAGCATGGGGATTTATTTTACCTAGCAATATTCCCTACACAAATTAAGGTGATTCCGGTGAAAATTTTATAATGCTTCAACAAAATTTCAGATTAGCAAAGGACGCCGTAGGGGTAAACCTTACCGATTCACTATTCTATGGTAGGAAAGAATCGTAGGAAGGAGGAGTGTGCAACGGGTGGTTGTATGCTCCGTGCACTCAAAAGGAGGGGTTTTCTCTGCTCCTCTTAGAATGCAAGATTCATTTTTCGTCAGAGAATGGGTGTGCAACCTTTCCTCAAAATTTAATTTCTTACAGAATTAGCACAATCCAAAAGGGACCTAACCTTTTCTTGTGGACCATGTAGATTAAAAGAGGGTGATTAACCCCTATGTGCCGGTGGGCTTAATCAATTGATTAATATGTCCAGTCGCTTGCGATCTCAGGAGCAGCAGCTATTTGTGCAGTGGCCATTTTGGCATCAGGTTGGATGAGATGGACTGCATGCGAGGACAGAGCCCCATGACAAGGAAGAAACAAGTGCACGAGACGTGGAGACGTCAAGCAATTATTACCCAATTTATCAAGCTGTCCTCTCGCCACAACAACTACACGTCCCCCAGCTAACTGGTGCAGGTCATGCCACTTTTCTTCTCTCTTTTCTTCAGAAAGATGAACAACAGCTTATCTCCATTATATCGTATCCCGCTCGATCGCTCGCTCACTCATCTCATCTGACGGTCATGCATGCATGTTAATTTAGGACATGGAATTCTGGGACATATATTGAAAACCGTAAATGATAATCTCTCCCGTCAAGGTAAGTACAAAATTCGGTCCAACTTTTAAATCATTAACCATGCGTCATTTTTATATTAGAATAAGTATGAAATAGAATTAGTTTATAATATTATTATAGTACTTATCAAGGCAAATTTACATTTACATTTTTTAAACTAATTCATTAAGTTATTATAGTCAAAGCTTAAGAAATTGGACAAAATATTATGGTACGCATCAAATATTATGACTAGAGGAAGTACTATATCAATTTTGTAATACATAACTCTGATGACTTTTTCGATCGTTTGATTATTCATCTTATTAAAAATTTTATGCAAATATAAAATATATAAGACATGTTTAAAGATCATTTAACGATAAATCGATCATAATAAAATAAATAATAATTATACAAATTTTTAAAAAAGACTAATTACCAAACGTATCTAAAAAGTTAAGTTAACGGTGACATATACTATAAAAAACAGAGGGAATATATAAATAAGAATTAATTCGAGGGCCTTAGAAAACATTAAACTATGGTCGATGAACTCAGAACAAAAAGGTTAATTTTACCGGTTCAAATTTGTCTTATCAGCACCCTCCTGTTTTTATCTTAAATTGGGACATCACTTAAATTTGTGCTTTGACAGATAAGTTAAATAACAAGAGAAGTACAAGAACATATATTCAATTTGAAACCCAGGTCAAATGGACCTGGTTAGTGACATGACAACACATGAAAACAAGAAGGATATAGATTGTAAGCCCACATAGGGCATATGCCCAAGTTTTTCTTATGTGGTCCAAATAGGTACAGACAATTCTAAAGCAATTAGAAAGCATAGATATATTATCATGTTTTATATCTCTTCATAAACTTGTAGAGTAAGATCTTGATCTTACATGGAGAGACAAAAATAACAAATCTAACTACAAATGTGACTGCTTTTTAGTCTGGTTTCTAGACTAAATTTAACCTTGCACGTTTAAGGAGGATATGTGTAACACAATCATATATATTGGCTATTTTTTCTCCATTCTTTTATAGTTAGTTAAACCACATGCAAGAAATAAGGATCCACTGGGCTTAAAATAGTCTCTAAAACAAGCACAAGAGAAATTAACAAAGCCAAAAGGATGGATAAAAATTAAGCAATAGTACTACAAAACAAAACATGTACCCTTACTACAAGGCTATATATATGACCATGAGGGGCTGAGAGGCTATTATAATATGGTTATCCTCTTTGGATTAAACTAAAAGCAGGGACCCACCTTACCCCTCAACCAATAATAGCTGCATATATGGCCCCCTTCTTTTCTAATTAAGATAAATATTTTACCTTAATTTCCATTAGCACGTTTTTCAAACTAACAAACGATACATTTCGTACGAAAACTTTTTATATAGAAATTACCTTAAAATATCGTATAAATCCATTTTCAAGTTTGTAAAAATTCAAACTCAATTAATCACGCGTTAATTACTTGTTCTATGTGCCCTAAGTTTCATCTTCTTTTTCGCTAGAAACGAAGACTACCATACTCATAAGATATGGTAAGCTCTACCAGAACTGATGGCCTTTGATGGCTCCTTACAGCTCAGTCTACAGCTTTAGAACCTAGTTCTGCCTCTTCCCACATGGCCAAGTGAAATCTCTTGCCTTTGTTCTCCCCTATAAATACACCACCCCTTCCCTTTACACCCCCACACCTCACTCATACACACACACTACAACAAGCCTACAACTCACATTGTAGTTGCAGACATTGTTAAGTTGAGAGAGAGAGAGAGAGAGATGACAAGGAAGTCGATGGTGGCAGTGGGGAGGAGCAATGGGAGGAGCAGTGGTGGAGGGATGGTGTCATTGAGGAGGAGGAGGCCGTTCCAGCTGATGGTGCTGAGGCGGCTCCGGGAGCTGAAGAGGATCGTGCCGGCCACCAGCCGCCGCAGCAGCGGTCGCGGCGGCGCCGACGTCGACGCGCTGCTCCGCCGCGCTGCCGAGTATATCTGCGCCCTGGAGGTCAAGGTCGTCGTCCTCCGCAAGCTCTCCGCCATCTACGGCGCTTAATTAGGCTCATGCATGCACCACCACGGACAGCCTTGTCGCCGTCGCCGCCGCCGCCGCCGCCATCGCCGTTCTGCATGCATGCCAGTGTCGCTGGCCATGCACTGTACATGTAGCCCATGTAGGAAGGAGAACAAAGGCCGGGAGAGCAGCTAGCACCTCCTCCATTTCTCTCTACCCCTTTTCTCTCAGCTAGCTAGCTCTCTCACATCTTCTACCACCCCACAACTAGTAGTGTAGTAGCATATCATGTGCCTCCTCTATACAATATGTGATTATTGGTTAATTGGTCACATATGGGAGTGCGTTAATTATCGATCACTTAATTTGCCTGGCTAGCTAACTAGCTGCAGAATCAAAGCTAGCCAAACCGTTTTATTCTTCAGCTGTTACTACAAGGAAATGTTTTGACTGGTGTTTGTTAGTTGGCTGGGAAAATGAAGAAATATGCATGCATGATTCAAGTATTAATATATGATCATGATCCAAATTTCTTGCTTCTTCATGGCACTCTCGCCATCTTCATCGATTAATGCAATGAGAAAACATTGCTAATAGCTAGCTAGCTATCAGCAAAATACAATTATACAGTACTTGTGGATAAATACGCGCGACCATTCAAAACTGAAGGAGAGGAAGAAAAGCAACACAAGTGATGATCCAGCTCTGTGGGTACAGGAGCATTTGGATGCATGGCACCTTGTCGCATTACAAAATAATGGAGTCACTAGCTAGTGGCTGTACTACTCAATTACCCATCATCAGGAGGACGTGCAGCTGTGTCTGTGTGTGCCTACCATACCAGCCAGGCCTAATTGCAAGCGTCCAAAACAAATAGCAGAATATTGAGGGGACTAAATCCATGTGCTGATTATCATCAACCGGCTGATTAAAATTGTTAGCTAGCTACTACATAGTAGGGACAGCTATGGATCTTGTTAGATCAGGCTCTCGCCAAGTGAAACAGGTGAGACAAGGAATTCCCTGTCCAGAATCTCATCATACGAGTCAAGGATTCTTCAAACAACACCAAGTTTTCAGGAAAAAAAAAGAAAATTAATAAAAGGATTCTTAAGACCTGATCAACATGGCGCAGTCTCTCCCTCTGGATAAAAACACACGCATAACCACCTGCTATATTAAAAATGCAAGCAGAATAATACTCCAATGTAGAGTACTAGTTTTTTAATTAGTCTCAACCAATCAGATATATTTTCAAATGGGGCTGTACATTGCTACTGAAAGAGAAGTATAGTTTCCTGGCATTGTCAAGTCCATTTCTTCAGGTAGACGGATGGATGGGGATGCATGCATATGCATTGCGTGGTGATGAGCTAGCTAGAGGCTGTGCAGGATTTTGATCCTTTTTACCCATGGGGAATATATGCTCAACATGTCACATCAACTGGTGATCTACAATCCTATACTTGAAAAGGATGGCATGACGAAGAGCGAGAAAGAAAGAGAGAGGCTTGTTGCCATTGCCAGCATCGTACGTGCGTGCGGGGGGGTTTAATTCATGTGTAGTGTGTGTGTGGATGGTTGGATGAATGGATATCATGCATATACTACTGCTGACCAGATGGATAGCAGCTGGGATATCAGAGGAAGAGTCCAAGGACGGCATGTGCGTGCCAAGCCTTGCTCCCTGATGGCCTCTAGCTTGCACTGTGTACTCTTTGGCTCTACTGCTTCAGTTCTTGATAGTTGCTACCCCCTGTCATCACTCGATCACTAGAAGCTTTCAACAAACTTGAGGTTATATCAAGATAAGTCCCATGTGTTTGTTATCCTTAACAAAGATAAGTTAGTGATTAATCTCTCTACTTCAGTTAATTGTATTCAGGAAGAAGCCGGATAGGAGTACAGGGTACTACACTTGGGCTTTGCCCAAAGGAAGGAAGAAGCTAGGTCGCCATTAATCTATATCTAGCAAGTTGTCTCTCAGTGGGTGACAATAAATTCAGCCTTGAGGAGGGGTTTCTCCCCTGTCGGAGCATTGGGGAAAGGGAAGCGCTGGCTGCAGCAGCCAGCCAGCCAGCAGCAGCGAGCGTGCTGAGCTGAGCTGAGCTGAAGGCCGGTGACAGTAAAGATTCTGCATTTTACAGCACAGCCATGTGGGATATTCCCTTCAGGCTTCGTCTTCGTGCATGCTGATCTGATCACTCACAGCCAGGCTAATGCATGCTTGCTCAGCTACAGGCTTCCAGGTCCATGGCCATGGCGTTTCTCAGCCAGCTACAGCCCTGCCAAGTTGCCAACGCAGCAGCGGATGGCGTCTTGCAAGGCGTGGCAACTTGTGTAGGGCCAACATTTCTGTGCTTTGGGATAGGTGCTGTGACCTGTGAGGGCGAATGCATTCAATTTTTCTCCCCATGGCTACTTGGTTTTGTGACACATTGTGTCATGATTTTTTTTGTACTACTACCAAGTTATTCAGTTCTGTCAAGAACTCAAAGCACAAGAAATCCAACATTCAAATGTGGGTCTTGAGCTTTGTTCGGTTTCGTAGTAGAGGGATGTTTGGTTTGGTGCCAACTCTCACCAACGCATGTCTTAACCAGATTCGACAAACATTTGGTTTTTCTCTATCAAACGATGGCAAGATACCCCCTACCTATCCCTTTTAAATGTATATTATGCTATCGCAAAACCATGGGAGGCTAATTTGGAGCCATCAAGGTGTGATGAGGTAAATTCGGCATCGGTCTAAAATAATTCCTAGATTTTCAGCACAAACCATACAAAAGAAATCCCTTTTTAGGGTTTAAATATTCATGTATCTAAATACCTGTTATTTTTTTGGAAGATGCCAAAAGGAAAAAGCAGATTATGTGGTCAGAAACAAACAACTTCGTTTCCACACAAATAATCCATATATTAAACAAGCAATTGCACAGACCATGTTGGAGACATGAAGCCGCGCAGCCGCTTAAAGACACAGCCAAGCCGGGCAGAAATCATGGATGAACTGTACCTTTTGCAGTCTTCTTAAAAATCTTAGTTTTCGTTCATCCAACCAAACACAACCCAAATACCTGTAAATTATTTTGTTGGTCAAAATTTTAAATTAGTTTTGACTGAAACGCATTATAGGGAAGGGAAAGCTTAAGTACGAAATCAACAACTAAAACAATCTCACAACACAAGATCCAATCCATAAAGCTAACCAGATTACTTGAATTTAGCTCAGGCAAAAGACACAAATAATGGTATGGCTTTTTTTGCAGCACCTGGAGCCCATCCATGTGTGAGCAACTGAGCTTGTTGTTTGTGTGGTTCTACGATTTGGACTATCCACCGTAGACAGGGCTCTGGCTGCAGTAGCATGTGCTCAGCATTAGCCTGCAACAAGACAGATGTGTACCAATTGAAACAACGGCAGATTACTGGATTAGGGCTTGAGCCACATATGACTATATGAGAATTGATGAATACTAGGATGTGGTCCATTCAGCCAGGAGATGACTTGAAGAGATAAACACATTTCAGATTAAACAAAGAAAAGTTGAAGGCATGCACATGTTAGAGAATGAATGAATAAACCAGAGGAAGTCTGTTTGAAGCCAGGGTAGCAAGAATGTCACATGTCATACACTACACAGGCTCGAGTATCAAATAAATGACAACTCTTAGCACATAGGTTTAGGAGCAGCCGGGCATTATCTGGAACACAACGCAGAAAGCAAAACAGCTATACCTAAAGCTACATGGCTGAATTCCCTAGCCAACCCTTAACACTACTAGGACAAACAATGATTTACGCTTAAAACTTTGAGCTATCTCGTTATTTCCAGGAAACCTCTGAAACTTTGGTAGCATTCACAACAACAACGAGCAGTCTTAACCGCTTTGGATATCTCATCATCAGCATTCAGCAGCAGAAGTTATACTTCGCCAAGCACCAGAAGAATATGAATATGAATATGGAGATGGCATGACGACAAGGATGCGCCACGCCATGGATCTATCTAATGTTGTTTTAGTAGGAGACTTTTAGGCGCCAAGACAACTGATGTCCTCTCAAAGCAACCGGCAATCATCAAACAAGAGATATGACTCATGACGCATGCGTCTTGATAAGATGTTACAGATGCCCATCAAAAAGATG
Organism: Oryza punctata; assembly: GCA_000573905.2. NCBI lineage: Eukaryota > Viridiplantae > Streptophyta > Magnoliopsida > Poales > Poaceae > Oryza > Oryza punctata. The sequence continues at coordinate 23,090,084 of CM002495.2, read as the reverse complement.
ATGGAGAAGAGAAAGAGAGAGAACATATAGTATTTGATTTCTCTCCCCCCTTGGTTTTCTCCTGAAGACAAAATAGAGGCAACGATGAGAGCTTTTATTTTAAAGGGTGCTGGTGGTGGCGTGGGTCTCTAGCTTAGTGCATCTGCCTTCACATGTAGCAGAGCAGGGTGCACTACTGCACTCCCAAAAGCATATCCATAATGCAAATTCTGCCTGCAGATAGAATCTACCTCATAAACAGCCATGCAATGATTGTCACACGCCTTCACAGGTTTCACAAAAGTGTCTCTCGTAATCTTGATTTGGCATGAATTAGCATTCAATCACTAGCTTGAATAGAAATCACAGAGATATATAGTGTCGTTTACCTGAACACGGTTGATCATGAGCATTTCTTGATCACAGCAGCTATAAAGGTGACAGTCGCTTCACCAGCAGAAAGCGAAAGCGAACAACCATCACAAGACTGTTCCCGCGTCTTAAGCAGTTAGACCAACCGGTAGCTTCTGCAGGACCTGGAAGAGCAAAGCTAAGGCCTAATAGCCTCTTTTCGGTGCAATTAGTCCAAGACCATCCAATGATTGTCTGGCTCACTCAACTTTGGTTTTAAGTGTCGAGTACACTTCCCACAAAAGGTTCACAAAAAAGAACTCGAAATGTCAATTGAACAGCAACAGCTCACTGTGCCATCTAACTACTTTCAGTGAATCAACACCCAAACCATGAAATTCTTCGTCTCTCAAACCTAATTTCCAGTCATTGCACTGAAAAACGCTCAGTACAATCAAATACCACACGAGCAAACCAAGATTAGCTTGCAGGCAAATGCAAATGCAAACTCAGTAGCAAACCCATGCAAATGTGGGGGCTCCAAGCCATGTGCACGCATGTGGCTGCTGGTCCTGTTCTTCTGTTCCAACTAATTCAGATTGGCCACCTTTCTTACTTCCTTATGGATTTCTCACAACGCGGACCACTAATTCAATCTCCCCATATCCCCATAGGTAGCACCACAAAAATCTCAGGCATGGCCATGGGAATGTACTTTCTGATAAGTTCCAACAAAGCTGGTGGTCATATTCAACCATGTTTAGATTGAAAGAGATCTCATAATTGTCCATGCTTGCCCTCGCCCGCACGAGCTCGTGGTTGCGTGCGACTAACCTTATTAGACCCAAACAAAGTTACACAGGGAGGGCAATGATGATGAAAGTGGCCCAAGAGACCTAAAGTCCCATGCTTTTTTTCTAATCTATGCCCACCAAGCCACCAACTACCACTTGAAGGGGGGTTTTGCAACCTCATCAAACAAAACATACTAGAAACGCAGGTCATAGATTCCTTAGTGCGTGACCACCGTTTATATCTTTCCCAAAATGTTGGTTTATCATAATTGTTTTTAATTTCATTTTATAAATGAAAGAGTAAAAATTATATAAAGCAAACGATATTGACTGATGCTGAGAACTGACCTTCGTGCAATCAGCTAGGTGACCTGGTTGCGCACCTTGCCCGCCAGGCCGCCAGCCTCTGCGCCTGCGCTGGTGCTCACTCTCTTCTATAATGAATGCCAGAGCTCCTGGCCTAAATTCAAAAAATAACGTTGCTGCCAATTAGGCATTAGGCAAGTGCCAACAAGGGAGAAATTATTAATCTCTTATTTCAATATCAATTTGCAAGAGATTCAGACCAGAAGCAAGTCTACAATCCCCAATGCTTCAAGAGATTCATCCCGATATAAACATATGCTTGCTGGAAATGGGCACTAATTCTGAAACAAATAAAGCACACATCTCATGCCACATTCTTAAGAAAGATAAGTCAGTACTTGACATACCAAATATATACAACAGTCAAACACAGTGGCACTTTCCAATGAAGAGTAGGTAATACAACGATATAAATGTTACAAACTTACAAAGATCAAACCACATCACAATGTATCAGGCAACGTATTAGTGTACTGTGAAACAGAGTCAAGGAAGTGATAGCACACTAGTACAGAATGCCATTCAAACAGAAGAAAAATGTACTTGACATGTGAAAAGTGTGGCTGCATTAGAGAGCACACAAGACAAGGTACTGATAGTTAAATGAGTTCCCTACATTAACACAGTTAGCCTTTTACAAGGTAGAGGAACTCTAGCAGACAGTTAACTGTTACGGTACAACATCTATGCATTACAACAGAAAACAAAAATAACTAACACTTGAGATAAAAGGCTACAACTCCAGGAAGAACTCCAACTTGTCTGCAAATTCTTCTAGCATGCAGTAAATGTACCTCGCCAAGAGCCTCTGTACTTTTGCACCAAAGCTACCTTTTTATCTGCACAATTTGCATGACAATACATTGTAACATGAATAAGTGAACACCATTCAGGACTGTGTTAGACTGAAAATCTAAAATTAAATGCAAAGCAGGAATGCAGTATGTGTGTTCACTGTTCACTGGAAGCCATATTCCAAATAGCTGCATGGTCAAATGGGACACATGCATTGAGGGTTGATTTACTCAAGGCGTCGAAGGCTGCAGAAAGCTTTTTGGGCATCATTGTTATTAATGTTGTTTTTTTTCCTCCCAAGGGGTTCTAGGCTGAGATTGAAGGGAATGAACACATTTTGGAAGGTCAATTACTACCTTTTTTTCATTTCAGTAGAACCGGCCAAACATTTGATAACATTTGATAACACGGAGTTTTGACTTCATAGCATTCTTATTTGTTTGCTAAGGCAGTATCTAGTGACTAGTATGACTTATTTTGATTTTACCAGAAGTATCTGAATTCTAGTGGGCAACGAAACGTTGCCTGTCTATTTTCCATTGTGCTCTTTACAGTAGTTTTGCATCACCACAAATAAAAAAAAATGAAGCCCTCCTACTTTCACTGAAAATCGCGTTTCTTAGGACTAAACACACAATATCCAGTCTTCTAACGAAACAAATGCTAGCCACGGCCCATGGGTGGTCCAGTGCGTGCTGCGTATGATATCAGTCGTATTCAGTTGAATTTAGCAAGCAGTTGACCGCAGTATGCAACGAAGCAACACGGTGACAGATAAGAGTTAACATTCGAATAAGCACGGAAGCTGCACTGTATCTAGCGGCCTTCTTAGTTAAATCTGGGCCGATGAGGCCATTGCTCTAGAGAGGAATCAAGCCCAGCCCGCCCGAAAATTTAGCGCTTAGGATTCTAGCAATCTGCACGAGACAATCACCACGCCGAGAAAATTCTAGGGCTCATGATGCTACGAGAATGGGGGGAATTGGTAACTAACCGGAAGAATCTGCTCCCGCAGGCGGCGAGGAAGGCACTGCCACCGCCAGCCGCGGCGTCGGCGTCGTCGTCGGTGAGTTGGATACCAGCGGCGCGTACATGAAGGAGTCGGAGGCGAGGTAGGCGGCGATGGCCTTCGCTATGCTCCCGCCGCCGCCGCCGCCGCCGCCACCAGCCGTCACCTTGCGCCGCCTCTTGGTGAGCGGCGGACTCTTGCGGACGCCGAGGAGCTCCTTCTTCTCCATGGATGTCGATCGAGCCGCGCTCTCGAATTTCGCGTGGTATTTCGAATTATACGTCTTCCCCCGAGGGTTTCTGATTTGAGTCGATGCAACTACAAGAGAGGAATCGCGGAAGATTTGGAATTTGGAAGAGCCGAAGAGGAGACGAGGAGGGAGGGAGGAGGGGATTAACGTGGCGCGTTCTGGAGGTTTCCAGAATTTCGAGGGCGACACGTGGCGAGCCACAGTCCACGTGCAGGAGACGTGGAACCCAACGGTGAGTTGGGCCTTCGGCCCAACGGTAGTGGACCACGGGACCATATGCCGCCAGTGACGATTTTTTGTTTTTTGAAAACTGACTTCTTTTTTGGATGAGGGAAAAACAACCAAACCCAATTTCACTCAGATTTAGGTGTCCACTATTCAGGGATTTAGTAATGGGATTTAGCGTGTGCACTCCATGTCTCACTATCTATTTCTCCCCCTCCTCCCACTCTCTCTCGGCTCGATATCTCGAACCTACCACTGCCTATTGCTCGGTTTATGGAGCGAGCTAGCCAGCGGCATGCTGACAAGGCAAATGGAACGAAACAGCGTGATCTGCAGCTTCTGAAACACCTTGGCATCCTACCTCTCGTTGTCGATGATGATGATGCTCAAGACTACTCGCGTTGTCCGCTAAAAAATCCATTCCTCTTCACACTCCTTCGTATTGCCGCGTTCGGTCTAGCGCCAGATCCGGCTAGCTTCCTCCTCACCCACTCGTTCCTCCCGATCCCCGGATCCTCGGTAAGATCCTTGGCCAGTTCAGTGAGCCCGAGGTACACGACACATTCATGGGCGGTCTAGGTCCAGGTGACCCGGTGGCTCCACCAAGAGGCACCTTCGCGAGGAAGGAGGGGGTAGGCGACGGAGAGGTGGGAGAGGATAGTGACGAAGAGAATTGGGCGGTGTTGATTGGGGAGGTAAGATCAGTGTTTTCAATTTCAATTTTGGTCAAAATTTCGCTCATTTCGGTTCTATTGAAATTCCCAAAAATTTGGGATTTTTGGCCCTTTTTGACAGAAATTTCTTGAAATTTTAACATAATTTAACTAAATTTGACTAAATTTTGACCAAGTTCTCAAAAAATTGAGAAAAAACAAAAATTTCGGCCAAGATAATCACTTGCTGAGGGGTTCAAAATTTCGAACCGAAATTGTAATTCCTGGGTGGAGAGGATGTTCTCATGCTTGCCTCCTTCTCACCACCATATGGCACCGGCATGTTAAGGGATTTCTTCCTCCCGTCCGATGGCTCCGATGAGTTCGATGCTACATTCACGCACGAAGCATGGGGTCTCACCCTTGTCAATGTCATCGAGCTGGTCCCGCATCGTAGGAGCTTCTTTGGAAGAACGCCCTAATGACTTCGTCCACCCATGCACGCTATCTCCTTGTACGCGTAGCGTATCTGAGAGCCCATCGATCGCCACCAACACCTAGTATACGTGCAGTAGCATGCCCTCGTGGTGGGATGCGGAACACTACCGCCACAAGCTTCAGTCAGACGGCACGAGTGGAGTCAAAAAAACGGAGGGGAGAGAAAGGGTAGACAAAAAGAGAGGAGAGAAATGTGTCACTGATATGTGGGGCATCATCGCTTTGTTTATTTATTTATTTTTACCAATATGCTATGTAGGTAGCCATCTTGTTGCATGTGTCACGTAGGATGAAACCACTTAAGAACATAAATTGATGTAGTTTTAATAGTCGGAGGATGCTCTATATGTTTAGGATATGAATGAAAGTGGGGCTATTGTTGAGGGATGTAAAATGGAGTTTTTCCAAAAAAAAAAGTCGTGCTTGCAAGAAACATGTAGTATGTATCCGTTTTATGCTAATTTAATGATTTGTCATCAATTCTACCTCATTCTATAATATGTCACTGAGTGTCAATTATTTGAAATAAATAATTGGGCTGAATACTTTCTCAATATATATACATATATATACGTGCACACATATATATATATATATATATATATATATATATATATATATATATATATATATATATATATATATATATATAACGCCATTATAAACATAGAAGGTTGATGATTGATTTATCTTGTCAGTAGTTAAAAAAATATTGTGGCTTTATAGTTTCATAACACACCTTTAACCACTTTATTTTATATACCATACATATGAGTAACTTTTATTCAAAATATATGACTTATTTTAATTGTTGTCGGCATATAACGTTAATTATTCTCTTTTATTTTGCTACGGTGTTAGGTTAGATTGGTCAATATTGTGGTTTTGTGAAAACCATAGTACGGGTGATGATGTGTCACACGTTACAATTCCGGGGGTGATGATGTGTCACATGTTAAAACTGCTGGAGTAATTTAAACCATAAGACGTGGTGTTTTTAGGAATCACTACTTCTCCAGCTGGCAAATTTCTTGCTAGCTGATTGGTCCACATGGACCTACAAGGTGCTGACGTGTGCCACAAAGGAAAAATGCTGCAGCTAGCTATGCACCTATGATCAATCTTTCCTACTTAATATCCCCCCTTATACTTTTAAGGTAATGGTCAATAAAATTAACTGAGAAATCTGGATACTTCCAGTGATTTCAACAATACTAACTACTACTAGAATAGGTGACACATCTGAAAAATCAAAAAATAAATAATAGAAAAATTCCCTATAATCTAGTGACGCATGGAACAATGTAAGATAGAGCGTTGTGCGCAGTGATAGAATTTCCGAGTTCCTACGCATAGTTCTCGATCTCTCGTGTACGGGGTACGAGTGTTGACGATGAAATTTGGTAAGCTTGTGAATCGGAAACAAGATCCAATCCGAAGCGGATTTGAAGGAATGCGGAAATCTCGGAAACAGAGTGCGCATCGGCTGGAAACCGTATCGGCTGGAAGCCGAGTCTGATTTGGATAGCCGATATGACCGATATCGCATGTGAAGTCAGTATCGGATTCGATAGAGAGTTTGCGACAATGTTGCCAGGCAAGGATAGAGTCCAAGATTGACAAATGTATCTATTAATTAGGAATATATGTAATTTCGTTATAGATATTCTCGGTAAGAGTCCGCCTAAGGGATTTGTTTGCTAGTTGGATTTGTATTAAGTTAATATGAGTCGTGTCTGTGATGGATAATGTTTGTATTTTTGGATATAAATATAGACCCGAGGTCATATTAATAAACAACAACCACGTTCAATCAATCTCGGCGCATCGCCAACTTTTTGTTTTCTACTTTCGACAAGTTCATACTTTCGAGTCGAGCTGCATCAATTTGATCTTCGACGAAGAGGTAGGTCTTGTTATGGCGGTTTGTATTATCGGAATTAGTGCTTACATCTTTATGACACTCTAATTCTATCTTGTAAACCTCCGAATTATCATATACGTTATATAATTTAGATTGACAATGCAATCTATTCGTATCGGCCGATCTCTATCTAGGGTTTTGCTGATAACGGCTAGATTATCTTGTTGGTTTGAATTATATAATGTATCCACCATCCCGAAAAGGCAACCATCAGCTTGATTGTCTAGATATTATGCTTCTTTTCATACTTAGTGCTGCATGAGTTAAGTTTGATCTACTAAGTCGTGTTCTGAATCATAATCTCTAGCCTGTTTTATGGTTGTTAATAAGGATAGTATCGGGGTTTCAGCCGATCTTATCTGGTATAGATGTTTTACATAGTTTTATGCTTTATTTAACATGATATATCTGCCCCTTATATTAAGATCTAATCTAATACAAATATATTGGATAATTGATAATGGTTAAATATATTTGTTGCAAGAGAATATCTTAGTATAAGGTTGTATCGGAGCTATAGCCGATACATGCTTAAATCTGGACATCGGCTATGACATAAGTATATATAATCGTTATTTCATGTTATTTTAGACTTGGGCAATTTATACTGTCTCGGTTCACTCCGATCTATCCCAATTGCTTATTTCTAAAGTAATATTGATATATTGATTATGTAACACTGATCTTTTCAGCCGATGTACCGGTTTTAGGGTTAGTTCTATCTTTGATAAATACCTTACAGCCGATTCATGCTTTATTGCATCGGCTAGGTTACATCACGATATGATATCGGCTAGCTGGTCGATTGACTATCGTCTACTAATAAATTTGCATGTTTCTTCTTGTTGATTGCAGAATCAAATCAACTAGCACGCCCTTCGAACCTAAAAGTAACTTTTGGACTTGTACTAGAGTAAATCAAATCTCTCAGGCCAGTGTGTGTTTTCGCATCAACAACGAGCCAGTGCTAAACACCCATCTAAGGAATAAGTTCACCTACTGTCCCTCAACTTTATGTCAACTCTCTCTAACATCCCTTATATCCAATACCAGAAATCTTCACCCATAAACTATATGAAACCATGCAAAATAGATCCCGTGGCAGTATATATGGTGTTTTCACTCACATGGCATCCTAATCAGCAAGGAGGAAATTAAAAAATTGTGGGGCCCACATGCCATCCTCACTCCACCCACTTCTCTCTATCTTTTCTTTCCCATGCCATGAGCAGGGCAGGCGGGGTGGCGTCGGGTGAAGCGACGGGGCGGCGGTGCACAAAGCCGGCGGGTGGCGGGCGGAGTGCAGTAGTGGGGGTGGAGTGCAGAGGGCGTGGGCGGATAGAGCCGGCAGCGAACACCGTAGGGAAGGATGGCGCGGTGGATAGCGAGGATGACGACGACACAGCGGGCGGAGTAGACCAGAGAGGAGGACGACAACTCACCCTCCTCCTCTCCCCCTCTCCCGCCGGCCTCCTCTCCCCCTTCTAGCGTCAGCACGGCCCGCCACCTCTTCCCTTTCTCTCGCCGGCGCTGGCAGCGGGCTATCCCCCCTCTTCCGCCGACACGGCCAGCACGGCCGGGCCGCCTCTTCCCCTTCTCTCGCCGGCGTGGGCGGCGGGCTCTCCCCCCTCTCCCGCTGCCACAGCCAGCGTAGCCGGCCTCCTCTCCCCCTTCTCCTGCCAGCACGGCCGGTGGCCTCTCCCTTTTCTCTCGCCGATGCAACCGTCCGCCTCTCCCCGCTGGCGCGCCCACCTCTCCCTTCTGCGCCCCCACCGGCTATCCCCGGCTTGGGAAGAAAAGGAAGATGATGGGCTGACATGCAGGCCCACAATTTTCTTCTATTTCACTTACATATCACATTTTACTTTTATTTTTATTTTACTGATTAGGATGTCACGTCAGCGAAAACACCCATATACTGCCTGGGATCTATTTTGGATGGTTTCGTATAGTTTGAAGGTGAAGATTTCTGGTATTGAACATAAAGGATGTTGGACGTACTGGACGTAAAAGTTGGTAGGTGAACTTATTTCCCCATCTAATCCTCCACGGCTGAATCGGCCCATGGCAGTGCGTGCACTGTTGGCCCAAGCCAGCGCATGTACATGCGTGTGCTTTGGGCTAAACCCGCAGCAGGCATGATTCTATTAAATACTTGGTATGCATACAAAATCTCTGTGACAAATAATTAGCGTTAGATTCCTATTAGTTTAGTAGTTATTAAAGATATAGTATTATAAAATAAATTATGATCCGAATTTAACAATAATATCATTTTAATCTAGAAAAATATAATAAAATAAAAAAATAGTGGTCAAAAGAAAAAAAGACCAAGAATTTCTTAAAAGAATCAATAATTCAATATTGTCTATGTTCTAAAGGCTTCTGAGAATGTATAAATAAAAATAAATAAATACGAACACAACTAAAACTATTTGAAAAAAATATAGTGCGGTGACGCACCGACACCAGCGGCACTGAATCGCTCTTATGATCATCGGTGCCACGCTAAATCTGGCCAATCAATTGTGGTAAAATTTGAAAAATCAAAAGCTCTCACACAAAAAGTTCCTAATCTGTGAAAGCTACACACAATTTTTTTTCACTAAAACATCCATTTCTTTTTAAATACAGTTTTCACAAAAACATATAGCAATGGTAGATAACACAATAAAGCCCAGCAATTAGCATATAATACGATTATACTTCAATTCTCAACCTTTAACAAATGCAAAATCAAAGAAACCACTAAAGGGTTATTTTCAAATAAATTAATATTATAGAGATTTTTCAACAATTCTATAAAAGACTTGAAAAATGGTTCTGATATAAAGAGTTTTCCATAATCCACACGTGTTATAAATTATGAGGCCCGCCAACTGGCAGGCTGATTTTCTAGTTTACTCTAAATTTGGACTGCTGCCCCAGGTGACACTTATATAGTTATATTACTGGACAATCGGTTGAATTAAGACGTCGTCATGTTCGATGTAATCACTAAGTTGAGAAGGATCAATCAAATCAATAGTTCAATTATAACTGGAAGTTACAAATCAAACACGGACAGCCTCATCGTCAAAATCGTTCTAGCTAACCAGGTACGAAGCATGCGGCCGGGGCGGGGCACAATGCAACAACCATGCCAATCTCTACAAGACTACAACCTGAACATTCTCTGCGACATGTCGGACTGAAGCAGAGCATTCTCTGCGACAGCAAGCAGACAAGCACACTAGCGAGCCAACAAGAAGGTGGGCATGGGAAGCATGCTTGGGTCCGGAGCAGAGAAGAAGGCCGGACCAGAGAACGGCAGCAGCGCCGGCGGCGGCTTCACCATTGTCTCCGTTTGAGGCTTGCTGATCATCTGCGCACTCGTCGTCGTCTTCATCGTGCGGCTTGTGGAGTTGTTCTTCCCGCTGCAGAGAGCGTCTTCCTCTGGGCGGGGCTTCTTGTGGATGTCCCAGCGCTCGGCCGACGACGCGCGGCTCAGCGGCCGCTTGCTGCTGTCCCAGCGCTCGACGGAGTCGGAGCGGCCGGGGCTCCTGTTGCTGCCGGCCGACGACGCAGGGCTGCCCGGTGTCTTGTGTGCGTCCCAGCGTTCGCAGGATTCGGCGCGGCCGCCGCTGGCCTTCGACGACGGCGTCGACGATGAAGCTGCCGAGCCGCCGGGTTTCTTGTTCTTGTGCGCGTCCCAACGTTCGCAAGCGTCGGCGCGGCAGGGTATCGCGCTGCTGGCGCTAGACGACGACGACGATCCTGCCGAAGCCGAACCACCGGCTTTCTTGCGCGCGTCCCACCTCCCGATGGCGTCGGCGCGGCCGGGCTTGGGAACGGAGGGCGGCGTCGGCGCGCGGAAGGAGGCGGGGAGGATGATGAGGCACGGCGTCGGGAGCAGCGGCAGCATCTGGCTCCTCGGTGGGGTCGGGAGCAGCGCCGGCAACTTGCTCGCCGGCGGCGTCGGGCGCAGCGCAGGGAAAACCGCTGCTGCCATGGCTAGCTGCGCGAGGTGTCACGAGGGGAGCACCCCGATCGATCGGTCTGACCAAGAATGATCGATGCGTACGTGCTGCGAAGCGATCGAAGCAATTAACCGGGAGAGGAGAGAGAGCGCTGTTGAATCGCACGACGAATTGATCGGCCTCTACCTCGACGCGCCCACCTTAAATCCTCGCGAATCAATTCGACTCCCGCTCTGATTCGGAGTTCGCACCGCGGATCTCCCCTCGGATTCGGAATACTGCAGAAGAGGGGGACTCCGCCACTGAGATTCGGACTGGAAAGTAATGGGCTGGGCTTTACAATTCGTTGCGCTGTGTCACCCCGCCCGTATGTATCCTAGCGTTCCATATTTCCACAGGGGGCTGTTCATCAACTGGCCGCAGAAGAGGGGAGTCGGCGACGACTTTTTTTTATTTTTAATTTTTTTATTAAAAGTTTTGCAAAAATAATTTTCTATTTTAAAATTTGACAAATCTAATCTCCCGCCGCTCTCAGCGAGGGCGATTATTAAAAATCGCCCCCCCAGAGAGCGGCAAATCTGACGTGGCAAACGGCTGTTGGCTCTCGGTCAACGGCCGTCAACGGATAGCCTGCACATTTTGCAGGCGCCCCCCTTGCCGCCCTCTGTAAGGGCATTTTTGCACTGTGGAGGGGACCGCCTGCAAAAGGGCGGCGAGCGGGTCTGGAATTTTGCAGGTGGCCCCCTTGTAGCTTTCTTTAAGGGCGATTTTTACTGTTCATCCAAAAATAATGTTTTCGATCAGCTGCTTCGATAACAAATATAACAAAACATATCGAAAACTTTATTTTTGGATGAACAGTAAAAATCGCCCTTACAGAGGGCTAAAGGGGGGCGCCTGCAAAATTCCAGGCCCCCTCACCGCTCTTTTGCAGGCGGCCCCTCCACAGTGTAAAACCGCTCTTACAGAGGGCGGCAAAGGGGCCGCCTGCAAAATGTGCAGATCGCCCGTTGACGGTCGTCGGCCGAGAGGCAACAGCCGTCTGCCACGTCAGATTTGCCGCTCTTTAGGAGGGTGGTTTTTAATAATCGCCCTCTCATAGGACGGCGGGAGATTAGTTTTGTCAAATTTTAAAATAAAATTTTTTTTTCAAAACTTTTAATAAAAAATTAAAAATAAAAAAAATTCGTCGGCAACTGAGATTCGGACTGGAAAATAATGGGCCTGGCCGCCTAATTCCTGGCGCTGTGGCAGGCCCATTTTGATCAGGCCGTTCCTTGGACAGGCCGTAGTTTTAACCCAGTCTGTACCCGACCACATTCACCAGAGGAATAAGTTCACTTTGGATCCCTTAGCTTGACAGTGAATTCGATTTTTTTTTCTCGAACCGCAATACTAAATACAACGGTTCCCTCAACTATCAAAACTGGTACAATATAGGTTCCAAGATGTTTTGGATGATGGTTTCAGCCTACGTGACTAATTTGACTCGTTCTTCATCTGAAGTAGCATATGAAGTAAAAATTAACAATCTAAAAATTAAAACAAAATATGTATGCCATATGTAAGTCAAACAAAATATGCATGGCCACCCACCCTTTGACGAGCTTCGCCCTCTCTGCCATCTCCTCTAGGTCGTCGTATCCGGTGGCGACCACCCTGTCTAGCTCTACCTTGAGACTCTCGATGTCGGCCCTGGTCTGCCAGAACTCGTACATCATAATGTCGTCGTTGCTGAAGTGGTCATTGGCGATAGCGTCCATCTCCTCCGTGACGTGCTGGCAGAGGCGTGCCATGGAGGAGACGTAACCTGCCGCGATGGTGGGCAGGGGCACGAGAGCGCAGCAAAGGTGGTCGAGGAGGCAAGAGACGATGACGGAGATGAGGAGAGCGAGGAGAAAAGAGGTGGCGTTGCGGAGTGCGTAGAGGACACCGCAGAAGTCGTTGAGGTTGAAGTCGAGCGAGGAACGGAGGTCAAGGAGGAGGGAGGCCGGGTCGAGGTGGGCATCAACGATGGAGCGGTTCTCCTGGAGGAAGGGCGATGGCGTGGCGGCAAGGGCCGTTGATGGCGCTGCTGCGGCGCACAGGACTGGATGGTGCACGTGTAGCGCCTCATCCACGCCATTCAGGAGGGGTTACGCATGCGGAGCTCACATTCCGGGAGCACCACACCAGTGTCCTCCACGTGCTCGCGTACCTGGCCGCATCGTGCTCATGGACCTCGCTGCCAGCCTCCTCTCTTATCTTCTCCTTCTCCCTTCGCTCCCAATGAGAAGTCAGAGAAGGTGGCGGCTGTGGTGGAAGGCAGTTGGCGAGGCGGAGGAGTTGCATCCACCGCCGCCGTGGAGAAAGAAGAAGAAGACGAAGACGTGACCGCCTTGACATGGGCAAGGATCCGGAGGAGGAGGAGGCCCCGGCGGCCGCCCCTAACGGCGCCGAGCCCTTCCGTCGAATCATTCGAGGAGCTATCCGCCGACGTTGCTGCCCCGAAAGAAGCCGATCAGCCAGCCGCATGGGAGGCCCCAATTGCCGACATCTCCCCGGCCGCGACCACCGTTAGCGAGGGCCCCGTGGGAGCACCTGGCCCCGCGGCTGCCGACGACGAGGAGGAGATCGGCGCTAGCGCCACGCAATGTGGCAGCCTCGCTGTCGCCGTCTTCGCTGGCATTAGTCAACATGGTCGGCGAATCGATGATGGATCTTGGAGTGTATATGCATGTCCATGTCCAAGTACGACCTACTGCTAATTCGGCCGGCACCGCCCAAGTACCCGACGCATCAGTTGGTGCACGCGGTGCAGGCGATGCGAGGAGGCGCGACGCGAGATGGCGACCTCCTCCTCGCCAACCGCCTTCCGCCACAGCTGCCACCTCCTCTACCGCGGTGGAACATCGCGGCTCCCTCCTCGCCATCCACCTCCCGTCGCTGCTGCCTTCCTTGCCGGGCGCCATCGTCGCTAACTCATTGGGAGTGAACGGAGAAGGATACAGAGAGGAGAGAGGGGATGAGGTGGAGGAAGTGGGACCCACTAATATGTGGGTACCATTATATTTTTTATGTTTTTATTTGAGGTCCATATATTTTATTTTATTTTTCAAAATTTTTTAATCTCGATTGTAATGTCACGTCAATGCCACGTGAGACAAGGACAAAGTCAAACCATCCACGTAGACACCACGTCAGCTGGAACTGCCATCGATACCATCTTGGGATTTTATTTGTAGTGGTTTTGAGAGTTGAGGGACATATTATATCTGGTATTTTGATTTAGTGACGAATTTCAGACTAGACGATAAATTGAGAACTTTAAGTGAACTTATTCCTCCACCAGACTAGCGGAGTCGCTGACTGTCCAGTCCAAGTGTCCAACATAGGAAAATTGAAATATTTTCTTTTTTACTGGATATATATCCCTCGAAAGATTTTATGAAGAAAAATCACGTGAACGTAATTACATCAGCCGTGTGCAAATTAAGACAAGGATCGGTAGCTTACTCAGCTGGTTGCAGATGTGCGGCCTCGACTAATAGATCGTGGAATTGATTTTCTCTTTCATTAGCCTTCAATTTTTTCGTCAACGGCAGCACATACCTCACCACAAATATACCCGATTTTATAGCTAAGAGATACTAATCAGATCCGATCTACGAAGTATCATTCAAAGTGGATTTATTCCTGCACGTAGTGTGCAACCTGCCAGTGGGGTGAAATCCAATTCGAATCCGCCCCAGCCCACCACCCCATGAAGCAGCTAACCAAACCAATCCTCACCATTTCAATCCCGCCAAGCTCCAAACTAAACCAACCCATTCTATATATTAGTCCAACCCGCCCCAACCCAGCCTTCCAAAATGGGTTAAATCCATTCCACACAATTGGATTCAACCCATGGATCGCTCTACTACACACGCCAGCGTCCCCGTTTGTCTTCGGCGTCATCGCTCACATAACCATGGACGTTCTGCTCAGCTGTTCACAGTACCAACCACAGTGGGGTGGAGGGGTTCTCGCTGAAGCAGCAGCGCACCGGTGAGGATGGTTTGGGGAGTGAGTTGCCTGCTGCCATGTGCGCCGTGGTGTCGTGCAGTCGCAAGCCGCGGCGATGCCCACGCTTTTGAAGACGCCGGAGCCGACGAAGACACCGTCACAACCCAGTTGCATCATGTCGGCAGGGGTGACCACCTCGCCGGCTGCAAACTGCACGATGGGGAGGCGATCCAACTACTTGGTCTGCATGACAAGGTCGTAGGTGTGGCAATGCACTTGACGTAGGAGAAGACCTCGTCGTCATTCATGTTCTGCAGCGTGCGGATGTCGCTCCTGACAGAGCACACATGGCGGATGTTGTAGGTGATGGCCTCGCCCTTGGTGCGAATCATGGCGGCATCCTCACGGATGCCGGTGGAGTACCTCGACGAGGTCGCGGCAGCCGCAGACGAACCCGGTGTTCGCTGCGTCGGCACTGTAGTTCGTGTCAACCACGCTGGCCGCCATGCGATGCACATGGTGCACCGTCCTAGTGCGCCTTGCTGTACAAGCGGCTCGTGCACATGAAATGTGGTGATGGCGCGCCTCTGCCACTGTAGTCCATGCCCCCCTTGCTCCTGTTGCATCTCGCCTACTGAGTTGCTTCTCGCGCACGCGCGCCTGCGTATGCGCCCACCACAGCGTGGCGCAGCGTGCTCCTCATCGATGCGCGGTGAGCCTCCTCCTCAATCACGACTCAGGCAAGTAGAAACCACTCCCACCATCAATGGATTGAACCCATGAGCAGAATCCACTTTGGAGCTAAAGAATCGTAACCACATCCAACCCAACCCATACCATTTTTTCTGTGAATCCAAACCGGTCCAGTCCACTCCAAGTGTCGGCCCATTTGAAACCAACCAAAGGCAGTCCACTCATAAATCCAATCCATTTCACCCATTTGTACCCAGTCCACTAGTAGGCTTAGTGTTCGGGTTGTGGGTTGGGCTGCTCGTTGGCCATCCATGGGGTTGCTAGAATTTTTTTTATTTTTACATTTTTTAATAAAATATTTACAGAAATAATTTTTCATTTCAAAAATTTACTAATCTAGATGCTGGAGGGCGTTTTTTTAAAAATCGCTCTTCCAGAGGGTGTTAAAGGACCTAAATACAAAATTTTCAGTATAGCTTATTAGCTCTATGATTTTACAATTTAAAACTATAATATAAAATCAGATGAAATTAATCTTTATATTAAAATTGTAGAGTTCGAGGAGATCTATTTTGTAGTTAACAACTTTTTCATTTAAGATCGTTAATATGTCCAAATATTCGTTACAAAATCTAAAACCTATTTTAAAAAAATCTCAGATCTACATTTTAAACGATATCGGATGGATATAAACTTTATATAAAAGTTGTAAATCTTAATGATTTCTACAACTTTGTAGTTTATTAATTTTCCATTTAAATTCATTTGAAGTATCGAATAAGTATTATTAGTTTTTAAGCAATTAAAACCGGTGGAAACAGTTTGAATATAAATAAAAAATTTGCATTTGTGTCCCTTAACACCCTCTGGAAGGGTGATTTTTGAAAAAGGCCCTCCCAGAGAGCGTGAGGCGTCTAGATTTATAAATTTTTGAAACGAAAAATTATTTTTGTAAATATTTTAATAAAAAATGTAAAAATAAAAAAAATTCGGGTTGAGATAGAGCGTTGTGCCCACGGGCTAGGAAATGTGCACAACCCATAGATCGGGGTTGACTTGGTGTAACGCCCCGGCACTCGTTAACCGATGGCACCAGCTAACTCGTGCCGAAGTGCTACGCATTACCTGTGATATAGTACCAGTCCCAGGATGCACTAGCTGGTACTCACAGAATAAACATGGAATCAAAGTAGATTAATATTACATCACTGGGTTTTAGTCCTTACATGAGTTGCCATCCCGGACAGGCCCGAGGATGAGCAACGCAACAATACAAAAGTCCATAAAACAAAAGACAAAAGCAGCAGCGGCTAAGCGTCTAGGCGACCATCTCGATCCACAGGCGACGGCTTGGGGCTAGGCACGATCCTTCTAGAAGTTCTCGTACTCGGCTTGCTCCTGGAGACACTCCTCGGCGGTCGGGTCGACGTCTTCATCTCCAACTTCTATAGGTATTATATATAGCAAGGGTGAGTACTTCACGTACTCAGCAAGCCGGGGAAAGAATGACATGCTTGGTTGGGACAAGGGGAGCTAGGGTTTTATTTGCGGAAACAGCCTTTTTGGCCAAGTGATTTATTTCACAAAACTCCTAGTGAGTGAGTCAAGTTTTAGTTGTCGGGAGGAGGCTCACGCCTCGACCCATTCCACAAGTTGCTTTGCAACAACCTGTCACGATTAACGAACAACAATTTATTTGTCTCCTCTATTGGTTCCTTCTCACTTCACAACCACACGTAGTCCACACAGTTATCTCGGCACTGCGACGCCATCATGGCCCTAACAACACCTCGGTGTCGGACGACACCCCAGGTCACACAGACCCGTTCCTAACCACAAAGGTTAGCCGTTTGCCACACAGGCAAACTCTGGAAACGAAACCCTTCCCACCAATCATTTTCACCAAACATTTGTCAAACAAATCTACGCTAAGAGAAACACCTTACACTCGCCCTTGACCGTGGGCACGGCTGTTCGAACAGTTCATTAAACTCTGCAGAGGTTGTACGCTTTACCCACACGACACGAAACTGACACCGTGTACCCGTCGGCAACGGAAGTTCGTGACAAGGCCTTTCCAAAGCTAACCCATGAAAATCGCATGCCACCTAGTTGGGCTAAGATCCATAGCCGAGTATCAGGCAAATCCAGCCGTCGTCCACTCAGGAAATACCGAGGATGCCTCCTACTCCTACTGGTACCATGCCACAATAGAGGCACAAAGACACCCATGATGGGCAAAACATGCGTAACACTTCAACTCCTCATCCTCGGCATTCCACAACAATTGGCACACCAACTCCCATGTGATAACAATTTACTTAGCCAGAGGCATCCCATAAATACCCGTGTGGTCGCACTGTAACGTGCTCGGATGGACTTCCCAAAGGAATCGGTCCTTAACGATGATACGTTGCCTAAAGGCTTGACTCCGTATCATCACCATTTTCGCAACACATTTTATTTCACAACACCTCGGTACAACGTACCGGATTTTTAAACATGTAATTTGGAATAACCCAAGTTTCCCACACGGCAACAACGTAAGCATGGCTAAGCGAAACTACCTCGGTAATCGTATAACGATACCGGCGCTAAAATTTGTGGAGCTACCAAAGGTATGAAAACATCAACCTATGTAATATACGTGCGACTACTAGGTTGGTCCGTCGGTTGTATAAACAATCCGAGGCCTAAACATGTTATTCGTGTGTAATAAGCAATGCATTTTTTCAAACAACATATCATTGCAAATATAGGGGCAATGTGATCAAAGAGGCTTGCCTTGCACGAGATGCGGGTCTTCTTCTTCGAAACCGGCGTCCGGAGCGTCCTCGTACACGTGCTCTATACGCGGAACGGAGAACAAATAAATAAAAAAAGGCAATAAAACAAACTTAAAGCAATTAAACAAGTGTGTCACTGTGTAGATCTCATTTTTAGAAAAATTTAGAAGTTTGAACGAAGTCAAACGGAGTTACGGTTGAATTTCTATGAATTTTCAAAGGTTAAGGGCTTTTCTGAAATTTTGGGAATTAAATTCAAATGGTAATGTAATATTCCAATATAGGGCTGACAGTCAAGGGGGGGCACCTGTCGGTTAGGAGAGGGGAGAGAGAGGTGTGGGGCCCACCTGTCAGGGGGGCCTCTTCTTCCTCCTCTTTCTCAGCCGAGCTCGGCTTGGCCGGTGGTGGCGCCGGGCGGCGAGGCGGCCGGGGAGGAAGGGGAAGCCGGCGGCCGGGGGAAAAAGCGGCGGCGGCCGGTGGGCAGCGGCGGCCGGAGGGAAGCGGCGGCGGCCGTGCGGCGGCGGCTGGTGAGGGGAGAGGGGAAGAGAGCGCCGGCGAGAGAGAGAGGAGGCCGGCGAGGGGGTGGGGGAGCGGCGGGGGGGGAGGGGGGTTTCCCCCTTTTATATGCGGCGAGCGGCGCGGCGAGCGGGGCGGCGCACGGCTCTAGACGGCGGGGCACGGGGGGTGCGGCGATGTGACGCGGCCGCGGCGACGTGACACGGCCGGCGCAGGGCTCGGGGGGGAAGGGCGCGGGGCGCGAGGGAGGGGCGCGGGGCTCGTGGCGCGGCGGCGCGGGCGGGTGGCGGCGCGGCCGGAGGTGGGGGATGACCCCGGGTGGGCCGGGCCAGCGCGAGAGAAGGCACGTGGGCCGTGAGAGGGAGGAAGGGAGTTGGGCCGGAAAGGAGAGAGAGAGAGATGGGCCGGGGGGGCGGCCTGCTCGGGGAGGGGGGAAAGTGAAGGGGGGAAGTTGGGCAGGGGAAAAAGAGAGGGGAGAGGGCCCAACAGAGAGTTTTCTCTTCTTCTTTTTTTTAAATTTGGAATTGAATTTGGGGTGAAATATTTGGGGAAGTTTGAATTGGATTT
This sequence comes from Oryza punctata, assembly GCA_000573905.2. Classification (NCBI taxonomy): domain Eukaryota; kingdom Viridiplantae; phylum Streptophyta; class Magnoliopsida; order Poales; family Poaceae; genus Oryza; species Oryza punctata. Next base: position 23,070,732 of record CM002495.2, on the reverse strand, counting down.
TGACCAAAAATTAGGAGGATGATCAAGGAGGGAAATTTTGAGATCTATTTGGCACAAAACAAAAACCAATTTAAATTTCAAATTTTTAATTTGAGAAAATTTTTAAATAAATGAGAAAGGATAGGGTGCTACACTTGGTTAGCTCATGGATTTATTATTGGGCTAGACTGGTATGCAGGCCCCCACTGCGAATCGCTTCCTGGTTCACCTCGCCTCCAACTCGTCCCAGCGGCGTCCACCTCACAGGCTCACACCCTCGTCCAGCCAAGGCGGCGGCGCACTGCCAGGAGAAGCCGTCGAGCGGCGGCGCACCGCGCACGGAGCACCCCCCCTTGTTACCGTCCCCTCCAGCCGCAGAAGGCGGCGGCGCACGGCGTCATCCCATCCCCAATTCCGGCCCTCCTCTGGTCCACTCCCCACCTTTTGAAGTCAGGTATGCCCCTAAACCCTAAAATTTCTCCCCACCTATCCTCTTCAATTTCGCACCGTTTTTGTGCTGGATTCTAAGAAACTGTAGTATTATTCGTGGGAATGAATGATTGTTAGGGCGATTAGTTGCTATCAACAAAGAAATTGGGAAAATTCAGATCTGAGAAAAACTTGCGGTCCTGACCTTGATCCATGGTAGTACATAGTTAGAGATGATGTCAACATTGGAATCAACCTATCTAATAGCTTGAAACGGGACCAGTGTGCAGCATCTGTTAAGCTTGCACACTGATCCTTTCTCTGTTTTGTATGTACAGCAAACGAATAGTGTGTTGGATATGAGAGATGGAAAGTTATGCTTTATTAGTGTCCTCCTAAGCATAATGAAACAACTAGAATGTCTATGCCTATATAAAAAACCTTTTTCCTTTCAGTACACTTCTATATTTCATTGCTGTCTGATGAACAAATATCCTCATTAGAGCGATTAGTTGTCTATATAAAAAACCTTTTTCCTTTCAGTACACTTCTATATTTCATTGCTGTCTGATGAACAAATATCCTCATTAGAGCGATTAGTTGTTGTGAGAAGGAAGACCTAGTTAGTAATAGCATTTTTTAGGGTGCACTACTTATTTTAAAAGATACTGTACATGGTTGTAAGAAGTTTGATGAGTACTGCATGATGATCACTTAGAATTTCTTATTGAGTCAAGCTTGGTGTGAGTGAGTGGATGGCAATCATGGATCCCTCGTGTGCCAGTGCCATCGGCAAGTGTAAAATTGCTGGCATACTGTTTGCCATAGTTGTTTTGCACTTTCTGCCTCTCAACTTTTTATTTGCTTATTTGCATATCTGTATCAATTGCCTGCTTTTGGTATTTGTTTTTCATTTGGATTGTGCCCCATACCAATTGTTTTGTGACTGAGGTTTACTGTGGAATATGTCCTAATTCATGCTTGTGTTCTCTTAATTTTAGCTTGGTTCTAACTCCAGGGTATCCTGCCCAGGATCAAGACCAAACCCGTCAGCCATCATGCAGGTTAGTTTTCTCTGACCCATATCACCATGCTACTCACTACTGTGGTTTTCTTTTCTTTTTTGTGCTGCCCAATTGATGGAGATCTGTTTGGAATATGATGTATTTGGTGCTGGAACACTTGAGTTCATGTTTGAATGTGTTTTTCTTTTTTGATCTTGAGTCATCAATTATCTGGGACTGCTTTTATATTGAGTTGTTCGGTAGCCTCTGCTTTGTTATCAAATTACATGGTCGTGTGCACCCTGCTACATGGTATCATATACTTTTAGTGATTCCAAACTGAGTTGATCTGTTCAGGTACTTTTAGTGATTCCAAACTGAGTTGATGTGTTCAGGTTTAGCGATTCCCTCTTAGGATAATTTGGAATGGGAATACTAAAGGTTTTGTACTTTTGGGAAATTGATGTTAACCTGAAGTCAATATTTGTGATAGGAACAGCTGCATCTGTCAGTCTGCTTGTGAGAACAGACTGTGTTCTGTATGGTCTACTTCTTTGATTGATTAATATTATCACTATAATTATTTGACATAGTAGTTCACTTGAAGACGAAGTAAAATCTTCTGTCAAGCAATCAAACTTTCTACATATTTGATATTTACATTATCTTTTCACTTTCCTATTATTACCGTTGGTTAGGTCCTTATTTGTCATGTGATAGTCTTAGAGCTCACCTGCTGTCGTATATACTTCAGATCAGATACCTTGATGTTTATTTTCCCTTCATTTACTGATTTTGGAGATCTCTACTGAATAACGCTAGGGTTTGTTTTGTTTTTGCATTAAATTTTCTTCAGTTTAAATATGTTGTTCCTTTTCAATGTACTTTAGTAATATCCTTTTGTATTTTGACTGTGATGTTGATATGATAAATCACCTTCTTTAAAGGCTAGCGACAGGTTCAACATAAATTCTCAACTTGAGCATCTTCAAGCGAAATATGTGGGCACAGGGCATGCTGACTTGAACCGATTGTAAGTATATCTTTTTTCCAAAATAAAATAAAATGTCTTGTTGGGGATGTAGTAACTTACTATTAAGGATTTCTTTTATTGCAGTGAATGGGCAGTAAACATCCAAAGGGATAGCTATGCATCCTATATTGGGCACTATCCAATGCTGGCATATTTTTCCATTGCTGATAATGAATCAATTGGAAGAGAGCGTTACAATTTTATGCAGGTATGTTAAAAGCTTATTATCACCTGTCTTCTGTACGATAGTTGAAAATTATGCTGGACTTATCTGGTTTATTAATATTGATGTAGAACTACTCCTAAAATAGGAAAAATGAAAGAAAATCGTTATCTTGGACATTTATTGCATCTGGTCTGTGGTAGCTCATCAAAATATAGCATATCATTACACTTGAGTCCAACTATTCCACTTGCAGAGACAATCGTATAGGTAGATGACCAAAGTTGTTATAATCTCTGAACTGTGTTGCCACGTCAAACTGAATCAATAGTTTTCTGGCGCAACTGCACAAGGACCAGCGAATAGACATGGGTCTCCTTGGATTTGTGTGTAGGATCTATGCGTGTACAATGTAGTGCTAAAAAAAATTTATGCGATGATATGTACATTTTTTAGATTATTTTTGTGTTTTAAGTTAGATCTTATACTATATTTATTTTCCATCCGTTGCAACACATGGGCAAATAGCTAAGTCTGTTAAAAAGTGCTGACATCTTAAATGAGATAGTCTGTACATTCCAACTTCTATCTTCTGTCCTCAAACTTTTAGTGGCTTTGGTTGTCCAAGTTAATTTTTACCTAAGCAAATGTTGTGGTGAAAAGACTAATTTCTTATCTTATTTAGCCTACCAAATATATTCAGAACATATTTCGTTAACTTCCTGATAATATAGCTTTAAGTGTTCCCTTTGGCCTTAAGGCTGAATGGCTGATGCAAATCAGGATTCATGGCTTTATTTTATTTGTTCACCTACTATCGAATAGGGTCCAGCTTATTTGGCATGTTTGTTGGCAGTCCGTTGTTTTTATGCTTATATGACTATCTATGATTCAGTTTTGTACTGCGACAGCATTGGCTAAGAAAATATGCTAGGGCACAACTGAATATCTAACAAGAAAATTGCAGCTAAAATTTTAGTGCTGCGGACTTTTAGCCAAGCTTTGAAATCTTTTTTTTTGTGTGCTCAATTAATGTAAAAGGATAAGCTCTTGCAGTGCCATTTGCTACCATATGAACTCCAATGGCTTCTCCATGTACATATTGTTTGGTTCCCTTCTGATTCAGCAGCTTGAAGTGTTCTAACTATCATAGATACCATCATTAGAGATGGCCCACTTTTTAAATAGCTGTTCATGGGTGATCATGGTCATCATTGCACGTGTGGCCATTTTTGAATATTCAGCCATTTCAATGAGGTATTACGGTGCAAATCTATATATTAATTCACTTTTCTGGTGTTGCAGAAAATGCTGCTGCCATGTGGTCTGCCTCCCGAGAGAGACGAAGATTGAGGTGGTCTTCGGTCTGGCGTTTGGTGTTTACTGCAACTACTGGAACCTAGGGTTCAGTATCAGTTTGCTATCGAGAGCAATATCAAACTAATCTTTGCCTAGCCACCTACTACTACTCCCATGTAAGAGACTGTTAATCTTGAACATCTCTGTGTACCCTTTTCGAACAAGTTCATCATTTATGTTCGGCGCATGTGTGTAACGGATCTTTTAGTTAAGGTGAATGTTGAGGGACAAAATATTTCTGGAGCGATCATTTATATGTTTGCATAAACTCGTTTCTTATAATCCGTACATGGCTGTGCCAAATGAAAGTGCCAATCCTTTCGTGGAAGGTGGTATAAAGCTCTAAAGCCCAGCCTATTCCTAATCAAGAAAAGTTCAGCGCAAACCTGCATCTTTAGATTGAGATTTTGTTGCTTACCAACAAGCAACAACCATCCCGGTCAATGAACGCTGTTGTTCCACTATTAGTCTATCCGCGTTTGACGTTTCCGAATTGGTGAACGGGGCCTATCAAACAATACAATTGGTGATGTGCTGAACCTCATTCTTGTACTATGGGATCAACAACAATCAGCCGCCGCGTTAAAACACCAATGCGACAATAGAGCACTGTATGCATAGGTGGGAAGCCTCTGAAGGAACAGATGACGTAATTTTGTCATGAGCACATTACTACTACAGACACATTTCTTTCTTTAAAGAAAGTGACTCCAATGATAGTATAGCCTAACTCTGGTCATAAGGATGGTCAATAAATATACTAATATCATGTGATCATTAACTCATAATATGCGCATCCCATGTACTACAGAGTGTTGGATAGATAACACTAACACCAGCAACTCTAGTAATTAACACACAATCCTGAACTAAACACGGTGTTAGAAGACTGGTACGAGTATATTTAGCGTCAGCATAACGATCAGAAACTAATACTACTATATTACTATTCCTAATTAACAAGTACAAGCAGTAACATAACTAGGCGTATCCGGCCTGCTTCCACCCGCCGCCGCGGCGGTAGACACTGTCACGCCGGCTGTTCTTGAACGCGCAGCACCCGACGGAGTAGACGACGACAATGAAGGCGAGGAAGACGACGTTGACGATGGCCACGCGCTTCCAGTCCCTCTTGAGCACGGCCACCACGCCGGCCTTGCACGACCGGCAGCCGTAACAGAGCTCGTCGGCGTCGTTGCTCCACTCGTCGCAGTCCGGGTCGGCCGAGCCCGGCCTCGCCGTCTTGCCCCACCGCGTGCCGCCGCCGCCGTACGTGAAGTTGCAGCTCGTGGGCGGCTTGCAGCAGCCGGACTGCACCGGGGAGAGGCCGTCGGCGACGAACTGCGCCCACGTCTCGTTCCTGTCCTGCAGGCTCCTGCACACGTCGGCGCCGGCGAGGCAGCTCCTGATCTTCTCCCAGTTCTTGCTGCTCCCTACGTGGCGCTGCAGCCACGTGGAGTAGTCCCCGAGGCGGTACTCCTTGTACCCGCGGCCGGAGACGGCCTCGCCGGCGCCACGGTTGGTGACGGCGAAGGCGAAGGCGGTGAAGCCGAGGAGCGCGACGATGAGAGCGAACATGGAGAGGAGATAGACCCAGAGCAGCCAGGTGACGCGGCAGCACGCGCCGACGAGGCCTGCGAGGGAGACGGCCATGAGGACCGCACCCAGCGCGATGGCCGGCGAGGAGAGGTGGCGGTCGCACTCGCCGCCGTCGCCGCGGGTGGCCATCCAGATCCCGCCGCCGAGGATGGGCGCCGAGAGCAGGAGCGTCACCAGGTTTAGCGCCCCGATCACGTTGTTGCTGAGCCGGAACGCCATGGCCGCCGCTCGCTCGCTCGCACTGCACGTACGTACGTCTGCGTGGTGTGGTGGTCTGGGCCTCTGAGGCTGTGAACTGTCGGGCTGACGGCTCTACTTGAAGGGTGGGGGGAGTTGACGTGGTGGAGACTGGCAACGCGGGGTGGTTGCCGCGGGCGCGGCACGGGAAAGTTCGTGGGATTTCCTGGAGAAACGGCGAAATGTGCGTGGTCTCGGTCGGTGGCGCACCGGGTTAGTGGAGCGAAGCAAGCGGCATGGCGCGACGCGCGACCGTGTTGGACTGGACGGTCCGCGACTCTGCTGGCGTGGCAAATGTGGCTGTTCACGGGCTGGGCTGAACTGAGGCCTGCTGATGAACGTCTAGGATACATATGGGCCGGAGTGACACAGCGCAACGAATTGTAGGCCCAGCCCTTTATTTTCCAGTCCGAATCTCAGCCGCGGAGTTCCCTCTTCTGCAGTATTCCGACTTCCCCAGGGGAAATGGGCGGTGCGAACTGCGAACTCCGAATCAGAACGGGAGTCGAATTGATTCCCGAGGATGTAAGGTGTGCGCGTCGAGGTAGCACCGATCAATTCGTCGTGTGATTCCACTCCGCAGCGCGCTCTCTCGTCTCCGGTTAATTGCTTGGTCAGAGTCACCCGATCGATCGGTCTGTCCCCTCGTGAAACCTCGGACAGCTAGCCATGGCGGCAGCGGTTCTCCCTGCGCTGCGCCCGACGCCGCCACCGAGCAAGTTGCCGGCGCTGCTACCCACGCCTCCGAGAAGCCAGATGCTGCCGCTGCTCCCGACGCCGTGCCTCATCATCCTCCCCGCCTCCTTCCGCGCGCCGCCGGCCTCCGGTCCCAAGCCCGGCCGTGCCGACGCCGTCGAGAGGTGGGACGCGCGCAAGAAAGCCAGCTGTTCGGCAGCGTCATCGTCGTCGTCTAGCTCCAGCAGCGGGTTTCCCTGCCGCGCCGACTCCTGCGAGCGTTGGGACGCGCACAAGAACAAGAAAGCCGGCGTCTAGGCAGCGTCGTCGTCGAAGGCCAGCGGCGGGATCAGCCCCGGCCGCGCCAACTCCTGCGAACGCTGGGACGCGCACAAGACACCCGGTAGCCCTGCGTCGTCGACCGGAAGCAGCAGGAATCCCTGCCGCGTGGACTCTGTCGAGCGCTGGGACAGCAACAAGCGGCCGCTGAGCCGCGCGTCGTCGGCCGAACGCTGGGACATGAACAAGAAGCCCCGTCCCAAGAAAGGCGCTGTCGGCAGCGGGAAGAGCAACTCTACAAGCCAGACGACGACGATGGTGAAGCCGCCGCAGCCGTTCTCTCACTTCTCTGGTCCGGCCTTCTTCACTTCGCCGGATCCGAGCATGCTCCCATGCCCACCTTCTTGCTGGCTCGCTAGCTAGTGTGCTTGTTCGCAAAGAATGCTTTGCTTCTAGATTTCTAGATCAACATGGGTGTGTTCAGGTTGTGGAGATTGGAATGGTCGTTGTTGTATGGTTCCCCAGCTGTATTCTTCGTGTATTCAATTAACACTGGTAGTTGTAATTTCCAGTTACATTGAACCATTGTTTTGAACCTTCTCTACTTAGTGATTACGTCGAACATGATGACGTCATAATTCAACAGGTTGTCTAGTAGTTTAGGTTCACAAGATCACGCATATTATGGTTCTAAGATTTCAAAAAACACAATATATATTAACCAATTTAGCCTAATACTGTAGCAAGATAAAAAATAATTAAGTTTAGATGGCTGCCAATATGCAATGAATTAAAATAACTCATTCAATTTGGATACAAGTAACTCATATGTATTATATATAAAAGAAAATGGTTAATGGTGTGGTTTTATGAAACTATAAAACCATTATATGTTTTGTGCAGCTAACAAAAGCCCTCTAGTTTTATGCAGCTCACACTATAATACTTGTTGTTCGTGAAATTCACCTAATTTATTTCCATTCTTATTTAAGAGTTGTGCAACGGCAGACTAGGAATTATTATGCTAGGTGTGCCTTCACAAATCTTAAGTCAAACCAAAATCCTCATGCAGAATAAATAGAACTAAGGTCTTAAATTTTATCAAAATGAGTTACACTTTGCATCACATTTTATTTCCAAAGTTTCACTTTGAACAATTCGTTGACAAATGTTTTCACTATAAACTAGTTATTTTTAAATTTTTTTTTACACTTTAGATCACCCCAACTTTCTTCTTTAGCTATGTCTAACCACTTCCCAGGCAAGATATGGCGTGTGCATGGTGAGGAACTTCAATTCATGGGTTAATTTGATCCGTATCATTGTAAATATACCTATTCATATATAAATGTTATTACAGTTCGTCTTTTCGTAACCGTGTCACTCAAATTCATGGAACCCATCCATACTATCGTTATTTTCATCTTTTTTCCATCTACAAGTGGAACCCATCCATTTTCTTCCTTTCACCCTCCCTTATCTTCTTCCTTCCCCGTTGCGAGTTGTGGTGGGCGGCGTGGAGCAGTCGGCGGCGGCGTTGGCGGCGGGCTGCGTTGCGGAGGCCTTGTGCTGCTGCTGCTCCTCGCGGGGGTCCACCTGCTCGTATGGGTGCAGGCCGCCAACCTCCGCTTCATCCCGGAGTGCCTATGCTGCATCTACCAGACTACCACCACATGGCGCTCGAGCTTCACTGCATCCTCGAGGGCTACATCGACATCTCCACTGGCCGCCCCGCCAACCCCGCCGTGCACGGAGAGAACGCCTTCCTCACCCGCGTCGTCATGCCCATCTACGGCGTCATCCGCGCCGAGGTCGAGTCCAGCCGGAACGGCACCGCGCCCCACAGCGCCTGGCGTAACTACATCGACATCAACGAGTAATTTTGGCGCCGCGACGTGTTCGACCGCCTCGGCTGGTCCATGGAGCAGTTGCGGTAGTTCTTCCGCACACCTCCTGACCGCAGCCGCGTGCGAAAGACGGGCTTCGTCGAGGTCCGCTCGTTCTGGAACATTTACCGACTAAACAGGAAATATATAAGTTGAAAAGGATTGATTACGCTTGGCATGAGTTCTTTGGCAAGAGCAACCGATTTGATGTGTTTGTATTGTGGCTTCCTGTGGTGTTGATCTACCTCATGGATATCCAGATTTGGTACTCTATCTTCTCTTCTTTGACTGGTGCATTTGTGGGGCTATTTGCACATCTGGGGGAGATCAGGGACATGAAACAGCTGCGCCTTCGGTTCCAGTTCTTTGCAAGTGCAATGTCATTCAACATTATGCCAGAGGAACAGCAGGTGAATGAACGCAGTTTCTTGCCCAACCGGCTTCGAAATTTCTAGCAAAGGCTACAGCTACGTTATGGCTTCAGTCGATCGTTCAGGAAGATCGAGTCAAATCAGATCGGGATGGATTGGTGGGAAGAGGCTGAGAAGTAGTAAAGACAGATGGGAAAAAAAAGAGAAGATAGAAAGGATAGAGGAAGAAAATAAATCTAACGGGTGGACCCTATGTGCAAATAGGGAAGAAGATGGAACTTTTGAGCTAAAGAACAATAAAAATAGTTTGAATAATGTCTTAAATAACACAAGGAATTGAATTGGATAACATTTAACGGTGTGTTTTTATACCATAGAAATACTCAATTACATCATCATCACTAATCTTCAAGAAAATATCCCTCTCAATAATGTGATTAGACAATGATTCAAGAATTGAATTCTTCGATGCCTTACTAAAATGAAAAAAAGAATGACCATGTTCATAATCAAATTTGATTAATTAAATCCAATTAGAATGGCCATGCTCATATGGAGATGCTACTTCGCATAGCTTTGTCCCAAGCGAACACTCGGCCCACGCTCGAACAACCTTATCCTTCATCTCCTCCCCCTCAATACAGTGTCACGCTCAAACTCGATTTCTCCTACCAGTCGTTTGCATACTCGAAAAGCGGAAGACCTGTCGCCGCTCCCCATCCATTTCCTCCTCCTCAGCACGATAGTGGCGAGCTTATGTGGAAGTCTCAATCAATGCTCTCCACCCTATTTCTCCTCCTCGGCGGGACGGCGGCGAGCGGTTGCAAGGCCTACCCTTGTCTCCTATCTCTTCAACGATACGTCCGTTAGTCTGGGCTCTCCTTCCTCATGGATTCCGATGATATCCACTTACCCCAACAAGATATGTCTGTTCTTCCTCCTGGTGGGACATCAGTGTTTCTTCCCTCCTCACCAACAAGCTCTAAGGCTTATCCTCACTGATGGCAACAAGGTGGAAAACTGTTAGATTTAGTTGAAAGTTTTGGAGTTTGAAGTACAAAGTATCAGTGAAAAATTTTGTGGGTCCAAGTTGAATTGAAATTGGGAGAATTTGGTGCGAAAGTTTATGGATTTGGATGTAAAGTTTTTGAATTTTTAGTTGAAAGTTTCAGATCTTCGATCAAAAAGTCCTTTTACGTTTGATTTGGAAGTTCTTCCAATTCAAAATGGAAGTTTCTAAATTTTTGCATTGAAAGTTTTTCCGATTCAAATTGAAAGTTTCAGGACTTTTGGGTTGAAAGTTACAATCAAATTTAAGGAAAAAGAAAACACTTCGTACCACTTATGAAGAATCACACGAAGTCATAGATGGAATTGATTAATGGCGAACGACTGTCTGCCGTATCATGGAGCGTTACGCGGTTTCTTTCTCTTTTTTTTTGGTGTGCGCGCTAGATCATACTCTATCCGTTCCAAAATATAACAACCTAGAATCGAATGGAATATTTTATAGTACAACGAATTTGGACAGTACATATCCCATCCGATTTTAGGTTACTATATTTTGGGATGGAGGGAGTAAGTAGTAAACGTGTGCCAAATAACATTCCCGATATGCATATTCATATTCTACTCATTCAGTTTAATATACTACAAAGAAAAAAAAGAGCATTTCAATTTTCCGATGTTGGACTGGACCATCAGCGACTCCGTTGGTCTGGCGTTTGTGGACCGACACGGAATGGGCTAAACTGTGGCCTATCGAAGGAACGGCCCCGTAAGAGGATGGGCCTGGAGCCCTTGATGCCATAGCGGCACATTGTTTTCCAGTCCGTACTCACGGAGTCACCTCTTCTGCGGTATTCCGACTTCCGAGGGGAGATCGGTGGTACAATGCGAACTCCGAATCAGAACGGGAGTCGAATTGATCGTCAAGGATATAAGGTGTGCGCGTGGACGTAGCAGCCATCAATTTGTCGTGTGATTCCACTTCCACAGCGCGCTCACTCGTCTCCGGTTAATTGCTTTGTTCGCTTCTAGGGGTGGATAGCGAGCTAGCTCGGCTTGATCCAACTCGTTAAGATAACGAGTTGGCTCGGCTCGTTATCTTAACGAGCTAAAAACCCAGCTCGGCTCGACTTGTTGCAAAGCTCGAGCTGGCTTGTTTGGCTCGTGAGCCAATGCATCCAAAGTGGCGCACACAGCCAGCGGCCAAGCGGCGGACCGCGGACGGTGAGTGGCGCGCGGCGCCGGTGCGGGCGATGTGAGAGAATACGGGATCGAGATCAAAAGTGGCGCCGCTCGCCGTGACAGAATTGGATCGATGAGCAGTGGGCGTGGGTGATGAGAGGCGGCATGGTGGCGCGGCATCGATTGTAGTTGGATTCGGATGCGGACTATAGAGGGGAGCAATGGTGGGTGGCGCAGCGTGGCGGAGTCATGGAGAGTGCAGCGATGGAGGGTGGCGGCGGCACGGCGGTAGAGACTGGAGAAGTGAAGAGTAGCAGCTGATGGGGGCTGGCACTCGTGGGTCGCGGCGGAGCGAAGGAGACGCGCGGCCGGCACGACACGCGCTACTGTTGCGTCTCTTGTGGCGGCGAACGAATGGATGGAGAGACGGATAGGGTCGGATTAGGGAGTCGCCAGGGAAAGACTAGGGTTCTGACTTTTGTTGCTCACTTGCTCTATTAGGCCTTCGAAAAAGAATGGGCCTATGTGTTATATGGGCCTGCTGAGGTCTAGGTTGGCCTAGCTCGTTAAGGCTCGCGAGCTAACGAGCCACAAGTTTCCTGTCCACCCCTAATCGCTTCGCAGAACGTACGCATCCATCATTCTTGGTCAGACTGATCGATCAGTTTCTCCCATCGTGACACCTCACGCAACTAGTCATGGCGGCAGCGGTTCTCCTTGCGCTGCGCCCGACGCCGCCGGCGAGCAAGTTGCTAGCGCTGCTACCCACCCTGCTGAGGAGCTAGATGCTGCGCTGCTCCTGACGTCGTGCCTCATCATCCTCCCAGCCTCCTTCCGTGCGCCGTCGACCTCTGGTCCCAAGCCCAGCTGAGCCAACGCTGTCTAGAGGTGGGACGCACGCAAGAAAGCCGGCGGTTCAACAATGTCGTCGTCATCTAGCTCCAGCAGCGCGATCCCCTGCCGCGTCGACTCCTGCAAACGCTGTGACACGCACAAGATACCCGGCAGCCCTACGTCGTCAGCTAGCAGCAGCCGGAGCCTCGGTCGCTCCGACTCCGTCGAGCGCTGGGACAGCAATAAACGACCGTTGAGTCGTGCCTCGTCCACCGAGTGTTAGCCGCTGGGACAACCACAAGAAGCCCCGCCCAGAGGAAGACGCTCTCTACAACAGGAATAGCAACTCCCACTACTGGAGAAGTGATCTTTTTTCGTTGTGCTAAAAATACAAATTTCTCGGTTATTTTACGAACCGGTACTAAAGATGTTTTTAGTACCAGTTCTAAAAGACCAAGTTTTAAAAATATCTTTAGTCTCGGTTGGTAACACCAACCGGGACTAAAAATACCAACCGAGACTAAAGATGCATCTTTAGTTTGAGTTGGTAACACCAATCCGAACTAAAGATGGAGGGATCATTAGTCTGGGTTGGTGTTACCAATCGGGACTAAAGATATTTTTAGTACCGATTGGTAACACCAATAGGAACTAAAGATACCTCCAGGGTCTACTTTAAAAAGAAAGAATCTCTATATTTGTCATATGTGTGTGGTATGTGAGATGGTAACGCGCGTGAGGTTAAAGTGAGAGATCTTGAGTTCGAATCCCGTAGACTGCATATTTTTTGACCGAGAAGATATCTTTAGTACCGGTTATTTCAACCGAAAAGTTTAGTCTCGGTAGCTATAATCTGAGAAGATATCTTTAGTACCGGTTATTTTAACCGAAAAGTTTAGTCTCGGTAGCTATAATCGGTAGATGAAGACGATGACGAGTGCGCAGATGATCAGCAAGCCTCAAACGGAGACAATGGTGAAGCCGCCGCCGTCGCTGCTGCCGTTCTCTGGTCCGGCCTTCTTCTCTCATCCGGACCCGAGCATGCTTCCCATGCCCACCTTCTTGTTGGCTCGCAAGTGTGCTTGATGTCGCAAAGAATGCTTTGCTTCTACTAGTTCAACATATGGGTGTGTTCAGGCTGTAGAGATTAGAATGGTTGTTGTTGTGCTCTGCACAGGCAACATGATTCGTGCTCAATTAGCATTGAAACTTGTCACGGCTGTGCCAGCTTAATTGGTAGTTGTAGTGTTAGCTAGCTTGTCCTTTGTATGATTTGTAACCCCAGTTATATCGAACTATCGATTTGATCCTTCTCTACTTAGTACTTGGTGAATACATGGAACGTGATGACGTATTCAATTAATCAAATGAATCTACTAGCTAAGGTGTCACCTGGGCCAAATGCCCAAAATTACTAACGTTCATTCTTAAGAGTTAAGAGAACCATATTTATAATTCTCTTCTTCCTCCTCTCCAACTCCTCTATCATAGAGTAGAGATATCTAACTATTTACTACTTCTACAACTATTTACCATTTTTTTACAAGTGGCAATTAGGAGTTTACCACTGTAACCACATGCCATAGACCGATAAAACTAATTGGCGCGTACGCATTGCTAGCGCGCACTTTCCGACAAGCTCACGTGAGGCCCATTCACCCAGCGAAACACGTTTAATTTTTTTCATGTTTTTTCTCAATCACACGCGCATGATTTGTTTTCACAATTTTTTCTCGCGTGAATTTTTAATCACGTGCACATGTGAACGCCTGTGATTCAACTTGAATTTTGAGTCAAAAGTTTTTAAAATTTAGTTAAAAATTTTGAATTTTGAGTTTGAAAGGTTTTTAAATTAAGTTGAAAGTTTCAAATCCAAGTTGAAAGTTTTTAAATCTGAGTTGAAAATTTTCAAATCTTGATTTGAAAGTTTTCAAATCTGAGTTGAAAGTTTTTTCAAAAATCTTGACTTGAAAGTATTTAAATCTAAGTTGAAAGTTTTAAATCTTAACTTGAAAGTTTTCAAATCTTGATTTGAAAGTTTTTAAATATGAGTTGAAAGTTTAAAAAAATCTTGTCTTGAAAGTATTCAAATCTAATTTGAAAGTTTTAAATCTTAATTTGAAAGTTTTCAAATCTTAAATTAAAAGTTTTCAAATCTGAGTTGATTTTTTCTAAATCTAAGTTAAAAGTTTTATTTCTGTATTTTTTAAAAAATATTACTAAAAATTATCATTAGTGTTAATTTGTGTAATCAACACTATTAGTGCGGAAGAGTAGAGGGAGGGGCGCGCGGTTGCGCCAGCTAGGTAGCTGGCGCACACATGCCCATTAGGAGCCTCCGTCATAGACACATGAGAACTCATATGTCATAGATTGTGAGTGATAAATTTTTAATTACCGCATCTTAAAAGTAACAAATAGTTAAATACCTCTTGGACTTGACACAGGTGCTCGTATTTACGACTAATTATTCTTTCAGTGGTAGACGAGTTCCTTCGTTGACATCGCCTTGCCGCTAGTAGCTACCGCCCACCAAAAAGAAGATGAGAGATCCCATCAGCCTCTCCACCCCGCCGCAGAAAGGAGAGAGGAAAAAGAAAGAGAGGAGGAAGAGGAAAGGACACTTATATGTGGGTCCCGTATGCTGAATTAGCCCGTTGGACTAGTCAACGAGCCACCGCCAACAAAATCCACTCTCGAAACTGCTACGAGAGTTAAATTATATCAATTTTAATAGTTGAGAAGTAAGATATATGGTATTGCAGATTTACGGATTTTCGGTTGAGAGATACTAATAAGATTGGATCTATATGTAAGGAGTCAAAGTGGACTAATTTCTTATTCTTGTACCGCAACACCCGCGTCAGGTTGAAGCCCGGCCCACTGCTTGCTTCTTGGCGGTCCATATGCAGATGTAAAGGTTTGGTCGTCGTTCGTCAAATCAAAACTAGCTGGCGTTGGTGCGAACTCGGATTTCTCAGTTGACAACAAGAGAAAACGACGAGCATCAGATAGCTGGAGACCACCAAATTAATCCAATCATGCACGCACGAGCGCCAGTGGTCAACCAGAGATGAACAGACACGAGTCCTCAGATCGATTGCCTTCTCTCGAAGCTTCCATAATCCAAACTGAAGTGCTCTACATGGACTACTTGCATCTCTGCATGCATCCATCCTAGTACAGATTTACCTACATTTGCTCACGCTCCAACATGAATACGTCACAGTACTCGTGCGTTCAATCGATTGGAAGCTAGCTGGCCGTGTTTACGTGGATCGATCGATCGGTTACATGGGTTGATCAGCTTGGTCCGGTCTGCCTTACGTACGTACGTGTCTCTCGGATCGCTGAGGAGCGCGCCCAATCTGCGGGACAGGCCGGATTGCTCCACTACGCGACGCCCTCCGCCGGCCGCGGCCACAACCTCGCGACACCGACGCAAACCCCACTAAAACCTTACTGACGACACGCCGTGCTACCGCATGCGTACGTACCACCACACCACCGCGCGATCCCTATAAATTCCACCGCGAAATCCCACTACGAACTCATCAATCCATCAAGCCATCAGTCCATCACACCACACGCACAACAGAGGAGCACTGGTCACCGGAGGTTGAGACACCTAGCTACGTGTCCACGGCTAGAGTGTCAGCGTTTGCTTTGGCCGGCCGGTGTTTGCGCGATGGCTTCCGTGAAGGCCGCCGTTGTGTTGGGCATCGCGGTGGTCGCGGCAGCCGTTCTCGCGGCTGAGGGCCGCGCTGCAAGGAAGGACCTGGGCGTCAACCTCGGCGGCGGCCTCGGAGTTGGCGGTGGCGGTGGATTAGGCGTCGGCACCGGCGATGGCCTGGGAGTCGGCTCGGGGATTGGAGTTGGCATCGGTGGTGGTGGCGGCGGCTCTGGCTCCGCTTCCGGTTCAGGCTCCGGGTCTTACTCTGGCTCAGGCTCGGGCTCCGGTTCAGGGTCTGGGTCTGGTTCGTGGTCTGGGTCAAGCTCGAGCTCAGGTGGAGGAGGCTCATCAGCGGGTTCGAGCGCAGGCTCGCACGCCGAGTCAGGAGCCGGCTCGAACGCTGGGCCAAGTGGTGCGGGGTCATACGCTGGCTCCAGGGCTGGCTCATATGCTGGCTCAAACGCTGGAGATGGTGGCTCCGGTGCAGGGTCGTACGCCGGCTCTAGCGCAGGCTCGCATGCCGGCTCAAACGGCGGAGGCTCAGGGTCGTACGCTGGCTCGGAAGCCGGCTCGTACGCTGGCTCCGGTGCTGGCCCGCATGGAGGCTCTGGTGCCGGCTCGTATGCAGGGTCCAGAGCCGGCTCGTACGCTGGCAGTGGCCATGGCAAGTAAGCTCGTCATGACCAATGAAGCTTATCAAAGCTTATATTGTTGTGTGTTCCTAGCTTGTGCAGTTTGTGTTCTATGTGTTCAGATCACCTCATTCATGTATGCATAAATAAATGTGTAGGTGTTGATGAATGACTAATAAGCGCTACGCGCATGCCTATCTACGTACACATTTATGTGGATGTATAATTCATAATAGAATATGTTTTTTAGAAATGTATATACGAAATTGTGGATATGGTCAGTTGCATGATTTTTCAAGTATTTGAAGATGCACCCCCTGTGAGTTGATAACTATACAAAGCAATCAGTAACAAACTACTGAACTACAAACAACATGCAAAATAACTAAAACAAAAGTACTAGTGGTTAATCCATTGGTCAGGTCTTCTCAGTTGTTAATCACATTTTATTGGGCATCATTCAACAGGGGCAGTACTTCTCCTGAACATGCAGAACAATAAACTAACTTCAACTAAAAATTACAGCAGCGGTGTCATTTTTCTCTCTTTCCATATGTGAATTCAGACGAACATTACATCCACAAGGATATGAACTGAGGAAACCAAAAGACACATATGTCTTTGCCTCAAACGAACTTTATGTTGATGATTTGCTAGCACCTTCAGCTGGTTGAATGGTGGCACCAAGTTGAGCATATGCGACCTGTTGAAGAAATACTCGTTGTAGGTTTCCCGTTCGTTGTTCTGCGTGATGGTGGCAGTGTTGGGGAGAGGCGCTCCTCCTTGTGTTCAACTCCGTCTTCACCTCCTATTTGTTAGCGGTAACATACTACGATTGGCGTGACGAGCCCAGTATAACAGAGATAGAGGAGAATGCAGAGAGAGGGAGATAGTGCGGGGAAAAACTTGCATTACTTTCTATGTATTGGAAAATAGACGGAGAGTTGGAGGTGAGGAGGTGCAGCGTGGTAGTAGAGGAGTCGGGTGATTCGAATTCTGAGGAGCCCACGCGTGATTGCCGATGGAAGTGCAGGTAGTGAAAGTAGTGGCACAAGAAAAACAAAAAGATAAGTCATCGGAAGGCAATTAAAAGCACCGTCTAAAGATACACATTTAATCAGACAGGTCTTATGTGTAAGAAAATAGATGCACAACGGAGACACGAATTTAACGTGGAAAACCCTTGCGGGAAAAAACCACGGGACCGACCGGCAATGATCACTATAGAGGAGTTGATTACAAACGTAGGGAATAACAGTGGAAACTTCTCTCCCTTCCCGTACGATTTACAAGAGTATATATAGAAGATAAAAGAAAAGACACCTACTAGAAAACGGCAGGGAGTCCTACTAGGAAACTAATCCTAGTCCTACTAGGAAACTAATCCGAATATATTGTGGGTCCAAATTCGGATCACATATTTAACAATCTCCACCTTAAGACGAATTTCCCTTGTAGCATAAAAATTTCAATATCCAAATAATCTCCAAATCACCACGCGCCAAATAGTCTTGATGACTATACTATAACACACTTGATTCAGAAGAGGTATACCATACTTCAAACTCGCCATTGGAAATAAATCCTGAATTTGCTAGTATAAACCTATCTGAACCTAGCAGAGACGTGAAAGTGTTGTGATCAAAACGAAGTACATAGATCTCCTGATTAACCTTCTGGTACGCTGGGCAAACAAATGTAGCAATTCCGCCAGAAATTTGACCACTTCCACATGATCTGGACAGGAACCTTGAGGCTCCCTCTCGACGACTTCGCTTGTGTGTCATAATACATATATGCGCAACTGATAGACTGGTGCATGATAGTATTAGTTTCTCCTCCATGGTAGATGTGCCAACTTGCATCTTCATTTGCCATAACGAGAATATTGCATCTCAATCCAGGAGCGGTAGATCAAACTTCAAACTCGCCTTGGGAATAAAATCCTGAATCTGCTGGTATAATTTTTTTGGAACCCTAGCAGAAACGTGAAACACTCTAGGTGTATAAAACGAAGTATCTTGATCTCCGTAAAAAACCTCCTGATAAACTGGCGTGTGAGTGTAGCAAAAAACTGAACCTAAATTCCTGGCCATGTGTGCCTAGCAAAAACACCAACGTGAAATTTAATTCACATGAACAAAAGCAATGATGGCTCTGAATGCATGACTTGCTCTCTTCGGGAACTGTGCACTTGAGATTAGATGGGTTCTGGCTGCTATTACTGCTTTTCTCCCTGGAACGTGGCTGCGCGTGGACCGTTGCTTTTCTCCTTGCTCTGGAGTATGCACAGATCAGAGTCGATCAATCGACTCCGCGTCGACTTCGATACGAAGCCAATCTCGCCGAACAACTCGATGAGATCGAAAGGTAGGAGCGACCAACCGGCGACGATAGCGGCGTGGTAGTAGACCGGATCTCCAATGCTCTGATACCACTTGTAAGAAAATAAATACACAACGGAGACATGAATTTAACGTGGAAAATCCTTGCGGGAAAAAAACCACAGGCACCGACTGGCAATGATCACTATAGAGGAGTTGATTACAAACTAGGGAATAACAGTGGGAACTTCTCTCCCTTTCCTGTACGGCTTACAAGAGTATATATAGTAGATAAAAAAAAAGACACCTACTAGGAAACGGCAGGAAGTTCTACTAGAAAACTAATCCTAGTCCTACTAGGAAACTAATCCGAATATATTGTGGATCCAAATTTGGATCCCATATTTAACATCGTGATCACCGTCTATGTAATTTTCATGTACATTATCTTAAGTGGCATGCCTGTGTTGTTAAACATTAATGTGAGTGGTCGCGTAAGACATTTGACCTGTGTAAATCGTTGTAGGTGAAATTAATGTACATTGTTTTCTTTTAGCGCCATTTTAGTAGTCCAAGACTCCAAGGTAGGGCCTGCCAGAAGTCCTTTTTTTAAGTAGTGATCGTCCAAGATATGGCAAATACTTTTGGAGAAAAATCTATATGTATTATTATTTTTTAATTTGTCCACTTTAAAGTATTGATTTGCTCTAATTTAAAGTTACTCGGTTCGATGAATAGTTAACGAGAATATTTATTAACAGAACGAATTATTTCCATTACAGATTTTATTTAGACTGCCCGCATGAAAGTCAGCAAGTGGTATGTCTGTATATATACCGATGCTGGTTGATGCAAGGTTACTTGTAAGCAACACGGTAACCAGACCAAACACTGCAAGTCTGCAACCTATATCTGTTCATTTTGTATCCATCTCGATCACCACCTGAAACCCTGTCGGTTTCAGGGAGGAATCAGTGACAAATTCGATCAGTGCACACAGCGGTACTAGTGAAACCTCACCTTTAATATCTTGTCACCTTATGCATGAGCACCAGTCGCGCTCGGCGCCGCTCGCTCGCTGTAGCCGATCAGTCCGGTCGCCGTGCACCGGTCGCGGCTGCCATTGGCACCACGCAGGAGCAGCCGCGAAGCAGCAAGCAAGCACGCAGCTCTGCGTGATTGCGTCCCTAGCTAGCGCGGCCGACACGATCGAACAACTCGCCCCGCAACAAAATCCATGCGACACGCGCGGTGCATCATGACAAGGTCGCGCTCGCGTTCCCGCGCCTCTCGAACACGCATCATTCTACTACACGTCCATTCCGGCCATGATTCCCCTTCTCGCCGGCCAGCCGGCAGGGCCCTGCGCCACACGCCGGTGTCCCAGCGGATCATACGGCTTTTGGCCCGAGAGAATGCGAGAGAGGGAGTGATGAGGGACAGAGAGACCGCCGACCGGCTGGGCGGCCGGCCAGGAAGACGAGAGCCACGGATCGAGATAGCGGCATCAGCAGTAGTAGTGCCAGAGACCAGAGTGCCCCTCTGCATGCATGTCCTACTACTGCATTGCATGTCTCTTTTTCTCTTCACTCATCTTTGAGGGGTTGCTTTTGCTTCTCTTTCCCAGCAAACGTTTCTCTCTCCTTTTCCCTCCTCTCTCTTTGTTTCTTTTTTCCCTCTTGTCATCTTTTGCATCTTTGGCTTTGTCAGAGAGGGGTGTAGTACGTGAAAAAGAAATCATCACGTTCGCGTAGGCGCGTAGCGTAGTACATCATGTGTTTCGCAACCGGAGAATGCATCTGGATCAACAAAGCATTTCCCATGTATGTGCGTTCTAGTATGTGTGTGTGAGTGCTCTGTACTGATCTAGAGTAGACTAGTGGTATACTATAGTACATTTGGCTTGGTACAAAGTGTACAACTGCTCGGACTCGGAGAGGCAGACAACTCGTACGGCCAGTAGCCCAGTGTACCAGCCTCTGACCTTTGACCTGACCTGTTGCTTCACGCGTCTACGGACCCTGTCTCACTGGCATGTGGGCCCAGCACTTTTATGGGGTCGACATGTCATTTGGTAGTGTTTTTTTTTCCTTCCCGTTCTGTTTTGAATGAAGGCCTTTTATTCTTTTTTTCATGAGATACCCTGGGCCAGGTTCGGTAGCTCTGTATCCCTGACAAACGAATCAAAACGCTACTGATTCTGAATTCCATTGCTCCACTCCCTGTTACATCGGATGTTTACACACTAATTTGGAATATTAAACATATACTAATTATAAAACTCATTCCATAACCTTGGACTAATTCACGAGATGAATCTTTTGAGTCTAATTACGCCATGATTTAACAATGTGATGCTACAGTAAATTTTTCATAATTATGGATTAATTAGGCTTAAAAAATTTATCTCGCAGATTAGCTCTTATTTATAAAATTAGTTTTTTTATTAGTCTATATTTAATACTCCAAATTAACGTTCAAACATGAGCTAAAAAGTTTTAGTCCCATCTAAACACCCCCTAATTGGCTAACTAATGAATAAGTACATGCATGAAAGTTGGAACTACCAGTAGTACTTCAGAATTTGCATCAAGTATGTTCATATTCATCGACTTGATCAAAAATTTTTTGCGCTGTAGAATTTGCATCGTACTCCACCCCCCCTCGTGTTCTCGTCAACAGTCAATCAATAATTTGAAAACCTTATTATGTCCTCATCGATAAGCAATTTGAAACCCAACATATGGTTATGCTGGTTCACTATCCTAGTGGCGACAAAGTTGTCTATGAAAATTTAACATAAGACATCATCTTTGATCCATTATCCCTATCTCTCCTCAGTTACCTCCAATACATTTCGGTCTCGGAAAAATGTAGCCACAGTGATGGTGGTCAAGGAGACAACCAATGGCAAGTGGATTAAATATAAGACAAATCTAAAACAAATTCATGAATATATTATAAGTATCTATTTAGAAAACTAAAATAACTATTGTGTCGAATATACTAATACTATTTGATTACAGTTGAACTTGTAGTTGTAATAAGTGATAGGGGGTGGAGTTAGAGTTGAACTCTGTAACCCGGTATCTCTTTTAAATAGAGAGGGAAACACCACAATGTAACCATGACGATTACAATGTAGTGTAGCCACGCAGGGAGATGATGGCGATGTGATCATGCACTCGTAGCGGTTAGGTGCTATGTTGGTTGGGGAGGGCGCCCAATAATTAGAGCCTCGAAGATATAAGTTTCAGCTGAATTTCGTTAACAAATATCGTGTGTTCATGTGTCGTCATCTAGCGTGTCTTGGATGATCAATGATTAAAGCGATCGGGAAAGTTAGTCGTCGTTCGCTATATCGACTAACTTTTAAAGCAACTATTATGCTATGATCATTAAGCTTCTCCTATACCTAGCAAATATGAACATGTCTTAAAAAAGGTATAAACTGTTTTTTTCATATAGGAGGGGTTGAGCCCCCCTCCCCCGCACGGGGTTTGGGATCATCCCCAAACAACGGTGTTTGATTCGAGCACGAGAGTTTTAATTTGGCATCGTGTACCTATGATCCATAGCCATTGATCCCTATCGTGGCGCTGCTGTCCATGGTGAGCTCCTGCTTGGTAGCAACATCTCTTAGATTCTTTCTCGGTTCAATTTTTCAACAGATTTGTTCAATTCTCTTTGCCTTCGACCCTAAACCACATTCTCTTTCCACTTAGGAATCCACTCCATTTGTAAGACACCTGATTGTCTTAAGATACAATCCTCGCTCTCTCTCCTCATGAAGGCTCGTCCCTGATGTGATAGTGCGAGGTAACTCGTTATAATAAAGTGTTGCAAATACTCCTATCCATAACAATAACATTATTGCTTATCGATTTCACGGGCCTCCGTCTCTTGTATATCCACAAACCCTACAATCCTCCCATACAAAATGCCAAAGAAGAAGATAAAACAAAACAATGTTCACCTTAGAAGCTCATACATACATGCATACTCACTACACATGGACCCCCCTTAAAGATCAAAACAAGCCTCTCCTATCCCCTCTCACCCAATAGGCCAAAATTGCTCACTGCAAAGTGGGCCCAATCTGTCAGTTTCCATGGCATGATCATTTCATCTTCATCCAAAGATGCCCAATATTGCCATGGCATTCAGTCACATCACCCCCGGTCTCCTTTCCCTCCTCCATCACACGAGAAAAAGCAGAGCCACTCCGCTCGCTCGACGCCTGATTGTCTGCCTCCCCTGCTTCTCTCCCTCCTCACTTTTCTTCCTCTCGGGCGCCTCTCCTCTCCATCATTCCTCCCACTGCTCCTCTCCCCATTCCAATGGCCTCCAATCTCCTCCTCTTCTTCCTCCTCCTTTCCTCCGCCCCGTTCCTCGCCTTCTCCTCCGAGCCCCTCAACCCCGAAGGTACGTGTCCTAATCTGACGTTTCTTGGAAGCGAAGATGGGCTGCGGCTGATGAGCACATGTTGGTTAATTTGGCGCTGCGAATGCGCGTGCAGTGGAGGCGCTGATCGCCATCAGGCAGCTGCTGGTCGACCCGCACGGCGTGCTGAGCAACTGGGACGAGGACTCCGTCGACCCCTGCAGCTGGGCCATGGTCACCTGCTCCGCCCACAACCTCGTCATCGGCCTGTAAGCTCTCTCTCTCAGTCGTCGTCGTCGTCGTCGTCTGGCTTTGCTTGTTTGAGCAACTTAGCAAGAGACCGGAAATGGCAGCCGACCGGCTCGATCAGCTCCATTAATGCGTGCTTGTGTACCTCGTCTCAGGGGAGCGCCCAGCCAGGGCTTGTCGGGGACCCTGTCCGGCAGGATCGCCAACCTAACCAACCTTGAACAAGTGTAAGCAGGAAAAGAAACTTTTGTTTTCTTGTTTAATTGCTTCTGTTAGATATTCCAATCGATTCATCCCGTGTTCTTGGGAGAAATGGAGGAGGAAGAAGCAGAGCATGAAATGGTGATAATGACGTCATGTGTCTTCAACTTTGTTTTCAGGCTGCTGCAGAACAACAACATCACCGGGCGGCTGCCGCCGGAGCTGGGCGCGCTGCCGAGGCTGCAGACGCTGGACCTCTCCAACAACCGCTTCTCCGGCCGCGTCCCCGACACGCTCGGCCGCCTCTCCACCCTCCGATACCTGTCAGTCACCCTCTCCGCCCTAACACAATCCATTCCATTCCATCCCATTCTTTACTACCTACACTAAGCTAAAATAGTTTTAAGTTCTTCATGTTGTCTCACTTGTGTGATAATCTTGCCGCAGGAGGCTAAACAACAACAGCTTGTCCGGGGCGTTCCCGTCGTCGCTGGCCAAGATCCCACAGCTCTCCTTCCTGTACGCTGATTAATCCAACTCTGTCAAATCGTCTCATTCTTTTTGTCTTGCATAGATGAACGGATCGATGTGATTGATCTCGGTGTGGTTTGGTGCGCATGCGATTTGCAGGGACTTGTCCTACAACAACCTCACTGGCCCTGTTCCTCACTTCCCCACAAGAACATTCAAGTATGGACTACTCCTAGTACCACTGCTCGTGCATTCGTCGTCTTATTCTATTCCAGCTGCCACTAGCTATAGCTCTGTTACTACTTCTAAAATATAGAAATATCCCTTGGTTGTTTTCGAATCTGATGCCATTTTTTTAATCTTTTTCAATTTATGTTATGCGTGCACGCATGCAGCGTCGTGGGCAATCCAATGATATGCGGCAGCGGCAGCCATGCGGGGAACGCAGCGGAGTGCGCCACCGTGGTCGCCCCGGTCACCGTGCCATTCCCGCTGGACTCCACTCCGAGCAGCAGCAGCAGCAGTGAGTCCAATCTCCTCTCGTCTTGTCTTTGCTTTCTTGGGATCGATCGGTTGGGGGATCGGAGGAGTTAATCGTGTTCGTTTGGGCGTATGTGCATGCATGCGGTGTACGTGCGTGCGTGTGCAGGGGCGGCAGCGGCAGCGGTGGGGAGGTCAAAGGCTGGAGGAGCCGCCGCGCGGTTGCCGATTGGAGTAGGGACAAGCCTTGGCGCCTCCGCGCTTGTGCTCCTCGCCGTCTCCTGTTTTCTCTGGAGGCGCAGGCGCCGGCACCGCTGCCTCCTCTCGGGCCCCTCCTCCGTCCTCGGCATCCTCGGTACGCCACGTCCCCATCAAACACCAGTAAAATGCATCATGATCAGTTAGTTAAATGTGAGTGTAAAATTGCGGTTGCAGAGAAGGGGAGAGACGTGGAGGATGGGGGAGGAGGGGAGGTGGTGGCAAGGCTGGGGAACGTGAGGCAGTTCGGGCTGAGGGAGCTGCATGCGGCGACGGACGGGTTCAGCGCGAAGAACATATTGGGGAAAGGAGGGTTCGGGGACGTGTACAGGGGGAGGCTGACGGACGGCACGGTGGTGGCGGTGAAGCGGCTCAAGGACCCGACCGCGTCCGGGGAGGCGCAGTTCAGGACGGAGGTGGAGATGATCAGCCTCGCGGTGCACCGCCACCTCCTCCGCCTCGTCGGATTCTGCGCCGCGTCCTCCGGCGAGCGCCTCCTCGTCTACCCCTACATGCCCAACGGCAGCGTCGCCTCCCGCCTTCGAGGTACGTACTCGTACGTGACACACGCAACAGTACAGTGGTAGTGTCGATTTCGTGGTGGTGGTGGGTGAGGGCCAGCGTGCGCGTTGGGGTGCACGCAGGAGTCATGGGGATGGATGGATCAGTCGTAGTCCCGTCCCCTGTGTGTCATCAAGCGGTCAGGCGTGGTCGCGCCCCCCTGTACTTTGCCTCCTTCCCCTGCCACCCCGGGCCCACTCGCCAGGCGCCACCGCACTCACGTTTTGTCCGCTTCACCGCCGTGCGCGTCCCCCCTTCCTCCCCTGCAGTCGCGGCTGGTTTATGCTTGGTTTTGATCGATTGGTTCCTTCACTGGCCGGCGCCGCTGTAGCAGTAATTGGCAAACATGATGACGAGTCATCAGGAACTCAGGGTTGAGGTCTGGGTGTAACGCTATCATTGCGATGGTTTTTATACAGAAGTAGTAATGCTGCCACTGTGCTGGGGTTTGGACTTTGGTTTGGAGATCGGTGTGGTGGTCCGGGTGGGAGGGGGGCCACCGGTCAGAGGGCGCAGAGAAACGTTTGTTTCTTCTTTTATTCCGGCAGGGGGCCGGCCTCCTCTCTCCTAGCCGCAGCTGCTGCAGGGAGGCAGGCGCGGCAGCACAGGCTACGTGCCCCAGCTACGCTACGAGCCCGTGTGTCTGGTCGCTGTTGCCGGCTTGCTGCGTGCTCGCACCTCCTCCCATGTGCCAACAAGTTTGTGGCATACTGTACCTGGCGTTATTTCAGTACGTTTTGGCCGCGGCCGCCTCGTGGTTTTGTTCACGATGCAGGGGGACGGGTTCTGTGTTTAGCAACATAGCAACTGGCCCAATTATGTTTACTGTACACATCATTTATACTCGTATCCGACAGGATTTCTTGTCTTGTGCAGCGCATTGGATTGAATTGTTTTCGGATGAGATTATTCGAACGAATTTTATTGAAACTTTTGTTACAAAATTTTATGAAGGGAAGCCGCCGCTGGATTGGCAGACGAGGAAGCGGATCGCGGTGGGGACGGCGAGGGGTTTGCTGTACCTGCACGAGCAGTGCGACCCGAAGATCATCCACCGCGACGTGAAGGCCGCGAACGTGCTGCTGGACGAGTGCCACGAGGCCGTCGTCGGGGACTTCGGGCTCGCCAAGCTGCTCGACCACGGCGACTCCCACGTCACCACGGCGGTGCGCGGCACGGTGGGGCACATCGCGCCGGAGTACCTCTCCACGGGGCAGTCGTCGGAGAAGACCGACGTGTTCGGCTTCGGCATCCTGCTGCTCGAGCTCGTCACCGGCCAGCGCGCGCTCGAGGTCGGCAAGGGCTCCGGCGTCATCCAGCACCAGAAGGGCGTCATGCTTGATTGGGTAAGCATTTCCATGTTTCTGCTCCAATTTTCCACTTCACTTTCAGCTTTTGAGTTGCTGTTTGAGCCGTGATCGAAAAGATGTTGCACTAGTTTTTGTTTGACGAAAGAAAAGCCTTGGTTGCTTTGATTTGATCGAGCCCGTGAATGTCTTTGGTAAAGTTCGCAAATCTTTTGCGAAAGATCCATCCAGGACAGTAGCATGTGTGTTCACTGGCTCACTGCACTTTGAGGCGCTGCTCATTCAATAGCAACTTCTAGTGAATCTGATGCTCGAATGACAGTAGTCAGTAGGCGCCCCCCAACTGTCAGTCTAAGATTAATTGCAAGTACTATGAACCTGACATACTAACGCAATCCTGCAAGCATTGCCAGCCACTGCAGGTTTGAATGCTGATCGTCCTCCCACGTACTGTTCACTCTGCATATGGCATGCAAATGCTGCTTCTGAAAAATGACAATATCTTCAACTACTTAATCAGTTAATCTCCATGTGTAAATTATCTGAAAATTTGCTTCTTTTTTTTGTTCGATCGTGTCATCCAAATGAAGGTGAGGAAGGTGCACCAAGAGAAGCTGCACGACTTGCTAGTGGACCAAGATCTGGGACCTCACTACGACAGGATAGAGGTGGCGGAGATGGTGCAGGTGGCGCTGCTCTGCACCCAGTTCCAGCCATCTCACCGGCCGAGGATGTCAGAGGTGGTCCGGATGCTGGAGGGAGATGGGCTCGCCGAGAAATGGGAGGCCAACCACCGGCCTGCGGCGGCGGCGGCGCCCCATGAGCTCGGCTACGACCACCGCAACGACTCCAACGGCTCCGTTTTCTTCAACGACTTCCACGACAACGACAGCAGCCTTAGCAGCGACGAGGTGCGGTCAATCGACATGGTTGAGGAGATGGAGCTGTCAGGGCCAAGGTAGCAGCAGAGCATTCAGAGCACTGAAAAAAAATTCAGAGAATCAGATATTCAGAGAGAGTAGTTCAGAAAAAGAAAAATATATTACAAAGGGAAGGGATTGGATTTGTTGCTAGCTGGAGTAGTACGAGTAGTTTCAAAGTGATTGCGATGCTTTTTAGTTTTAGACCACAGTGTGTAGTTTCTGTCTGATCAAAGAGAGGCCCTTTCCCCGAGAAAGATGTAAAGAAAAAGGGCTCCTCTCCGGTTTCTCTTTTGCTTCTTTTCACAGGCTTCTTTATCTTTTGCTGCTGCTGCTTTCTTTTCTTTCTTTCTTTTGTTGATTTGGGGACGGACATGGCACATGCAGCGCTGCAGACCAGACCTTTGGTTTGCATTCTGGCCCTGATCTCGAGCAAACTTTTGCAGGGCACCCCTGTTCATATATGTATGGGCTTCTTCTGAATTCTGAACTCCTTATCTGTATCACTGTATGTAAGGTGAGGGATGTTGATAGAGCCTTGAGAGAGACATGGAGTCATTTTGACTGCTTTGTGACCTGTAAAGATAATCACTTGCTCCATTTCTTTTTGTAAGTGCAACAGTAAATGATCGAATCCGAGAGTGGGAATATTGGATGCATTGCTCACGAAAATCTAGGGTGCCGCATTGTCACTTTCCTTAATCTGCAAAAGGAGTATATGCTATGCATGCTTGGCAGTGTCATGGTCATGGCCCAGGCGATTTATTTCTTGGGGAGCTGTCATGGCCCAGTGGGTCATTCATGAGGAATCTGTATGGTACAACTGAACTACGGAGTGTCCATCTATGAGCTTTGATAATCAAAACGATGACTCACAATAGTTCAGATTGTTTTCTCGTTGCAACTTATAATTGATTTCACTGAGGTTTTCTTTACAAACTATATTAAAATATAGCTGCTGATTTGTTCAAAGCTGATCTCCCATCACTCCCATCTTCCATAAGAGGTTTCATGCTAAAAAATGCTGGTATCGAGCGCTTCATTGAGCCTCCTGACATTAAAGCTAGCTTGTAGTCCAATTTAGGTTCGACCTGAGCTTCTATCCAGCTCGAGCCCGGCTGGCAACCTTACTTAAGCTTGCTTGGTTGATAGCCCTAACCTCAGTCATACTAATAACAAACACTTACAAAAACAGTCAGTCAATAATTACTGCAAATTTTAATCTCCTCCAATACTTGTCCTTGCTAGGTATAAAAACACCCTCCAACTATCTAGAGGGAAATGGAATATACTCATAGAACAAATTCAGATGCATGGTTTTAAAGTGTTGGGTGCTAGATAGACGTTCACTCAAGGAGTAGTATATAGCACCATATCAACATTTACATTATGCGTTTGTCGTACTTACATAGTAGTAAAATTTGAACACTTCAAAGAATAGTTATAGGGTATATATACCCTAGTCTATAACATTATTGCAAGCCTAAACCAGAAGGATGACTACGAGCAAATTGTCTATGACACATCTATCTATTAACTTATTAAAGTAAAAAAAAAGAACCACCACATTTGCTCTGATGATTTAGAAATTCTAACAATAATTAGAGAAAAAGAAATAATAGAGTCCATATAGAAATACAATTTAAAAATAACTGAAATTTAGAATTAAAAAATAAGGAATATTGGAATAGGAGACTAGAGTCCATACATGTATACAATTTAGACCCAATTGAAATTCGGAATTAAAAAATAAGAAAAAAAAATAAAATTAGAGGTGAGAGTACATATAGAAATACAATTTAAAAATAACTGAAATTCGAAATTAAAAAATAAAGAATATTGGAATAGGAGACAAGAGTCCATACAGGTATACAATTTAGACCCAATTGAAATTCGGAATTAAAAAATAAGAAAAATTAAAATTAGAGGTGAGAGTCCATATAAAAATACAATTTAGAAATAACTAGAATTCCAAATTAAAAAATAAGGAATGTTGAAAGAGAAGTCTATAGTACATTAGAATATAACTTAGAAAAAACTGAAAATTAGAATTAAAAAATAAGGAATATGGATAGATGAGTTTAGAGTCCATATTAAAATACAATTAGAAATAACAAAAAAAATTGGAATTAAAAAAAATAAGAATATTGGAGGAAGAGTCTAGGGTCCATATAAGAATTTAGAACAAACTAAAATCGGAATTAAAAAAATAAAAGTTGAGTTTTTTTTGTCCATATACAATTTGAAAAAAAAATAAAATTAGAAATTAAAAAAACAAGGATGACGGAGAACAAGCTCCTCAACAGGGGACAGTGAGGACCCCTTTGTGAGTTCAGCCTGGGGTGAGGACCCCTTTGTGAGTTCAGCCTGGGGCGCGAGACGCGTTTCGGCACTCACTCTTGTGCGCCGGGGTGTAGAGCGTATTAGCCCGAGAAAGATCGTGACACGCGGAATTATACAGGTTCGGGCCGCTAGCGAGGCGTAATACCCTACTCCTGTGTGTGGTGAATTATATGTGTTCTTTTCTCAGGGATCGAACCCCCTTTCTTTAGGTCTAGGCCTCCTTTTATACTTCCAAGAGGATACCACATGGGCCAACAGGTTACATTCTAGACAAAAGGAGAAAACATTCTTTTACAAACAAGGGCCACGCTGTTGCTTGGGGCAGAAGTCCACCGCTTCGCATGTGCCACCGTGCATCATTCCTCATTAAACGGCCGGAGACTTACGCGCTCCACCCGTACACAGCGGCGTGCACCATATGATTAGACTTGGCTTACCAACTCTAGCTGGATTAGAGCGCAAAAGTCGGCTCCCATAGTTTTGATGCGACCCAACGAGACGTGCAGCGCACCTAACGGCGTGCAGCCGTCACGCTCGGCACTATCCCACGTCCCATCGGTCATTCGCGCCGGTCACAAACCGGTCAGCCGGCCATGACCGGTGTCAGACGCGCGCGTGCGTGTCTATTCGCATTTAATGCGGCACGCGCGCACGCACAGGTGCACTTCACCTGTATCGCCATTAATGGGGTAGGTGAGCGTTGGGAGCACTCACCTACTATAGCGCACGTGGCGGTAGCGCGAGGGGGTCGGGGGAGCCCGACCCCTGCTACAGTAGCAAGCGGGAGGCGCTGGGAAGTAGAGAGGGCGGCCACCACGTCACCCTCAGGCCCAATTCCCCCTCGGGGGATGGCCACGTGGGCGCATGGGGTCGCCTCAAGCCCTAAGTAAGCATACCCCCGGGCCCATGACGCCGACAGTAGCCCCTGGCGTAAGGCCTGCGGGGGCCCACTCAAGAGGCGACCAGGCTTGACGCCACCC
The DNA here is from genome assembly GCA_000573905.2 of Oryza punctata. Classification (NCBI taxonomy): domain Eukaryota; kingdom Viridiplantae; phylum Streptophyta; class Magnoliopsida; order Poales; family Poaceae; genus Oryza; species Oryza punctata. Next base: position 23,039,912 of record CM002495.2, on the reverse strand, counting down.
TGTTGATCCGGTGTTAAGTGGGCCCAGGTTCTTGGAGAAAATGAACGGTCACAGCCTTTACGCAGGGGAAACCCGCCTCTCAGCAATAACGGGCCATCACTTCGTAATGGCCCCATTATCTGGGGCGGCGCGTAAACCGGGGCACATCCATCTATCTATCCGGAGCTATGATGATGGCATATTCTTTGGTAACCGCGCGCAATTAATGCAGACGCGATCTACCTCTCTACTGTCATGACGGCAGCGGGGTTTCGCACGTGCGCCGGAAACGGGGTAGTGAGGCTAGTGGAAGGAGTGCGCGCGATAATCAAGGAGGCGAGTTAGTTGGTGCGGGAAACAAGGAGCCGGGCGCGGCGGTGGCTAGGGTATAAAGGGCGCTGAGGAAGGGATTCATCCCTTCCTTCGCCACTTTTGCCCAACATAGCCTCATTGCGCCCTAGCTTTCCTCGTTCTCCTGCACTTCTCTTCGCCGCTCACTCTCTTTCTTGCGCCCATCCCTTTCCAGTGCGATGGCACGGGGCTCTCGCATTACCAACAAGAGGATGGCCAGCCTGCCGCGCAAGTTCATGCCGGCGGTGCCCGACCGGCAGGTGGTGGTGTTGGGCGAGGCATGCCCGGCGCCGCAATACCCCCACCGGTCGATGTTATTTCTCTCCTTCGCCATGGCGGGGTTAATCCCGCCATTCTCAAAGCTTTTTCTTGGACGTCCTGGAGTATTACGACCTCCAGATGGCGCACCTCACTCCCAACACCGTGATGACATTGGCCATCTTCGCACACTTGTGCGAGATGTTCGTGGGGTGAGGCCTACTCTCCGGCTGTTCCGGTGGTTTTTCACCGTGCAGCCCATGTCGCTGGCGATGGAGGTCGGCGGTTGCTACTTCCAACCGCGCGCGCAAGCGGCGCAGTGGTATATCTCGTGTGTCCTGCGCAAGAAGTGGGATGACTGGAAGAGCGACTGGTTTTACACCGGTCTTCCCGATGAGCGCCGCCTCCGGCTCCCAAGCCGACCGCCGGTGCAAAAACCAACCTGGTAGTCGTCCATCACGCTCGGGGACGCGTATGACGCCGTCCTGGACCACCTGGTCGGCCTGCGCACCCAGGGCCTCACCGGTGCTATGGTCTTTGGGGACTACCTCCGCCGCCGCATTGCTCCGCTCCAGCGACGTGCTCGGGGCACCTGGGCGTACACCAGCTCCGAGGACCCCGTCCGATCACATCCGGGCCGCAACTGGGACTGGGGTCTGGAGGACCTCTGGGTGGTGATCCAGCGTGTGCTGAACCTCAGCACGGTGGAGCCATCCCTGATCCCAGCGGGGATCCTCCCCCTCTGAAGTGACCCCGACCGTGATAGCATCCGGGCCATCATGGACGCGGTTGGCGCCTTGGGGGACCGGGGCCATGACAGCGCCGGTGGCAACCGCAGCGGAGGAGGAGAGCGACCCTCTTCTGGCGAGGGCCGCACACCGGGGCCCCACAGTGGAAGTTCCGAGGGCAGCCGCCCCGGTGATGCCAAGGGAAAGCACAAAGCCGGGGAGAGCCCTCCCCCATCTCCACCCCGAGGGGGCGGCGTCGAGCGTGCCTCGGGGAGGCGCTCGACGAGTGGCTCACCGACACCTCCATCCGAGGGGGAAAAGAAGAAAAGACGGCTCCTGAGTGCCTGGGGGAGACCGTGCCTTGCAAGGGGACCGAGCCCAGCAAGGGGGACTTCATCAAGCCCCTAGAGTGGACCTTCAACCGTCCACCCCGCAGGTACTGTCTCGTTACCAACAACAGCTGCCTCTTTTTCTTCTCTTTATTTATATGTGCATTGTCTTTGGTTTGTCTGTTTGTTCAGCGAGCTCCTGCCCCGAAGCGCTCATGGCGGTGATGCCTCCCGCCAATCCAAAGTCGGCCGGCCCGCGGGGGGAGAGGCCGAGGGACCAGCGCCCGAGGAGGAGCTCCAGCAAGCGGCCGACCGACAAGTAGCCGAGGAACGCCTCCGGGAAGCCGAGGGGGCCGCTCGCGAGGCGGCCCGTGCGCGGCAAGCCGAGGCGGCCGCGCAGTAGGCCGACATAGCCCGGGGCCGGGAGGCCGAGGAGGCCCACGCCCGGGAGGAGGCCGAGGTGGCCAGCGTCCGCATGGCGGTGCTGGCCGCCAGGGATGCGAGCGGCGGTTCGGGGACACGGCACCCAGGGCCCGACGCCGCCTCAGGGCCCGAGGCTGAACAGGCCCCAGAGGGAGGGCCAGACCTTGGTGGGGCCCCCGAAGCCGAGCCCGGGACCCCGCTGAGTCAAGGGCACCGGACCTCCTTCTCCGTCTCCACCCCCTTAGGCACGGAGCCCCTCCTCCAGGCCCTGGCGACGGCCAACTCTTCCGTCCTGGAGGGGCTTAACGCTCAAATGCAGGCCCTGCTGGGGGAGCGGGCCGAGCTGGAGGCGGAATAGGAGCGGGTCGCCGCTCCGTCGAAGCCATGGTGGAGGCCGGCTGGAAGACCCACGCAGCCCGCCTTGTGTCGCTTGACACCCGCGCCGAGGCCCTGGCCGAGGTCATCTAGGAGGTGGAGGACGACAGGATCGCGGTGCTCACCGCGACCGCGACCATGGAGGAGAGCACCGAGGACCTCTGCCTCCAGTACGAGGCTCAGTCCGACGATCCCTTGCGCCGGCTCGACGCCGCGTGGGGGGTCCTTAACGCCACTGCGGCCCGGGAGCAGAAGGCGGCTGAGGCCGAGGCTGCTCTGCGCCGCCGCGTAGAGGGCCTTGCGGCATGCAATAGGACGCTGCGGGTCCGCACCAACGAGCTGGAGGCGCGGGAGAATACCCTGGCGACGCACGAGGCCGCCGCCACGGAGATGGAGGTCGCGCTCCGTCTTCGCGAGGAAGCCGTTGCCGAGTAGGCCCGTACCCTCGCGGAGTCCGAGGCCGTGAGTCGGCAACTGGCCGAGACTCTGCGCGCTTGGGAGGAGCACGCAATCAGGATCGCCGAGCGCAAGTCTGAGGCCTCCCGCTGCGATGCGCAGGTTAAGCGCCGCGAGGACCTTCTCACCAAGCGTGAGGAGGCCTTGGCGGCGCGTCAGCTTGTGCACCTCAGGAGCACCCGCGCCGAGAGGGCCGCTCTAGAGCAGCGCACCGCCGAGCTTGAGGCACGGGCGAAAGAGATGGAGGAGATGGTGCAGGGCGTCGGGGCATCCGGGGCCCAGAGCGGTTTGGTCGCCCACCTTGCCGCGGCCGAGGAGTCTGTTGCAGAGCTGAAGCGGCTTCTGGACTCCCGAGCCGGAGAACTCGAGGCTCTCTGGTTGGCCAGCGAGGTGGGCCCCGGCATGCTTCAAGACGCCATCGCCAAGCTGGAGCGCGCCGGGCGTCGGGCAGGCGTCTAGCAGGGCCGGCATGACAAGTTTGGTGCCACCGAAGCTGGGGTCGCCCACCGCCTTGCTGACATGGCCGAGGACCTGGGGAGGCTCCCCGAGGAGATCGAGGAAACCATCAAGTCCTCGAGGGGCCTCGCCGAGGGGGCGGTCGAGCTGGTGCTAGCAAGCTACCAGGCCCGCGGCCCCGAGTTCTCGCCGTGGGCAGTCTTCGATGACTTTCCACCGGGGACTGAGGCCGCCGCACGTGCCCAGGTCCGGGAGGCCGCCCGGGAGATTGTCCACAGCTTTGAAGGGACAACTCCTCGGTTCGCCCTTGCGCCAGCCTCCGATGACGAGGATGACGGCGACGATGAAGGCGGCGACGAGGCCTGACCGGGCGAGCCCGACTCCGGCAGCCACTGCCCCCTCCTTTTTTCTCTGCATGTTTATAAGGCCTTCGTGCCGACGTTGTAATAATCAGCACTTCTTTAAATTCACCTCGTGTTTGAACACTCTGCTTTAATTTTGCCTGCAATGAACGAATAGTTTTAATCCGATGTTAGTTTGTGATTATGCCCATGAATTGGCTGAACTATTTCATTGATCCGTCTGATATTTTGACTCGAGTGGGGGGCTCGGGCCCGGGTTGCTGTCCCAAGTGACAAGGGCCGGGACTAGTGCACTTGGGGAGTTCCACATGTCGAGGCTGGCCAGGCCGGGAGCACGATGACCGGGGGTTAGTGGGGACCCATTCATAGGTCATAGCCGATCCCCCCCGGGGTTCGCCGTGTCACGGGGCACGGCTCGGTCTGGGCCCTGTTGGCATCTAGGCGGTCTGAGTCATCAGGAGCAAAACGAACACGAGCTCTCCGGGTTGAGTCAAAACATCTGTCAAAAAACACAAAACAGTCACAGCCGTTCGGATATAAAGGAAGATGCTTTGCTATTTAGAAAATAATGACAAGAGGGAGTAAATTGACAGTGGGAGCCCCCGGCCAACCCTGCATGCCCGAGGGGGCATGCGGGGTTGGCCCGAGCCCGAGGCACAACAACGACTCCTTTACGAGTACAAGCGACGAAGGTGCTCGATGTTCCACGGGTTAGGCAATTCCGAGCCGTCCTCCGTGGCCAGCCTGACCAAGCCCGGCCGGGGGACGCCGATCACTCTAAACGGCCCCTCCCACATGGGTGAGAGTTTGCTCAGTCCGGCACGCGTCTGGACGCGGCGTAGGACGAGATCGTTTACATTGAGTGACCGGGCCCGGACATGGCGCTAAATGGTAGCGCCTTAAGCTCTGCTGGTAACGCGCAGCCCGAAGGGCGGCGCGTCGCCTTCGCTCTTCAAGGTAGTCGAGGTCGTCCCGTCGGAGGTGCTCTTAATCAGCCTCATTGTACATGGTGGCCCGAGGGGATCCCAAGGTGAGCTCGGATGGGAGGACCGCCTCCGTGCCGTAAACCAGGAAAAACAGGGTTTCTCCTGTTGCACGGCTCGGGGTAGTCCGGTTCGCCCATAGCACCGCTGGTAGCTCGTCGATCCATGAATCGCCATGTTTCTTGAGGACGTTGTACATCTTGGTCTTGAGGCCCTTGAGGATTTCCGCATTGGCGCGCTCCACTTGTCCATTGCTCTTGGGATGGGCGGGAAAGGCGAAACAGAGCTTGATGCCCATGTCGTCGCAATAGTCGCCAAACAACTCACTTGTGAACTGGGTGCCGTTGTCCGTGATGATACGATTGGGCACCCCGAACCGGGCAGTGATGCCCTTGATGAATTTGAGGGCCAAGTGCTTATCGATCTTGACGACCAGGTAGGCCTTGGGCCACTTGGTGAATTTGTCGATGGCAATGTACAAGTACTCATATCCGTCCAAGGCTTTCTTGAAAGGACCCAAGATGTCCAGCCCCCAGACCGCGAAGGGCCATGAGAGCGGGATGGTCTGCAGGGGCTGGGCCGACAGATGCGTTTGTTTGGCGTGGAATCGACACGCCCTGCACCGCCGGACCAGATCGGCTGCGTTGTGGAGTGTTGTCGGCCAGTAGAACCCCTGTCGAAAGGCCTTGCTGACCAAGGTGCGCGAGACGCAGTGGGCGCCGCACTCGCCTTCATGGACATCGGTGAGAAGCTTGATGCCATGTTCGCGAGACATGCATTTGAGGAGGACTCCATTGGCACCGCGTCGGTAGAGGGCCCCCTCTACCAACACGTACCTCTTGGAGATGCGGACGATTCGTTCGCTCCCTTCGCGATCTTCGGGGAGAGTCTCATCTTTGAGAAACGCCTGGATCTCAGCCATCCAGGCAATTTGTCATGGGGGGTCGGGCTCGACCCCCTCGAGCCTCGAGGCCTGGACTCCATCGGGCCCCGAGGGTGACGTGGCAGCATCCGAGTCCCCCGAGGGATTAGGACGCGCCGACGGTTGGGCAAGCCTTTCTTCAAAGGCACCCGGTGGGTCGGGGTGTGTGACGAGGCGAGCCTCGAGAGCTCGTCGGCGAGCGCGTTGTCCTGCCTGGGCACGTGCCGTAGTTCTAACCCGTCAAAATGGCGCTCCATACGCCGCACTTCGCGGGTGTAGGCCTCCATTTGCGGGTCGGAGCAGCAGTATTCCTTGGAGACCTGGTTCACGACTAGCTGGGAGTCGCCAAGAACCAAGAGGCGGCGGATCCCCATTCCAGCCACCGCTCTGAGTCCCGCAAGGAGTCCCTTGTACTCCGCCATATTATAGGTCACCCGAAAATCCAGGCGTACCATATATTTGATGATGTCCCCGTTCGGTGAGGTCAAAGTGACCCCGGCACCAGCACCCTGGAGGGCGAGCGATCCGTCAAACTGCATCACCCAATGGGGGCCGGGGGCCTGCTGCGAGGGATCGGCTCAGGCCTCGGGGTCGGGGAACCCGAGGTTGGTTTCGGGGGTCGGGGTCCACTCTGCTACGAAATCGGCGAGGGCCTGACTCTTAACCGCGTGGCGTGGTTCGAAGTGGAGATCGAACTCAGAGAGTTCGATGGCCCACTTGATCACTCGCCCGGTCCCCTCCCGGTTGCGGAGTATCTGCCCGAGGGGGTAGGACGTCACCACCGTGAAACGGTGCGCTTGGAAATAATGGCGCAGTTTTCTCGAAGTCACCAGAATTGCGTAAAGCAATTTCTGGGCTTGAGGGTACCGAGTCTTGGCATCCCGCAACGCCTCACTAATGAAATAAACTGGCCGCTGCACCTTTCGGCGGGGCCTAGCCTTTTCGTTGTGGGCGTCAGATCCCGCACACTGATGGTGGGAGGGGCCACACCTGGCCCACTCCGTGTCCATGTCGGTGGCCACGAGGTCAGAATGCGTCGGGCCGCTCCTCCCCTCAGTGGCCTCGGGACCTTCCTGGGGACCGGGGGCGCCTGACGCTGTCTGACGAGGGGACAAAGGGCCACCGTCAACCTGGGGGGCCCCGGGGCCCTCGCCTGGCTGAGGGGCTCCCTCGTTGTCCTCTGACCTGGGCCGGTCCAACATGGGGCGGCGGAGCACGGCCCGAGGGTCTTCCTCGGTGCACTCCACCACTAGCGCCACGCTAACTACTTGCGGGGTCGCCGCTAAGTAGAGCAGCAGCGGCTCCTCGGGCTCCGGGGCTACTAAGACCAAGGGGAGCTAAAGTATGCCTTCAACTGGTTGAGGGCTTGCTCAGCTTCCTCCGTCCATCTAAACGGCCCGGAGCGCTTGAGGAGCTTAAATAGGGGTAGCGCCTTCTCTCCCAGCCTCGATATAAACCGGCTTAGGGCAGCCATGCATCCCGTGACGCGCTGCACATCCCTAAGTTTGCTGGGGGGTGCATCCTATTTATCGTGCTAATCTTCTCGGGGGTGGCCTCTATGCCTCGGGCAGAGACCAAGAACCCGAGAAGTTTGCCCGCAGGCACACCGAACACGCACTTTTCGAGGTTCAGCTTCATGCGCGTGGAGCGGAGACTCTCGAAGGTCTCCGCTAAATCCGAGAGCAACGTCTCTTGGTTGCACGTTTTCACAACCAAGTCATCGACATACGTCTCAACATTGCACCCTATTTGACTACCCAAAGTAATACGAGTAGTACGTTGAAAAGTAGGGCCCGCATTCTTTAAACCAAAAGGCATAGTTGTATAACAATAAGTGCCTACAGGAGTAATGAATGCAGTTTTTTCTTCATCCTCCCTAGCCATGCGAATATGATGATATCCTGAGTATGCATCTACAAAACACAAAAGGTCGCACCCCGCAGTGGAGTCGACAATCTGATCTATGTGTGGCAGGGGATAAGGGTCCTTGGGACATGCCTTGTTGAGGTCGGTGTAATCGATGCACATCAGGAGCTTGTCGTTCGCCTTGGGGATGACGACCGGGTTCACGAGCCACTCCGGATGTATGACCTCTCGGATGAATCCGGCCTCCGGGAGACGCCCCACTTCTTCACAGATGAAGGCCTGGCGCTCGGGGGCCTGTCACCGTACTTTCTGCCGGACGGGCCTGGCGTCCGGTCGCACGGCCAGACAGTGCTCGATCACCTCCCTGGGGACCCCGGGCATATCCGACGGCTTCCACACGAGGACGTTGGCATTTGCTCGCAGGAAGGAGACGAGCGCGTCTTCCTATTTGCCGTCCAGGTGACCGCCGATCTTGACGGTCTTGGACGGGTCGTCGGCCAGCGCCACCTTCTTCACGGGGACCTCGTCGCTCGAGGTCATCCGCTTCCTCGGGGCGTGAGACGAAGAGGCCTCGGCCTCTCGTCGCCGCCCGCGGGCTTTGGGACCGCGGCGAGGTCGCTCACGCGTTGTTCCGCGCAGGCCAACACGATCTTGAGATCGCGTGGATGGTGATGGGGCCACGCGGGCCCAACATCTTCATCTGGAGGTAGGCGTAGTGAGTGGCCGCCATGAACTTCACCAACGCGGGCCTCCCTAGCACCGCGTTGTAGGGCAGATTAAGATTCGCCACGTCGAAGTTGATCCGCTCGGTGCGGAAATTGTCGGGGCCACCGAAGGTGACCGGGAGGCCGATGTGGCCTCGAGGTCACGTGTGACCCGACGTCACACCGATGATCGGCAGGAACGGCCGGAGCTTCATCCCCGGGGCCTTGATGACATCAAAGGCCGTGGGGGAGAGGATGTTGAAGGTGGCGCCGCCATCTATCAGGACGCGCCTCAACTTGACATTGAAGATGGTGGGGAAACCACCATCGCAATATATCCACCCCGGGCGACGCACGAGTGGTCGGTCTGGTCGAAGGTGAGTGAAACCTCGGACGATCGGGCCCACCGCGCGGCCTCATGGGTAGGGACCGCAGCCAGAAGCTCCCGCTTGATGGTTTTGAAGCTGCGGCGGGAAGCATGAGCGCATGCTCCCCCATCTATGGTGGCGACGGTGGCTTTGGGCTCCTGGAAGCTCAGGTCATCGCCGTCACCATCGTTGGCGGGGGTCTTCTGCTTGGCCTCGCTTCGCCAGTCGCGGGCAGGAGCCATCGGGTCCTTGCCCTCACGACGCCCCTGCTCCCGCTCCTCCCCCCACTTCCTGACGCGCTCGACTAGGCTCTTTACCGCGCGATAGTCAGTGAAGTCATGGAGGGAGGTGTTGTGCACGAAGCACCACTTGCCCGCCGGGCGCTCTCGGCTGGGAGCGACGGCGTCCCTCCTTCCATCGCCCGCGGCCCTCCCCTTGCGCTAGGGCCGCGAAGCGCCTTCGGCGGTGAGGAGATGGCCCTCGTCATCGGAGCGGGCTGACCTTTTCTTCCTCCTCTTCTCCCGCCGCCCGGAACGGGCAGCGGACTCGGGGGCAGCCGCAGCCGCTGCGCCGGAGCCAGAGGAGTTCCAGGTCCAGGCCTCCTCCTTTCGGGCCACACGGTCCGCAAGCTCAAAAAGTTGCGCGGTGTTCTGGGGCTCCTTGGAGGCTATCTTTTCTAGCATGCGGTTATGCCGCACGCTTCCCCTGAACGCGTATATCACCGCGTGTGCGAGGATGCAGGGGATGGTGTTGCGGACCTGGCAAAACCGCTGAATATATGATCGGAGGGACTCATCGTCCCTTCGCTGCACCGCTTGCAGGTCCGCTTCTCCTCCTGGGCACGGATACATGCCCTGGAAGTTCGTAGTGAACTGTTGGCACAAATCCTCCCAGGAGTGGACCGAGGCGGGTGGCAGATTCATGAGCCAACCCCGCGCTTGGCCTTTTAGGGCCATGGGAAAGAAGTTCGCCATGACCCTATCGTGACCCCCCGCCGCCTCTATTCCAGTCGTATAGATCTGGAGGAACTCGGTGGGATTGACGCTGCCGTCGTATATCTCGGGAATGCTGGGCCGGAATTTTAGGGGCCATCGGACATTCCGAAGGCTCGCTAGAAAAGCACGGCATCCAGCCCCGACGACGAGAGAAACGAGGGGCCGGCCCTTATGGCCGATGGGACGCACCGCTACCGTGGAGGCGGTGCCCTCCCCCGTTTGGGTGGCGCGGCGCTCGTCGCACTGGCGCTCGATGTTGAGCCGGGCGTCCGGCCCGCCATACATGCTCTCGTGATGCCCATGAACGGGTGTGGGCGTTGATAAGGGGAGTGGGAACGAACGGTGGGCGTTGGCCGCCGCCCGTCGAGCTCTCCGCCTTGTAGATGAAGAGGCAGCAGTTGTGGTGCCGGACGATCCAGCTGCCGACGAACGGCCGCCGGTGTCCAGCTGCTGCTGTGCCGCCTTGACCAGGTTGGCCACATCGTCCAGCCAGCGCTGGACGGGGGCCTCCGGGTCTGAGACGATAGGTGGGTGGCGCAGAAGCGCTCCCGTAGCCTGGAGAGCACCCTGGGGAGTGCCATCGTCGCCGTAGACCAGACGGTGGCGTGCCCTACCGCGGCGCCGCCCTCCACCACCGAGCGGCGACGAGGTGGCGGATCCTTCCAGTTTTTCCGGCGCCTTCCCCCGCCCAGGACTCCGGCGAGGGGATGGCGATGGAGTGTGAGCTCGACGACGAGGGTGCAGCTCCCCGCCGTCGTCGCTGGCACTCGGAGAGGGAGTGTACACCACCGCCTCTTCAGCCATAGGGCTGACTCGGTGAAACTTGGCGCACACGAAAAGGAGCGAGAGCTGAAAACGCGTATACGCGCCCCTACCTGGCGTGCCAGCTGACGGAGAACAGGCTCCTCAACAGGAGACAGTGAGGGCCCCCCTTTGTGAGTTCGGCCGGGGGCGCGAGACGCGCTTCGGCACTCACTCCGGTGTACCGGGGTGTAGAGCGTATTAGCTCGAGAAAGATCGTGACACGAGGAATTATACAGTTTCAGGTCGCCGGCGAGGCGTAACACCCTACTCCTATGTGGTGGATTATATGTGTTTTTTTCTCAGGGATCGAACCCCCTTTCTTTAGGCCTAGGCCTCCTTTTATACTTCCAAGGGGACACCACATGTGCCAATAGGTTACATTCTAGAGAAAAGGAGAAAACATTCTTTTACAAACAAGGGCCACGCTGTTGCTTAGGGAAGAAGTCCACCGCTCCACAATGACGATGTGACCCTTCTCAGGTTGCCCATCATCCGCATGTGCCACCGTCCATCATTCCTCATTAAACGGCTGGAGACTTACGCGCTCCACCCGTACACAGCGGCGTGCGCCATATGATTAGACTTGGCTTACCAACTCTAACTGGATTAGAGCGCAAAAGTCGACTCTCATAGTTTTGATGCTACCCAACGGGACGTGCAGCGCACCTAACGGCGTGCAGCCGTCACACCCGGCACTGTGCCACGTCCCATCGGTCATTCGCACCGGTCACAGACCGATCAGCCGGCCATGACCGGTGTCAGATGCGCGCGTGCGTGTCTATTCGCATTTAATGCGGCACGCGCACGCGCGCAGGCGCACTTCTCTTGTATCGCCATTAATGGGGTAGGTGAGCGTTGGGAGCACTCACCTACTACGGCACACGTGGCGGTGGCGCGAGGGGGTCGGGGGAGCCCGATGTAACGCCCTAAAAAAAAAAATTCGACCGACAAAAAAAAAACCAAAGCCCGAAATTACGAACCGTCAAAAACTTTTAAAACAAATCACATCACACCGGATTGTTTGCACTTTTATTTAGGTTCTATGCGGGGTTTTAACAAAGGTTACGTCTAACAAATAATATACATATTTTAGGAGGATTATAACAAATGTATATATGAGTATAGGTATATGTGAGGATAATGGATACGAGAAAAGTATAGATAAAATAAATATATATATAGATATAAATGGTAGAAAAATTGTTGCAAACGTAAAGAAATTGGTCACATTAATTTTTCCTACGTTTACCAATTTTTAAAAACAAATTTTGGTGAAGGAAACCCTAATTATCTAGAAAATACCCTGGCGGCACTGTTCATTGGCCACCAGGTGTTCGGCCGTGTCCCCCAGCTCGCGTTCGCGCGCCCGCGCCGCCCTGCCGCGCCCCGCGCGCCCGCCTCGAGCCCGCACGCGCCCACGCCTCGCCGCCGCACGCGCGCAGCCGCTCGCGCCGCGCGCGCCTCGCCAGCGCCCGGACCCGCCGCCGCCGCCGCCGCGCGCTCGAGCCCGCACGCGCCCCGCGCTGTGCGCCCACGCCGCCGCCCGCGTGCCGCCCTCCCCGCGCGCGCAGCCCGCGTGCCGCCCGCGCCGCCCGCGCCATGCCTCCGCGCCGCGCCGCCCGTAGCGCCGCGCCGAGCCCCATACCGCCGCCGTACCGCCGCCCGTGCCGCCGTGCCGCCGTACCGCCACCCACGCCGCCCCGTACCACCGCGCCATGCCGCACGCCGCTCGCGCCCACGCCGCGCGCGTCACCGCCGTACGCGCCACACCTCCGTGCCATGCCGCCGTACACGCCGCACGCCTCCACGCCATGCCGCCGCGCCGCGCGTCGCCGTCCCGTACACGCCCACGCCGCGCGCCGTGCCGCTGTACCCCGCGCCCACGTCGCCGCGCCGGCCTCCTCCGTGCCCCTCGCCTATATAAACCCTTTTCCCTTCCCTCTCCTCCCCACGTCCTTCCCTTCTTTTTCTCTCCCCACCGCCCATCTCGCCGCCGTGCGCCACCCCGTGCCGCAGGCCGCCGCTCGCCGCCCCGCCACCGCGCCCCCCCAGCCGCCGTCGCCGGTGAGCCCTCCTCCCTCTTCCCCTTTCCTTCCTTCCCCTCTTCTTCTGTCAACGGTGAGAGAGAGAGGCAGTAGGGAGAGAGAAGAGAGGAAAGAAGGAGGAAGAAGAAGGCAGAAACAGAGAGAGAGGAGAAAAAAAAAAGAAAAAAAAGAAAAAGGAGAGAGAGAAAGAAAAAAAAATAAAAATAATATAAAAATAAAAATAAAATAGAGAGAGGTAAAATTAGAGGATTACGAACTTAATTTTATCTCGAATATATGTGCTAGATTAAGATAAAGTGTTAGTTTAATTAAATAATAAGATAGACCGACATCGGTTATTTTGGGAACGCGGGTAGAATTATATCGGGCATTTAATTGCGATTTCAAAATGTTCACCTAACTAGATTATTCTTTAATGGTTAATACTTAGTAATGTACTTATCCGATTATGTAGATTTTTATTAGTTAAATTTCGCTAGTCGTTGATATATATATATAATCGGAGGATTAATTACCGGTCGCTTTTAAATTTGCTATCGTATGTATGCGATCGTTCGCATCTATTTAAATATTTATTTAGTCGGTATCTAGTTGGTTCCTACTCCATAATAGGGCTAACCGCTAAATTACCCGTCGTGATTATTTTAGCCGACTATTCACTGGGTAGGGTTACCTTTTATTATCGGTCCCTAATTTATTCGAGACGCGTAAATCAAATCAGATTAATTGTTTAAATTGGCTACCGCTAATATTTTAGAACAACGGTGTTAAAAATCAAAATCGTATTATTTTTAAACAAAATGGAATCGACGTCGTCGTTCAACGCTCGCGCTCGATCTTTTCTTTAAACTGAATTTTGTTGGAGTTTAAATTGAATTCTAAATGAATTCAATTCCTTTCGCACGTAATTATAGATCCCGAGGGAGCTGTGAGTCCGACCGAAGACCAAGAACCACCGGACTTCGAGCAAAGCAAGTCATCACTACCCTTGAGCATATTGAACCCAAATTGCGAAATTATTTTATTTATAAATAAAATTGCATGCAATGATGGATACCCTATTTGTTATTATGCCATACCTTGCTTATTGTTTATCCTTATATTTCTTTGTAACCACGCTTATACATGAGTCCCTAGTCAATTATGACAAATGCTTAGTAATGCTATTCTAGAATCATGCATACTCATATTTATCAAAATGCTATATGCTTGGGCAATTACCTTTGGGAAGGTAATTGAGATGCGGCATGTGGAGACATGAGCGCCACATTGCCATGATATGATGACATGATTTGTGAAAGGAGAAATGAAACCAAACAATTGTTTTCGACTGGGGCGGATGGTGGATTTGGGTGGTATCTGGAAAAGGCTAGTACCGTCCCCGGTCAGTTAAGGACCGAGCCATGAAGTTAAGCATGAAACGACCCTTGTACAACCGCACTTCTCGGATGGGTATAGACCTAGCGGACTAGATATCCGAGCAGAGGCAGTATCCTTGCATAGATGGTTCACCCCCGTGTGTGAGGCAGGTGCGCTACGGTGGGGCAGCCGTTGAGGTAGGGCCGCGATGCGTGCCCTACGTCGGTGTCGCCATTTGTAGGACTGCCATGTGTGTGAGAGTGAGAATCTAAACTTAAACTATAAACTATAAATTTTACGTGCGTATGAGACTTCCCTTCCCGGGAGCGCCAGAACTCCTCTCACTGCTAGAAACAAATACGCCTAGAGTGCATGAGGATGATAGTTCATGGAGCGGGTATTGCCAATGCAAGGTTATCGAAAGGCTTTGCCGTGACGCGTCTCATGTGTTGGGACGAGGCTCATGCGTTGGGCAGTCGCGGAGTGCGGGTAAAGTGTACATCCACTGCAGTGTGAGTAAACCAAATCTATTCGAATAGCCGTGCTCGCGGTTATTGAGCACCGGAACATGTATTACACTTGGCTAGACTCTAAACTCTTAACCTGTGTGGGATGGGTTATTGCATGATGAATTTTATGCTGTTGGAGCCACTCCTTGAGAGCAGGGAAGGTGGGCGTCCACAGAAAACCATGACGACCAACGGCGGAAAGCCATCCTTGGGATCACAATGGATGGTAGACAGAACCGCCGTTGTTTAAATTAAACTCTGGCATTAAAACTTGACCAGTTATGCTAAGTCTTAGGTTTGTGAAAATGATTGCAAAACCAGCTTTATGCAACTGAGCCTTTGCCTTGCCTTGAATAAAAACCCTCCATATGCATCGTTGTTTTGGTGACTTGCTGAGTACGGTTGGTACTCACCCTTGCAATTATAAACTTCATCAGAAGCCGAAGATGACACCGCGGAAGATCCATATGCCTACTACGAAGAGGATGCAGAAGATGAGGGTGCCCACTAGGTCTAGATACGGTCGTTGCCTGTGGCAATGATGAAGCCGCTGCCTTCGCTCCGCTACTTATCTATATTCTGTTTTGGACTGTATTCCGGACCATTTGGTCCTTTGCTCTAATGCTATGCCTTCGGGCCTATGTTGTAATAATTCGTACACGACGCATATGTATGCGCTTTTGGTAATTCGACTTTGTATCGTGTGTGCCAAACTACTTGATCCAGGGAAATGGCACGAAATACACGTGTGATCCCTGTTGCAAAACGGGGGTCCTTACACCCGACCCCTGCTACAGTAGCAAGCGGGAGGCGCTGGGAAGTAGAGAGGGCGGCCGCCACGTCACCCTCGGGCCCAATCCCCCCGCGGGGGATGGCCACGTGGGCGCATGGGGCCGCCTCAAGCCCTAAGTCAACATACCGTGGGCTCATGACACCGAAAAAGGAAGATTGGGAAAAGAGTCTAGAGTCCGTATAGGTACATTTGATAAATAACTAAAATTCAAAATAAAAGATAAGGAATATTGGAAGAAGAGTTTAGAGTTCATATAGGAATACAATTTAAAAATAACAAAAATTCAGAATTAAAAATAAGATGAATACTAAAGTCCATATAAGAATTTAGAACTGAGTTTAGAGTCCATATATAAATATAATTTAGAAATAACTAAAATTTACAATTATAAAAATAAACAAGATTGGGAGAAGAGTCTAGAGTCCAAATAGGAATAATTTATAAATAACAGAAATTCGGAATTAAAAATAATAAATACTAGAAAAAAGTCTAGAGTCCATATAAGAATACAATTTGTAAATAACTAAAATTCGGAATTAAAAAAGGAATATTGGGAAAAAAATCTAGAGTTGATATAGGAATACAATTTACAAATAACAAGAATTCAAAATTAAAACAATAAGGAATATTAAAAGAAGATTTAGAGTCCATATGGAAATACAATTTACAAATAACTAAACTTTGGAATTACGAAAAAGGAATATTGGAAGAGGAGTCTATATTCCATATAGAAATAAAGTTTATAAATAATGGAAATTCGAAATTAAGAAATAAGGAATATTGAAAGAGGAGTCTAGGGTCTATATAGAAATTAATTTTAGAAACAACTAAAATTCAAAATTAAAAAATAAATAATAGATATCATGTAGTAAAATACGAATGTCGCACATGGATTAGTTTGGTCAAGTTAGTACATAATTTAAAATTAAATTATGTTACCGTTTTAATATATTTATTATAAAATTTGAAAATATTTAAGCTACTGTACGAGAAAAAAATATAGCAATATTAGTCGCGTAATCTGTACGGGCTACCATCCTAGTTGTACTAAAGACACTGAATAGAATTGGTGGGTGATGTTTCTTGATGAAACAAGGAGCAAATGTGCTTCCCAATCAATATTCACTATATGTTGCATTTACTGCCATTTGCCATGGCCTTGGACCTTCTATGTACCTCCTAACAGCATACAACTTCAATTAATCTTTACCACTCACAGACATGTTCCCTTGGCAGTTTTGAGCCCCGCAAAAACATTCTATTTCAGGACCGTAATGTTGCTCGAATCTACAAAACAGAAGCCAGAATACTGTGGTCATCAAGTGCATCATGAATATCCTTTTTCAAGCAAATTGAGGATCTCTTTTGTGATTCTGTTCAACAACTTTTGAACCAAAGTAATATGACAACTGCTTTTTTTATTTTGTTTATGGAAAAATCTCTTTGATGGCCACTAATGAGTGTATAAATATATACTCAAATAAGAAAGTAATTGTCATAAAAAATCCCTTTGGAGTATAAATATATACTAAAAAATTACTTTCACACAAGGGGATGTACGGCCCAAATAAAAATATTATGAACGTAATTTTCATGACAAATGAGCACACGATTTTCATATATGCAATCCAAATAAGAAAAAAATGTTGATGCTCAAAATTTCGAATTTTGGTTGCATTGCATTTATGCCCAAAAGTGATATTTATAACCAGAGGGAGCAGAATTAATATTCTGATAGTGTTTTTCAAGAGAAATATGCAAATATGACTCTTATATTACCAATCGAAATATTAAAAGAAGATAAATACTCAATTTTTGAAATTTTTGGTTGCATGTATGTACTCCGTACAAAAGATATATATATTTGTGACCAAAGAAAGCAGACTCAATTGTCATATAGTGATAGGTAATATATACTTTTCAAGGTTTTACCAAATACTCAAATGAAACTGGGATAAGCATGCAAAAAGAACTATAAAACATAAGTACCAATACTCAGTAATCAGTATTAAACATATATTTGAATAGAAGTCTCAACATATATTTTTATGGTCATAATATTTTGTTGGCTGAGCTAACAGTTCTGAATTATGCACTTCAGCAGGCGAAAACTGAATAATGCGATGGATAAGAAATATCTTTGATGGTAAAAAGACAGGTTATAAAAATCAGGTTAAAGTTCTCATGCTGTAAAGGACAAAAACCCTTCATGGTGATAAGAACAGGTACCTGTAGTCGTAGGTCAAGGGTTCCCCCACTTCTATAGCTTTCGAAGCAAACACACCTAGCCTTGTCTTGCCATTGACTTGCCTGGAAAAACAAAAAAAAGAAGTAATTGAAACAATCTTAATTTGTTTAAGCAGAAAGCTTAGCTACTAACTACCAATTTAACTAGAAAACAACCCTAAGCAAACTGTGAAATTGATATAATGCATCAGCGAGTAAAGAACATTCTAACCATTTCTGTAACTGGCAATTAGGTTCACAACTGTGGTTAAAAAAGCGGCAATCATTTCCTTTGAATGTTGCATCAATTACAAAGTCCTTTTTGACTTTACACATGTAAAAATTCTTATCTCCACGCCTTCTCATGTCCTCAAGCCTTTCTTCACAAGTCTCATCATCAATAACTGAAATAGCATGTTAAGGACACAGAATTAAAAGGAAGTTGCATCATTTGGAAAACATAGAAGACAGATCAGTATAGGGTGAGCGCCACTCAAGCATTCTCTTCAATAGAACTGATATCTGGAAAGATAATTATAATTTAAAATACACTGCCTTTTCAAACAGCTCTGGAAGAAGATTGTATCAATGATCTGGTCAGAATAGTGTTATTCAATACTATAGCAAGAATTGCAAGAAAATTATGAACAATGCCTCACTAGGATCAATAGACACTATGAAGGTCATCACAACAAACATTTGCTCCAAAGCACACTACTAATTCAATGGACATTGAACATGGAACTTAGAAGGGATGTTTCCAAGATGAGTAGATCCACAAAATGAGGGATCTTGATTCTTTAATTTTTCTAATACCTCCATTACAATTTTGTAATTATGGTAAGGCACGGTGTAATCAACTCAAAAATAAACCATGTCTAAGTTGTTGCGCACCAATTAAATACTAAAATATAAGCCATGGCCTTGGGCTGAGCTTGACAGGTGAGGCTTAGTTAAACTAACCTTGCAAATGGCCTGTTAGGTGATTATACCGATAACTCAGCGAGTTATAATTGTTAACCGGATCATTTAGTATGTCTTAATTAACCGTAACAGGTTTGCCTGGTAGATCTGGTCTTAAAACGATTCATGACGCATGATCACCATGACCATATAACATTAATTTCATTATCAGCAGCCAGAAAGGAGCAAGGATAAAAAGGTAAGTTTGAATATCATATACAATTAACCGATAGACTGCTATAATACACAACAACAAACAAAGGGCATATCTTAGCACTGCATAAAAAAGTGTTACAGAGGCAATAGTATGGAACATCAAACTATGCTGAAACATACATTATCATGTGGAATTACAGTATACTGCTCTGTTAAAAGGTATTCCAATATTAAGTTGGAAAATAAGCTAAAATAGATCCAACTTTGTCCTGATAATAGTTTTTTTTTTTCGGGGAGAAAACAAAGCCCAGTTATTAGTGTGTTTTATCAAATCATCTAGATAGGTAAATTGGGAAAGTTGGCAGGTAAGGAAGGTAGAATTATTGATCTGCAATAAACAAAGTAAGCAGAGCTAAAAAGTTTTCAGGCAAGTTCCTTCAGTCCTGCCCTACGAAAGAAATTTAACAGGTTTAACCTATGTAAAGACCTTTGATAAATTAGTCCACAAAAGCATAATTAAGTAAGAAGAAACAGTGATCTGAATAAATTACAATAAAATGTCTAAGCAAACCAAATAATGAATATCTTATACCTTCTCCAACAAATTCTATCACAAAATCATCTTTCTCAATGGCTTCCAGTGCTCTAGAGCCCCATCCACAATATTGTGTCTGCAGAAGTATTCCACTAATAAGTAGATTGTCAAAGAGAAACAATAACAACAGAAAATAATTTCAAAATCAGATTTGGATTATAATCCAAAGCACAGTCAAGCACAGCATAAGAACACATAAAGAAAAGGACAGCATTAGTACTTTAGGAAAAGATCTTTAGGCATGTATCAATATCACCAAGACAACTATGAAATTAAATTGCCCTCCAAAAACTCAGTAGTCAATGACAAGCCTTACCTTAACGATCTCGATCTTTTTCTCTCGGCGAAATGGTTTGTTAGTGCACTCATCTGAGCAGTGGCAAGCCCGAGAGCAGCTAACCAATAGAGACCTGTAGGAATTATCTTAATTTTCTGTAAAAAAAAAATAAAATATATATATTTTCTTTTTAAATCCACATACATTTATGTCCAATGAGCATAAGAGAAAACACTATATCCGATGAGCAACAGGAGAAAGTCTGATAAGCTGAATGGATACTTTGTACCTGCATGAACAGCTTAATTTACAGGTAAAAGCAGGGAGACAATTAGTGCATCCACCTTCAATGGAATCATCATCACATTTGTTCTTGACAAGATAAAGATCTTAGTTCATTAAGGGAACAATAGTTGTTGAAGCAGTCAAAGCAAAGGAGTAAAAACGGGATAAGCATAAACTCCTTTTACACTAGAGCTGTAAATAGACAAAAGGTGCATATTTTAAATTACAAGCAATAAAAGGATACTACGCTTCATGTGTACATATGGAGGTGGTTCTGTCCCATTGTCCAATTCCTCTTTCTTTATAGGGTCAATGTTGAACTCTTGGAAAGTGTATGGGAGAGGTAAGCGCCGGAAGGCTTCCTGTAAATCAATCAGAGCACACATCAAAGAAAAATTGTAGAAACAAAATTTTGAACTGAAAAACTAGAAAGACATCCATTGCTGTTACATATTATCCTTCAATTTGTTTCCACGAAACAAAATCATCCCAGATTCATACAAGCACATGTAGAATGAGTAAAGAATCAAATCATTTTTCAAAAATCAAGTTAGCAACTGATAAAATTCTTCACTGAGAGCAAGTGAAACAAAAATATGTTATCTAACATAATGCTATGCATCAGATTCAGTCACATCTCAGCAGCCAACTTTAAAGAATAGGTAATGCACCTTACACAGATAGATAGGTTGTAGTGTTCAATAATACAGATGATTGCGTATGAAAAGGAAGTATAGATCACCTCTATACCATCTGTTGGACCTGCATCCTGTAAGTAGCAGATATCACGATATCAATGAAATTACCATCAAAAGACAGAAAAAGAAATGCAAAAATAAAGACATCTAACAGACAATCAAGTAATGTTAATAGAAACAAAGCAGGTACAGGTATTAAATTCTTAATATTTTAAATAAGGTTTAAGAAAAACTCTAAGTCAACCCAGTAATCTTTTGCAACATATAGTAAACAAACTCATAAATAGTAGGATGGTGTTTTCAATGAGGCACTCTATTCTCATGACATTACTAATTAAATCTTCACTAAGTGCAAAATCATTTTAACGCATTATCATGGTGAGGAAATGGTGAAACATTAAATTTGCAGCTATACATGCCAATGATTTAAGGTTTCAAGTTACATCCATATTCTCTGATCAGCCAATATCCAACTCTTGTATTAACCCCTTTATTAAATAAGCAACATATACAGATAAGGATAAGTGGTCGACGCATATATGCAATTTGAAACTCTCAGTTTATTTTTATCAGTAAACTGTAACTATCGGTTGCTATTATGTAGGGCTGAGAAGTGTCAACAGTCTCAGTTCTGTACATATAGATATTTCAATCTGCTTCATTTTTCAGACAATAAGAAAACATTGAGAAACAAGTGAAACATAGCAGTGACTTGGTTTCAGAAGCTTACATGTCGAGGACAGCATCCATCACTTTTTTCAGAACAAGCCTTATGCAGCTTTGCATCACAATCACGAACTGAACAACTCATCTTGTCACCAGGCAGAATACTCTTTGAGCAAACCAGGCACTCAACCTAAATCCAAAATGATTTAGAGGACTCCCTTTCCAGTAATCAGGAGGTGTCACAATACCTTTTGTACTTCAATTAAAAAGCAGATAAGTAACGTAAGGACTATACAGCCAAGTAAAACTGAGCAGAGACAACTTGATATTAACATCCTATGAGCCAAAATTTTCCAGCTGGACCAGAATGCTATGGTAAGATTTTCTTGTGATCGTTCCTTCATTTCTTGATGAAGCTTTCTTCTTACTTGCATCAGCTAATAAGATTCTCTGGTTAAACTTCTACGCTGAAGATGTCCACACACTGACTTCATTTATACAGCAGTTCTAAGCTTCTTTTCCTGTTATTTATCAGCAACCAGACATTTGAATAACAGCGACAAGCAATACCTCCAAACTTCCATCTATTCAGACTCTAATAATATGAGCTTCTTCTATCAGTTATTACTTTTTAATTACTGTGTAGAGAACATTTGATCAACATATAATATACATCAGGGTTTCGCATGGGAGAGGGAGACATCCATACAAATATCTGACCTCTTCAGCAAAAATTCAGTTTCTTCAGGTTGCATGCATATAGATCGACATCCCATTCCCATAAGCAATTATGTGCAGTAGTTGAGGTCTACAGTTCAAGCCCCATCCCTGCCTTAATTAAGAAAATGTTTACTCCTATACATCCAGCTCTTTTTCTTGCATAGAGATTAACTCTTCCATATTTTCTCTTCAGATATTACTTGCTTGCCACAATCAGTTCAGTCCATATTCATATATGTACAGAAAGTGACCTATCATTTGTACCATTTTTAGAAATCGTTATCTGTTGTTTACGAGCTTTGAATTCCATCACCATTCACATTTAACTTGGTTTCTCATTATGCTTTTAATAATCAGCTACCCAAAATTTAATGAAACCAGCTTTCTTGGAAATACAGTTGGTATCCTTAGTTCAACTGCCCTAACACAAAATGAATTTTCTTTCCACTCTCATTTCCTACTGTAATGGGAATGCTTTTCCTGTAACTCTACAAAAGTTGAAGATTTAACCCTTAGCCATCCACATCCCAGTTGCAGCCCTTGCTATACCTTCAAGCTCAATATCACTGTATCACTATATCCAAATCCATCTAGTCCAAGAACTTTTTACAATGTCGAGCTTATCAAGATTATATAATGATGAAAACTGACATGAAATTTGATGCCCTTTGTTTCAGCCTGTACCCCAAATTCTCTGCCATCCACCCCTTCTCAAGAAAGCTAAAAATCTTATGTTGTATTTCTCAAATTTCTGGGTGACCCATGACAACAGTTATAGTCATTCTAACCAGTCACAATATACAGTAGTGATAACAGTGAATCGAACATTTGTGCTATTATCTGGTATGTAATATAAAGCATAACAAAAGGGTGTTACACAGATAGTCCAAAATTGAATCAGCAGATTGTACAGTGATGCTACAAATGTCCAGACCATATACAGCTACGCTAGATTTCTGAACCATCAAGAAACCCAGAGTTATATAAAGTTCTATACACTTCAGGCGACGCAGACAAGGAATTTCTCGCAGTTCATGTGTCAAAAAGTAACAGGAAACAAAAAATTTTAACCAAAAGCTTTAACGTTTATAAACGCGTTTCAGATGACACAGCGTAAAATTGCCTAAAATAAATGGAGGCAGCTATATTTTAATTTCATATCCTAGAAGTACCAGGTGATATCAACATACTGTCATATTACCAAGACGAAGACACATCTAGTCCTAACCCTTATACACAAAGTTGGACCCTACATTTGCTAATAGTCGAATTCTAAGGTCATACAACCCCACATTGCCAAAAAAAAACCATCCTTCCACGGAGAAATCAAAGCACCACAACAGTAATAGGCTGCAAGTTTCGTAGTGTGCAGGGGCAAATCCACCATAGAATATCGCAAGGAGGCCCGAAGAGGGGAACTAGTGCATTAATTACCCACGCAACCTAACGACCGAACCCTATGAGCCAAATGCTACTACTAGAAGGCCAAATGTTAGTACCAGAAGAGAACGAATTCGATAGTTTCAGCTCGCCTACCTTCCTGGGCGCACCTTTCTGGAGGAAAGGCAGGACGCACTCCTCCTTGGGGGCCCCGGAAGCCGCCTTCTCCTTCGCCCATTCCGCCGCGAGCGCCTCGATCGACGGGCGCGGGGGCTTCGCGGGGTCCTTGGGATTCCTCGCCACGGGTGGCTTCACCCACGGGGCGACACGTACGCGGGGCCGCAGGCTGATGCGGAACGACCGGCGGGGACCCACGCCGCCTTCACCAGCCACCGCCGCCGCCGCTGCGGGCAGACGCGTAGGCGGAGGCGTAGGCTGGCGATCACCGCCGCGGCGCCGCGCGGGCGGGGAGGCCGCGCCCGAGGGAACCTCCGATGCTGCCTCGGGTGGATGCGGGGGATTTCGATCACCGCCACGGCGCCGCGCGGGCAGGGAGGCCGCGCCGGGGAGAGCCTCCGATGCGGCCTCGGGAGGATGCGGAGGCTGCTGTTCACCGCCGCGGCGCCGCGCGGGAGGGGAGGCCGTGCCGGGGAGAGCCTCCGATGCGGCCTCGGGGGGATGCGGGGGCTGTTGATCATCGCCGCCGCGGCGGCGGCTAGGCTGGGAGGAGGAGGGGGTGCCCGGCGCCCGGCCGGGAGGGGCCCCCATCGGCGGCAATGCCGGGGAGGATGCGACCGGAGGAGGGTGGAGCTAGGGTTTCCGCCGCGCCGCCGTTGGTGGGGTTTGGGGGATTCGATTGGGCGGTTGGCTTGAGGAGAGGGGAAGAGAGGTGGGTGGAGTGGAGGGGGAGGGCGGGAAGGGGAAGAAGAGGAGAGGGGTTGGCTCGCTGCGGAGTGGAGGTAATGCCGTAGTGGTTCGTTTTTGGCACCGGCCGTTGGGGAAGGAGATCGTTTCAGCCGTTGATCTCTAGACGGATGGCTGGGATTTCCGGATTTTGGTTGAAGTAATTGGAGTGTTCTTTTCATCAAAAAGAAAAGTAGATGTTTTAGGCGAAAAAAAAGTAGTAGAAGTGATGATGTATAACAATGCGGGTTTATTGCAACAGGAAATAGCTTGTGATGATACACATGAACTAGCCATCGTAAAAAAAACGGCAATATGTATGCTTTATTACGGTGATTTTCCCTTCGCAGAGATGGGCAACAAATAAACCAATATTTTACTCTTTCTCCAAACTACTAGTATTTGCGAGTAAGCGACTAATCCTTAGTTCTATTTCTCTCTCTCTCTCTTTTGAGAGAAAACTCAGTTCTATCTTCTTCACAGCCAAAACTTGGAGGCCTTCCCTTTCGGCCATCCCTGCCGGCCTATATCAATTCTCCCGGCCCATCCTATTCAAAATTTGATTGGATCCTTCAAGCCCATCTACGAGGACAGGCCGGGATTGTGGGCCTCCCAAAACACCTGGTCGGAGTTCAGTGTTCAGACGTCGAGCTCGAACTGAAACATGGGCGCCGCGTAGGCGCCCAAGTCCCCGAACAAGAACGTGTCCACCTCCGGGTACCCGAAGCCGTCGTCGTCGAGCCCGAAGTACGTCTGCACGTCGTCCGGGAAGCTGCATCTCGCCGCCGCCACCGACGACATGTCGACGTTGTACTGGTCGTCCTTCAGCACGGTTGGCTGCTGCAGCGGTGGCGATGGCAATGGCGACGGCGACGGGGACGGTGATAACGATGACGACGAAGAAGAAGGTGAGTCTGTGCTGCTGCTGCTACCGGATGACGCCGCTGCCGCCGCCTGCTCGATGATCTCCTTGAACTTGGGCGACCGCAGCAGTAATCCGATAGGGGAGGTGGACGCCGCGCCAGCCAGCGGCCTCAGCTGGGGCGGGAGCTGCGCGACGAGGTCGTCGTCGTCCGCGGTTTGCAGCTGAAGCGTCGTCGACGGCGACGGCGACGGCTGCTCGTCGTCGTCTCGCAACGCGGCGGCGATGGCTTCGTCGAAATCATCATATTCGATGATGGCGGCGGGGTTCTGGGCCGCCATGTCGTCGCCGGTGTCGGTGGCGGCGGCGCTGCTGGAGCGGCAAGAGCTGTGGTACCACCTGATGTAGAGATTGATGTCGAAGTTGGTGACGGCGTTGGGGCCGCGGTGCTCGATCGCGGCGATGTCGTACGCCACGGCCGCCTCCTCTTGTGTCGCTGGCATCGTACCCAAGAAAACGAACACGGTGAGCCATGAACAAATAACGATTTGCGAGAAAACTTATGCAAGTTTTTTTTATTCTCAAAAAACTGTACTTATCGAATTACCTCGAGACTTACGTAAGAAGGAAAAAAATACTAAAAAAAATTTCATACATATTACATGTAAGATCTCGGCTGTGTTCGTTAGCCCTGTTCCCAACCAGCACAAGGCGCACGGAAAACGGAGCAATTCATTAACGCGTGATTAATTAAGTATTAGCTAATATTTTTTTAAAAATAGATCAATATGATTTTTTTCGTATATAAACTTTTAAAAAAATACACCGTTTAACAGTTTGAAAAGCGTGTGTGTGGAAAAAGAGAGGGTGAATAACCTAGGAAATGGATTTGGTAGATTTCGTTCAGAAAACATCGTGCAAGATGATGGCTTTCGATGAGATGAGCGTGGTTTGGTTTCGTGGCTGTGCATTGCTGGGCTGTGTGTGACACTGTGGGCGGTGTGTGGTGTGTGGCTGCCCGGAACTCCTGTCTCCTGCCGTCCTGCGCCCAGGCGGGCCCAGTGCCAGTGGTGACCGGCGGCCCTGAGTGTTTGCTTCGTGCCTGTCTGTCTGTGGGCCCCACGAACAGGAGGGTTAAAAAGACTAAAATACCCTTGCTTACCGCAAACTTAAATCCTTTTAAATTCTTCAAAAAATTATGAAAATTCTGAAGATCTAACAGAGTTAGATTTTTTAAGCCTTAGGCAGAGCAAATTCCTGCCTTTGTCTCTGACTTCAAAGTGTAAAGTAACATAATCCCTATAAAAATGTGGACTCATACAATTACTGGACGAGCATCAGTCTATCATCTAGGGAATGATATATAAATATATAGATTACTCACGGATGAAAGCTGAAGGATTATCAACTTTATTATAGGAAAAATAAAATATTATATGTTATAAACACTTATAACAAGTGAACCAAGAGATGCAGTAATATTTTTCCAAGAAAATATTTTTTAAGAAGCGTGAAGCAAATAATCCACGTGTACCGGCTTTTCAATACCAATTTTGGTGGACTTTTTTTTTGGGATTGCACGTCCCATGTACTGTTGTACAGATGTGACAAAGATACGGTTAGCTAATAAAACTGATTTGAATTTGTGTAGATGCACGGCACATCATGCCACCGGTTTTTGCAACAACTAGACACAACAGTTGGTGGGCAGTTCATACGGATACAATGGTGATTTATGAATTGACGAAGTGAAGCTATAGATCATGATACAGGTCTAAAATCGTCAGTTCAGTTCATGCTGCAAATTTTGCACATAGTTGCGCACAAATCAAACAAATGTCGTCCATCCTAGTCAGAGCTGGACCGCATCTCTCGGCTTTTAGCGACAGCGTACGGAAACATTTTTGTGGCATTCAGATGAAGTGGCCCTACCAGAGTATGGCCATCGGCTGCTTCAAACATAACTCGGCAAATCTTATCCCAAAGATCATGAACTTTATCCTATTCAGTTCTTTCAAATCCTAGTTTGGATAGCCATGGTTTGAAAGCTCTTTTGAATTCAGTGACATTCTTTTCCAAACTATTTCTAATGTGCCTCTTACTTCACTAAGTGCCTTTTCATCTTTGCAAAGTAGTTAGTAGTTAGGTTCTACTTTGTCTGAAGTCTGAAGCCAACACATCAGCAATGTTCTTGGATGTGTGTCTAAAAAATTCTCTGTTTCCTTTGCAACTAACAGGTGTCACCTATCTAACAATGACACCCAATGGCTACCTTTTTGATAACTCATGCTGACTAAGATAAGAAGAATATATTCCAATGTAAAATTTATACTATTTCAAAGCTTTTTACCCGCAAGATAGATGACTGATTACCAGTTTAAGAACATTCTAATGCATATATATAACAAAGTTACAAACTACTTACCATAAGTACCTAGGTAGAGGTATTTGTTGCCGAACACACGCCCAATCCGAGCCTCCCATTTGCCGTTGTGATGATGCCTGAATAAATCAGATGTTAATTAACTGATTCTACTAGCAATGTTCAGTAGAAAGCTGGAACCTTCAGTGTAGATTAGTACTCCTAACTACCTTGCAACTCCTCTGTACTTGGACACCCCTCTTGAGAAGCCACTGCTCTTCCTGCAGGGTGAAAAAGGTTTATGATCTCAATCAAGAACTTGAAAACAAAACTTTTGATTGATATCAATATTTCACTGTCTGATCAAAGAATCATATTTCAATGGTGTTTAATTTGAATTTTCTGAAGTTGCTAATAATCTGAAATAACTTTTCGTTTATAGCCGGTAGCAATTAATATGGGTTTAACTGAATATTACCTCCGGAGCGATCCGATGTACTCTTCCCTGGACTGCCCTTCCATTTCCTTCAATTCCTCGTCATACGTTGACAGCTGCAGAGAATTCCAACATGAGAACGACAGCAACAATCTTCCTCAGAAAACCAACAGAATCAAACAAGCTGCAGTGTGCAATTGTGCATGCATTTCTCAGAGAGTTCTGAGGAACACCTGTGCAGAGAATTCAGTTCAGAGAAAGATGCCATGAATTTTGGAGAGGTTTATGCTACGTACAGGGAAGTTGAGGACGGTGTCGTGGCCCCAGTACTTCAATGCGGCGAGGTCGTAGGCGTGCGCCGCCGCTTCCTCGCCGTCGTAAGCCCCTGCAACGCCGGTGCACATACAGAGAGATCAGCAAACAATCCTTCTGCATGGCCATGGATGTTGGTTCAGAATATTCAGATTGGGAGCTCACCAAGATAAACTGCTTGTCCGTCCACGCCAACCCGGTCGCAAATCAGAGTAACAAGAGAAAACGCAGCGAAATCAGAATGAGCTAATTGTCTGATGAGCAGCTCGGAGGCTGTAACTAAGGTGGATTAATGGAGTGATTGGTGATGATACCTTGCCTGCCCTTCTTGCTCTGCGACTCGTTCCAGGTGTTCTTGTCCCAGAGATGCGCCTCGAACCGTCCTGTCCACCGGTGCCTGCGCGCCAAAAAAATTCCAAACCAGAAACGTCGTCAGCTCAGGCGGCGAACGTACGCCGGTGAGAAATCCGGCCGCGGCCGGCTCAGTCAGCTCAGCTCAACGACGCACGCACCGTGTGACGCCGCGGAACGCGGAGCTGCGCTGGGATGGGCAATCCCGCGGGGCGCTCCTCCGCGGCCGCTTCTGCCGCCGCCTCGGCTCCACCTTGCCACCGCCGCCGGCGCCGGAGCTAGAGTCGTCGCTGCTCGCGGCGGCGGTCTCGCCGTTGCCGCGTCGCTTGGCCATTGGCGAAGAGCGAGCGTGGGAGAGGCCGATGGTAATGGTATATGGTGGTGTCGCGACCAGAAGAAGATGGCAGCAGCAGGAGAGAGCTTTTAAAGAGCAGAGCTAAGCTAATGGCGGCAAAGTTGCAGCCGCCGGCACAGCTTTAATATGCTCGCGTCGCGTCGCCAAAATGGAGGAGACGAGGCGAGCTGACCGGCGGGAGGAAGAAGAGGAAAGAGAGAGTGAGGCGGCTTGGGGTGCAGTGGTTTCTCTCTCCTCAGCTCTGTCGCGTCTCTCTCTCCCTCCCTCCCTCCCTGTGGATTTACCAGTGGCCGTGTCGCGGTGAATTACGACTTCTTTGTCCGCAACTACCCCGATGTTGCTGAAAAACCAGTCACAAATTCACAGGCTCACAGAGTCACGGTAGTTGCTAAACTCTGAACAGTTAAAACCTGATTAAGTTACAGATTTTATTTTGTTTTTTTAATATATATTTTTAATTACTAAACGGTGTATTTCATACGAGAATTTAATTTTCTATATATAAGTTGTTTTAAATTATCTTATAAATCAAAATTTTAACTTTAAAATAATTAAAACTCAATTAATTATACGAGAATGGTTTTTTTACGTGCTCATACTTAATCTATATCTTCAACATATTTAAGGGCCCAATTTAATCATTTTGCCCCCTTCTTTCACC
This sequence comes from Oryza punctata, assembly GCA_000573905.2. Classification (NCBI taxonomy): domain Eukaryota; kingdom Viridiplantae; phylum Streptophyta; class Magnoliopsida; order Poales; family Poaceae; genus Oryza; species Oryza punctata. The sequence goes on along the minus strand of CM002495.2, from coordinate 23,010,639 downwards.
TGATTATTTACTCTACATATATTCTACATATATAGAAAATACACTTCCTCCATTACTGTTAATTTTTGAGCACATATTTAACCATTCACATGATCAGACGAATGGTGAAATATTTCCAAAAGTCAATAACCTCATCTATAAAAAAATGAAGGTAGTATTTTTTTTAAAAAAATATTCTCTATATTGTTTAGGCCACAAGCTACAAGTTTATTGGTTAGGTTTATTTCTTAAAATATTTAATTTCTTCCTATAATGAAGTGGAATAATCTGGACAATAATCTATCTCACATGGGGTTTTAATAGATGAATAAATGATGAATTATCTGGTTTTGTGATGATATTCGAGGCACGAGAGTTATAAGCGATCGATTGGATTAACTTACAAAGTAAATTATTCTAAACAATTTATATATAGAAAAAAATTAAAGAATCATAATGGTTGGAAGCTTAGGAAACATGTCCTGTGATAATTTTATATAATCTGTAAAAGGAACATAGGATTAGTTATTGATTATTTTTTTATGAGAAATTAGTTCTTGTGGTTTACTACTATCCCATAACATGGCTATGCAATTAGTATTAATTGGGACTACAGAGAACGCACGAGCTGAAAACTACTTCCACGGGTTACCTGAAACAGGCCGGCATTTTAATTCCTTAATAATGGCCAGGAGCAGTATACCTGTATACGGATTAGACTTTCTGCAAATTTCCAAGACTTCAAGAGTGTAGCTTGACATTCTCTCGTCTCAACTGCAACTTTCAGCTGTCCTCTTCATTTCGTTAACGGCTCCACCCATCCATCATCAGTAGCACATCTGTTCTGATCTACTGCCACTCTGCCAGATTATGACCGGATTAGCAGCTAGTATTATATGTCCAATGACGCAAGTGATCATGATCTGAAGAAGAAAAAAAAGAATTTTCTGGCCCTCGAAAATTGACTTACGGATAATTGTTAAGGACTCGGAACTCTCCATATGTTCCAAAGTCCAAACGATCACCAGCATAGTACGTAGGTTCTGTACGTATGCAGCTGAAATCTGAACGGCTGATCTGCATGACCAAATTTGCTGAGTATTTACACACGATGTCAAACTGTGCATGCTGCCAGCATGCGTCTTTGCAAAACCGAGTCTAAATTGAATGGCTCTTCCATCATCAGAACATCAACGGAATTGGGTGAACATTTCCTTAATTCAGATGTTAATGTTGCAAGCATGCATCCTATTGAACGGTACGGTTGTTTTGAAGAAAGATTGCGTGACAAATTACTGATTACCATCGGAAGATCAGAGAGTGAATTCATATTTGACACGCACGCTAGTACTAGTAGCTAGCAGTACCATTTTTCTGACTGAAAGAAGCTCATTTCTGAACGTGTTTCTTTTATTGACAAAGTATAAATTCCGGCCATTAGATATGCTCAAGTTCTTCTCTTATCACAAAGGGTCAGTAGATAAGGAAAATTATTTGCTCGGATTCTGACCTTTCATTATGTCAAGCACAAATCATTCATTGGATATTAAAATTTACAGTAATAAATTAATGTCAAAGAAGCTTGGGGAAAAAATATTTTTATGGAAATTGGGAGAGAAATGTGGGTATGCTTAGTTGGCAATCTTTGCATGAGAACCTGAGGGACATTTCCATACTGTTCAACAAGAGTTTGACTAATGACTGAACATGTATCTTGATGTGCTTCTTAAAATAAACAAAAATCTAATGACTACTTAAAAACAAATAGACGTCAATAATCTATAGCCGTCCTAATTAGACTATGAAGCATTATATAAAAAAAGTAGATTGTTAAAGTAAGAGGAGTGCATGTGGTGAAGCAATACAGTTTTGACCGTTTGACTGGCCTATATTTTCTCTAGTCATGTATTTGTCATGGTCAAGTTCTTGCACCTCTTCCTATTCTGGGATTTTACATTATATTTTAAACTGTTCATCCATACTTACATCACTATCGTGGAGTTGCAAGAACCAATAATGAGATAAAGAGAAACAAGGTTGTGTTTTTCCACAATATCGCACACAAAAGAATCTATCCTGTTATTTTCTTGTGGATAGCATGGGCACAATTTAAATGATTTATGGCAGACTTGAGCAACTTCCAACAAATTTGGCCGTCAGAATAAAAGCAGCAACCCTGAACTTACACCAACATCGTTCAGTTAATGATGATTTATGAGCAGTCAAACAGATGGTCGATCTGTACTGCTGCTAGTGCATGCGTTGCTACGGTCTCGATCTGATCAACTAAGTTACTTTTATTTTTGTAGACTTAACTGGGTTACTTGTGATTGTGTGTAGCCAGCAGATTTTGACATGAAAACAGGGCATCCAACCTGGACCGGTTCCAGTTTCAAGTCGCAGACAACACAAACGTAACGTAGCAGATAGCATAACGGACAAATCAGATGCTGTGGGTTTTGACTTTGATTAAATTATGATTCAAGTTTATAAAATGCAGCAATTAAATGAAAGAGAAAGAGCGTGACTCTAGGAAAAAGAATTGGAATCAGTTGGATTGATCTTGAACTCAAAGTACTCAAGAAAGCAACAGACTCTGAAAATGGCACGGAATTGAACAATCCCATGACCTGAACGTCAATTTACTTCCATGAGGAATTAATTTATCATCAGACTCTGATCATACATCAGTTATGGGTCATGAACAACTGAATTGGAAACTCAATTTAGCTTTCAATTACGTACATGAAAATTGTTATTACATAGTCATAGTGCACTCGTCGTCACAGATCGAGATGACAGCTCTGCAGTTGAATCCCATCACTAGTAGACGAATTGTGCAAATTTGACTTGTTAAAAGCCAAATGAGCAAAAGCCCAAAGCAAAACTTTCTCCTTTTTCTTCTTAATACTACAAAGACAAATCTTAAAAAGGTTTTTTCTGGCAGTGTTTAGGTGACCAACCTGATTCAGATTGCGCCGGCAAAGGGATCTACGTATCTGTATGATGTTGAGTGAGAACACCAAGTGGCTAATCCAGGATCAGTAGATTCAAAATCTGAAATGTAAACTGGCAAAAGTCGGCAACAGTTAACATGCAGTAGCACTTTCGTTGCTTTTCGTAGTGTAGCTGTGAAACAAGACGTGTGCAAATACAATGTACAGCTGACTGCCGACAGAGAACACCTGTCTAAATGACTGTTTTATTTTTCCAACTGACCACGTATACTTTTCACATAGATTATTTTGTTAATAATAAAAATATTTTTATTACCGATCTTTGTTATACGGCACACAAACAGTAGTACGTCCGTTCCAAAATGTATTATTTTTAGCACAGTACTTTATCCCAAAATAAAGTTATTTTTTCACATACTTCCTCAACTCTACCAATCACAATCATTCTCTTTCACCTACTTTCTCTTTCAACACCAATCACACACCTCCAATCATTCTTACCTATTTTCTTAATATCCGTACCAATATCAAAAATGTAAATTACATTTTGAGATGGAGGAAGTAGTATTTTTACTGAATAAAAATTATGTAGTGTGATGAGAAAAATTCTGAGAGAAAAAAGGCCAGTTGAAAATTCTACAAAGAATCAGTTCAATTATATCGAGTAAGGGTCCGTTCGAAAAAGAGTTTGAAACTTTGAACTGAGTTTATAAGCCATAGGCAAAATGAGAAAAATCATTAGCATATAATTAATTAAATATTTACTATTATAAACTTTAAAAGTTAATATATTGATTTTTTAAAAAAACTTTCCTAGAAAAATATTTATAGAAAATTTTCTTTTTGAGAAAATACAGTGTTTGACCGCTTGGGAGGCGTGCTCGTAGTTGAGACTTGAGAGTAAGTAGCTTCCCCATAAGCTCAAGCAAAGTGTGCTGTATGCCTAAGCCTAAACAAACTTTCACGTTTATAGGACAACGAATAAACATAATCACACATAAGTGCTAACTTTTAACTTATTTCAATGATCAAGTTCTACAAATATATGCATGTGTATACCCAAGAAACAAGGGTTTGATTATTAATTATTCCTCCCCGCCATCCCCTTGTCCTCTTCATTTCCACCAAAGAAATGTCGCTTCACGTAAATGGCAAGGCCACGAAGATGACACCACACACCAACACTCGTCTACGATTACAAAACAAACCACATATGCTTGCACAATGATCAGTACACTAATTGTACAAGAGAGAATGATCACACTAGTTGTACAAGAGAGAATGATCAGTACATTTAGCCAAAAGTAAAACAAAAGTTGTGCATATATACATACCTGTCACCCTTGTTGTACTCTATTATCACTTCTTCCAATTGCTTGATCATAGCCACCTGCTCAGCATACATACTATTTATTTTGTCGACTTTCACTGGGATGATTTCTTCCATAGCCGTTAACTTCTTTGTTGGCATGAGATGTTGTTCTTGTCCCGAGTTGTGCAGTTTTGTACAAGGATCGAAGGGAGAATGCTGGGAACGCATAAAACGGGTTTACATTAGATCTTGTCCCTTTTATAATTCAATACTGTAGCTGTAGAATTATTATGAATGTATCACACATTAAACCCGGGTTTACATTAAATCTTGTCCCTTTTATAATTCAATACTGTAGCTGTAGAATTATCATGAATGTATCACATATCTCTCTTAAGTGAAAGTTAAAACATAAATCGTTACTGGAATGCCTCACGTTATCAAGATAAAATGAACCATTTGATTTAGAAAAGGACAAAATAGGAAGAAAGGATCACAACCGTCCAATCAGATTGATGTTAAAAAAAATAGAGAGATAACAAAAAAAAAAATCATAACCCACGGATGCAACTGGATAGTCTAGATAGATACGTTGATTCTTTTTTTTTTCTAAAAAAAAATGCATCGAAACCTTCAGTCTCTGACCACACCGGCCTTCCATCCCGCCAGTCACACTAAAACTTATGGAATATGTTCTAGATAGTTCTTTTGTAATTATTTATTGCAACAATAATATTGTTTATTTTAGAACAATAAATTGTAACTAAACTTTGTACCATATATGTTCTCTAATAACCTGCTTACAATATTATTATAAATACAAAGATGATATGATCGTACGAAAGCATGTTAAATTATTGGTTTGCCATGATAATATTATCAGTTACAGTGTCTAACAAGTTTGATCCACAAACATATATATCTAGAAAGTTAATTACCATTGTAAAATTAAGTTGATTACTGTAAACAATAAATAAAACACGGATGTTACGGTCGCGCAAACACGTGACTCTATAGACTAGTTAAACCAGGGTTTACATTAAATCTTGTCCCTTTTATAATTCATACTGTAACTGTAGTATACAGAATCATGAATATATTATTTGATTAAGTTGTCATTGTGTATTAACTATTAATGGTTAATTACACATAAACAGTTAGTAGTGACTGAGCTTGTACTTCTCCGTGTTTGTTAATACTTCTTAGCGACTCATGGCATCATGCAAGTTTAAGCGCGACTCATGGCGTCAAGTTTAAGTCTTTGCATATTGAAAAACAAAGTTAAACTCCTTGCATTACGCAAAATGGAAAAGGTATAACTCCTTTGCATGATTGATCTGTACGTACCGAATTAGACAGGAGATAAACGTCAATTGAGAGGCGACATGAACGTAGGAAGAGAATAGATATCGGTCATGCTCATACATACCTTGCTTATCAGCTCGGCCTTGCAGCCGCCGACGCAGTCGGAGCTGTGGAGCCGGCGCGTGGTGATGTTCTGATCGATCGGCTTCTCGACCAGCGCCGCGCGGGAACGAAGAAGCTGGCGGTCGCCGGAGCGCACGGCCGGCGAATCGGAGCACCACCGCCGCAGACATTGCTTAGGTTAATTTACTTATTATTATCCCTCTCGTTTCTTGTCAATGCAGCGCACCGTCGGAGTCCACAGCGTATCCGATCCGAGACCTGCTCGATCGAATCCTGGAATCCCGAATCCGTTTCGTGATCGAGGCGGCCGGCCTGAGCCTAATATCTGACGAACAGCTGATGCACGAACTGGACCGAATCCGTTTCGTGATCGTTTACAGCTAGCCCGTCCGTTGTCCTACTACCTCACCTTGCTATTACTAGCAACATGCCCGTGCATTACCACGGAAAGAAAAGATAAAGAAGTTGAGTAAAAATAGAAAAATGTGAGGAAGCTGAGTAAAAACAAGGAGTATTATTTCAAGCAATGATCATACTAAATACTATGACCTACCTTAATGTCTTTATGAAATTCTGGAATTTCCCTCAAAACAATTGGGAGTTCGTTGCAACTGTATATATACCCCATGAAAGTCAATTCAATATATAACATTTTATACTCAATCTTTCCACATTATATATATGTACACAAGTAGAGTGATTTTTGTGGTCCTCGAGATGGTTCTTCAAGGAGGTATCAAGTTTCCTATTATAAATTTAGTACCTCTTGATAGCACAAGTACTTAGAGGTAACAAAAATTTTCTCTCTGAAAAACCGTAAAACTTTCCCACACAAGTAACATAACGGCTGCATTGGCCGCTGCCGCCGTGAAAAAAGCGTTGCTACAACGGATGCCTGTGGTTGCCGAAGTGGGCGTCAGGTCACACAGCCCACAGACCCAACACCTAGATTCCTTCTATTTGGGCTCCTTCTGAACGCGAAAACTTCACAGAATTTTTACAGTAATTAGTTCAATTCCTGTGGAATTTCTTCGAAAATCCTCCGCTCGAAGGAGGCCTTGATAGGTGATTGTGTGTATGAGACTTCTCAAAGAACGCCACCATGGGAGTTTGCAGTTTTACACTGCATATAAAAACTCTATGCACTTCCCCTTGTTCCCCTTGTTGGGCATTCATGGAAGAGATGTTCCCGATAGATGGCCACCTCAAAACTGGAGGTGGCCTCTGAATATATGCTTCAGAAGTTCAGATAGTAGAGTAGAGGCCACAAGGGGCTAGCTATAAGGAGAAGGACAGAGCCGCCTGTTGGAAAATTTGCATGATTAGACGGAATAACAAATAATTAAATGCCCCTGATTAGACATGTTAAAACTCTGCAAAAGTAAAATTTCATAACAAGTTGACAATTTAACAAGTTACCTCCAAGACAGAGTCCAAGGATTGGTCATTCCGAGGGGTCTCCTGTGAAGTCGAAGGCCTCATGTGCGACTCTATCGTGTTGAGCTGCTCGTACACCTCCTTAAGCATTATGATCTGCTCCTTGTTTTTCCTGGTGTCATTCATCTCAACCATCTTCTCGCTCTGCACCCGCTTCAGCCTTGATCTGGTCCTCTCAATGCCAGCTCGTGGCGTTGAACTCTTTCCTCGTGGCATCGAACTCTTATCGGTGATTACATGGACATTCCTGTAGAGGTTGTTCATGGAGCCAACTTTTCTTGTTGCAGATAACTTGGATAGAGCCTGAGGCCGCCGCTCTTTCGGAACGGCCTTGAGAGAAAGTTCTGATTCCTTTGTGATGATTTCATTTGCAGTGCATGAGGATTCTTTGGCCTTGGGAGAAAGTTCTGATTCCTTTGTGCTGATTTCTTTTTCTCTTTCACCGCATATATCTCTGTGATTACTCGATGTGGAGAACGAGGAACAACTTGATGACTCGTCCAAGGGATGTGATTTTACTTCTCCCATTCCGATGCCTGAATGTGACTGCTTGAGTTGATCACCATATCGTGTATCTTCTGCATTTTCCCCAACCTGCGTAGCTTCTACATTTTTCCCAACCGGTGTATCTTCTGCATTTTCCCCAACCTGTATTGCTCTTTCACTGGATGTATCTCTATGATTACTCAACAACGAGGAACAACTTGACTCTTCCAAGAGATGAGGTTGTTGAGAAAGATCACTGGTTGGAGGATTTGGTTCTTCTCCATGTTCTTCTGTGGCATCCCCATCTGTCAGCAAGCTTTTCTGATCCTCTAGAGCCTTGAAGTCACTAGCATTTCCAGAAACATGCTTCAATTCATCTTCACTCGAATTACAAACATAGCCACCTAATCTGCTCTTTGCTGATTGTACTGCTTGAACATTTCTGTCCATGTCCTTTTCGGCAAAAAGTTTATTCAGCTGCAAAGTTGGCAGAGAGAAATTCCTTTTGATGTTATGACAAAGATTCTCCACGGTTTTGCTTTCAAATAATGGTATATTGTTAGTTATCGTCTCGTCTGCAATATCACACTCATCAATACCAACATCCAATAGCTTGTGTTTATACACCAGCAATTGGTTTCTCAGATAAGAATTCTCCAGTTCCTTCTGCTGAAGGACTTCCTGTAGAATCTCCAGTGCTTTGTCACTGTGGCTAATCTTTTCCTCAGCTATTCTCTTGTACTGCCATGCTTCCATCCTCTGCTCCTCCTTCTCCTTCTGAAGCTTTCGAATCATTGACAAGGCTGCACTTGCAGCAGTTGCTGAAGCTTCTCTCTCCTCTTCTAACTCCATGAATAACTTCTTCATCATAATGTACTGTGCAAATATTGCTTTTTGCAACTGAGTATCTTCAGTTTCTGCCATCTTTCTCAAATGCTCTGATTAGTATATGGTTTACTATTTTCCTTAGAATCTATTAACTTCATCTGTTGAACCTGCAATATTTAGAAAAAAATCACTTTATTCTCTGAAGACATGCAGAGTTGATTTTAAAGTGTAAATATGTCCAGGATGTGTTAATATTTCTATCTTAGGGTAAAACTTTAATCCACATTGTACGCACTACAGAAGTCATATCATGTACTAACTTATAATGCTTAAATGCCCCTAGCCTAAAATGTGTGATCCTGCCATGACGAACAAGAGAAAGAGATGGTATTAATAGCATTGCAGCACGTTATGTATATATTCATATTCAATTTAAAATGTGGGAAATGAATCTTACATGTTAAAATTCGAAATGAAAATAAATGTTGGCAAGGATGATAACCTCATGATCCACATATTTTCTTACTAACAGGATCATATATCTATATATATATATATATATATATATATATATATATATATATATATATATATATATATATATATATATATATATATATATCGTGTTAAACGAAATTACAACTAGGCAAGATAATATACTTTTGAAGAAAAGCACCATTTGGCTGTTCCATGGATTAGCCCATGGTAGCTATGAATAATTTGAAAAGCGCCAATCAAGTGCACTTGGAAAGGCCAAAGAAGAGGAAAGAATATATAAAAGAAAGGTGGTACGAAAATGTCGAGAAGATAGCAGATTAACAAAATATGTTTTCTATGGAGAAGGGTTAATGTTTCTATGCTCATAACATAATGCACATTGACTAATTAACATAAAAGCTAATTAGATGCCAAAAGTATTGCAGTAAATCGAAAAACTGGAATTCAGTATCCAAAATGATTGTCCTGAAAAAAATTGACAGCTAGCCGTCCTGAAAAAATATAACGAAACACTAATGCAAGTGATCAAATTGACTAAGAATTCTGCTATGATTTTGCTTTCAGGGTTATACAATAGATCTTGCATTCGATTCCCAGAGGTGTTGAGGGATGTTCTGGTGATACTTTACTCCTCTAGTTGAGCATAAAATTTGACATGACTGGATTAACAATTGGATATAGACAACAAATTTTGAATAAGCAACAACAAGTTGGAGTACAAGAAGTCCAGACAAACTCACCGATACTTGAAACCCCCCAACAATGAGCCAAAGACGCTCCTAGCCAAACTCCAATTCTCCAATGGTTCTGCCATTCCTTCCTCCCTGCTAGGGAGAAGTGCAGGTAATCAGCTTAGCGTCTATTAATAGGAGAAAACATTGATGGCCTCCTCTTTAGAGGGAGAAAGACAGGAAGGTGTTCCTTATTTTTGGGATGTGAATTTGGAGTCATCTGAACTGAGCAAACCTATTTACTCTTCACCAGTCTGCCTGGAAAACCAACAAACATGAGGATGGCAGATAAAAAGCCAGAGCAGCATGTCCTGTCGGTAACACATTAGACCAACATGGTTTTGTAACTCGGTGACTTTTTGGTAGTGCTGATCATACTGGCCTGTTATTTCACAGTCTGGCAAGTTAACGTTTAAGGTAACGTCGCCACCTTTGGTTAGTCATATTGACCTAGAAAACTGAATGTTGTTGCATTGCCAATTGTATGACGAGATAAAGGGCTTGTTTTTGGATTACTGCCTCTCAAACTTGCCATGCAGAAGAATTGATAGCTAGACAAGCAAGACATGCATTTGATCTGGGCCTCGGGTCAAAAAAATTTGGCAAGAGAATCATGAGCTTAAACAATTTGGCAACAAACCAAATAATCATTCTCTACCAAAAAAAGCCCAAATTGTTCCTGCTCGATATCCTCGATGCGAGAGAACAAAAGAACATTCTTTTCACTCATAATGGAAGGTATTAGTAAGGATTAATAAGCCACAATATCACAGACGTTTTCAATATGAAAAGATGTTGAGGAAAAAATGAAGGGGACCTTACAGGGTAACAGTACCTGAAAGGTCATAGGTTGCACAGGTGGTAAAAGTTAATCAAGCCTGAAAATGATCAAATACAGATGTTTCACTAATTACAGCTTCATACATGATAAAAAAAAAGTACTAGGGTCTAAATAATCCATCTTCTCAAGCTGACATACATGCCGGGGCACAGCACAATGACACAAGTACTTCTTAGTCAATAGGAACTTCAACCTCCATCTTCACATCAGAATTGTCAAGAATCTGGAAACAAAAACAAGTTTTGTGAGTACAAAAGGTGAAAAAATTTAGCTACAATCAAGTAAACACGAAGATCTGCTGATTGCAATAATCAAAACCATTCATTTCTTAATGAAAAAATGGTCACATATTAATGCTACATTATTTAACAAAATAACATGGTATGGAAAGTATAGGTCCAAATAGATATTTCGAAGCTAAATGCCATAAAATCTGAAGTGAACGGGATGCTCGATTTACAACAAATAAGGAGATGATGACAACTAGATTTTAATTTAGTGATATCAGCTTATTCAAAATTAAATCAGTCAAATACAGACAAGATATTATCCTTCTAGAACATCTATTTGATTCACCAAGCATAATGTGTATGCTCCTGATATTGGTGCAGAAAATATTTATATGTTAAAGTTAAAGAGATCTAAGGGAATAAAGTAGTAGATTGGAGCTTACCTTCATAAAGTCTGGCAGAGTAAAATTTGAATCTTTTGTATAGCCAGCTTCTTCTAAAACATGGATCAAAACTTTCTGAAAATGCATAAGTGGCATACATCAGTATAGCAGAAAAGGACTACAGTATACATAATACCATAAAAAAATGATGCTATTTTATTTACGAAGTAAACCTAAATGTATATTAACCTATTATACTGGTCCCAAAGAAGCATGGACCAGATGGAATCATACTTACAAGGAAAAAAGTATTCTGCAGGGTGCTCTACCAAAAATACATTACTATTACGCTTTAGTTAAATTGACTCACAGGTAGAATTCACTATTGATTCAAAAATTATCCCAGCCAGCAAGGCCTAGAATGTGATCATGGAACAAAAAAAGTAGTCCATCATGGCATTTAGAGTCGTATCAACAGTTATGATCACTTCACTACCAGCTCAGAGCAACATGTGAGGTACCCATTTTAGCAGCATTATAGTTGCAACAACATGAGCAATCAACAAATTACAATTACTTGCAACTACACAAGCTTTTACAGACAAAAATGAACATGAATATGTTAGCACGTATGATATAACGCCAAAGATCTTAAGCACAAACCTGCCTCTGCTGCTCAGTCATAAAAGAACCAGTCAGATCCCGCAAGATGCTCAAGATATCATCAAATGCCACCTTCCCATTGCAGTCAGTGTCATAAACCCTGAAAATAACTACAGAGAAAACATAGCACAATTAAAAACTTATTTCTCAGAACATCTAAACAGGCAGAACTGGGAACCCACATTCAATTTTTTGCTGCAGGCTTGCGCGTGGACTAAACGCCGACAAGAACGCCACAAACTCCTTGAAGTTCAGCCCATCTAGCATCCTCAGGAGCCTCTGACAGAGACATTGCATCGATCAACAAATAGCATTCCACGAAATATCTCCCAAATCACACAATTCACTCCTTTCCTAACCCCTATTTCTCAATCCAAAACAAGAAAAAGCACTCAGATGAACAGGCTAGTTATGTCCTGTAACACGACGAGCCTAACCTGAGAGAGAGGATTGACGGCGAACTCGGGGACGGTCATGAATTCCTCGGCGGAGACGAATCCGCCCCCATTCCGGTCGAGCTGGCAGAACCGGTGGTACAGCGACACGATCTCCTGCTGCGAGACTAGCTCCCAAAACACCCCGAAATCAGCATGTCAGATCGGACGGAAACCGCGGCAGCATCAATCGTTGAAAACTTTAAGAATCCAATCGAAAGAGAGAAACATCAGCGGCGCAAACTCACAGGCGTGGTCGCAGTGGTCCTGGACCTCCTCGATGTCGTACTGCGTCAGCATCGACGAGGTGCTCCCCATCTCGCCGGAGGAGATGGGGATCCCGGTCGGCCAAAATTCGGATTCCGGCGGGGCTCCTCCCGGAATCGAGGTCCGATCTGGATATTCAACAGCAATTCTGCATCAACAAACGATGCTAGAGATCACGATTCGACAAAGGCTAGAGCAGACCAACCAAGAGGAAATCGAGAGGGAGGCAGAGGGCGCCGCGTCGAGCTGATGGGGGGCTTACCCTTCAGGCGGATTCCTCGAAAGGCGATGCTTGGTCCCCTCGAACCCGGAGCTCCGCCGCCGCCGGTTGCTGCCGCCGACGAGAGGAAGGGAGAGGCGGAGGCGAATCCGGCGGTGGATGTATGGGGGCAGTGTGGGGATGAACGAGGAGAGATGCAAAAATGGCCGTTTCTATTTTCTCTCTTCCGGCCCGGCCCAGCCCAGCAAGACGGCCCACGAGCGCGCGCCAAAGCCTGTAGTGTCAGCGCTCGTTCTTCCTCCTCCGGCCGGGAGTTCGCCGTGCCCACGACGCCGCGACCTCAACCAAATCCGGTCTTGTCGTCGTCACGTCGACGATCTTTTTCGAATCAAACGATTTCATCCGAGACTTCACCGACGCTGGCACGGGGATAAACCTCGCCGCCGCAGCCGTGTCGAGCTCTGTCTCCTCCTCTTCAATCTTCATCCGCCGCTTCAAAAACAGAGATAAACCTTTTAGCCGCTGGCGTGTCGAGCTCTGTCTCCCCTCGCTATGCTTCATCAAACACAGAGATAAACAAACCTCGCCGTCGTGTCGAGCTCTATCTCCCTCTTCCTCGCGATACTTCAAACACAGCAGGGATAAACCTCGCCGCCGTATCGAGCTCTATCTCCCTCGTCCTCGCTATACTTCAAACACAGCAGGGATAAACCTCACCATCGTATCGAGCGCTTTCTCCTGCTTTTCTTGCACAACCGCCGCTTCAGAACCAGAGATAAACCTCTCGCCGTCGTGTCGAGCGCTGTCTCCTGCTTCAAAGCCAGAGATAAACCTCGCCGCTGCATGTCGTGTCGGCTGTTGTCTCTTCCTCTCCTGCAAATAAATAGCGTCCTGGCCGCCTCCTCGATCAGTGTAACTTAGTTCCCTCTCCCTCGAAGTCGCCTCCTCCCGTAGCCTCTCGCCCTCGCGCTCGTCGGTCTCCATCGCCGGATCGCTTCGTCATGGCTAGCTTTTCCACGGTTTTCCTGCTCCTTAGCCTTGTCTGCCTTGCTTCGCCGTGCGCCGCGCAGCGCGTGATCTGCGAAGCCCCACCGTGCACCGCGTCGCAGGTCAAGACAACCCCGACACAGCGGGCTTCCCACATCCGCCTCCCCGACGGCGTCACCGGCGCCGAGAGCCTCGCCTTCGACTCCAGCAACCGTGGCCCCTTCACCGGCGTCTCCGATGGCCGCGTCCTCAGGTGGGGCGGCGATTCCACCGGCTGGACCACCTTCGCGTACAACGAGAACTACCGGTACGTACGCCTATATATACCATCATCATCACATTATCACGTGCAATAGATCTACGTATAGATTGGTTGGTTGATTGACTGACATGTATATATCCGTGCAACGTGCAGGAGCAACCCAACGTGCGCGGCGTCATCTGAGGAGACGGAGAGCACGTGCGGGCGTCCACTGGGTCTCGCGTTCCACCTCAAGACGGGAAACCTCTACTTCGCCGACGCCTACAAGGGCCTGATGCGGGTTGGGCCGCGCGGTGGCCAGGCCGAGGTGCTCGCCACTGAGGCGGATGGCGTCCCGTTCAATTACCTCAATAACGTCGACGTTGATCAGGGCACCGGTGACGTCTACTTCACCGACAGTAGCACCACCATCACACGAAGGTACGTACAGATCGACAACAATATCCAATTTACTTTTCAAATCTGCATTATACGTACGCCAATGTGTGTTTTGTGTGTTGATATGATGTGCATGCAGGTATCAAGAGAGGATCCTGAGGAGCCGCGACTCGACGGCTCGGCTAATGAAGTACGATGCGCAGACGAAGCAGGTGACCGTGCTCAAGGACGGGTTGCCGTACGCCAACGGTGTGGCCGTCAGCCACGACGGGAGGTACCTCGTGGTGGCGCACACAGGGCCCGCCCAGGTGTTCAGGTATTGGCTCAAGGGTTACAACGCCGGCCAGTACGAGCTCTTCGCCGATCTGCCCGGCTACCCGGACAACGTCCGGCGTGACGCCAAGGGAGGCTACTGGGTGGCGCTCAACCGGGAGAAGATTCAGTTCAACGACCCGGCGGCGGCGGCGGCGGCTACTCCGGCCAAGCACCTGGTCGGCGTCCGGCTCAACGGCGATGGCGTCGAGGTGGAGGAGCTGACTGCTGCTAGGAGTGTGACGCTGAGCGAGGTTGTGGAGAGGGACCGCAAGTTGTGGCTCGGCTCCGTCGATCTCGACTACGTTGGCCTAATGCAGTAGAAAAAAATTATCTGTTTATTAAGTAGTATTTAGTAGTGTTAGCAGATTAATTAGGTACATTTAGGAGTAGAATCAGGATTGGTGCAACTCTTTTGCTGTCAGGTATATTAGTTAGGTATTTTATATAGTAATTAAGATCGATAATCAGGTCTTTTGCCCTGTACGTTCTGATATAATATAATATAATATAATATAATTACTTCTATATACCGATGTACCATCAAATACTCTTAGAGCATCTTCAAGAACTCTTGTATATCCCGTTGGCTCTCTAAAAAAAGAGAAAAGAGAGAAAAAATTGCATCCAACAGACTAGCCAATTGGATAGCTATCTTTCCACGCTAGCTATCTCCTCCCCTTCGCTAGCTATATTTGCCTTGCCAGACGGGCTCTCCATCCACGTTCGCCAGTTTTAAAGAGTCTGTTGATTTACCCCTGTTTTTGGGAAGCTTTTTATTTTTTAGCTAGTCTCTTTACAAGCTATCATCGTTTTAGTCACCGGCCGTGGCTGTGGTCAATTATACACCGTACGTTCTAAAACTAAATCCTACCATCGCACACCTACGAACAACGGAGGGAAAGCAAACACATGCACCGCGCAATTGCAAATTAATTGAAGTTGATAGCCCACCACCCTCCTTAATGACTGGATCTGACCTAATCCCGGCCCGCGCGCAACGGAACGACCTGCTGATAGGCAAGCTAGCTAGGCGACCGGACAAAATTTAACCTCTCGCGTGCGCTCTAGCGACCGTGGTCCAGCGCGTGCGCGTCACGATGAAACACACGTACGTAGCTAGGCCTCCCCTGGCTAACACACACACGGGTCACCTCGCGCGTGACCATGCATGCATAGCCGCACACCGGAGTACCGGACGCGATGGCGACGCGTGCAAATGCGGCCGCGCCTACCCAACCATGCTTGTTATAGCTTGTACAGGGGTTTGATCAACAAATCCCGTGCAGTACCGACCGGTGGACCGTGTTCCTGAATATGCATGTCATTATGTCACGCTGCACATGCTACGTACGTACGGGGGCCCGTGATACAATGCATGGCCGGCTAAGGCCCCCGACACTACACATATATATACTGACCAGTTCGATGATCCAAGGCTCCAAGCTTGCAAACAGTTATGCCTATAATAAGATGGCCAGACATGCATCCCGCACATATTTAATTTATTCATGCACGTCACACGCATGTGCCATCGTTGCTAATTAAGCGATACTTATACATGTTTCTTGAAAGAAGGGTTTATAATAACCGGTGGTTGACATCGAAGCCGCCTGTTCTCTCACCGTCTACTGCCTGTTTATTGGTCATAGCTAAAATTTAATTTTAGTTGTTGATTTTGATATTATCTACCATAGCGTACTTTTAACTGTTGGTTTTGAAACCACGAATAACATAGATATAAAAGTTCTACTCATATATTGTTTTCGTCACTTCATTAATATTTATATTACTTATGCGTAGAATTCAACTGTTCCCAAACATATATATACTCTCTCTCTCTATATATATATATATATGTTTTAAGAATTTTGCAACACAAAACTAGTTTTAATGTCTGAAAACTGATAGTTATTTGATAATTGTTTTCCTCTTCTTCATGGCTGACCAACTAAGTGTGATGATTACATGCAAAAGAAATCTTTCTATGGACAAACTAAGGACCGCACATTTATATTGCTATCTGTTTTCTTGTTGCCACGCACTTGTAAAACTATGCAAGGCTATATATATGTTTTGAAGTCATTGACAGGGGCAAACACACAAAGTCAAAGACTAATAACTTGTTCAGTTTGGAGGAAAAACAAATACTAGGTTAATTCCTATAAGTCTTTTGTAGGGATGAAGTATAAGAAACCAAAAGAACGAAAATTTTTCGTCCGCTTAAACCTCTTAAAATATTTCAATCCGAGGTGTGTATATATGCACTACTATTTCTCTATTTTTCCTATTCCGATAGATTGAAATTCCTCCGGATCGAGCAAGCCCCCTATGGGTCCATTCATTTGAACTTTTTAGTTGTGCTTAAATAGCTGCAAGTAAAACGAGAAAACTAATATTATTAATTAAGTATTAATTATTATAAATTTAAAAAATAATTTATTTGATTTTTTTTATAAAATTTATTATGTAGCCGTTTGGAAAACGTGCACATACAATATGAGCAAGTAGCTAAACTCAATATACTTAAAAAAAAACTCAGCGTAAGGCGATGTGCTGACTAGGCTTGTCTCCAATAGAAAAAAAAAAGCAATTTCTGCCAAGACCTGGTTAACACCAAATGGTTAACTAGTACTCTAACAAACTTCTTTTGTACTGAAGTGCTAACTGATCTCTCACCGTACAAAAACCAAACATTTTGACGGTACAACACCATTAAGAACAAAAACACTGTTCCTAACCTAGTAACCTAATTAAGCGTGGGGCTTACCGCTCCCGTCTAATTTCGAGGTGAAATATGAACCAACACCTGCCCGTTAAGCCGTGCAGGCCTGTGGAGCAATTAACGCTCATGGTTCACATCACATGAATGCATCTTCTATTCCGCTGTCACGTATCAGTTGTCTGTTAGTAACTCCTTTTGCGTCAAAAGGGTCGCAGGCTGTGATCTCCTGGCCAGGAGAGGTACGTGAATAACGAGCCAGCTCTAAGCTTGTTATCTTAACAAGTTATATTAGCTCGGCTTGTTAAGGTTAACGAGCTAAAAATTAATAATGAGCTGATTCTTGTTAAGCTTTTATACTATTTTTATAATTTTAAATTTATTAGTTAATTATATATAAACTTAACAACACACTAGTTGAAAAAAATCACAAAATACAAATAGCTTTGATGTAACTAAAGACTAAATAAATAATCACTAGTTAAAATGTACTAAATATATGAAGATATGATGATCTTTTGTACTAACGAGTAGCTCGCTAGCTAGCTCGTTAAGCTCACATGTTAAACTCCTAGTTTGGCCCGATTCGTTAAATCATGAGTTCGAATTGATCCAAGCCAAGTTCGGTACGAGCCGATCCAAGCCCCACGAGCTTTTTTCTACCCACACAAGACTACACGGTGTACAAGGGTATATTTGGATTAGCGTTCATTTGTGTCCTACTAATATTGTGGTAACTTTAAATAGTATTTTGGTGGCATTTGTATCAAGACCAAATTTTATTTTACTAATCTACTCTACTAAATTTATGATACCAAAACTTATCTAAAATTTGACAGTATTAATACTATCTTATTTTCAAAATGTATAATGCTATTAACTTTTCGTACAACGTTTAACTATTCATCTTATTCTACAAATATATGTATATACTATTTATTTCGTTATGACTTGCTTTATAATCAAATAAAATATAATCTTAATTTATAGTTTTAAATATTTATACTAAATTCTTTAGTATGGTGAATGATCAAAGTTATGCGTAAAATTAACGGTACATATATTTTAAAATAATTTTTTTTAATAAAAGTATTATTTTTATAGGGCTTCAAAGCAAATCTAACCCTAACTACAAAGCCGAAGAAAAACAACCTCCCTCCCGTAGACCCGTACTGCAGCCAGAGACCACCAACACCAAAAGCCAGCGCTGCGGCGACCAGCAACTTCACCAAGCGTGTATAGGCGTAGCGAGCGACCGCGCGGGGCCGGGCCCACGTGCCATGTGCACGGGAGGACGACGGGCCCGCCACGCGGCACGTAAATGCGCCTCCGTCCAAAACGTTGGTGGGCTTTCGTGGCGGTTGCCCGAGTGGGCCGTCGTCGCTACAGTACACGGACACGAGAGAGACGGGGACGTGGCCCCGAAACCGATGGACCAGGGCGACATGCAAGGGCGTGGCCGTGGCTCTAGCACGCAGCAATGCAGCATCGATGACGCCGCGAAATCAGAGGACACAGCAAGGTCCAGGCTATCGAGAGGTGTTGTGGTACAAGGAACTGTAGAAACAGATGACTGGAGAAGTCAATACTGTACGAATTGTGGGATCCGTATGCTAGCTTCCTCTCTCATGGTATCCTCCCTAGTCAAAATTTGATCTTAAAGTTTAACTCTAAAGTTGATTAAAATTTTTAATACTATTATTTATTTTTCAGTATTAAC
The DNA here is from genome assembly GCA_000573905.2 of Oryza punctata. NCBI lineage: Eukaryota > Viridiplantae > Streptophyta > Magnoliopsida > Poales > Poaceae > Oryza > Oryza punctata. The sequence continues at coordinate 22,991,564 of CM002495.2, read as the reverse complement.
ATTTATAAGCTCATAATTTTGAAATGAAGATCTTAAACCTAGAATAACAGGGATAAAAAAATCCTTATCACCTACTATAGGCTTATGTCGAGATATTGATTCCTCCACGTAACAATTTGCTTCTCGAACGGAGCTAGAATAAAATGGAGAGAAGTGTCACTTGTTTAATTTACTTTACTTTATATCAAATTTAATCTGATGGGCGTATTTAAGTTTATATTGAGATGATGCACACATGGTGAAAATATGTGAAATATAATAAAAAATTTCTTAGACCGGTTCCTGGATACCCCTAATATACTCTTCCTTTGCCTCTGACCTACTGTTTTCTTCATTTTTCCAAGGCTTATCGTGCACGTCGTACCTACAATGCTAGCTCAAACTGTAGGGTAGAGATGTAGGGTGTGTTCGGGAGGAAGGGTTGAAAACCTCTTCCCGTACATTGAAAATGGGATGGCTTAATTAACACATAATTAATGTAATTTTTTAAGTAACTTTTCTATAGAAATTTTATGAAAAAACACGTTCTGGAGGTATGTGCATGAAAAAAAAAAAGTAGAAGTTAGAAAATGGAAGTATTGAACACACCATAAGATTAGCTAAGTTATGTTAAGAAATAACTCTCCATAATACAGCGGTACTTACTGCCGCGAGGAAGTTTGTACCCTGGTACGTACCTATGCTGTTGGTAGATTTTTTAAAAGACAAAAATGTTTGCTGAACATTCACCTCTTTAGTACGCATGAAGAAGACATTCATCTCTTTAAATGTTTGTGATGGTGATGGTAATTCTTCCAACTCCTCACAATTGTATAGGATCTCAAACAATACGATTGATGGACAATATATCAAGTTAATCACTAAATAATGTGATTGATATAAGTATAACTTCTTTATTAGACAATGAGCAATTATTATTATGAAATGTGTCAAAATTAATATCTAACATTCGACTAATGCACGTATTATTTCGTAATTAGATAATAAGAAATGGTCTGAGAATGAGTTTGCAGTACCATTGTTTATTTCGTAACTTCTACTCGGTTTTTCACGCAAGCATACCAAACTTATAAAACGGTGCTTTTTTATAAAAAAAATCTATAGAAAAGTTATTTTAAAAATCATATTAATTTATTTTTCAAGTTTGTTTAACCACTATATAATTAATCATGTATTAATCTACTGCTCCGTTTTGCGTGTGTGCGTGTGTAGAGGATTACTCCCTCCGTCCTATAAAAAGCTAACATAGTATTGGATATCAATACATCATAGTACTACAAATCTGGAGAGAAAAACCTATTTAGATTTGTAGTAATATCCAGTACTAGGTTGACTTTTTATGGAACGGATGAAGGGCCTGTTTGGGGAGCTTCTAGTGCTACAGTTTCTCCTAGAATCAGAAACTTCTCCAAACCGTACAGTTTTTTTCCATATTCTAAGAAGTTGTAGTTATAAAATCTAGAAAATAAACTAGAAATCAGAAACTGGAAAACCCAGATTTTCCAGATTCTCAAAAGTTGATTACCAATCAGCTGTTTCTCATTAAGCCAAACATACCCGAAGTGCCTCCTAACCCTTAATAACCAACACAACTCTAAGAAAAAGAGTTCACAGTTCACTATCATGAACACGTTAGCTCACTCGATACAAAGTTCAGTAAGGTCAATAGAATCATCACTCTGTTTGTTTGAAAATCGTTAAATTTCGTCCTCGCGATATAAAAACCAAAGAAAAATAGCCCTGATAAACCATCACGAACTTAACTTTTGTTATGAACTTATTATTGCGATTTCTCTTTTTCTCCACGGCCCCACCACCACCTCAGTAGTAACCGTGCTGCGCGTTCCTCCCTCTACCACGCCACCTCCTTCCTCTCCTCTGCACGCCGCACGCGAGAAATCTGCAGGAGTTCGCCGCACGGCAACAGCTCGGGATCCCGTCGCCGCCACTAACCTCCGATCCCTCGCGCAGCGGCGAGGAGGCCGACGAAGAGGAGGCGGCGGTCGCGGCGACCCCCCGACCCGCCAGGCCGGCGACGGAGGGGGCTCCTCGCGCCGCGATCCCCGATCGAGCCGAGGTGAGTGAGATCAACTCGCAGCTTAGCATACTGCTGCACTGCTCGTGCGTCCTGTTCGTTGCTTCGCTTCCCTGATCGGATTGGTTCGTGCGTGAAGCTGCATTCTCTCAGCGTTTCCTAAATCCTAATCCCCTCATCCTTAAACCCCCCAAATGCTTTAGGGATTCGTGAATTTTTGGGGGCATTGGAGAAATTTGTTTCCATCTGTTACCGTTGCATAGCATTCTTCACCACATTCGAGATTCCAAACGGCTTTCAATTTTTTTTTCTCGTTTCAAAATTCCGCGATCGCTCTGGTGAATTTGAAACAGTTCCGAGTAATCGGGAAAAGCCCGTTAATTTTTTTTATCTTTTTTATTATTCGAAACGGAGATTTTTTTTTTTGTGGGGGTAGTAGACGATTCGAGTTGGCCCAGCCGCTTCTCTTTCGTGCTCGTGCGTGTGTGCGCTGTCGACGCGATCCAGCCGTACGGTGCGCTTTGAAAAGGGTGAGCCCTTTGCGCCAAAGCTAAGCGTCCCTTTCCGTGCTATTGGGCTCCGATTCGCTGTACACTGTGAGCACGGATAGGCCCTTCAATTTGGGTCTTATATACGCCATCGAGCTAGATTTATTTCCTTCTCGTTTTGTTGCCACATTTGATCGAAGCCGGTTTGGAGAATTTTGGAGATTCTGCTCATGTTTCCGGTGACGTTGAGTGAAATTTGACTGTTGCATCGGCTGGTGCTATGGGAATCGGTTGCTGGTAGATTTGGATTTTGTTTTCTTGTCTGCATTGAACAGTAGAAAATCTTACGATGCATTGCAAGTTCGTAGTTCTGGTCTTCCGGAATGGTAAAGTGTTAAAAAGAACGATCCCATTCCCGTCCTGTTTCCGATGAAGAGAACAAGAAATGAAAGCAGTAGAATAAAATTTTCTAGATACAAAGATCCATGTCGCGTGGACGCATGTGTCCCTGTCGGCTCCAGCAACTTCAGGGAAAATAAGTGAACTTAATTCTCTCCTCGTCCTTGGTCGAACTCATCCATGTAACTACTACCATGTAGCAGCAGCAATTCGCATTTCACAGCAAGAAGCCATGTTCGATTAATTTGCAGATTTGCAGTTACTGCGCTGTTGCCATCCTGTAGGCCCCAACCAACCAAACACGGGAGCTTTCCTTTTCTTCCTTGGGGCACTCTGTGCCCACCCGATGAGAGGGACCGGGTGGGCAGTAGCAACAAATTGGACAATCCTTGCATGGAAATGGCCGTGACACTTGGTTGTCTCCATCCATCGTTGTGAATAATGTGCAATCGTCCATGCTGTTTGGTTGCCTGCATTTGCCGTTCTTTGACGTGGTGGCCTGGTGGGGAAGGGGAGAGCCTTCATGTTTGTTTGTTTGTGTTATTGTGTCAGAAGGTTAATGCACCCATGCATGTTTTGATTTTGTATCAGCTTATCCTGGTGGTTGGCGTGGTCTTGTGGTAGATCTCTCTGATGATATTGCCTGCTGTGTAGAGTGGTGATGTAGCTTGGTGAGAGCTGGCCAGTACATCAATGTGGGCGTTTCTTGGAGCGGCTACTCGACTCCATGGATGCCGTGAAGACAGAAGGGAGGAAGGCAGCTGGTACCGTCGACGGTACCTTGCGACGGCCGCTGGTGCCGCCGGAGAAGAACATTGCTGGTCCGGCAGGTCGGAGGAGGGAGGTGGCCTCCAGGTTCAAGCTTGGTGTGCCGCAGGCGCCACCGGCTGCTGCTTCTTCAGCGAGACAATGCACTTCTCCAAGTCTCAGCAGGGCTTCAGCAACTGAAAGCACAGCATCGACAAACAGAGCGCAGTCAGCTGAGAGGAGAAGGTCTTCCACGCCTTCTTCCAGCTCGATGCCGTCCGGTGGTGGCGGCGGCACTGCATCAAGGCCCAGGACGCCGGTGCGTGATGCAGCAGCCACCGAGGTACATGGCATCTCTCATCGTGCAGCCAGTACAAAGCCCCCTGATGGCTTGTGGGCATCAGCTCGGAGCGTGTCTCCATCGCTTCAGCCGGAGTCTGTGTCAATGGCAACCTCTGCCAAGAAGAGACACAAGCTTGTTCATGGCTCATCTTCTGACCAGACCAAGGTGCAGGCAAGAACCGTGGCTGAGACTGAGAGGAAAAGGAGTCCTCTCAGAGGGAGGAACATTGGCAACCAATGTGAGAATGCTCGGCCATCAGAGACTCCCAACAAGAGGGTCGTTGAGCAACACCGATGGCCGGCGGCAATGATGGGTGGCCGTGGCTCTGCCGTCTTAACTTCGAGAAGCAATGGTGTTGCTAACACGCCTATCAGGTCAGTCACTCCATCAAACCCTACAAGGGGGCTTTCACCAAGGAGGATTTGTCCAGCTGAAGTCAAATCCAATGGTCTGAATCAGCCATTGAACGGATTGGCAAAGAGATTGGCTACGCATGAAAGCAGAAGAGATGATAAGACAGAATCTGGTAGTGATGTTTCTTCACAGACATCAGAAAACTCTAAAACTGCTACTCGCCCGAGCAGGACTCTGTCTTCACCTGTTCTACATCGCTCATCGTCACCAAACAAGGTCTTGTCAACTGCATCCGCTGCTTCTACGGCCTTTCAAAGTCCATTGAGGACAAGGCCTTCGGCACCTTGCCGATCACGATGTTGTTCAACAGGTCAATCAGGGGCTGCACAACCTGTGTTTAACTATATAGTTGATGCGAGGAAAGGGAAGAAGAGTGCAAGCCATATTGAGAATATCCACCAATTACGTCTGCTGTACAATAGATACCTGCAGTGGCATTTTGTAAATGCTCGTTCAGAAGATACACTATACTTCCAAAAGAGCAGTGTTGAGGTATGCTATATTGGTTTTGCTCCTGTCTGTTCTCTAATTGCTGAAGTCGACTTTGGTTTATGCGTAAATGTTTTTGCTCAAGTTTGTGGCTGATGAAGCCATTTTTTCTTAGTGGGTGCATTCTCTTTAGTATTTTGTTTTCATTGAGCAAGCAATGTTCAACTAATATAGTATCGCTCTCCTCCCATGTAAAACAGAGTGTTCTTTACAGTGTGTGGAAAAGTATCTTGCAGCTGCGGGATTCTGTTACAGTCAGAAGAATTGATGTTCAACTCCTGCAGCAAGAGCTCAAACTGTTTTACGTTTTAAAAGAGCAGGTACTTGGTTGAAATTTTCCTCTAAGTATGATTCCTTTAAGTTTGATTCGAAGTCATTTAATTTGAATAATGTGGTTTTTAAATATGGGGCTGAAAATAACAAAAAAAAGTTGGTGATTGGGTAATACCGTCCCTCTAGAAAATCTTCTAATTTGGTTGAAATTTATTCATATTCAGGGAAGAAATACGCAAATTTTAATTTTTCGGTGATTATTTTGGTAATTTTGCCCCCTGATATTTTTCAGAATTTATTGAATTCATTGAAAAATTTCAAAATTTGGTTAAAGTATGGATAATTGGTGATTTTGGGTGTTTGGCCCATTTCATTTTTTTTTCATATCCAAAAAAAATCCCTTGGTGGGTTACTTCTCACCATATTGTTGTGATTCAGATTGCTTATCTTCAACATTGGCCGGCGCTAGAAGGAGAGAACGGTAGTACTTTGATTGGGGCTATTGAAGCTTTACAAGCATGCACACTTCGCCTCCCAGTTACATCAGGAGCACAGGTGCGTGGTAAAGCCATTGTTTGCTTAATGTCAAATGATCATGGATTTTCAATTACACTTATCTTGTTTTTTTTTGAACGAATACTCTTATCTTGGTTTGTCTGGTATGTTGACAATACTGCTATTTAACAGGCAGATGCTGTTGCAGTTAAGAATTCTATAAGCTCAGCGGTTGATGTTATGCAAGCCTTGAGTTCCTCAATTTTGTACCTCCTATCAAAGGTTAGATACCATATTTTTCTTTTTCAAAAAAAGAGGAGTGGCAAAGGTTCTAATGTTCATTTTTTTCCAGAATATTGTTTGATAAATTAAAACTTTTTAAATTAGTACATACTCTAATTAGCTCGCAATTTATTACGTTACAATGTCTTTGTTGCTTTTAGTGACATTAATTAGGATATGTGTACCAGGTTGAAGGTAGGACGTCTTTGGTTTCTGAACTTTCAGACATGGCAAGACAAGAAAAGGTTGCCCTTGGTGAGTGTAGAGAGCTCTTAGCTACGGCAGCAAAACTACAGGTATTTATGAATCGCTGTCTGAACTTTCAAAAGAACATTCCACTTTAAACCCCCATTAGTTCTCCACAGTAGCTGCCCACCTTTGGAAAACTAGTTGTTGGTTACTTGACTTGTTTTCTGCATTAATCCAACCACTTTAGTTGGCCAGCCTGCCAGAAACAGTCTGAAGACACGGCCAGAGGGCTCCATAGATTTCCACAAACCCCTGTAGCATGTCCTGCAAGAGTTGCATACCTAGTCTGATTTGGATTTTCTTGATGGGATGAACTTCTGGTTCTTATCTAATTGGAAACTGACAATTTCTAGTAGGCCTCAGTAGCCATAGTTCTGGACCATTTGCCATACCATGACTCACAGGAAATACTTTGTCCTTGCATACACCCCAGACTGCATTTGTACAACCTGATCTGCCAACTTAACTGTGCATTGTACTCCACAAACATCAGCTCAATCCATGCATGGTGTTGATTCAGGTACAGGAGTCCAGCCTCCGTACTCATCTGATGCAACTGAAGGAAGGAGTTTTAGGATGACTTTGATAATCCAAGTTGAAGAAAACAGTCATGCTTTCAATATGTACAGGCACGGTGTAAAAATGGAGCGTACATACAAAACCCTGAAGTAACATCCCCTGGGGACAATGCATAGCAGTGATGCTCTGCAGGCTGCAGCTAACATCTCACAGTGCTGAAAGATTTTGAAAGAAGAAGAAACAGGTGTCTTTGAGCCCAAGAATACTTCTAACTTGGGGGTGTTAGGGGTGTATAGCAACACCTCTCACCGAGTGACTTAAGCTCACTTCCTTGCCAAGTGAGTTAAGACCCACTTCCTTACGTCTCATTGTGCTTAGGGAAGATAGGAGATGCTTGATTCAAGTGTAAATGTTTTTCGCCGTACAGTGCACTCAATTCCATCCACTCCTAGTTTTGCTGTTTCTCTGTCAATCTGTCATGACGAGAGCTGCCCTCTTTGCCTATTCTCATTGTATAGTATTTTGCTTGTTAACAAACCGATTGGAAAGGAAATAGAAAAATGGGGAAATGGAAAAGAGGATATGTGTTTTTTTTTCTCTAATCTTCTAGTATCTGGGTAACTGAGTTGTTTATTGTGAAAATCCCACGAAATTCTTAAAAATTTTCAGATGGGACCAAGTCATTTTTTCCCTTTTTTGCTACCGCATGCCAATGTACTTACGACGTTAACACAATAGCTTTACTTCTCCGCTTAAAAAAAACGTGAATTTTCTTTTTGCTTTTTATAGTAGAGCCCTCATATATGTGCATTTTAAAAATTCAATATGCATAAACAGCAGGATAAAAAGGAAAATTCTGATAAATTTATGCTATTTAAACTGTCATTTTATGCTTAGTATGTTCTTCTATGCTGAAAGACTGAATAGATGAATGGTTTCTTATAAGAGAAAATCCAAGAAATACCATTGACAAACATTCTAATTCAAGAAATACCATTGATGAGTGCAAGTTTCATAAAATGCTATCGTACAAGCGATTTTATCCTAAAAATACCATCGCCGTTAGGGTTCCGTCCATCCCGCACCGTTAAATACACTGTTCATCCTATAGCACTTAACGGAGGGTTGCTAACTGAACCCTAACGGCGATGACATTTCTGGAACAAAGTCGCTTGTACAATGACATTTCATGGAACTCATACTCGTTGATGACATTTCTTGGAACTGGGTGTTTGTCAATGGCATTTATTGGATTATCTCTTCTTACAATTAAATTACTTCTTATAATTACTCGGGGTACAAATAAATTAATTAAATATTATGAAGTGTACCGTGTTTATTGATCCACATAAGCCATTCCCAATGGAGGTGTTTCAATCTCATTAAATGAGATTTATAAATGTTGATAAATTTATGAAGAGAGGTAGTAATGAATAAGTTTGAACTAGATAATACCATTTGGTTTGCACACTTAGAGTAAGGATAATAGTAGAGCTCACTTCCTACTATTAGCATATCTTAAAGCCAATAAATACAATAGATTAGCTATAAGTTTGTCTTCAATTTTTTTTCTCCTCTCTCTTCTACATTTAATGTATTTATCTTGGAACACGTGTTAAGCTAGCTCTTGCATGAGAATCAACACCCTTCATTTGTTTGTTACCTCTTTCTTCCACATAAGTTTAGGTCATCCCTAACGCAGAAACTATCAACTAGTTTTCATACTTACCATGTCCTATAGACACTATGTATAGAAATTATATATTCAATAGATGGTGTCTTCAAATTAAATTATCATCCAATCACCTCTCTTCTCTCTCCTTTTATCCACATATCCCCTTATTTTCGTTCTTGGTTCTTGTGTAGACATGGTTTCTTGTATGAGAAATGATGTCTTCATCTTTTTACCTCTCTCATCATTTACTCTCTTGCCACATCAGATTTTTGCTTATTTGGTAGTGTATTAAATACTATGGACACTAAAAGACATGGAGGGTTAGAAATGGCCTTATAATAGGCTTATAGCTCACTATTATCCTTGCTCTTACAAATGCCTTGCAAATAGAACGTAACCCGAAATGACTGAATCATTTCATCCTATATATTGGAAACGGAAATGAAACCCCACTGTGATCAAATAGTTTCGCAATACTATTAAATAATTAAATGCTATTCCTGCGAAAAACTGCTATGGATAGCATATAAAACCACATAATGAAACTGTGCATTTGAGACCTTTGTTTCATTAATATGTTCCATTCATTAACCCAAACTTTGATTTCATGGCACTCTTGAAAACCACAATATGAAACTCTCACTTAGGGTGAACCTATGATTTTGAGGTTATGTATTCAAAATTTGACGAGATATTTTTTTAACAACCACGTATAATAATCACATAGTACTAACGGTATAATATATATAATATGTATTTCGTGCTGAATACGGGACATCTAACTATTTACCACTTTTAAGATGTGACATTTAAATATTTTCTACTCATAGTCTATGGCACATGGGCTCACATTTGTCTATGACATGTGGGTCCAGTGATAAATCTTTAATTGTCACATCCAAGAGTGGTAAATAGTTAAATATCTTGTTGAATACGACCTTTATTTTGTTTTTTTTCATACTATATGTACGGAAAGCATATTGTATATTCATATTTCATCCAGGGAACTGATTCTAATCACTTATAGAAGTCCACCTATGCCATCGCCGTCCAATGCTCTTTGAGATCCGTGCATCCCCAGACCCCATATTTGCGCGTATTTGATTACGCTTTCTATTTTCTACGCACCGTATAAAAGAAAAAATATCATGTCACGCAGGCCCACAAGTAAAAAAAAAAGATGTTATAGGTACTACTCCCTCTATCTTAAAAAAATACTCCCTCGATCCCATAATATAGCAATCTAAGAGTGGATGAGACACATCCTTGGCTGTTCATATTCGTAGGACTAAAATGTGTCTCATCCACTCCTAGATTACCATATTGTGGGATGGAGTGACTTCTAAAGATAAATCTGGATAAATGTATTTTCAGTTTCATCCCGAAGTTGTTTTTTCTATAAAATAGTCATCGTTGTATGGTATTTCGACGGGACTAGAATACGTATCGCGGTGTATAACGCGAATTATTAGCGTTGAATACGCATGGACCTGGGCGCGAATCTCGGGGAGTCAATCAACGGCGCACGGCGTAGGGTGGAATCCGTGTTCTTTCATCCGGCGCTAGTGCGATTGATGAGCTTCCCCCATCCGACGGTTAAGATGGTCTCCTGTCTGATCCAACGGCTTGCGGTCACTCCGTGCACAGCGCCCAAATATTTCGAAAGTTCATCTACCACCTCTGCACGCCTCACAAACCCAGAAGCTGAACCATTGCGTCGTTTATCAGCAGCGGAGAGAAGCCATCCCGCATCATCCCGCTCTCTCCACCCCCCACACAACCAAACCCTAACCCACCCAACCATGGTGTTCGCCCGCCGAGCCACCGTCCCGGTCGACGCCGACGACGGCTACGGCGTTCCCCACCCGTCCCCGCGCGGTAATAACTAATACGGCCTCTACTTCCCCTGTTTTCATTCAGTCATTCTGTGGAAGGAACAATGTGGGTTCGTATCCTCTGAAATAAGGGGAAATTTTGGTGTTTTCGCTAATCTAGAGTTTCTCCCCCATTAAAATTCTTCTATGCTGTCTCCAGTAATTTTTTTTCCTGTGGCAAGATAAAAATTATTTCCTGTGCAATATTTTATAAGAACACGACAATAAAAAAAGGTGAGTAAATGATGTGACTGAGAGATAGATTGATGATGCGAAATTATGAGAAAATTAGTCATGCGCAGAAACTAACAGCGGTGGGGTTGGAGTTTCAGTGCAGATGACGATGGACGCGCTCCGCCGGGAGCTCTGGGAGGAGGGCATTCGTCAGGAGGTTATTGCTGCTGAAATTGCTGAGCAGCAAGAACTGGAGGCCAAGGTCCAACGCAATCCTGAATTCCCTTCGCTTCATGGTGAGATTTGGTTAGGAAGACCGATGGCAATGCCTGCAGGACCATCCATGTTTAGAGGGTCTGTGAAAGATCGGATCGAGGAATGGTATCGACCTCCATGGCGTAGGACAGCAGATGACGAGAATGCGTCTTTTAATGGGGTAAGCCATGTGTCTGTGATTAGCTTGTTTTTTTTGCCTTTTGTCTCCTTACCAAAATTTTTAATCGATTATCCATATGTTACAAATAGATAATGTTCCATGTTAAAGATTGTTCTCCATCCACTTTTAAACTGCAAATTTCTTAGTTATAATGGTCTGTTTTTTCCGAAGTGATTGCTGAATTACATCTGCTTAAAACTTGGTTAGTGTCCTCTCAAAAATTAGTTGCATTCTTGGAGTTACTCACCTTGTCTCAGCATAGAGTTTTTTCTTACTCTTTTTAGTTTTTTTAATCCAGTTGACTATGCATGCATAACAAATAGCTTGTAGTGCAAAAATATGATTAGCCACTAAGCAGGCCATTTGATATGTTTTGTGCATCTTACACTGAAAAAATGTCTTATATGAATCACCTGTACTGGGAAGCAATTTGCCATCTGGTCTCTATTAGTAGTGGTACTGGCCCTTTTTGTTCCTAACTACAATGGACCATGGATTCTTATAATTGACACTTTATAATAATACCACCCTAGTTTTGAAGTTCTCATAAAATTAAGGACATCATTTCAATAATATTTATATTTTTGTATGCATTCTTGACAATTCCTTCGCTAGAGGCAAGCAATGCAGTTTACAAATGGTGTTAGTTTAACTGTAATATGGTAAGTGAATCGATGTTTCTCGGAGATGGGGCATTTCTAATGTGTAGACTATGGATAAAATATGCAAAAGGGCAGGTGAATTCAAAGAATTTGACTTCATGTATGGGATGAAGTGTGACCTATTTTTTGTTTGCATGTTGTTCATTCCTACAAGGAAGCTACATGTATCAGTCTCAAAGATCACATAAGTTGCCTGGTTTACTGGCAGTTGAAATTGAATGGAAGATGATATAACTAGATAAGGGAAATTTAACTCCAAGAGAATGTAATCTGAAGCTATGCTGATCGTAGTACTGAATTCGGTAGCTTTACGGCTTTACCTGGTGGCCAATAATATGTTTGTAGATATGATTTTTATGTCAAAGATAGTAACAAGATTATTCTCACCTTTTCTCAAAAAAGATTGACATGTGATTTCCATTATCTAATATTTTTTCATCATCACACAGACCAAGATGCACAAAAAGGTGTCATCTCGAGTGAAGAGGAAAAGGGGTGCAGATACTTTCCTGACAAACAACAAAAAAACATGTGTGCCAAGGAGCTGTGGTGCAATCCAAGTGAATACACGCAATGAATTTTGTTTTGAGGAACACTTTGCTGGCCATAGGCACGAGGAAAACGATTCTTTGGAATCAAGAAAGGAAGCTATTGGGATGAAGAAGAAAGTAGAAGCAGAATCCTTATCTGCGACACGGCATTATCCACCAACATGGAATTGTGGTATTTGCAAAGCCAATTGTTCAAGCGAACTGGACTTAAAAAATCACCTAAGAGGTAGGAGGCACCAAGAAAACTCAGAAGCCCTGGAGAGGGAAGACAAGGAAAAGGAAGCAAAGGTGTATGCAAAGGAAGTGGCGCAGCTTGTTGAAAAGAACCAAAAGTTTGTGCCAAGATGGAGTTGCAGCACTTGCAAGGCTAATTGCACATCTGCATCTGACTTGGAGAATCACTTCCGGGGTAGAAGACATCAACAGAACGTAGGAAGGAGTTCAAATGTTGTAATGCTCCGTGCATAACTGCATACAACTGAGATGCAGTCGCAGACCTGAAGATATAGTTTCTAGAGAGGATGTTGCAGTTAGTTTCTGCCAAGTGTTTACCGGGTAATTGATGAAAAAATTCGTCCCTTGCCCACCGCTCTAAAACAGAGTTTCCGAAGCTACAAGAGTGTAGACATCTGGAGGGATTTCAGGACTCCGATTATTTTGTCACTAACTGATGTTGTATGTTTTGTTGGATATGATACTGTGAATTGGCAACTGTTAGTAGCCATGTGAAAGATCTCATATTGCTTTACCTTTTGCTTATTTTCTACTGCATACATAGGAAGTACAACTACAGAACATGAATTGCCTTTCACTTAGTTGGCTTGTTGGAAGGATGATGTGGTCTTTCTTGATTTCTCCTCATCTATGTAGCATACTGTTTTTAATATCCTTCGGCAATGCTTTAGTGAGCCAACTGAGTCAAAGTGTACTTTTAAAATAGCATCCACAATCTAAAAAGATGATGAACTGAACAATCTGCAGGCTTTGCTGCATTTTTATTATTGGTGTATCATTTCAATCTTTCATGTGACAACTTGGTTACACTTTGAACAAATAGGTTAGCTAGATAAATGCTTGATTCAATCAAGACGATGGAGCAGGTACTCGACCTCCACTTGTTTAGTCAATGGAATCACCCATTTGTCATACAGTTCATATACTAATGAAGGATCAACTTTGAAACTGGTTTGGCTACTGTTGCTGTTACCAGTTTCAACTGGTCCATCCAATGTCACATTTTGGCCGAACACCATGGCCTTCTTCTGAACCCTTCTCTTCACCACATCTTCCTGGGCTTCAGATGTCAACAATTTCATCAGGGCATCCGTGTCCTGTGAAGGAGAAATTTCACTTGGATGATACATCTCCAAAAAATAATTGTACTGTTGTACATGATCACTCCAACACTGATCAACTTATCCAGGTGAAATGATAAAATTACCTTGTTACGAATTAAAGTTGTGTAGTTCTGCTGGTCGCCTATGAACTTCACTTCTGCCACATATCTCCCATAGTTGATCCTTCTTGAGAGTGCCTGGATTTGAGAATTAAAATTTTCCATTTAAATTCAAGATAATTTTTGTATACATGAATTCAAGAGTATGCACTGTAGCATGTGTTTACCTGCAGACACACAAGATCTGATGCAACAGTTGCAGCATAGTTGCCATCATCACTATTCTTGGCCAGGAGGGGGAGCAACTGATTGAAATATGTGCTCCATATGGCATCATTCACATTAACAAATGCGGCTGCAGAATACAGCTCCTACAATTTATATGAACCATGGTTTCAGTAAGATCATTTGAGATTGTTTCAGCATTGTTCTATTTTTTTTTTTTTTAAGATATGGAAGCTGAACGCTTACGGTTGTGAAGTTATATGGAGGTGCCAATGTGAAAGGCACCCTGAAAGGGAAGAAAGGAATCTCCTGCAGGCTTTGGTACCTTCCTGCCTGTTGATAAGTCCAACAGAAAATATGTTAGTGATGCTGAAATAACGTTTAGTTGATGTCTTTTGTCACAATTCACGCATCATATTGGTAACGTGCCGTTTAATGTTGACGTGTGCTTTATGAATCCACTGCAAGATGCTTATTCTTTATCTTTGCTTAAAGTAAACATATCACATTTATGGCATGGCTACTCTAGTTCTTCACTCCTTCAGATCAGACATGCATGCATGGTTTGATTAATAGAGCGTGTATATTTATTAGAAAAATCAACATTTATAACTTTTTAATTACTAATTAAACTAACAATACATATATTTAGTGCTATATAAGTGACACTATTATATTCATATTTGAAAAAAAGTCATATGGTGTTAATTTCGTAGTTATCGATGATATATTATATTGTGAAGAAATAAATAATCAAAACAAAATTTTGGAAAACGTGTCAAACACTAATAAGCCTCAATATATTACTCTCTCTTAGTTTCATATTATAAGTCGTTTTGACTTATTTTCTAGTCATTTTTTTAAGTTCGATAAACTTTATAGAACAATACAATAATATTTTTAACATAAAACAAATATATTATCAAAATATATTCAATGTTACTTTTGATTAAACTAATTTGGTGCACTAGATGATGCTAAATATATCTATAAACTTAGTCAAACATTAAAAAAAAGTTAACTAAACAAAAAATCAAAATGACTTATAATATGAAATAGAGGGAGTATATTTTAGCACGAAAAGAGTAAAATGAAAGAGATTAGTTTTAGTCAAACAATTTTGATGAGAGCGTGAAACATTTGACTAGGATTTTCATTTGCTCAACTAGTCAAAACATTTAGACAGCAACAACTTCAGGTCATCACCTAGATAATTAATTATCCAACACCGAATTTCATACGCTCAAGTCAAAACATTTAGACAACAACTTCAGGTCATCAACATCTCGATAATTAATCACCCAACTACCAGATACCATAGCAGACCGTTGACATTTGACAATGCAAGCAAGAAGGGATCAAACAAGATGAACTCGAATACTGCTTCAGAGTTCAGGCATTGAAAGTTTGGAACTAACAAGAACACATGAGCAAAAGGAAATAAGAGGAACAAGAGTTCAGAGTTGAGATATCAAAATAGCTACACCTTGGCATGAACCGCCTCGGACTCGCGCACGAACATCTCGGCGAAAGAGGCGTTGTGGCCATGGCCGCCGGCGAGGTAGCCGGGGTCGTAGGCCGGCGTGTTGCGCGGGTACTTGGCCCGCTCGATGAGGCCGAACACGACGGTGTCCTCCTCCCTGGTGAGGAACTCCCTCACCGTGTCGAGGCTCAGCCCGCTGCACAGTTGCAGCAGCAGCGCAAGCGTCGCGCTGCAGATGAGCAGATACCTGTAGGAAAGAATCATCGCCACCGCCATTGCTACTCTTCAGAGAGAGAGAGAGAGAGAGAGACAGCGAGGAAGAAGAAGAAGAACAAGAAATCAAGAGATGATTTGCATTGCCGGCTCGGCCAATTCTGATGTTTCCGATGTGTGAATTTCAGTATTTATATTGTCTCGTCGCCGGAAAGAGCGCCGGGAGATGGTCAAAGGGAAGAGACGATTAGATTAGACAGTGTGTGTGTGTGCGCACAGCGGCTAACTGGATGGATCAGTCACCATCCAACTCCGCTTAATTAGCGTTGATAGCGTGAGCAGCTTACGTTGAAGCTTCAGAACTGATGACAAGTCAGAATATGATTGGCGCAGAGGTCAAATACTCAAATGGATGTGAACAAATGTGGAGTCTCAGTATGCGCGCAGATGATCATATTACGAGCGGCTGCGTACATATCTTATCATCCCCTGATGATGGCCTTGATACAATTAATGATATCCGACCATTCAGTTTGGGAATTAGGATCCTCATCAGCAGGAAAGGAAATGTTAAACAATGCAATAGCATTGTGGATAACATGCCAAAAATTTTGATATAGGTGATACCGGTGTGTACTGTCTACTAGTGTTGTTAGCTCGGTGACATTCCCGTCACCCTCAACCTGCAAATTAGAGTACTTAATTAGATAAAGCAGTATACCTAATAGGATAATCTACTCCAATCAAAGAAGGAATTAATGCCAGGTTCCGAACTTCCAGTGCAAAACGCCATGTGCTCCGTGATTTTATTTTAAAAAGAATATTACATGTGCTTTATATTGACTTCATATGTACCAAGAATCTGAATGTCCCCATGGCCTTTGGGATTAGGGTCCTTAATTTGCCCCATCACCGGAATTGACAGTTTGAGGCCCATCTAGGCGAGGTGTTATCGGGCCATGCCGCCTCTTTGTTACCCACCATCCAGCCCACAGGTCCAAATGTTGCTCGGTGCTGGGCTGCCTTGTCGGCAATCGGCCTATTAGAAGCCGGCAGGCCGGACTCCGCAGGAGCGCACGCAGCCGCATTCGGCCCAGAAAAAACTCTGTGCTCTCGTAATATTGTGGGCCGTGGCTCCAGAGGTCGGGAGGTAAGTGGGCCTACGTGCGTGATTCTCCGTAACGGCCCAATATATTGGGCCGAATTCACAGCATAGTTCGGGCCTCCCTGCTTGTATGGAGAGATTTTTTTTCTGGATAGGTGAGTATTTGAGGTTGTGATTAGTACCTACTCTCTCCGTTAAAAAAAACTTAACCTAAATAAGGATATGATCCATCATAATACAGTGAATTTGAATAACAGAATATCTAAATTTATTATATTAGGATGAGTTACATCCTCTTAAGTGATTTTTTTTTAACGGAGTACCCCTCAGGAGTCAGGCTCAGGCTCAAGGCTCTCGATCTCTAGGATGGTGGTGGTTGCGCCTCGCCATCAAAGCTTTTTGAGTAGAGGGGACAGGAAGCAGAGCACTAGGGGCATGCTTGCCACTGCATAGAGCACAAAAAGGCGTAGCCGATGTTGCCGTATCAATCAGATCCATATCACCGTGTTCTTTACTTCTTTTCCTTTATTCTTTCTTATAGAGAATACAAATCCTCGGTGATCCGTGGCACTGTGATAATATTAAAGGGTCAGGATATGTTATACTACATCCAACCTAAAATACTTATTATTTTAAGTTTTTGTTTGTACGTTTGATCATTTATCTTATTCAAAAGATTATGAAATTATTATTTATTTTATCTGTGACTTACTTTATTATAAAAATACTTTAAATATAACTTATATTTTTTATATTTTCATTAATTTTTTAAATAAAATAAATTATCAAACATTGCAAGTAAAAAATCAAAACGATATCTGATTCTGGAATGAAGGAAGTACTCCTAGTAGCAAATAAATGGATGGGTGATACGGCGACGGTACAGTATGTCAGTTCGTTGGTAGGTGCAAACTGTTCAGTAGAATGGCTTAACGACGATGGGTTTAGCTGCTGTTTGGCATGTCTACTCCTCTTTTTATTTGCAGCTTTGATGAAGCTCTTGTCCTAAATTGGTCTTTGCGGAATGCTGATCTTCTTTTACGTCGATGCTGCTTAATTTCCGGAAAATCAATTAATGCCTAGAATGCTCGTAGCCGTAGGTAATGGCTTTGGAAAGGCCTAGAATGTTCTACCCTACCACAAACCATCTTTTCCAGAACGTGCAAGCGTCCCCCCAAGGTCGGTGCGAGACAGACATCAAAAAGTTAAAAAGTACTCCTAATGCCCAAATTGATCCCCACTCATCGACATTTTCCCACATAGCCGGTCCATATCGAATCAAGATTCAGTCACTATGTCACTATAGTCCTAGCAAGGTCCTCAGTTTGGTTGAAAACTAATACTAGCTAGCACTCAAGCCCTACATACTCCACCAGTAAGCTCATCACACGCAGCAAAAGGAACTTGAAAAAAAGTGATGAACAGAAAGAAAAAAAAAGCAGAGATAAGAGTATGCCACTTTCGAATTAGTCGTCACGGCGTTCGTGGAATAGCAAATTAGAGGCAGGTGGGATGCACATAGATGGGTACTGGGTAGTGTAGGATCAGAATTCAGAGTAGCATTTTGGCAACCATCTTTTGTGGACTGCATCCGGCGCCGGTCATGGCCGGTCGCCTTACCGACAACGAGTAGTCTCCGGCGTCCAAGTGCCAAAGTGCCAATTTTTATGCATATGTTCCGTTGTCCTGTTTGCCCTGTCGGAAAGCAACGGCACCAACAGATGGTACTAGTAGTGTAGAACATGATTCGGCCATGATCCAGCGGTGAAGTGGACATCTGACATCTCCAGTTTACTGAAAGCTTGCAAGGCCAATCTATCATCAATTACCAGGTGGGAATTGAACCTTAACTAATGATAAGGAAATTAATTAACTTGGCTGCAAGTGAGAGATCTTTTTGCAAGATTGATCAAGAGTGCCCAAACCACGTTAATCCCCGGACGTGTACGTATACGTGTGCTAGCAACGGAACACGTGTTTAATTCCATTTCCTTGACAGGTCGGCATCACATACTGGAGGAGCTAGCAGCCATTGGCGATGGGTCCTGGTGTGATTTATTCTCCTGCGTCGTGCGAGAATTTTGTCTGAATTTTTGACGTGTGGAGTTGTTTCAGCATATGGTATATCATAATTCATGCAGGTGTCACTGTCGGGTCTTGGGACTGATTGGGGCAAAAGATGCAAAAGATGCATGCCAAAAACTGGAGTATATTTCACTAGCTCGCTCTCTTCTCCAATCGGATGAGCTGGAGTAACAAGCGATGAACCGGTGTACTCGCTCTATCAAAAATATAATAAGTTCTAGTCTTTAAAACTTACCCTAAATATAATAACTTTTCCATTAACATTCTCTTCCAAACCAATCATAATTTTTCACCATTTAATTTTCCATCTACCTTCACTTTTTCAATCAATCATAACCTTTTCCCACTTAATTCTATTTATTTTCTTAATACCTGCATTCAACCTTATAAATTTTTATATACTGAAACGGAGGAAATAATAATTTAGTGCATCACATTTCGTTGTTGCCGTTGTTGTTGGGAGAAATTGAGGGCGAAAACGGGCCGTCGTTTGACGGCAAACGAAATCCTGGTGAGAATGACACGAGTGCCGTTTTTACAGGTAAGCAATGAACTTAGTTTGCCTTCTAGTTTCGTCCTTGTGCTCTTCTAGAAAACCACGTTTGCCAGTTAACCGCATGCAGCTAACAGATCTTTTACTCAAGTGCTTTATCACGTTTGAGCTGCATGTACGCCAGTTTACGAGGTTAATTAACCGGCTAAATTCACCGAAGTGACTGGAGGTCTGAAACTGCCAAAATGGAGGGATGACAATGAGCTCTGAACCCTGCTAAAATCCACCACCAAACCTGAAGAATAGTCGCCAAGCTAGGCAAAGTGCATACTACTAGCACATTTTTTTCCACTCGCATGCGGGAAAATTCGCCGGGAAAGGAACTGTGCAGGAATGAACAGTGGCTAGATCATTTACTCGCATGCTAGATCACGCCCATGCAGCCGCAGCAGTCGTAGTACTGTTTCTGTCCCAGTACAGTAGCTTAGTGATTAAGCCTATGATTCTTATGATTATTGTCGTAACAAGTGCTACTGGAGTGTATACTGTATTGTGCACGCGTTTGACGTTTTTGATACCGCAGTTGTACCGTGTTGACAGGTTCTGATCCGGAGAAAGTGCTGATGAGATCATCATGAACATGAACATTAAACATGAGGCTCGCTTTCCCTCTAGGCCCCCTAGCTACCAGACTTCAAACTCTAGAGACGAAGAAAGGAAGAGGTAAAAGTAAATTAACCGAGTCGTGTCGTGTACTGGACTCAGACCGCCGTGCAAATTGACGCCAATCTCGCCGGTCAGTCGCTCATGCAGTACTCGGTAGAGTAGAAATTAAACCGGCAACTAGACGGAGTCACGGCCACAGGATGTCAAAACCGGCAATTTCTGCGAGCCCCCAACCACCACATCTGCGCCCATGCCCCTCGCGTGAGTGGGACTGTGTGGGAGTGGACGTCCGATCCCCTGCACAGCTACAGGCGCTCGGACGTGGGCGAGCCGCGGGCAACGGTCGCGGGGTTGGGCTGTTTACCCGGGCTGGTCAGCGCACTAGCTCGCGTGCACCCACCCGACGCGAGCCGCCTTTTTCCCTTTGCGCGGCGTCGGTTGGTGAGCGAGCCTCACGATTTGTTGGGAGAGGCTAGGGGAGGGGGGCATGGGTTCGTCGGCTTTTGCCTTTTGCTTCCTTTGTTTACTCGACTCGCGTTGCGGGTTCGGCATGATCGCTCGCTCGCCACGTACGGGGCGGACGTATGGACACCGAAGCAAAACGGCCGGATTCCACAAACTCTCGCCATCATGCTGCAGGCGTTGGCCCACGCAGGGAGAGGGAGGGCAGTCGATGATCAGGCAAGCACCATATGTGGTGTGGCCATCGTGCATGCACCACCGGCCATGCTGCTAGCTTAGGTGGGTGATCACTAGATCTAGATGTGCGTTCCTCTGCTGTTGCTCCCTCCAGTGCTGTGCTGTTTGCTTTTCATGTTCCAAGAGACCGGACGCCATGATGCTATTTTCCCTAGTGTCTACCCGCACCTCCTCCTAACTAGTACAGTATATTTCTCTTTGAGAGAGAAAACTCACGTCATTTTAACCATATACGGAAGGTTTTTTTTCTAACGAACCGGCACCATATACAGGGAGTTGCCGGGCTACCTAGCTACCAGAGTGTTTTGAAGTTACCAGGAGCTAGGTACACATTTTTTAGTGTTGATATCTCTCGGTTTATCTAAAAGACCATAAAATTTATCTACTTATAAGTTACATATTTCAGAAAAAATCATCTCGTGCCACTAAAATTTGTCCTAATCTCTTAACTACGTTTCAAGAAACTTAGGCAGCGTTCGTTCCCCCCTCTTTCCAACTCCTCTCCCTCATTTTCCGCACGCACGCTTTTCAAACTATTAAACGGTGTGTATTTTACAAAAAGTTTCTATATAAAAGTTGCTTAAAAAAATCAAATTAATCCATTTTTGAAAAAAAATTAGCAAAAACTTAATTAATCACGCGCTAATGGATCGCTCCGTTTTCCGTAATCACAGCTTCCGATTCTGCTCTGCCGAACGCTGCCTTAGTGCATTGTGACACTTGGTTGAAAATTTGGATAATCACCATTCCATGCCACTTCTACGAGGGAGTAATTATGTTGGCTATGAAAATATGTTTTTACACTCTTGACTCTCTTCTTCAAAATTCATTTTTCCTCTCTTTTCTCGACCAGCCTGTGGACCAGTACTGTGATTCTTTGCTTCCCTATTCGCCTTATTTGTGTTTCTTGCATGTATTTCTCTTTTAGTGTGGCTACTAATATTGACCCATGGTTTTCCAGCCTATTCTAGACCGATTTCAGATAGTTGCCTCCATCAACAATCATGGAAAGAGAAAGGATGTCGTCTATAACTAACCCGATTATCCACCGATAAACCAAATGATATGATTTTGACTAAAGCAATCAAATCTGAACGAATTAATTGTGATCAAACTCATAAATCTCTGCTTGATTAATTCCAGTTGTTGGACCGTCATGGATACCAGAACAAAATTAGTAGTCCACATGTGCAGACGTTGGAAATTGAGGCGTCTTTGAACCCTTGATTAGCTGCTCCAGGTGGTCTCATGAGAACCCTTTAATTTGTTGATCTAGTGCGTTTGTTGAGTCAAGCCGTAGGGGAGTGGAGAGCTACTATCATTGGTGTGAGGGACGTGCAAAGGAAGATATAAAAACGAAGATGGCACGTGGATCGACCATCGTCAGCGCTACGCTCGGTTTTGACAAAACTTAAGGAGTTTCGAAGGCTTAAATACTATGGTTGAAAATAGTCGAAAACAGTCAGAAAACAAGCTTAATCATTTCCGTAAACATTTTTTTTTTTGGAAATAGAATCGAAAATAGTAAATCCAGAAACAAAAATTGTATCAAAGATATGAAAAAATAGAAACGGAACTATATGAACAGAAACATATCGTGATAATAAATATCATAAACAATAAACTGTAAAATCATATATTTAACTTAGCATAACTATATAATATATGACCAAATAAATTTAAGCAATCTCTCTTTCAGCCATACACTCAAGTTAAAGATTTGGTTGAGTAGTCAATGTACCTCTAAATTATGGACTAAATAGAAACATGGACCAAAGATATTAGGGTATTTAGAAACATGGTAATTATCGTATTATACAATAGATATTTTTTCACAAGAATATGATACAGAAATGGTCAGTATAACATCATAATCATTTTCGTTTTTCTTTCCATATTTAGTTTACCATTTTTGTTTCCGTTTTTGTCGGTTACCTTTTCTATGTGGATCGATCTGTAAAGTTCAAAAATGAGAATCGGTTGGTTATGAATTTCTATGACTGTTTTCACCCTGCTAAAGACGACAATAGTGCCTACCTACTATCTCTGTCCCAGAATAATTGTATTTCTATCATTCAAATTTTATAAAAGAAATTGTATTTCTGCTAAGGTAGGACCAATTACCTTCCTTTTATTGAAGTTCAAAAAGGTAATTAAGTGACCTTATTGCTCCAACCTTCCTTTTAGTCCAGTGTATGTATGGAATGTGTGCATGTAGTGCGGTCATTAAATAGGATTATTGTGGTAAATTATGCATTTTTTTCTAATTTGTCTTTATTTCCATATAAATACAATTATTTTGCGAGGAAGTTCGTAGCTATTAGCTAACCAAGGTATATATGCCAAAACAAATTTTACTTTGTGAAGAATCATAGGTGGACTAGCTTAATTTCTCCTTACGCCTTGTTTGGAACACATGGGTTTCACATAAACTTAGCAGATATTACGTATGAAACAATTGAAGCATTAATAATTTTGTTCTAAATTACGTATGAAACTTAGCAGAAGGGACTCAGATCCCTCATCCTGTTAGTTGTCTGGGAGATCTGGAAAGAGAGGAATCGGAGGATCTTTGACCATAAGGAGATGGCAACAAGCACCCTGCTAATAAAAATCAAAGAGGAGGTTGGCTTATGGGATCTTGCAGGGGCCAAGCGTCTACGAGAGCTCGCCCCGCACCTTGTATAGTGTACATGTTACGTATAACAGCTTTTCTTTTTATCCTTAGGGGTTGTATTCTCTCCTGCTCTATTCAACAAAAGGTACTATCTTGTGCCGCTTTTTCCGTTCAAAAAAAATAATTTTGTTCTAATTGGGACCTCAAATATTTAGATGCTCTTCTGATGTTTATCTCTTAACACTGGACACGTTCAGACTCAAAAGATTCCCGCTTAAGAGAAATCTAAACAAAGAAATCAAATGAAGAATCTACAGCAATAGAACCAGCAACAACTCTTATTACGTACGTGGAGATTGAGTAGATGATCTGTTTAGAAGAAAACTATAGTTTTTAGGACGCTTAAAGAAAACTTTACGTGTTTTTTTAAGTCACGCGTACTTGACGAGAAGTTTTAACCGATGCACGATTAAACTATGCGACTGCAATATTTGGCCACCCATACACACGCTCCACATTCTTTTGTTTCTCCCTAATTAATTAACACGCTGTTTCTCTATTCTTGCTCTAGCTTCTGCATCGAGTCAGAAGATAATGCCTTTTTAATTAGCATGGGCAGTTGAGAGATAAGTACGTAGTGTTAACAATATGGGCTTTCGGGATTTGTTCAATAAAAAGGGAGCTTCCGGTGACGTCATGCTGATGTAGTAATCGAGCTACCAATCCTTCACGTGGAGTTTGGCTTCATATCTTTGATCTAGCTAGCACAACTACCGGCTCTGATGAGCAAGTGAGCATCTCTATCGATCGATCGTGTACGTCCTTCTCTCGATCGATCGGCTGGTCCCGATTGAATCCCGATCAATCATCAATCCCAAATACTAAATATGAACATTGTTTTCACTAAACTAAAAATTGATAGATAAAACATTGGTACTTTAATTGCTTTGAACCCCTATCTTTCACTTGTCCATCATCGTCGAAAACCTCACCACGTACGATTAAGAGCGAGTACAATAAAAATAAAAATATAAGTGGATTATACAAGTTATCACATTAAATTTCTACTTGTGTGGAGGAAAAATAAGAGGAGAGAGAACAGAAGCGGTGCTAGAGATTTGTAATCAGCTGCAGCACGAGTTCCGATAAACCATGTGAGAGAGATGAATAGACTACACATTAATGATTCAATATATTTTTATATCTAACTATTATACGAGTGAACCATTAGATTAATTATATATGATATTTTAAATTTGGAGTTAGTAGTATATTATACTATTAAACTTGTCCTAATTACTTACTCCTACTTAATTTTACCTCTGTTTTGATCTTCCCAGGAATAAATCCTCTAACTTTCCACTAATATTCTCCGACCTAGCTAGCTAAGCTAGCTGACCGGCAGGTTTAGCATTTTAGCTATCTTAAGCTGTAGCAGGTAGCTAGCTATAGCAGCATCCGTCACACGTAATGGGTGCGTAAGCTAACGGCTCAGCTCAGCCGTGATCCCGCGCGGACGTTTCGGGCGTTCCACGGTTTCGCGCGCGGGCGCCGGGTCGCGCGGTGAACGGCGCGGCGCATGAGGGCGAGACGTACGACGCCGAGACGGCCCGGCGTGTCGCGAGCGTTTACAAGTAAAACCCGTAGTAAATATAGGCGTTCGATCGAGTCGTCGTTATGGCGTCGACCACGGCGTGCGTGACGGCGCTCGCGGGCGAGGCCTCACCTAACCCCGGGTCGCCGTCGCGGGCCACCACCCGGCCGGACACACGCGGTGCGCGCGTCCGATCCATTTCCATGTCTCTCAGCTACTCTCTCGCCCCTGTACACTCGCGGGTAGGGACTAGGGAGCCGGAGCGAGTTGGCTTTGAGCTTTCCTGGGCCTATAAATTCAGCATCCCCTCTCCAGAAGAATCCCAGCTACCAAATCAAACCTACCAACTCATACTCATTCCCGATCGATCTAAAAAAAAAAAACTAATCGTAACATTTCTCTCTCTCTCTCTCTCTCTCTCTCTGCTATCTTTAGAACTAGCAGGTAGCTAGCAACTGCTTCGAGTGTAGTGTGGTGAACGTGCGATCGTTCGTTCGTTCATCAAGATGACCGTGATCGACGCCGTCGCTGCCGATGCCGGCGCAGCCGCGGCCGCCGTGGTGCAGCCGGGGAACGGGCAGACCGTGTGCGTGACCGGCGCGGCCGGGTACATCGCGTCGTGGCTCGTCAAGCTGCTGCTTGGGAAGGGCTACACTGTCAAGGGCACAGTCAGGAACCCAGGCATGCACGCATCACACGCACGCCATAAGCTACTACTCGTTTTAGCTAGAGGCTTAACTTAACTGTGGGTGTGTGCATATGGTGGTGTTGCGTACGTGCAGATGACCCGAAGAACGCGCACCTGAAGGCGCTCGACGGCGCCGCCGAGCGGCTGGTCCTCTGCAAGGCCGATCTCCTCGACTACGACGCCATCTGCCGCGCCGTCGCCGGCTGCCACGGCGTCTTCCACACCGCCTCCCCCGTCACCGACGACCCCGTACGTACAACAACCTCACCTCTCCGCCGGCCGACACGGCGACACATCACCATTAATGATTGATTCGATCCCTGTGCTCTCCTCCAATATATAATTCTGACGCTGTTCATGGGCGCCCATGGCGTACGACTGACACGAGCGCAATATTGCACACAGGAGCAAATGGTGGAGCCGGCGGTGAGGGGGACGGAGTACGTGATAAACGCAGCGGCGGAGGCCGGCACGGTGCGGCGGGTGGTGTTCACGTCGTCGATCGGGGCGGTGACCATGGACCCCAAGCGCGGGGCCGACGTCGTCGTCGACGAGACCTGCTGGAGCGACCTCGACTACTGCAAGGAAACCAGGGTAGGTGCATCTGCAAAATCTACTACCCGTCTCACTTTAATTAATTTCCTGGTGATCTCTCTCTTCCCTTAATTGCACGTACTAATTAACCTTGGATACCTTTTGCTGCATCATGTTATTGTTTCCTTTTGCTTGGTTCTTTTCACTGAGAAATTAAATTTAAAAAAAACTTGAATGGATATGAATTATTACATGCCACTACCTAGCTAGCTAGTAGTAGTACCAACCATGACTAAAAGAATTATTATGTCTGGCTTTTGAGCCAACCAAGACAGGTGCTCATCGATCGATTGCCCTGTGTCGACGTGAGCACTAAGGTTAAAAGCTTCTTATCCTTTTTTTTTTCTAACTAGCGACGTATACCGGCAAAAGGACATGGTGAAATTAAGTTTGGGTGTTACTCACGTAAAGCATGTGACCAATCCGGATCGATATGATAGGAACACACGTAACACGCGATGTAGCTTAGTGACACCTCGGAGTTTTCTCTGCCTTAGTACAATGAAGGACTAGGAAGTAGTAACATGATTAGCTAGCTTGGACGTACGACTTCCTCTGTGGATGATATACGTTTCGTGTCTCCTACTGTAATTCATATAGCAACTACAGTATGTAGGAGTGCACTTAAATTTTTTTTTATCAATTAGTACATATCCACACTAATTTTTATGGAAACTGCAATTTTAATATATTTAATTGTGTTTTATTTAGTTCTATATTATAACATAGAATCTGTTTTGGAAATTTTAAGATAGTTGTACGCCTGTAGCTCAGGACTGTGTTGTGGTTAGTAGTTAATTACTGCTATATGGAATTTTCAAACATGCATTCACCATTCAGCATCGAAGCACAGTTGATCGAGTAGCAACAGACACACATGTGCGCCGTAGAGGTTACATTAACTAGAAGTCCAACGCACCCAGCCACTGGAATTGAACGCTGGTACGTCATTTGTTACCGATGCGTCAACGGTCAAGCGTTAATTAATCAGTAGTAGTAGCTGAATGCATGCATGCATGGTCACGAATTTCAAGAACCGAGTGATTGGCCTCTAATTAATCTGGAAGGAAAAGGTTTACCTTTGCGGACAGTTTTGGTTTTTTTGCATTGCAATCCGTCGGGTAAAATTCAAGTATTTTTTTTTACCTATAAGAAAAACTATTTCTAAGAGCTACTGTATTACTCCTAACTATGAGCTCATGCAGGCCATTCCAAATTTTGTTCGGTTTGAAGCTCTGTTTCTTCTTTCAAAGTTTTAATTTTCAAAGGGTTTAGTATATATTATAGTTCTTCCTAAAAAATACAATATTTTTCAAAGCTATATATGTTAGGCGTGAAGAACATTGTTCGCCGAAAGTAACGTATCTTGCATGTTTTTAGCATGAATATTAAAAACATTGGCATGTTTCGGCAGGCAGAAAGAATAACATGTCTATATACTTGCCTCGATCGTCGCAATTATGGAAATAAATCAAACATGTGCATACGAAAGCGAAACTCAATTTAATTTCTTGTGATTTATATGAAAGCGAAACTTGACTCCCGAACCTAAAACTGTACCGTTCCGCATAATTTTCTCCTGGACCCCACAGAGTAATTAATTCTTCTCAGAATAAACAAAAAAACCTAAGCGAATTAATTTTCACATCATAATTCCATCAGCATGTCCTAATTAAGTTACCCAATATTTGTAACACCTTAGCAATTCAATGTCAAGATAATATATACGCGCTTATGTTTATAAGAGTAAGTGTGCTCACATTATAAATATACTGGTTTAGTCTTTAAAAGATCTCACCTAGGTAAAGGTAGAGTGTACGTGTGTTAATAGAGGTGAACGTGTTTATACTCTCTCTATATATATATTTGCATAATAGCCATTATCTAGAGTTTTTTTTAAGACGATGGTTAGCTCAGGACTTTGAGCTTCAGCAGAAACTACGACCAATTATTTACAATATTTATTAATCATGTAAAGTAAAAGTGAAACGAAATATAATGGTGCAGAACTGGTACTGCTACGGGAAGGCGGTGGCGGAGCAGGCGGCGTGGGAGGCGGCGCGGCGGCGAGGGTTGGAGCTGGTGGTGGTGAACCCGGTGCTGGTGATCGGGCCGCTGCTGCAGCCGACGGTGAACGCCAGCGTCGCCCACATCCTCAAGTACCTCGACGGCTCAGCCAGCAAGTTCGCCAACGCCGTCCAGGCCTACGTCGACGTCCGCGACGTCGCCGTCGCACACCTCCTCGTCTTCGAGTCCCCCTCCGCCTCCGGCCGCTTCCTCTGCGCCGAGTCCGTCCTCCACCGCGAGGGCGTCGTCCGCATCCTCGCCAAGCTATTTCCCGAGTACCCCGTCCCCACCAGGTAAATTCATTGCTCCTAATTACTTCTCCCAATCACGTCATTACTACATTCCCCCATCATGCTAACTTTACTCTTCTCATTATCAGCATTAACTCTGTGCTGTTAACTATAGTTGATCAATCGTTAACTGACCACCAGTATTAGTAGGAGTTGCGACTTCTCCTAATTAATCACGTCATTAGTACATTTGCCCATCATGCTAACTACATACTGGTATATATTCTCTTAATTGTCGGCATTATAGTAGTAGTAGTAGTTGGTGCGTCTGTAGTCACGAGAAACACAGTCTAAATTGG
The DNA here is from genome assembly GCA_000573905.2 of Oryza punctata. Classification (NCBI taxonomy): domain Eukaryota; kingdom Viridiplantae; phylum Streptophyta; class Magnoliopsida; order Poales; family Poaceae; genus Oryza; species Oryza punctata. Next base: position 22,962,945 of record CM002495.2, on the reverse strand, counting down.
TTATGAACTTCATGTCTGCTTAATTAATTAGTTCATCGTTGTTCTCTAATATCCAGTGAAAGGGGTGTTTAGCCATTAACTAATGACTAATTAGGTAGCAACTGCTAGTAAATAATTTGGTGGGATTGGTAGGTAAAGATGGATAAGACTAGTCAACCAATTGCAGCATCAGCTCAGGTTCAGGTGAACCAACTCCCTTCATTCCGGCCTGCCTGACGCTAGCTAGCTTGAGTTTGTTACCGAAAGCAGCAGCCCAATCAAATTAGTGCCTCGGTGTAATTCTAAACAAGTTCATCGCACTAAGTTACAAATACATATATGAACAAACAACATCATGATCATCTACACGAGGTCCAGAGATTTGTGTTGATGGCAAAAGCTGATAAATTTTCCAGGCAACTTGTGCCACACAAGTAAGCCAAAATCTGCACACGTCCATGTCGACCAAGGTTGGTGTGAGAGGATTGATATATTCCCCTGTAAGCCACAACCAAACCCTCTGCTAATCTTCTAGTCTGTCTCCTTCCTCTCGATCGCATCAGCGATGATGGAGAGAGCACCATCGAGATAACCATCACGATCGATCACGAAACGCGGTAGAAATGCGTAGCATCAAGAGAGCGTTTTTTGAAAATTCAGTGTGGCGGTGTTGCGTTGCGATACAAGTTGGTCCGCGTCGTGTCAGATTGATCGTTTATTCTGTGGCTGCATTTTGTCGTCGTTGGCAATCACACGTACGGCTGGGTACTACTGACCTTTGCCTCTGAGAGTGTCATGTCATCGCCTATGCACGCATGACTTGAGAGTCCTGAAGTTTTTAGTTTGCTTGTTGCGATCGTACAACATTTTGGAAATTGTTTTAGTGTCCGCCAACTGCTACAAGGATTAGTTGTCTAATGAACAACATCAGATGGAAATGCTGATAATTGTTTTTACTACTAGTATTTAATAAGGAGTTATAATTAAATAAGAGTATGTAGATGATGCAAATGCTAAGTCCTCATACAAAAATGCAAACCCTTCTTGACTTTGGGAATTAGCTGCTTGTGGGAAAGTCCTACCAATCGTGGCCATTTTGGAAGGTGTAGGTTGGAATAGCGGAATTTTCTTGGAATTTTTCATGGTTCTTTTCTCGGTCAATTTTTTCCTTGCATTATTTGTTTATGGATAGAAAAATCCCGCTTTAATTAAGCCCTTAGGCTGCATTCATGAGCATGGGTTAGGAACCCTTTCTCTCATGCACACATGCACACAAAACGAAGCAACTGTTTAATGAATATTAATTAAGTATTAGGTAAAAAAATGAAAATTTTAAAGCAACTTTCCTATATAAAATTTTTATAAAAAATACACCGTTTAAAAGTTTGAAAAGCGTGCGCGTGAAAAATGAGGGGATAAGTTGGGAAAGAGGGGGAAGAACCACAGTGTTAAACTGCCTTAGATGTTTGGTGAGCAGTGTCTTGCAGCTCTCGAGTCCTGATGGGCCTCACCAAATCATTAAGTTGTTAGCCACATACAAATACTTGGGAGAAAGCATGACAGTCCCTCTTGCAATCATTTGCTCACACTTATTTCTATCTCGACTCAGCTAGTGATATATTAGTAGTATTAATCAAGGAGAAATTATGTCATGCTCGAGTATATTAACTCTTTTTTAACAAGAGGAAGTTTCACTGAGAAATACGCAAACACGAAATAGATGTTGACAATTAGGAGTACAAAATCAATCGGAATAGCCTGATTTCAATGCACAATCTGACAAGCAACTACTAAAACGAAGGAATATTCATCTTTGCCTTTTTTTTGGGTCAAAACTTCGTTACAGCGGGTAGGACTTAGAGCACCCCGCTTGCTAATAGCCTAATACTACTTCAGCTGGTATATCCCGTAAAAACCTTGCTGAATTCGTCTCATATTTATTCAAGGTCCTGAATTGTCCACATGATTGTTTCAAAGATACCATGTCTGACTACATGTATACGTGAATAAACAGTCAACTCGATGTCGTAATCTTACCAAACCTCTTACCTTTAAGGACCACCAATACGTAGCATGATGTCAGGTCAGGAACTAGGGATGCTTTAATTGGGTCCAAGGAGACCAAGGAATCTCAAGCTCCTCACAAGTCAAGCCAATCGTGTTTACACCTGAATTAAATCTCATATATAATTTAAATAGTTAATAAAAGATCATAGGATAATGGAAGAAAAAAGAAACAAAATTTTGTACATTACCTCTGAACTGTTGTTAATTCTGTGTGGCCATTCAGGTGCTCCGACGAGAAGAACCCCAGGAAGCAGCCGTACAAGATGTCGAACCAGAAGCTCCGGGACCTGGGGCTGGAGTTCCGGCCGGTGAGCCAGTCGCTGTACGAGACGGTGAAGTGCCTCCAGGAGAAGGGCCACCTGCCGGTGCTCGCCGCCGAGAGGACGGAGGAGGAGGCAGCGGTGGCGGAGAAGGAAGCCGCCGCCGCCGCCACCGGCGGCGAGGTGCAGGGCGGGATTGCCATCCGAGCATGAGGAAACGCAGAGCAGAAGAGCAGGAAAAATGTTCATACCGTGTTAGTGTTTACCGTGCTGTAAAACCAAAGTAGTAGTGTTCGCTGGTTGTCTAATCTGAAGCCTTGTAATACACCCTGTTGCTGTTACATGTGAACCAGAGTGACCGAATAAGTATTTCTATGAAGTTCTCTATGTTCACAACTAAGCTGTGCAAAATTCGATACCAAAACGGCAGGATGTGCAAAATCGTGCTACAGGGTTTGCTTAACAATGCTGCAAACGGTGCAAAGCAAAACTGGAAATGAATTTACGAATCTACGATTAAAATTTGGCGAGAGAAAGCTCTAGATTACAGAATATAAATCATATCGAATAAACTTACAAATTAAACCGTGTTTGTTAGCACTGATGTGCAAAAGTAGTGAGCTATATTATTTGCCGGTACGAGAGCAACTTCATTAAGAAGAAAAGTCCGATGTCCTTGTTTGCCCGTACCATTAAAATTACAATACGTACATGATCATCATAATAGCTCATATAAAACACTAAAGCAGTCATTGACTGTCACGGTTCATAAAATTTAAAATGGGTTGTAAAAAAACTAAAGGATGCAACAAAGAGCATATAACAAAGAGGCTGGAACTGTTAAATTAATGAGTTGGTAGGGGCAAAAGGAAGAAGTAGAAAGCAAGGAACACGTAGTACACAAACGCCCCTACTAACTCCATGGACTATAGAATCTGCATCTTGAATGGATAGAAGCAATTTAACTCTGATTCTAAATGGAGTGGTGTTCCATCATTATCAATAGAAACAGCAACAAACCTTACCAACCCAAAACCAACACAAAACATGAAAACAACAGGAGAGTCCTATCGAGATAAGACATCCCAGAATAGGAGGCACTCACAATATATATCAGTATAGGGGATGAAATAAAATACTCTTGGGGGTGGGTGGGGATGGAAGATAAGGTTTCTCATCCTTGAAACCATGCACAAGGAATGCAAGACCCAAAGACAGTATAGTCCCAAAAACTAGGGAAAGAAACTTATTGCTACCAGCTTGGAATTTGAAAACCTGTGGGTAGTGGCGATTCCCACATCAAACACAGTTTCTCAAATCAAATTGTTCCTATGTGTGTGAATTTCACATAACTACAGGTACATGATTACAACTATCAAGTGCTATACTTTCAAGAACCCATTTTGCAGAACTACAAAGCACTATTTTATACCCATAAACAAACTACCACCCTTAGTCATAACCAATATCACCATATCCATTGGTTACGAAAGCATTTCTAGTCTTTGACAAGCTTCTCCCCAAACAGGACATATAAACCAAAAGCATAGCAATAGGTAGGAAGTCCAACAAGTTGAAACAAAAAAGGTTCTGCACCAAAACCGGAACTAATAACCAATTCCAAACATGCAAGTAATGACAAAACTTGTGTGATAAACAATCTAAAATAGCCTTCATCATGACAAAAGATAATCTGAAATGATCTTCATCATGCCACCAGAAATAAAATAGGCTTCCCAATAATTAAGAACCAAGACTCCTCGCAAAAAAAGTAAAGATATTTGACTACTCAGCTTAAATCAGTAGCTTAGCGATACAAAAATGTCTTAAATATGTAGTTCTATGAAATAGGTTCATAGTTCAAAAGCCATACGCTTTATGTGTAGTTTAGCGCAATTTACAATTCATATACATGTAAAACTGTCCTTCATATGAATAAAAAAGAGTTCATCATTTGTATGTAACATTAACTTTTGTGTTTCACTGAACCCTCCTTTTTGGTTATTGCATCTCCAAATAAACCTCTCATATCTATCAAGTATTAATACCCTTGGCACTGGATACCCTAGATGTGTAAGGTGAATTTGGCATGGTAAATGACATAGCATTTACTAGAAAGTACAAAGGCACTGTGAATCTATGTATAAACAAATATATCATTACCAAAATGAAGTATAGCACTCAGATCATAAACACATTACCAGAATAAAGCCTAGCGATGCAGATCCAAGAATTATTAGAGAAACCCAAGCACATAACAGAATTATTTTCTTTTCAGATCACCCTAAAGCAAAAGGTTTAAATTGTGCCCAGTATTGCCATAAATTTATATTTTAATATTAAGCATTAACTGTCTAGGGGGTAAGCCTGAAATCATGAAACAGTGAAAAATGCTTCATCCTGTCATAAACACGGGATCTTGCTTTCACTTTTCTAACATCTAAAGGTGGTTCTCTATGGATATGTCAAACTGAAATAACAATACTCAATCATCTGGTTTTGTCGACCACAGGCTGAACTACCCCCACGCAAGATTCACAGAAAACCGAAAAAAAATGCAAGCAGAATTCATATGTATAAGACCAAAGGGGATGTTGGACATGAACTACACAGATATTTGGTCACAAGAATTTACATGATAAAACTATAAGTTGGAAACAGTCAAAGCATGCGGAATCAAAGTGGTACATTCATACTTGACAAAATCTGCCCATAGGACCCAACGATAATCACAAGAAGAGCCACCCGAGGTTTTGATGCATTGAACAGTTTACATATATAAAACCACATTGCATACTTTAGCATTTTTCATTTGTTGTGAAAGCAAGTTTGATTCTCTGACAAGCCTCTCCCCCTCAACAGGACATTGAAACAAAAGCCTATCAATAAGTAGGAAGGAAATCCTAAAAAATCAAAACTGGATCTAATAACCAATTCTAAACATGCACGCAATGATAAGTCATGTGAACAAATAATCTAAAATAGCCTTCCAGCATGACACAAAAATAGACTTCCCAGAAATTCCTACTGGAGTAATTAGTAGAGGTAGTATTTGACTACTCAGTTTAAATCAGTAGCTTAGTGACACAATAAAGTCTTAAATATGTAGTTCTACAATAGGTTCACAGATTTGTAGAGCAGTGAAAGCTATACAATACAAATTACGTGCAATTTAAGCAATTCTAAACTTATCGTTCATATGAATCATAAAGAGTTCACCATTTGTATGTAACATTACTTTTCGGTTTCACACTTTCACTTAACTAAGTAAACCCTCCTTTTTATTATTGCATCTCCAATTTATTATCCATCACAACTAGCAACATCCAGGACACTGGAAATCCTAGTTGTGTAAGTTGAATGTTGCATGGTAAATGGCATTGCATTTACTAGAAAGTATAAACTAGAAAGACACTAAGGAAGTAAAAATCTATGTATAAACAAACACATCATTACCAAAGTAAAGCATAGCATTGAAGGTCATAAACACATTAACAGAATAAAGTGTAGCAATGCAGATGAGCAGATCAAAGAATTATAGGAGAAACCCAAGGATATAACAGAATAATTCTCTTCAGATCACCCTAAAAGCAAAAAAGGTTTAAATAGTTCCCAGTATTACAATAAATTCATATTTTAGTATTCGCATGAAGCATTAACTACATGTAGGGAGTAAGCCTGAAATGGCATTACATCCTTCATCGTACAAATCAACATGACATCTTGCTTTCAACTTATCTAAAGGTGGTCGTCTGGTCTCATCAACAGCAGGCTGAACTACCCAAAGCAAGATTCACAGAAAGCCCAAACAAAATCCGAGCACAACTCATATGCAAAGGACCAACTGGTATGTTGGATGGGCTACACAGAGATTTGAGTCCAAGGAATTTACAGCATAAAGCAATAAGAGGTTGCAAACAGTCAAAAATGCTCAAATCATCTCCTAATACGATCCTATGAAAGTCGCTGTACAATTTTGATGGATGATCAAACTGGTCTATATTGACTTTACAAAAATCTGTCCATAGGACACAAGGAAAATCACAACAAGAGCCAACACGCGATGTTTTGATGCATTCAACAGTTTACTAGGCATAGGTAAAATCCACATTGCATACTTAAGTATTTTTTTTCTCAAAACATGGACCAAAAAACAGATGTGCATTCAACATTAACTGTATCTTACAGTTCAACAAAATTAGATGTGAACTACTTAATGAGATGTTGACTTGATAACACAAAACAGTGGCAGATCATTGGTATTAACTCAGCATTTCAAATTTCGAATTATCACATATTCAGACAAGGTTACTAATTACATTTTATAGTACAAGAGAAATATTACTGAAGCCACACTTAGGCACTCACACAGCAAACAGGAAAGATTACCAATATGTATTAACCATACTATCATTTATGTGGAAGACAGCGGCACCGAGATGGTAATGAGAAAATGAAGCCAACATGCAGCTTGATCGAACCATTTATCTTTGCTTCTAAACTTTGCCCGTTGAAATAAAGCATCAAAGAGCAGAAGTTCTAGTGAGGATTATGGACAGTACCACTGTATTGCAACAAAGATATAAACACTACCACAACAAGATCTTGATTGCGATAAAAGTCATAGGCAAGTTCTTTCTCATCCATTCACAATTCCTACCAACGTACTACAAAGCAGGTACGCCTTCCATCTTAACAACACCAAATCTGAAACCAATAAAGTCGCATCCAGTCTCGGACGCAAAGATCTAATTCAGCTCGGTACCGGGGGACAGAACCAGCAGCGGAGCTAGCTACCTATTGCTTGAACGTGTACGGCTGGGGGAGCGATATGGGGCCCCGGCGGTCGTCGCCGCCGTCGAGCAGCCGCTGCACCCGCTTCTTGGCGGAGTACTGCCGGTCGAAGTGCTTCACCTGCCAAAGGAAAACCAATTGTCAGAAGAAGAAGAAAAGAGAATGGCGCGAATCGTGCAAAGGGATCGGATCGCCCGCGTTTTACCCAGGATGGGCGGCAGCTGTTGACGAAGTTGGCGCGGGACTTCTTGCAGTCGGCGGGGTAGAGGAGCCCCATGGTGGCGATCTCGGTGGGCTTCTTGTCCGCGTGCTTCTCCACGCACGTGTAGAAGGCGTCTCGGGCCTAGGGTTTGGAGGGAGAAGAAAAGCGCCGCCTCCATCATCAGTAAACGAGCGCCGCGGTGGAGGTAGGGTTTTCTCAGGGGGTGGGTCGCTCACCTTGTAGCAGGCTTCCCGGCCCTTGGAGAGGACGTCGGCCATCACTGCTCCGGCTGCTTCGCCGCCGCCGCCGTATTCGCGGGAGTGGACGTGGTGGTCGGAGTCGCCTTCCGGGGAGGTGGTGGCGGTGGAGGACATCGGCCGGCGGTGGTGGGGGATTGGATTTGTTTGCGGCTTTCGCTTGGGGGAGGGGAAAGGGGAGGAGCAGGTGGGCCGTATTGGGCTCAGGTCTGCCACGTCGGTCAGCCCATAGAGTATACTGGGCCGAACTCTTTGTGGGCTAGTGCTCTCGGCCCGAGACGGCGGCCCAAATCATGTTGCTACCAAATCCAGGGGCTAGATTAGGCTGCCCAAATTGAACATGTCACAGATTGCCGTAATAATTTGTGCCTTTTGAAATGTCAAATGACGTTCTCTACGTACGCGAGCACAGTAAGATTTTCGAACCGTGCCATTTTGTCAGCTGTAAGATATAAATGTGTTTACACAAGTTTGACACCTGCGAGCTTACTTAGCACTGCACAGTAATTGCTCTAGCAAGTTGTCCGGGTGAATGGTCATGAAATTAATTCATGCCTGATCATTGTGATTTGAACTAATCCCGTGTTATTGGAGAAATACAGGTGTCAAGATACAACCCTCTAAGAAGATCCCTTTGCAAATTCAAGAAAAATCAGGCGTACTACGTATTCAGCGATTTCAAGAATTTTGCTTTTCACGGGACCAAGGCAAGGTCTTCGCAATGTTCAGGACTTGGGTTCACTCTTGCTTCTGTCTGCACAGGTCGAGCTCTTGCCTTGACCGGTGAAAAGCACGGCGGCGGTGATGCCGGCACCGGTGGCGGCCGGCGCTGATCGGCGAGGAGAGGACGCAAATTTGGTCCCTGAACAGAGTGAAGGGATTTAAATCTTTGTTAACACCTAAATTTGGTACCTAACGTAAAAATAGAAAAATATGTCTGAATTTGGAAAAGATCCGGTTTGCTACGCGAGACTGGTCTGACCGCCATCATATGGCCGTTCAGATCGACAGTGTAGGGCTGGTTTAACGGGTGGCATGTGGCCAGTCCATTTTGTTAGTTTTCCGGTTTTCTTGCTTGGCCATGAGGTTTCTTGAGTCCTAATTTGCTCATACACATAGTTAAACGTGGAGATGGTTGTGTAGAAGACAAGACCAAAAAGGTACATGGCTGCTTCAATTGAAGCACCAATCAACACAAAATTCATAACTAAAACAATTAGTCAATTGATCGTTCTTTTAATATTGTACCTACTTTTTACTTAATCTCTAGCCTAATTCCGTCAATCTTCATCGTTTTCGCTGTAAGCCATCCATCTTTCTCGCGAGAGTGCAAGTCCTCTTTATAGGTTTACACCGTAATCCTTCCGTTTCATCAATGACATGGGTGTTATCCCTATTTGACTAAATCGGTTCCGCTAGATGATTTTAATCTTCTAAATCCATCTTGACCAAGATGTTTTCTCAAGGTTGAGATGGTTGGTAAATCCATATCTCCGTAAAGTTTAAGGTGGACCGTGGATCGTGTTGATGGCGTGAGCGAAAAAGATGTCAATGATCCTTAAGGCATCGTCTAAAAAAAAAAAAATCAAACAACACAAAACCATCCCTTCAAAAGGTAAGGGAAGCTGAACTAGCTAAGGAAAACGATTTAGCAAATAAAATCATACAAAATGGATCATTTTGGGTAGACACCAGATTGACAGATTAGGAAGAAGCATATGAAAAATGAATTGAATACTCTGAATATATCTCTGAAGATCGTTGTCCTCCTACTAGGAATCCCATTTCGTTTAATACATGCTGAGTATATCTCTGAAGTGTGAAAATTGTGAGTTAAGACTTGCCAGCTTCATTAATCATAACAATATACTTTGGTTGTACATATATTTATTGGCAAAGATCAGAAATGTAATTAAACCATTTAATTATTAAGAAAAGATCAATCATAACAATAATACTACTGTGACATCTAATGATAAGCTAATGTGCACAAATCCTATATTTGAACAGGAGGATCGATTCAGGATAAATACAGAGTTTCGGCGGCGGCTTCTTGTCAGTGCATGCCCGATCAAAAGGTCAATTGATTGCCAATATGAAATGGTATCCACTGCACCATTATTTGTAGGGTTAAGGACTTGTTCGGATTGAGGGGTTTTCAGAGGAATACTATTGACAGGAAACTTTTCCTTTCCTACCATTCGATTGACTCAAAATGGTCATAAGGGAAATGAAGGAATATTGCCTTCAGCACTGATTCCTGCAGGAAAACCTAGGGAAAAAAGAATCCATCTGACCTGATGTAAAAATTCCTATGCAGGAAGAACGAGATCAAGCTTCAACTTAACTTCTATTTTTGCTCTGACCTTGTTACCCCATTAGTGTAGTAGGCCTACTTTCAGCTGGTTTATATGAGTTAGTTATTTATGTTGTACGTATCTTCAAAACAATTCCTATGTTTCTCATGACCATCCAAACACCAATTCCTATAAAATTCCTGTATTTTTAAATCATCGGTTTTGCACACACATTCCGATTAAATTCCTAAGTTTTTCATGTTCCTCTCCATGTTACCGTTCCTGTATTACGAACAAACTCATATCACAATAATTATAATGACATACATCTATGTGCCTCGAGTCTTGTGATGGAACGGCCGATGCATGCGGTCATACATACGTACGGATGTTTCACTGATAACAAGGGAACTATATATATTTTTTTTGTATTAGTAGCAACTTTGCTAGCTAGAACATGCTGCAAAATGGACATTACACTATTGCAACAAAAGAACATTGGTATGTACTAGTCTACAATTTACTCTCATATATATATATATATATATATATATATATATATATATATATATATATATATATATCTATATATATATATATATATCTATCTTTTGATTACAAAATTAAATTGGTACTATACACATGGTGGAAATCAGTCAATCATCAATTCAATCATTCACCCATTGCACACTCCTAGGGACCAACAAATTAAAGGTGATCCTGACTCATATGGTCATGCATTCAGAGTTCAATTGTCTCCACGTGTCCAGACGACTCACAGACTTAATTACCAACACGTGCCAGATTGTCTGTTGTTGGGGCATATGGATAGCTGAGATCGAGCGAGACACATCCACACATGGCGATCGATATCTGTACTGCTGCAAAGTGTTAGCATGCTGAACACATCCACATGGCGATCGGTATGATCTGTGCTGCCGCTAAGTGTTAGCAGGTTGATATAGCAGCAAACCACCTTATAATTAATCGATACTTCCTCCATTTCAGTAATCGTGCATGTGCAATATACATTTCCGATATATAAAAACACTTAAATTTGTTGTATTTTCCTACAATATATGTTACCCAAAACATATAAACACACTAAAAGTTTAAAAGTTTAAGAACTATTTCTACTATAATGTAATTTGTCATATTACTTTAAACATCCATTTAAACACTAAAAGATGCAAAGCAACTAACAATACAAAATATATAATGTGTTATAGCTTCATGAACACTTGAAAAGCTCAAATCAAGATATTTGTCTTGATGGCATTGAAATGGACTCCAATGTCCATATTATTTATCGAGATAAAAGGGACCCACGTCTCTACCATGTACATAATTAGCTTCTCTTTATTAACAATTACTTCAAATATACATCTCTTGGTATGAAACTAAAATAACATTTACGTGATCAACAAAACACAAGTTTATATCTCTTTCACTTGTAGAAAATGGTCATCACATAGTATTCCAATGGATTGTTGTTACAGAAGCATTCAACATAGTCGCTACAATTGAAGTAAAAAAAAGGTAGATAGCAAGCATGAATATTTTAGAAACGCTCAAAACACCACCATTATATTTTATTGATCACAATACTAATCTAAAGAGGCCATATTGCTAAAGTATGCACAGATCTGGAGTTGAAGTGGAAGCCACAAAATGAAATACAATCTTGAAATCTGGAGACCAATATCTTTCATGAAACTCCACCAGGGAAAGCATTCCACTATTAGACTGGAAATAGGGCAACATCACAAATTAGCCCAATTTATACAAATCAGTCCTGAAAATGAAGAACACCATATTCTCCCGTGCATTTTGCATAAGTGGCCATTAAGCATTTAAAGCTTATACATATTATATTTGATGGTTGATTTTCGTTTATAGCATTTGCTCATTCTGACGATGTTATTTAGTATACCCACATCGATTTCACTATAAAATGGTTAAATATGTTCTCTATAAAATAATCCGCAAGATACACTACTAGACAACACATCTTTTATCGGGCACCCCAAACCACAAATATACCGGATGTATTAAGAACCGGTGCTAAAAACTCTTTAGTACCGGTTCTAAAAGCCCAAGTCCCAAAAAAATATTTTTATTTCTGGTTGGTGTTACCAACCGGTAGTAAAGATGCATCTTTAGTACCGGTTGGTAACAGTAATCCGGACTAAATCTCCAGGGTTAGTTCAAAAAGAAAGCATCTCTATCTATGTCAGATGTGTGTAATAGGTGGGATGGTAATATGCGCGAGGGCTGAGGTGAGAGATCTTGAGTTCGAATCTCATATCCCACATATATTTTTGATTTAGTATGCATCTTTAGTACCGGTTATTTCAACCGGTACTAAAGATCAAGATCTTTAATCTCGGTTTCTTTGTCTCGGTTACTACATCCGGTAATAAAGGGGTTACAAACCGGTAGTACAGAGTCGTTCTCTAGTAGTGAGACTCAGCATGGCAACTGCAAGTCCACAATGTTAGTATGTATGAAACAACACCAATTACCTTGATAGGATATAGCCTGCAATGATCAACATATGGAAAAGAGCCGAATCACTCTTCAGCTGAATAAGAAAATTCACACAGAAGACTAATGGGGATTCCGAAGAGTCAATTTTAGTTAAATCGGGTGTCACTCGATCTCACCAACAGAAGAGAGGGTGACGTGTGGCTGGGATTACCTGTGGCCGACTATGCCCTTGTAACGGCGGCATCGACGGAAGGCTGGACCATCGACCGGTGACGGGGCTGTGGCGCCAGCGGAACCCTGGACCAGCGGGGCTAATTGCGGTGGTGACGACGGAGCCGCCCCGGAGGCAGTGACACCTATGGAGCCCTCGGCCGTCGGTGCGCCGATTGCGGTGGCGACGACGGAGCCGCGCCGGAGGCAGCGACACCTATGGAGCCCTAGCGTGGCAATGTGGGGATATACGCGCGGCGAGGTAAATGGCCTGGGTGCTGAAGGAGGAGGCACGACACAGTTGAGGAACGACGGAGCGTCATGGTCTAGGGTGGTGACGGACGGGCCGGCTGGCGATGTGGCCTCTGGATTCAATCGATTCCGCTAGCCTCCTCCACCCGTTGCCCTGTCATCTCCACACTCGAGAGCCACCATGGGCGGAGATGCAATAGCGTGTGGTGAGGCTTAGTGACGCTATTAGTGCCAAGCATGCTGGAGTAAGGAGGGTGGGGGCGTCATCCGGGGAGGAAGGCGAGGTGGTGGACTGGCGGTGTTAGCGCGGTGAGGATGAGGCGGCGTCATCCGAGGAGGAAGGCGCGGTGGCGACTGGCGGTGTTAGCGCGGGGAGGATGAGGCAGCGGGGATTGTGGGGCCGATGGAGAGGATGGATGGATTAGATGCGGTAGGGGTGATTTCACCTATTGGATTGGAAGGTAAAACTACTCCTTTTTATATTAATATAGATAAGATGTGTTGATTTTTTTCTTAAATCAGTTTTTTTTTTAAATTTAACCATAATTTTTTATAAATATTGTAACATAGAGAACACCAAATTAGTCTTATTTAACATGTTTGTTTTATGTTGGAAATATTGTTATACTTTTTATATAATTTTTGTTAACTTTAACTTAAAAAATTAAAATATCTTATAATTAATATGAAACGGAAGAAGCACTAACAATTAATAAAGCTTGCATACATGCATGCATGGACATCTATCATACATATATACTTCTCAATTTGTTAAGAGCGTTTATGCATGCGCTGAGAGTAGTAAGAAAATACAGATTTTGCATACACAGCAGATCGGTCTCAGGTGTAAGAGCATGCAGCACCAACATTTCAACTTCTTAAGACAATTTTACTGCTGTATATATAAAGTACGAATCACCAGCTATATGCTACGATATCGGAACCCTCTGAAAATGTTATGTTTCAAGGCATTTAGTATGTATATTTTTTAAAATAATGAAGATGGTTTATGAGGCAGATATTGAGCACACAGCCAAGAAATTTGGCTAAATAAGAGGGCATTTAGCTAGCTACATTTAGAAATATATCATAGTAGGCCTAGAGATGACCACTCTGATGGCGGCGGCGGCGCGGTGGCCGTTGGTGTGGCCATTCACCATGGGGTCACCGACGGGCAGTTGGTGTAGCAGTTCATCAAGGCATGGGCCGCGGCGGCGCGGGGAGGCTCTCCGGCCGGGCAGGGTCTCGTGTCGCCGACGTTTGACCGCTCGAAGATTCGGTATCGAACAGCCGATAGCCATGAGCTCACCCACAGGATCTTGCACAAGATGTCACCCGCGCTTCCAGTGGTAATTAACAGTAGTACATAACTTCTTATCTATAACGGCCTTTTCCGTGTCGGGGGTTTGCGGACCGTCATAGTGTCGTCATCTCTAATGGGTTAAAATAAACATCGATAAAGATATACTCGTACAGACATTATCCATATGCATATATTTCGAGCCCATCACCGATGGGAGCTATCGGTGACGGGCTTTTGTTTAGGCCCGACAAAGATTATGACAAAGATTATCTTCGTAATCTTTGTCGGGCCCAAAATACAGGCCTGTCACCGATAGCTCTCATCGGTGACGGGCTCTAATCAAGACCTGATAAAGATGATATTTAGGCCCATCACCGATGGTTGTCATCGGTGACGAGCTCCATATTAGGCTCGATAAAGATAACTAGATGCTCGTCACTAATGTCCGTTCGTTGGTTGTTACCGATATCTATTACACATCATAAATACCCCAGCCACCTAAGTAATGGTTATCCCACTGTTCACTATTTTGGTATGAGGTGTAGGGGGTGAATTTTTGTCTGTTTTTTAAAGTAAAACAGAAAATTCAAAAAAGTAATTGAAAAAAGTAAAAAATTCCCATAAATTTAGTACTACTTACCTTACAGAATATTTACCTAATATTTCTTCATTTTTACAGCAATGGATCGAAAACGGTGGATGTACGAGACTGCGACATACCACAGAGGACAGGAAAAGAAGAAACAACAATTACATTACATGTCCATGTGATGATTGTAGAAATGAGATAATACTTCATAGCAGAGTGAACGTACATGCTCATATAATACGTCAAGGATTCATGAAGGGATACACATGTTGGACAAAGCATGGAGAGCAAGAATCAGTCAACGATGTTGCAGCTGCAACCAGTAGTGGAGCACAAAATCAGGAAGATGATGATGAAGATGAAATGTTTGTACCATTTCCATTGGGCGGTGAAATGGTTGATGTGGATCACGATCTGCTGCAAGACATGTTGCGTGACGTTGAGGACCCTGCTTACAACGAGAGAGATTCCATGAAGTTCGCTAGGTTGGTCAGTGACCCGGAAACACCTTTATACACCGGATGCAAGGCAAAATACACCAAATTGTCAGCTACCTTGGACCTAATGAAGCTGAAGGCAAGTAGTGGATGGACAGACAAGAGTTTTACATATCTTTTGGGAATATTGAAAACCATGCTTCCTGAGGAGAACACATTGCCCGAGACGACATATGAAACAAAGTAGGTTTTGTGTCCTTCGGGGTTAGAGTTCCGTAGAATCCATGCTTGTCCAAACGACTGCATATTGTACCACAAGCAATATGCGGACTTAGATGCTTGTCCTGTTTGCAAGGCTTCGCGCTACAAGCGAAAGAGTAGTGCTGACGAAGGGATGAAGACAAAGCGAGGTGGTCCGATGAAGGTTGTGTGGTATCTACCTATCATTGATCGTTTCAAGAGAATCTTTGCCATTCCCAAGGAAGCAGAGTTAGTATGTTGGCATGCCACAGAGGGAAGGAACGACCGTATGCTAAGACACCCTGCAGTTTCGATTCAATGGAGGAATATAGCCGATCTGAGGAGAGTTTTGGAAAGGGCAAGAAAATATGGATTGAGGATGAACCCAACCAAGTGCGTTTTTGGTGTATCAGATGGACAGTTCCTTGGATTTTTAGTGCATGAAAGAGGAATTGAGATACCTCAGAGGAGTATCAATGCTATGAAAGATATAGAACCTCCAGAAGACAAGAGAAAATTGCAATCATCGATCGGCAAGATTAATTTTGTTAGATAGTTTATATTTAATTTGTCCGGTAGTAGAACCGTTCACTCCATTGCTCAGGTTGAAAGTCGATCAGGAGTTTGTTTGGGGAGAGAAGCAACAAAAGGCTTTGGATAGTATAAAAGAATATCTAAGTACTCCTCCAGTCCTCATTCCACCGCAGAAAGAGATTCCTTTTAAGTTGTATTTGTCAGCCGATCAGAACACTATTGGCTCTGTCCAGATCCAAGAGGTTGAAGGTAAAGAGCGAGTTATATTTTATTTAAGTAGAAAGCTTTTGGATGCAGAGACCAGATATTCACCAGCGGAAAAGATGTGTTTGTGTTTATATTTTTCCTGTACAAAGTTAAGACACTATTTGCTTTCCAATGTGTAACGACCCGGCACTCGTTAACCGATAACACCAGCTAACTCATGCCGAGATGCTACGCATTACCTGTGATATAGTACCAGTCCCAGGATACACTAGCTGGTACACACAGAATAACCATGGAATCAAAATGAACTAATCATTACATCACTGGGTTTTAGTCCTTACATAAGTTGCCATCATGGACAGGCCCATGGATGAGCAATGCAACAATACAAAAGTCCACAGAGCGAAAAACAAAAGCAGCAGCAGCTAAGCGTCTGGGCGACTAAGCACTAGGCGAGCGCCTAGGCAACCATCTTGATCCACAGGCGAGGGCTTGGGGCTAGGCACGAATCTTCTAGAAATCCTCGTACTCGGCTTGCTCCTAGAGACAATCCTCGGCGGTCGGGTCGACGTCTTCATCTCCAAGCTCTATAGATATTATATATATATATATATATATATAGCAAGGGTGAGTACTTCACGTACTCAGCAAGCCGGGGAAATAATGACATGCTTGGTTAAGACAAGGAGGGCTAGGGTTTTATTTGTGAAAGCAACCTTTTTGGCGAAAGCGATTTATTTCACAAAAACTCTAGTGAGTCAAAATTTTAGTTGTCGGGGGGAGGCTCACGCCTCGTCCCATTCCACAAGTTGCTTTGCAACAACTTGTCACAAGAGTAACAATTAATTAAATAACTGGCTTCCTCTATTAGCTTCTTTTCGCCTTCACAGCAACTCTGTTTCAACCATAAAATCATCCCAACACTATTTCTCATAGTTAACATTGCCTTCTCAGTACAACAACGCCTTCTCGGCACAACAACGCCTTCTCGGCCCTAACAACACCTTGGTGCCAAGCGACACCCCAGGTCACACAGACCCGTTCCTAACCACAGAGGTTAGCCGTTTGCCACTCAGGTGAATTCTGGAAACAAATCCCTTCCCACCAACCATTTTCATCAAACATTTGTCAAACAAATCTACGCTATGAGAAACACCTTACACTCGCCCTTGACCGTGGGCACGGCTATTCGAACAATTCATTAAGCTCTGCAAAGGTTGTACGCTTTACCCACACGACACGAAACTGACACCGTGTACCCGTCGGCAATGAAAGTTTGTGACAAGGCCTTTCCAAAGCTAACCCATGAAAATCGCACACCACCTAGTTGGGCCAAGTCTCTTAGCCGAGTATCAGGCAGTCGCAGCCGTCATCCACTCAGGAATACCGAGGATGCCTCCTACTCCTACTCGGTACCGTGTGCCACATAGAGGCAAATAAAACACCCAAAAGGGCTATAATGATCCAACTTCGTCTCCTCATCCTCGGCATCCCACAACTATTGGCATACCAAACTCCCATGTGATAACCATTTACTTAGCCAGGGGCATCCCATGAATACCCGTGAGGTCGCACTGTAACATGTTTGGATGGATTTCCCAAAGGAATCGGTCCTTAACAATAATATGCGACCGAACCACAAAGGCATGGCCTCGCATCATCACCATTTTCACACTCATTTTATTTCGCAACACCTCGGTATAACGTACCGGATTTTTAAGCATAAAGTTTGGAAAATACCCAAGTTTCCCATACGACAGTACAACGTAAGCACGGCTAAGCAAACTACCTCGACGATCGTATCCAAAAGATAACGATACCGGCGTAAATATGTGTAGCTAACAAGGATAATGGATTAACAACATCCTACGTAAAGTGAGTGCAACTACTAGGTCGGTCCGTCGGTTGCATAAACAATCCGAGGCCTAAACAAGATTTATCGTGTACACCTAGCAATACATTTTTCAAACAAAATAACTTGCATATATAGGAGCAATGTGATCAAAGGGGCTTGCCTTGCACAAGGTGGGGGTCTGCTTCTTCGAAACTAGCGTCCGGAGCGTCCTCATACATGTGCTCTATACGCGAAACGAAGAACAAATAAATAAAAGGCAAGAAAACAAGCTCAAATCAAATAAACAAGGGTGCCACTGTGTAGATCTCAATTTTAGAAAAATTTAGAAAGTTGAACGAGGTCAAACGGAGTTACGGTTGAATTTCTAGGAATTTTCAAAGATAAAAGGGTTTTTCTGGAATTTTAGGAATTATTTTTATTTAAAAGGACGGCGGGGGAGGTGGCCCACACGTCGGTTAGAGAGAGGGGAGAGGAAGGTGGGGCCCACCTGTCAGCCGGGGAGGGGGTCTTCTTCCTCCCCAGGCTTGCCCGGCTTGGGCCGGTGATGGCGCCGGGCGGCGAGGCAGCCGGGGAGAGGGAGGCCGGTGGCCGTGGGCGGTAGCGGCGGCCGGGGAGCGGCGGAGGCGACCGGGAACGGCGGGACCGAGAGGGGGAGGGAGAGAGCGCCGGCGAGAGAGAGAGAGGGGAGAGCGTCGGCGGGGAGAAGGGGCTTCGGCCCCTTTTTATAGGCGGGGAGGGGCGCAACGAGGTGCGGGGGTGATGGGATGGAGGAGTGGCGACGGGACGGCGAGAGGACAGCGCGGCGGCGTGGGGCTCGAGGCCGGAGGGGACGGCACGGCGCGTGCGGCGCGAGGCGGCGCGGGCGGCGCGGTGGGGCGGCCGGTGAGGACGGCGCGGCGGCGGTGGGCGCACGCGGCCGGAGGAAGGAGGCGACCCGGGTGGTGGGCCGGGCCGGCGTGGTAGAGAGGCTGTGGGCCGAGGGGAGAGGGGGGGAAGTGCTGGGCCGGGGAAGGGGAGAGAGAGGGAGGGAGAGATGGGCTGGCCCACTCGGGGGAGAAAGGGAGAGGGAGAGAGAGGGGTTGGGCTGGGGAGAGAAAAGGAGGGAAAAGGGGCCCAAAAGAACAGTGAGGCTTTCATTTTTCTAGAGATTTTTGGGATTGAAAATTTTGAGGAGTTTTGGGAGGATTTGAATTTGAATTTTGACCAAGGGCTTGACAAAAATTGGGAGGATGACAAGGAGGGGACATTGAGATCTAATTGGCACAAAACTAAAATCGAATTTAAACTCAAATTTTTAACTGGGAGAAATTTTAAATAAATAAAAAGAAAATAGGGTGCTGCACAATGAATGTACGATAGTCTGTAAGGCTGATGTAGTACGATATATGCTATCGGTTCCAGTTTTGAAGGGAAGGAGTGGAAAGTGGATTTTTGCCTTAACATAATTTGATCTACGATATGAATCGGCTAAGGTAGTCAAGGGGCAAGCGATAGCCGATTTCATAGTTGAGCACCGGGATAACTCGATTATGTTGAGATTATGCCTTGACATTATTTTTCGATGGATCAGTTTGTACTCATGGATGTTGTATCGGCTAAGTGATCATATCACCTAGGGGGCAAGTTTTTATTTTGCTTTCACTATTGAACCTTATTCTACTAATAATAGCTGAGTATGAGGCTGTTTTGAAAGGGTTACAATTGTTGAAGGAGGTTGAAGCCGATGCTGTTGAAATCATGGGTGATTCATTGCTAGTGATTAGCCAATTATCTGGAGAATATGAGTGTAAGAATGATATCTTGATGATTTACAATGAGAAGTGTCAAGAGTTGATGAAAACATTCAGGATAGTTACTTTGAAGCATATTCCCCGAGAGCAAAATGCTAAGGCCAATGATTTAGCTCAAGGAGTATCGGGTTACAAGCCGATGTTGAAAGATGTAGGAGTAGAAGTTGCATGCTTACAAGCCGATGATTGGAGGTTTGAGATACTTGAGTATTTGAAGGATACTTCTAGATCAGTTTCCAGGAAATTGAGGTATAAAGCTCTTAAATATGTTTTGCTGGATGACACATTGTACCATCGGACTATTGATGGGGTTTCATTAAGATGTTTGAGCCTGGAAGAAGCAAAAGTTGTCATGTGCGAAGTGCATGAGGGAATATGTGGTACTCACCAATCGGCTCATAAGATGAAGTGGCTGATTAGGAGAGTGGATTATTTTTGGCTGACAATGCTGGCGGATTGCTTTCGATATTATAAAGGTTGTCAAGATTGTCAGAAGTTTGGAGCTATTCAAAGGGCACCAACATCGGCTATGAATCCAATCATCAAGCCATGGCCGTTATAATAAGAAGGTTGTACCAAAATCTTTTGAGGAGGAAGAATTTGTGTGGAAATGGGTGTTGCGATAGGAACAAGAGATAGTAAATTTGGAAAGTAGTCACCGAATTGGGAATGATCTTTTCGGATCCATAAGTGTGTTTCCAAGGGAGCTTACATGTTGAAAGGACTTGATGGAGAAGTTTTTGGAAGAGCTCTTAATGGAAAATATTTGAAAAAAATACTATCCAAGTGTTTGGATTGGTTCATGATTGGCTGCGTTATGCCGATGCATGGTTGGTAGCCGATGTTGTTTGCATCGCCTTTAGATAGCCGATATTTCTTATCGGCCTTAGACAACATTATAAGTTTGCAGAATTATATTCCCTACTACAAACTTGGGGGGCATGGAGAGGCAAATTTTGGAAGATATTTTGGAAGAAATTTTAAATTTTGGGGATTTTTAAAGGCAAATTTGAAGACTGTATTAATAAGTTCACATCGGCTCGATAGCCAATAATAGTATAACACAACAAAAGTTATTGTTTGAAACAAGTATTAGATTGCTACATCAACCCAAATAATTTTGGATGGCTGAAATCGCACACAAGTGAATTTGTTCTATTTCATCTATGACTTGTGCATCTGCAGCATCAGTCGCTGCGATAGGTTTGAGTGATTTGTTGAGAGAGGCTAAGTGTTTGATTCAAGATTTAAGTTTGGATTTTTGTTCTTCAATAGCTTGAGGAAGATCGGCTAACTTCTTTTCTGCCTCAGAAATCTTGACTCGACATTGTCGTAATTGAACCAAGAGATCACATTCTTCTTGTTTTAGTCTATCTAATTCTTGCTGATTTGATTCTGGGCCAACCGATAACTCGTCCAACTTGGGTTTTTCTTCATTTACTTGTTGACAACTGTTTTGAATTGTTGCTTGAAGAGCTTTGCGTTCCAGCCGATCAGCAAGACTTTGTTTTGCTCTTTCAAGCTTGAACTTGTGCTGCTCAAGGAAAACTGCAGGAGATATAGCATCAGTGAGGTCTTCTGGAAGTTGATCTTGGATTTCTTGAAATCTTGACCTAATTGAGCCACAATCTGTAATTAAGGTATCCAGTGAGGCCTTGAGTCGATCAACAATATCGGCTAATCTTGTCTTTAAATCGTTAGGCACTGGAGATTTAGTCTTGCTGGTTATATTTTCTTCCTCTTCATCCAAGAACTGCCTTATGTCAAAAGAAAACATATTGGCTAGAGCCTGCAGGAAGAGAGTTGTTATAAGTAATAACTTTAAGCATGGCCGATATGATGGATAGTTGGATATGTTCTTACAGGGACTGGAGAGGTTGGGATTATGGCAACTGTTTCTTCCATGTGATGGCTTCCTGCAGCCGATGGTGTGTGTTCACTTGAAGCTGGCTGTTGAGGAGGTATAAGGCTCGAGAAGGCTGTGAATTTGTTAAATGTTGGAAGAAAGTTGATAAAGTTAACAAAGAAGAGGTTGCAGGAGTGAATACCTGAGGTTTGCGACGTCGACGTTTAGGAGGGCTGGGAGTTTTATCCGGGCTTGATGGATCAGCTTAAGGTGTATCGGCTCGTGATTCCGAGCTAGAAACTTGTTCAAATTCGCTTATATGTGCAGCACCTTCATTAATTTCTTCTTCTATTACTGCCTCCTTAAGATATTCCTCTACATCAGGGTCAATGGGGAGATCATCAGCTGAAGACTTTTGTTTCTTGGCAGACATCTTTTTCTTGATTATAGTAGGTTTGGTGGCAGCCTTTTTAGTTCTTTTTCGCTTGCCTGTAGTAGTAATCGGCTGTTTGATCTGACCTTGGAGCAAGTCCTTGATGGCAGGAGCATTGAAGCTGATAGATGAAGGAGCCAAATCTTTGCCTGCTGATATTTAGGCTGATGCATAATGGATGTCTTTGCCACTTTTGCTTTTGGTTGGAGGAGGAGAATTACCAGCCTAAAAACATGCTTTGGAGAAATGTTAGGAAATCATAATGATGTTTAAGGCAAAAAAATTATGATTGTGAGTTTACCTGAGGACTGATGGAGGGGTCCATGATGGTTAAGTAGAAATCGGCTGATTGATTGAGGAAGAGATGAGTTTTCCATTCACCCCACCATTTGTCAAAAAGTTGACTTTTTTCCTGATTAAGGAGATTTGGCCGATGGAGCCCAGAGGAGGGTTTTGAAGATTCAAGATCCTATCCATAATAAGGGATGATGGAACAACACCCCTTGTCTGGATTTTCTCTATGAAATATAAGCCGATGGGTAGTTATCCCTGTCCAAGTTATCTAGCTGTGATCATGGGGTGATAGAATTTATAAGATGCTTGGATATATCGGCCTTGGGAGACACCAGTTGGAAGTATGCATGGAGATATGGCCGATACAAATATGTCTCTCATCCCTGGGAAGTCTTCATTGTTTAACTCATCCAATCTGAGATTTGTTGGCAGTTCATACTCAATGAAGTTCTCATATGGAAACCAGACCCGGGAATCATGAGGAAATCCATTATAAAAGTGGTTGAACCACTCACAGAATGACTCAGCCGATGTTCCTAATCCAGGGTAAGAAGAGACTGCTTCTCCAAATGACAAACATCGGCGTGTTGCTGTTTCATTACCAGTATCGGCTAAAGATGGGAATTCTAGTTCATTCAGTGGAGTCCTGTTCGCAACCTTGATGGTATATAAGTTTAGCCATATTTGGACAAACCACCAAGGACCTCCATAATTGGCCGATGTGTTTAGGAGTAGTTTGGCTGATGTCTGGCTCATGGTTTGGTATACTGCCCCAGAAGGTATTTTCCTAGAGGAATTGATTTCTTGGATACTAGAGCTTCAGCCAGGTGTTGCCAGTTAGCAGTTGGACCACAGGTGGAGCCACAGAAAAGGAATTTGTCCATCTACATCATCAGGAAAGCAACGTGCTCTCTAGGAGAAACGGATCTTGTGCACATGTTATCGGCTATGAATCCTGACCAATCTCCAATGTTCTTAGTTTTGAACTTATGCTCACACTTTATGTTCAGACTAATAGGGTTGGCTGATGAAGTGATATCTAAGCCCAGTGAGAACGTTGGTTCATCTTTCTTAGTATCAGCTAAGACAAGAGAGAGACATTGGGAGATACCTACTTCGTTCCCAGTGAGCCTGTTTGCTTGCGGCCATCCGCTTGTACCATGTTCTCCATCCATCCACGGAAGATGGCCAAGATCTGAAGATGTTTGGCCAGTGAGTTGAGCTGGGCTTGGTTTTCTTGAAGGGGATGCGGTTGGTCTCAGCGTTGATGAAGGAGATTGGATCTTCATCGCCCATCGGCCCAAGGAAGTAGTGGGATGGTTCTTTGAGAATTGGTATGGCGATCTAGTTCCTCAAGTGCTGTAAGGATATAAAGAAAAAGAAAAACAAATCGAATCAATCGGGATCGGTCAAGATAGATAAATTGGATAAAAAGGTGATGGCCGATATAAGCAGAAGATAGAAGGAGTAGAAGATTACCTGGGGGACATCTGTGGTTGTTGCCATCGAGGAGAAAGGATTGTTGTTGCTAGGGATGGTGATCGCCGAATTGGTCGCCGGAGGGGTCCAAAGAAATTGCCGGAGTTGGTGAGGATGGTTTGGTGGCTTGAGCGGTGAAAACGGAGTTAACGCCGTGAAAATTCCGGAAAGGCGGTTGCTATTTATGAAAGTAGGTGCATAACGGTCGACGGAATAACCCTAGATTCTTACAGGATCGACGAGATAATTCCGTTGCATTATATAATACTTCGGAATTCGGGGGCATGTGTTGACGATGAAATTTGGCAAGCATAGGAATTGGAAACGAGGCTCAATTCGAAGCGGATTTGAAGATATGCGGGATTCTCGAAAACAGAGTGCGCATCGGCTGGAAGACCGTATCGGCTGAAACCGAGTTTGATATGGGCAGCCGATACAGCTGATATTGGTTACATGATCAATGTCGGGTTTGAAAGAGAAACTGCGATGATTTTGCTAGTCTAGGATGGAGTTCAAGATTGGCAATTGTATCTATTAATTAGGATTTTATGTAATTTCCTTATAGATATTTTCGGTAAGAGAACGCCTTAGGGACTTATTTGTTAGTTGGAGTTGTAATAAGACAATATGAGTCGTGTCCATAATGGACAAGTTTGTATTTTCGGGTATAAATATAAGCCCGGGATCTTGAGAATAAAACAACACCAGTTCAATTAATCTCGGCGCATCGCTAACCTTTTACTCTTTTTACTTTCGATGAGTTCTTGCTTTCGAGTCGAGCTCATCGGTTTCGATCTTCGGCGAAGAGGTAAAACTTGTTATGGCGGTTTGCATCATCAGAATTAGTGTTTACATCTTTATGACACTCTAATTCTATCTTGTGAATCTCCGGGTTTTCATATATATTATATAATCTAGATTGACAATGTTTTCTACTTGCATCGGTCGATCTCTATCTAGGGTTTTGTCGATAACGGCTAGATTGACTTGTTGGATTAAATTATATAATATATCCACCGTCCTGAAAAGACAAACATCGGCTTGATTGTCTAGACATTATGCTTCTTTCCATACTTAATGCTGCATCAGTTAAGTTTGATATATTAAGTCGTGTTTAGAATCATGATCTCTAGTCTGCTTTATGGTTGTTAATAATGAAAGAATCGGGGTTTCAGCCGATCTTACCTGGTA
Source organism: Oryza punctata (assembly GCA_000573905.2). Classification (NCBI taxonomy): domain Eukaryota; kingdom Viridiplantae; phylum Streptophyta; class Magnoliopsida; order Poales; family Poaceae; genus Oryza; species Oryza punctata. The sequence continues at coordinate 22,937,939 of CM002495.2, read as the reverse complement.
TAGTTGTTTCACATAATTTTATGCTCTGTTTAATATGCTATATCTGCCCCTTATATCAGGATCTAATCTAACATAAATATATCAGACTTGCCGCCAATTTGATTAGTGATAGTTAGATATATTTGTTGCAAGAGAATATCCTAGTATAGGGTTGTATCGGAGCTATAGCCGATACGTACTTAAATCTGTACATCGCTATGACATGAGTACATATAATCGTTATATCATGTTATTTTAGACTTGGGCGATTTATACTGTCTCGGTTAAGTCCGATCTATCCCAATTGCTGATTTCTAAAGTAATGTTGATTTATAGATTATATAATACTGATATTTACAGCCGATGGATCAACTTTAGGGTTAGCTTGTCATCGAATATGCCTTACAACCGATTCACCCTACACTGCATCGGCTAGGTTACATCATGATATGACATCGGCTTCTTAGCCGATGGATTATCGTTTACTAATAAAACTTGCATGTTTCATCTTGTTGATTGCAGGATCAAATCAACTGGCACACCCTTGAACCCGAAAGCAAGTTTTGGACATGCACTGGAATTAAGCAGATCTTCTAGGCCAGTGTGTGTTTTTTACATCAACAATGGCATATGTGAATGGATGTGATCACTAAATGTTAATTGTTTTATGAATTATTGTGAATGGGGTTGCTGGGAAAGGGAATATATATATATATATATATATATATATATATATATATATATATATATATATATATGCTTCTGTCATTTTGCAGCAGGCATGGCTAGCAAAGGCGTGAGGCTAGCTAAAAGAATAAAATTTATTTTTTTGGTAAAATACACATCCGTGACGGGTTTTAACTAAAATCCGATTGAGATGTGGTCATCGGTGATGGTTTAACTTTAAGCTCGATTAAGATGTGGTCATCCGTGACGGGCTAAACTTTAAACCCGATTGAGATGACCACATCCGTGACGGGCCTAACATTATGCCTGATTGAGATGACCACATCCGTGATGGGTCTAACATTAAACCCGATTGAGATGGAACCATCCGTGACCGACACCGTACCATACCATCTCAAGTACGATCCCGTGATGGATGAGATCATCGGTGATGGGTCCTAGTTTGATTTATCTGCTTTATCAAACTTATCGGTGTTGGGCTTTAGTCTTGATCCGATAGAGATAGCTGCCATCCGTGATAGCCAAATACCCGATAGAGATGATTTCTCATATCACTGACCTTTGATTCGTGACGGGACCTTTCCCGGCACTAATAAGGCTTATTGAGACGAGATATTCCATGCAGTGTAAATTTGCATCAGCTACGAATTCCTAGTTTCGTTAATCCAAAACAGATCATATTTTGAGGCTTATTTGTTCAGGTAATTCCCCATGCATCACAATTCCAATGTTCATGTAACGCCACACTCGAAGCCGGTTGACATGGCGCAGCAGAGGAGGAGAACCTTCTTGCTCAGCGCCGGCGAGATCCAGTCGCTGAAGCAGCGCATATCGGAGAGCAAAACCGGCGGCAAGTAGCTGCACAACCGGCGCTCTGTGGCCATCTCCTCCCTGGCGTGGACTTCCATCGTGCGCGCCAAGTGCGGCACCCTGGACGCCGCCGACGACGTCTACTTCATGGTGACCGCGGACTGCCGGCGCGCCGGCTGCGCCCGCCGGCCGACGAGGGCTACTTCAACTGCATCGCCATAGCAATCGCCAGGGCCAGCGCCGGCGAGCTGTGCGACGACGGAGCCGGGCTCGCGCGCGCCGCCGCGGCGATCCGCGACGAGCTGGAGTTGGAGGACCCGGTGGGCGACGCGGAGCGCTGGATCGAGCGTCTCGCCACGATCCCCGGGGGGAGGCTCACGGCGGTGGGGTCGTCGCACCGGTACATGGCGTAGGAGACGGACTTCGGGTGGGGCGCGCCGAGCCGCGTCGAGCTGGTCACCGTGTACGGCAACGAGCTGGTGGCGATGCTCGGCCGCGCGGCGGACGGCGGCGTGCAGGTGTTGGTGGTGCTCGGGCGCGCGCAAATGGACGCGTTCGCGGACAACTTCCGGCAACAGGTGGTGGCGTCACTGGCGTGTCCAAACTGAACAGTGTCGCGGTCTCGATCGCCATCATTGATCAGTGAACATTGCAAAATGTGCGAAATAGAGAGTAGTAGTGGCCCTGAATTGGACACGTAAGACGGGAACTTGTTATGCTGTCGGCGTGGTGTAATGCTGAATAGTCTTCTTCTCTTCGTCGTGGGGTATCCAATACTCCCTTCCTCCGTTTTGTTTTATAGTAAACATAGAGTATATTTAAATGTATTGTACATTCTCTTAATGTTTATATATTAGAACGAGGTTGGTTTATTTTCAGATCGTAGAAGTACATAGTAAGTGGTTTGATTTTTTAAGTTAAAATTTGTTAAGTTTAATTTATAGGAAAATTTAACAACATTGAAAATATAAAATTAATTTCATTAAATGTTACATTGAATATAGTTTGATAATATATTTGTTTTGTGTTGAAAATACTATTACAGTTTTATACAAATTTGATCAATCTAAAAGTTCAAAAAAATTAAACGACTTATAATATGAATCAGAGGGAGTAGTTATTAAAATATTTAATCATATGCATGTTCAAATTCCAGGTCTATAAGTACTTTTTAAGAAAAATATGTATATAAGTACTTTTTAAGAAAAAAATGATGAATATGATTGTAAAGAGCAAAGAAAAGGTTTAACTTATACTAGAAAATAAGCGTGCTCGTTGACGCGCCATTTTCATAGCCCGTGTCACTATTGGAGAAGTGATCTTTGCCTGGATGGTAAAAATCACATTAGTTCCGGTTCGAATATGAATCGGGACTAAAGATCATTTTTAGTCTCGGTTAAAATGTGCGTCGGGACTTTATGATCTTTAGTCCCGGTTGATATTACCAACTAGAACTAAAGATCTTTTTAGTCCCGGTTCAAAAAGTTATCAGGCCTCCACTATCTTTGGTCCTAGTTGTTTATACCAACGGGACAAAATAGTACTAAAGCCGCATGCTTCGATCGATCCCCTCGTCCTTATCTCCTCGTACAGCGTGCACGCAGTAGTACTCCTCCTCCACTCCTCCTCCCCTTCTCCCCTTCCCCTCCCACTCCACTCTCGGCTAAGGCGACAGTGGGCGGCGCATGAGGGGGAGGCGGCGGGCGGCGGCGGCACCCTCCCCTCCACCGGATCCGACGGGAGGGGAGGAGGCAGGCGGCGGTGCACGAGGGGGAGGCGGTGGGCGGGAGGCACTCGAGGGGAAGCAGCGGGCGGCGGGTGACGGGCAGCGGCAGGCGGTGAATTTTTGTGAATTTGTGATAATGTTTTTGAATTTGTGGTGTCAATTTGATCTGTTATGTACATTTGATCTATGAACTTGTAATGTCACTTTGATCTGTGATGTTCATTCGATCTGTGAATTTATGATGTTGGTGAGTTTGTCTCAAAATCAATATGTAAACAGCAAAAAACAATGAAAAAAACCTTTAGTCCCGGTTAAAATCAACGGGGACTAAAGATGCTCAACTTTAGTCCCGGTTATTTTAATCGGGACTAAAGATGGGCATCTTTAGTCCCGAATTGGGAGTCTCGGTTTGAAAAACCCGGAACTAAAGGGGGTTTCAAATCGGGAGTAAAGAGGGGTTCCCAGCAGTGTGTATAATCTTAAAGTTGAACCTTTACTGAATCATACCAGAGTTGATGTGCCTTTAATGTTATAAAATTTTGTTATTAAAAATATTGTTGATCAAAACTAGCACCTTAAAGTCAAAAACGTATTTTACGAAGGAAAGGAGTATTTTAATGGTATATAATATTTACATGTGTTTTATGATGGTTTAAAATATCAATTTCTCAATACCTATTTTTTAAAAAAATAATTTTATTTCATTTGTTTGTGTCCTCGAATAATTATCACGAACCCAGTTTCATTTATCATCCATTATTTGGTATATAATTATTTGTTTGTGTTTCATTTTAATTCAGGGATCTAACCTCCAAAGTATGTAGTTTTGCTACAAAATCTGCTGCTGAAAAATATAGTTTTACGATACTGTGGCTGAAAAAATAGTCATAATATATTCAGGGCTAAATCTATAGTTTTATGCATGGTACTGTGGCTTTAAATGATGCAGTTATGTGATAGTTTCTGTCAAGATTTCCGTTGTTTTGCAAGATTTACTCTTTAATATTTGTACAAATATTGTAATACGACAACGCATCATCAAATCATGTGAATTTGATTTGTATGCATGGAGCAATCACTGCAAACTTAGGTGCAAAAGGAACACTGCTAGCGTGTTCAAAATCAAGGGCTCACAAGGGCACATACAAGATACAAATACAACGGACAACAGGTATCCACATAGGCCAAAAGTGGTTCACATAATGAATAGTCAGCAACCCGTGGCATTGCACGAGCTATTATTCTTGATATTATAAATATTTATATTCTAATTATATATAATATACATTAGTTAGATTAAAATTAGAAGAGACATAGCTACGTCAATTACAACTTGCTAATTAATGATTTTAATATTTGAAATTAAATTAACAAACTCCTAAAATTAAGGTCCAAGATTGGTAAAACTTTATATTTTATTGATTTTAGTTTAAGAATTATTAATACTAAAGCATTCAAGGTAGTAAAAACTAAAGAATCTATGATATTTTCAATAGACTATTTTATTCTTAATACTATCAACGTTCACGATATATGTTAAATCCAACTAATAAATGGCTACATCTTTTTTTTATTAATGTGAGAGATCTCTCAAAATACTGAATTAGTATAGGTTCAATTAATAGACTCAATATGTTGCTTAAATAGTTCTTTTTATATCACTACCACACATAATTAAGAAAATCATACAAAATTTTCGTTCATTGTTTTTAATTTGCTAGAAGTTTTAGAAAATTAACATTCAATTTATTTATGTAAAAGTCTATTCAGCAACTAACATTAATGAGAGACCGAGTTAAATGGCAAATTACTTATTACGCTGGTAGATGCAAACCTTCACATTAATAGTTATGCTATATTTTCTTGGTACTAATTGGTCAAATTCGAACAAAGCAGTTAACACTGAAAAAATACAGATGTATAGATGGAAATAAGAAAATATGGGTACACAATCTACTTGATCAACGGCCATATTTTTCTTGTTAACATGGGAGCTCGTATAAAAGTGCCTAATTAGAACCATTATATATAGAACACGAATGAAAATTCTATTCAACCCCTGATGTAAAGTTGGTATACATATAAATCCGGATCAAGGGACCACATGAAATTAAATCCATGAGTAGATCTTACATCTTTTTCTAAACAACATGCAAAAAAAATTGCCAATTGTATTAAAAAAAAGGATGGTTAAAGGTTAATATAAGCAAAGGGATGGCAAGAAAAGCTACAGATTATATGTTATATACTCCCGGTATTAAATCCACTAGTTTATTTGCATGCCCATGATACCATCTTGCTTTCCTACGAATTTAATTACTTTTGATTGGGGGAGAGATCCTATGGAAAATAACATATCAAAACTGTTTGATTGGGGGAGAGAAACTACGGAAAAGTTGAATTAGTGTGCAGCAAAAAAGATAGAGGGTTGATCTTAATTTGCTTCGAAATTAACATCATGTACGTGTGAATTAACGGAGGTTGCTTATGGGTTCGATCCTAAACACTGGTTAGCTAGAAATGAAGTCTCCACACAAATTAAAAGCCATACAAAATCGCAGAACAATCATCACCATGTACTCCCGGCTGAGAAGATCATATATATTTCATCTCATAAAATAAGAATCTGATCCCACCAGGCTGATTTGTGTATATTGCTGTACTCTGTAGGTAAAGTAGGATTTGTGTGCATAGCGATGCCTATAATAAAGAGCATTAAAACCAAGAACAGGTTGTTGTTCGCAGTAATGAATCTTATTCATCTGAAGTTGTTAACATAACAAGCAGCTGATTATGTGCGAAGAACATCCAAAGAAATAAGTAATTAACGGCAACACTTATTATTCCTCAAAAATAAATAATTTGAAAAGAACAAAAAAAACTCATGCATATGCATATGTAGCATGTTGCATAGTTAGAATCAAGCAAACTAACCAGTTTAAGAATGGAACAATCAGTACACAAAAAACAGGCCAATAAAAACCTCAAGAAACTTTTATCAACAGAAATTGATGAGCAACATAAGATCAGATCGATCGATCTCCAAGCCAACAAAGTACGAATCAATACATACGTTACAGCGCAGTTTCCAGATCTGGGCAGCCGCAATACTGACGCCCCTTTCTCTTCTGGGCAGGTGCTCAGGTTGCCAGATCTGTACATCAACCTTCTCCAATCACCGCTGCTGCCATGGCCGTCCTTAATTTCCCCCCTCTGCAGCACATGAGATGATAGCACAAAAACACACAAGCTTGAAGCTTTCTTAAGAGAGGTGTAAAAAAGAAACAGCTAGCTAGCTAGCTAGCAGCCGCAACCGCAAGAACACACAGGGGGTAAGTACGCGTGCAGATCTTGGGATCCGCCAGTAATTTCTCACCAGCAGCATCATTAATCCATCAACTCGAGGTTAATTAATTAATCGCGCGTGAGCTGATATACAAACACTCCAATTTATACAGGTTAATCAAATCACGCGCGATGCTACCTTATTCCCCCGAGGCTGGCTGTAGTGTCGTCCTCCCCCAGATCTCTGGGAAACCAAGACAAAACCTGCAAAGCAGAGAAGGGCAAAAGGAGTATACTATTATGGCAAAGCCATTTAGCTCATGCCAAAATAAGAGTCTCCAAAGCCATCTCCTACTCCTCGTCGTCGTCCTCGATCAGAGAGCTCATGGCACGTAGAGCACCACCCCAACCTGCAGTACAAGATAAGGACGAGGTCCCGCCCTGCCTAGCTTTATCTCCACCGAGTTGCAGCAGCAGCAGCATGCCCTTATCTCATCGGAGATCGATGCGACCATGCGAGAGAGAGAGAGAGAGAGAGAGAGAGAGAGAGAGAGAGAGGGAGCAGTAGAAAATGGGAGAGTGGCATATGCATGCTTTAGGGAGAGGTGTGGGAAGAGCTGACAGAAAGAGAAGTGAGCACGCAGCGGCAGCTGTGTCATCATCATCATTTCATCTCTCTCTCTCTCTCTTTCATGGCCGCCGGCCCCTCTTTCTATCTCTGCTAGCTATCGTGTCGACGGGAAGAAGGGATTGATAGATAGATCGATGCAGTCTGGCCGCTGTGTGCTCACTCTCTTCTGTCAACTACCCCATGCATGCCACCACCCAAAACCAACAAAAGAAAACCATTAGATAGATAGAGGAGAGAGAGCCAGCCGGCTGACGGCGGAGATATGATGTGCCGCCGGATTGGGAGAAGAAAGGGAGGCTAACTAGCTCAGATCTGTGTGTGCCTCTATCTTGGTTGGTGGTGTGTGACTATATAGCATGGTGGATACCGCATTATATAGAGGGGGAAGAGACATGGTTCATCAATCCTTTGCCCCATATCTCCCCATATCTTTTCATGTTTTTCTCATTGACGGCGGTTCTAGCTTAGGGTTTGGCTGCTGCCGTATCCTGGAGAGATACATATATCATGCTATCATGTTTTCAGCATTGACCACGGGGAATAGGGTTATCTGTAAAGAAAATTGTTTTTCGAATGTCTTTCCGTCATATATACCAGCGCATCTGCTTAGCAACACCCACTCACATATTGATTGATATCATTAGATCCACATTTCAATATGTGAACGATGTTTGGTCTATCCGATTTCCTATAGATTTGTTACGTTTGCATTTATTAGTGAGGCGGCTAGATATATTTTTTATTGCACGGTTCAATCATTGGTCGACACGTACTATATTCCTTTTGATTGAGTTGTTGTGGTTTCTCACTATTTTATTGTTCAATGTTTTATCTGACACTTTTTTATGCAGATACTACTAATAAAAGAGTAAAATTCCTTGAGTAAAAAGGTTGTATATTAACATAGAGTGAGCTTTCACGAAACAACATTGTGCACCATTTGAATGACAAAATAGAAATTAGTTTTCATGCATGCGTCACTCTGCCTGCAGATAATTTGGAGGATAAATTATTTAAATTAATCACATATATTCTTGAGTACCAAGTAAGACAGAATGGACTTTATTTGCAAATATAGCTTTATACGAATAATATATAGAGAGCCTTTTATTTTATTTTAATCTTTTCTTGCGGAAGCATCACGGGTGCGCTTTGTACCACACAAAACCACTTTGGGACTCCTGAGTAGCCCTCAAACCATAGCAAATAGAATCTCATGTGCTAGTGCTACGACAGTATACAGTGCATGCGTTCATTGCTACTGTGGCATGGATATTCAAATATAACAAAAAAAATTGAGATATACAACACGAAAACATGTACGAGACATCAGAAAGAACCACCTCAAAATTCTACGTATACGTACACATAGAGAAAACAGAAAAAAAAATCATACCCAGCCTGAATAGTGCACACAAACAGTACACATTAGTATTCTCATAATGCTTTGTATAATTGTTTTTATATATATGTAGTAAAATTAACTGGTGCACCATGGTATCCGGGCACCACAATTCAAATTGACTATATAACTAATTCAAATGAGTATGATTTTTTTTAAAAAAATGTTTAGGTATGAACATTAACTTTTTTACTAACCAGTTCAAAGAAGTTTGAACTAAAATTGAACATTTTTTTTATATTTTGACTCTTGGTATATAACATCCAAACATATGATTAGTTAGGTATGTAATAAGAGATTTTAAAATAAAGTTGAATTTGAGTTATTTTGTTGTTACGTATAGGTATAAATCAAATTGTTATACATAGGTATATACTCACAATTTGAAATTTTTATAAAAATTTGAGTGAATTTTTATATTTCATAACTTGGTGCCCGGACACCATGGTACCCCATATGGGTGTCCTATGTATGTACACACATATATATATATATATATATATATATATATTGCATGTCAAGATGAACTTTTGTATGGTGGTACACATTTTATTGTGTTGCATATTTAAAAAAAACATTTTTTGTGCATATTTTAGTCTATTTTTGTGCATTGGTAGCACGGCGCACTACTGGCAGGGGTATTCCTACATAGAACTACCCCAATGCCACTATAAAAAAAGTTTTCGCTGACGGTCAAAAAAAGGTTTTCGCTGGCGGCGGTGTTAGCCACCAGTGACTAAAGGAAAGTGAAAAATGCTTCATTTTTACTAGCAGACAGCTGACCACCTGCGACATCCATTTTCACAGGCATCATGCTTGAGATAGCAGCCTGTGGAAAATATCTTCCCAAGCAGCTCCATTAAGCCAGCCGCCAGGAAAAAACATTTTTGGTGAAAAAAAAGTGAAATACAAAATACAATTTACAAAAACTTAGAAATCAACTGGTCAAAATTCACAGGGCATATACCAAACATACTCAAAATTCATAGAATTCACAACGAATTCCACCACCCAAACATTCACAAATGCAACTCCACCATTCCAAAATGCACAAAAATAAACAAGCATTCCACACATCACAAATTCACAAATCAAATCAATCACAAAACAATCAGCATCCCAGCCGTGACAATGAGGAGGCATCGATGTCAGCAAGGGAGGGAGGAGGCCATGATGACGAGGGATCCGCGACGCCGACAAGAGGGGGTCCCACGTTGGTCTTCGTGAGGCATCGGTGTCGGCAAGGAGGGCGGAGGTCGTGACGATGAGAGATCCGCAACGCTGCCGCCGATGAGGCCCCGCGACTGGCGGCGGTGATGGAGAGAAGAGGGAGGTCGGAGAGCCGAATAGAGAGGAGGGAGCCGGAGGAAGGTGGGAGAGAGGGGCAAAGAGATCGAGGCTAGGGTGGGTGGGGTGGTGGTGGGCCTGGTCTATTTATAGGGTGATAATGTTCTCGCTGACGGTTGTTTAAGTGGGCCGCTAGTGAAAATAGCTATATTTTTGCTAGCGGTCTACATAATCTAATCGACAGCGAAAATCGATTTTCACTAGCGGTTCTTAGCCCCCACCCCTCATTACAATTTTATAGGTAGAGCGTGTCCAAGACTGCCAGCAAAAATAGTATGGTACCACCATGAAAAACCAATCTTGTAGTAGTGTGCATTGAACATCACGTAGCATTTGTATTTCTTTGTTATTTTAGATCCTATGAATTACAATATAATCCCTGCATTTCAAAATGTATAATATCGTTGACTTTTCGCATAACGTTTGATCATTAGTTATATTTAAAAAATTAGTATAAATATTTATAACTATATGTTAAGATTATATCTTATTTGATGATATTAGTTAGTCTTTGAAATAGTATCAAAAGCACAATTAACTAAGTGGGTTAGGAATCTTCAGTTATGCGTACATCTACCCTATAGTTCAATAAATGATTTCACTCATCACTCGTTTTTTCGTTCTTTCATTCATCGCTCAACAGTTCAGATTATCTCTGTTAAATCCAACGGATGGAAATCATCCAACGAAAGCGCATGTGGGGTCACCCAGAAAATCACGCACGCGATCTCCCCCAGTCCCCCTAACGCATTCATCGTTGCCCCCAAGAGGCCCAGATTGCACAACTCACCCTCGCCGCATATCGCGCTGCCGCTGACCCCGGTCTCGCCCTCGCCCAGATCGGCGCCGCCACCAACACGACACTTCGCCGACCCCGGTCTCGCCATTGCCCAGATCAGCACCGCCGCCAACCCGACGCTCCCCTTCTGCCCATCGCGACACCTCGCCCTAGCACCGTCGCCGATTCAGCCTTACCGCCATCACCGATTCACCACCGACAGGTCGCGTCCATCATCTACCCTATTCTCCATTATGCCACCGCCAATTTGGAGCGCCTACCTGATCGGCGCCCCTCTCTGCCTTGTACAGGGAGATCCTTTCTCTTCTTGATTTGAACCTTTCTTTTCTTGATTTATCCCGCGTTGGACCAAAATTTTAAAGGAAATGACATTTGCTGATCGTGCAGACTAAAGGCTTGAAGAATACTGCCAAGACTCGCCCATCTGAATGCGCGATAGTTAAGAGGACATTTCTTTTGCTGAAGGTTATTTCATCCCTTTCACTAATCTATTTACTGTACAGTGGAATAATGTAACATTTATTTTGTTATGCACTGTTGTAAATCTGATGAGAATTTCTAATGTTTAAAATTTCCTGCATAGTGTTTGCAAATCAAGAAAAAAAATATTGTCCTAATTACTGTTACAAGGAGAGATGTTTCAGCTTTTTTATGTGTTTTGTCTGATAACTGCAAAGGATCCACATTTGTTCTGGATTTCTTTTTTGTTTCAAGTTTGCTGGTCCTACTGCATCTGCATGTACTAGAGGGCAAGGAGGAAGATACGAAGAAGTAGACCAAGGATTTTTGCAACGTTTCTTTGGGAGTTTATTTATATCTTATTTTTTGTTCTGGTTTTTAGGATTCTCAGGTAATTTCAAGGGGTATAAACAGTATATTAGAATATCTTGATAAGTAGTATAATTAGAGATGTAATTTTTGGGGTGTATGGAATGATATGTCTTGTTTCATCTCTTTTCTTTTAATATTAGCACAATTCAAATTTATGTGATCAATGGTATTGTGAAACTTCTCACGAGTCAACCATACTGACAGGTTGTGAAATTGTGCTCTCTTTTTTTTTTCCTTCGAGTAGTTTCATCCAGATGTGAATTCTAATTAAAAAGGGAAACTGATGTCTTGGTTTGAATTGTATTGATAAATTTTAGATTGGATGAGGGCAGCGTTGCAATCATTCTTGTGTATATATTATTGGAGTATATTATTGACGAATGATTTTGGTAGGTGTATAAATGAATGTACTGACATATATATGTGATCCTCCGTTACCAGATCAGTGTGAACAGTTGCTTCCCACCCACATAACCTCTTTCCCTCTTTCCCTGCATTGAAGGTATACCCAATTTTTTCGCTTAATTTCCTTTACTGTGTGATGTCAATTTTCAGTATTTCTGTAATGGGGTTCCGATGAGATAAACACGAGATTATATGTACTGAAAAATACCATTTTGTACCGCGGGAATACCATTTGCTTACATATTAGTGATATCTCGGTATTTGAGAAGGCATCCAAGTGCACTGTAAACCTGTGGTTATAATTAACCAATTACTATCCTTTTTATTTAGTGAAAATATACGATGGACTAAATTTGTGCTTTGGCACTGCAAAGTCTTCATCCATGGCTTACTATTTTTTAGTAAGGATCAGGACCATTTCAGCTGTTTTAATGACTTAATGGTACTGTTTTATGCAAAATTTGAAGATTTTACATTTTGTGGTAGTTCAATGTGGGTTCAATGTGATTGGCCTATTTTGGAGCTTTTATATCTATGCTCTGAAAATTAATGTATGAAGTATATTTGTGAGATAGTCAAATTAATGAGGAAAAATCATTTAATTTTAGAAATATATATCCTATTTATTATTACATACGCCGTGATTAATTTATTAGCTTCAGCATTAATCTCATCTTATCGGTACTGGGATGTTGGTCATTTCCAACTCTTAGTCTTGCTATTTTTTTTTCTTCTTTTGCTCGTTCATAGACTAGCTTGGCAAGGAATCTCCCTCACAAATTCAGGAAGGAGGACAGCATAATCAGGTACCGCATACTCTCCTCCAGGTTGTTTAAGCAAGGGCATTTGTCCATCCTTTATCTTTTTAAAGCAATTTGCTGATAATTATGCAATAGATTTCCCTCTTAATAATTCTAATGGAAAAAAATTGCAGATAACCTGCTCATTAGATCTTATCCTCATTTTAAAACTCCTTAAATTTGATAGTACTTATTGAAAAGGTTAACCAATATGATTCCCAAGTCAGAGTACATGATTTATTACGCTTTAACCTCTACATATCAATGTATGGGAGTTGTCAATTTCCTATACATATTGACTCAACACTTCTCTTGTTAACACGATGCAATACATCCAAAATACACTATTTGCATATGTGCTTCGGTTTCATACACCGACTATTTACACTTTCGATACATTGTAGTGTACTGTTGAACTTTGAGTCGTTTTTCTCACTAAGAAATGGACGTTGGTGTGCGTGTTGGTGTGGTTCATCAAGTCCGGGGACATGGACAAAGGACCGATGATGAACGTGGTGTTTGAAACGGGCAATGGTGATCTGGTGGTGCTGGCATTCAACGCCGTGGGTGACTAGGCAAATGGCTAAGTGGCTGCAGCACTGGTACCCAGGATGGTGGATGCCGGTGTGCTCAATATGACCAGCGAGCAAGGAGGTGTGCTGAGATGCAGCAGTCGGATCCTTTTCTTCCCATTGTCAAATGGGATGACAAGCCAGTTGGTGATGGTAACTGCTATCAATATTCTTCATAACCGAAAGTAAGTAGAATTTCGCATGAAAAATTCATCAGCCATTGAAGCATCTGAATTGATTCAAGTATATTCTAATTTTACAAAGCATGAAGTAGGGACTGCTGGTGGTTTACTGCCATTTTATAACAATTTATTTTTTTAAAGATAATCATAGTAGCAAATACTTGATGAAATACTAACTCTCTTAATATCTAGTTTATTATAGGATTGCATGCACTTGAAAGAATTCAGGATAGTTGGTATATCCTTATACTCTATAAATTTGCGGTTCAAATTTACAGCATGTTCTATAAACTAATTCATAAATGACAAATTTCACTTTATTATGCAGAATGACAAAAAATGCTTTTGCACTATTTAACATGCTTTGCGAAGGCATGAGGACTGATCCAGATAGGGTTCTTGTTACTTATGATCAGACTTGAGCTAGACAATGACTCCTGAAACTTTGGAAGGTCATTTCTGTATAATTATATCCTTCTATTTAGGTTAAATTTATCTCCCATGATTAATATAATTTGTAAAATAATCAAAATGCTTCTCCTTGTAATATGAAGTTTGGTTTGTATTATTTGTAGGCAATATGTTTTGTTTATATTCCTAAGATACAAACGTTGTGATTTTATATTTTGGAGGCTATGTAATTAGCAACAATATAAAATAACTCTCTCCATAGTTCTTTTTTCCTAAATATTAAATTTATCTTATTAGATACTTGGATACCGAAACATGTGCCGTGATTCTGTTGCAAAAAATTATTGTTCCCATAGGAAAAATTCTGTTGCAATTACTAGCCAGCTATCCTTAATTTACAATTTTTATTGGCGGGGGATCCTAAATTGTCATTGAGAGAACCTGCTTTTGTGCTTAATGTTCTTTGAGATTTATGCATTAGATTTTTTGGTCCAGCTAAGCTTAGCACATGGAACTGCAGATGAAGGGATCAAAATCAACATCTAGGCTACCAGGATTGAAAAGGTTGCTTGGTGGGCTTGCATATGGATGGGCTACCAGGAATCCAGGATATGTGCTACAATGTGGCTCCGGATGTTCATAATCTGCTTTTGGGTTACTGTTTCTGTTGAGGGTATCAATTAATTAACCTACACACTTACATTGAAAAACAGTATCTGTGTGTGCAATTGGCCATTAATCAAACTATTAGGTGGCACTTTCTCTGATCATATATATGCCGAATGCAGTCTCACTCTCCCAGTAGCAGAGGTCATACGTCAGAGTTGAAAGGTCAATTAGTGCATAACAGTTTGGTGTTAATCACATACCTAACTCATATCCATAGGAGAGAATGTTGTTGTTACTAGTATAACTAGTAGGAAAGCATGCATGTCTGGGAAGTAATAGATCAATGTGCTAATTCTGTTGAAACACTTGCATGTACTGATTCAACTTGGAAAGGCAAATCGATGTCTAAACATAACTTTGCATTTGCATTCCTTTTTTGTGCTCAATGTTTCTTGATTACCACTTTGATCCATGATTATTAATTGCCATGCAATTTTTATACTTGGCCTTTTAAATGTTTTTTATCTTGACCTTACAATATTTATGAAATCAGTGTTCGAATTTGGACTTGCTATGTATCTATATTTTATTCAGCAAGATGTATATGCCAGAATATAGTTTTGAACCAGCAAGATGCATATCCCCCAATCTGTCATGCTTGAATCTGCAAACATTGTATTTTCTACTTCTTATGTCCCACTAGCAAAATGAGATTAACTGTTAATATTTCCTCTCTACTGTAGCAGCGTGAGCAGGGGTACTATCTGATGGTGGTCGGCATGATGATGCAGGGGGTAGCGGTTCGGGTGTGGCAGATCTGCTTGTGCTACCGAATGTTTTTTTCTACTTGCTTATGCTCGCAACAGGTTAATGAAATAATTCTCTATCAATCTTTTTTTATGTGGAAATATATTGTCCTCATATATGTACTGAAAGTATTAGATAAATCACTGATGGTCTTTAATTAATATTTTGACGTAATATGATATTATTGTACTGCTCTTTAAATATGTTTGGCATATGATCTGGATCGAATTAAACGCAATTGGACTGCTTGAAAGAAAATTATTTTTACTAACATGATATTTTAATAATTTATTAAAAAATATGATGGCAACATAGCGTTAGCACGTGCATATTACTAGTGATTACGGGTAGAAATATATAGTTGCATGTTCACTCCGTAGTTATTAGGATCGGACCGGTAATTGAACCGGCGAGGACGTCAGTTCACTGGTTCATTGGTTCAACCGTTTAAACCTGGTTGAACCGCCGGTTCAATTGTTTTGAACCGGTCAAATTGAACCGGCCACAAACTTAACAACATGTATATGGTTATATACAGATATACGTTATCACATGTCTGGAATATGGATCTTAGAAAGCAATTATCAAGCACATCACATTAAATTTAAACTAAAGTTCAGCACTACAATTGAGGTCCGACTTCTCCTAAGGATACAAATAAACATAAACCCTAGTTTAGATTCACAATCACACATCCAACTCCAACACAAAGCTCCAGCTCAAGGATTACAGTTCACATTTCACACATCAAGCAAACACGAAGGTTAAACTTGATAGGAAGCAAACATTTAATAATTATAAAAGAGATGTCAGTCTTCATGTCTAGGTTCAAGATCATCAGATCCAGGATGATGAGAGCTTGTACCTTCACCATGTTCATTGGACATAAAAAGATCAGGGCATGCATCATCGTTGTTGGTCATATCTTCATTTTCTTCAGTGATATCAACCTCAACATCATTCAAATTTAACTCTAAATCTGCAAGAAAAAGAGGGTGCAAAGTTAGAAGCTAACATACACAAAAGATGCAAGTTCAGTTTATTTTGATTTCCCCAGAGATAATACATTACCATCACTGCATTGTATGATCAATCCCGCCAAGTCATTTCGAAAGGGGTTCAGCTCTTCTAAATTAAGACGAGATGGATTATCTTCTACAGTCCATTTTTCATTACCCTTTCTAATTTCCTCTAAACTGATTGGGTCATAATTTCTAGTAGTCATTTTGGACCTAATGCAAAGAAATTGAATATATCAACATTACTGTTTGGACCTGATGCAATTATGTGAAGTGGAGAACATGGTAAAAAGGAGAACCATCGATGCATCCTCAGGTTGGAATGAACATACACAAGATCATTTAGCCTCTGATGCTCAAGTCTATTCCCCTTTTTGGAGTGCATGTACTCAAACAAGCTCCAGTTCCTCTCACAGCTAGAGGCACTACAAGTTTGGCTTAAGACGCGCATGGCTAACTTTTGTAAATTTGGGGCACTGCACCCATAAGTTTGCCACCACTCATCTGTGTGGAAAAACACAAGTAAATATTGCTAAAAGCTAATAGAAAAGTAATAGATAACAACCTAAATAGAGGGAGTTACCACTTACCAGCAAGCATATGTTGTCGATCATTCCTAGCAGTTGAACGCCCAAAATCGCCTTCTCCATTTCTGAAAATTCTCATCTCCCTTGTCAGTCTTTCTTCTTGTTTTTGGTTCAGATGTTGATTCTTGAGTAGTTGATGTAGGTGTACTCCCATCAACAGGAGTATCTGAAGAACCCATTGCTGTCAAAAATACAAATAATTACTAATATTGATCGATCTAAAAAAAATCAAAGCTTCAGTACCAAAGAAGTATATATGCATTATATTCTTCAGTACAACTAGCAAAGTAGCAAATTTGCATCTTCTAGGAAATCAAGATCTGAAGAAAAATTCATAATAAATCTCCACTACTTCACTGGCAATGGCACACAGGCATAGTGCAACTAGCAGAGTAGCAATTTTATTAGCAAATAGCAAGTCACCAACGTACCATCTGCCATGGATGAAGCTTGTGTCGATGGAGCTTGCGGCCTACAGGTGGAGCGTGGAAGAGTTGAGCTTGCCTCAGCGATCTGCTCACTGCTCGGTGGAGATTGGAGATGGAACAGCTGAGATGGTGTCGCCGCTCGTCGGAGCCGGACTACCGTGCGCCTGTGCCGGTACAGGCGTACAACACTTCAGCCGTTCAGCAGCGTCGTCGTCGTCGCCGCCGCCACCACCACCACCGAAGGAACGAGAATACGAGATGGGAATGGGATTGAATCAAATCCTCTTCCCCATGAGCTGTAACCCTAAAAATTGTATGTTTACAATCTTGTCCATGCCTTTGTTGTGTCACACTGAGAAAAATGAGGGGTAACTTGGTCCAAATACAAAAACCGCTTGGTTCAGTTAAAACCGCCCGATTCGCTGGTTCCATAAAAAAAGGCCGGTTCGAGCGATTAGTGGTTCGATTGCATAGACGGCCTTTGAAGTGAATCGAGCCACTGTAGTCTCTGGTTCCGGTTTTTAGCGGTCGAACCATCGATCCGGTCCAATCCTAATAATAACTATCCTTCACTCACTCGAGTCAAAAAACACAGTGAAAATTACTTGTCTCATTGTCTGTAGCAATTAGCCTATTACTGGTTCGCTGTCAGGGTCATAATGCTTTATTCTCAACTAGTGAAGCACATTAATTAAATCGCTATTTGCAACAGTTTCGATACATCAAAAAGAGCGCCCCGTTTCAGCAGATCTCCGCGCACAACTACGGCACTACGCGCATCCAGACCAACTACGGCACTACGGCACCAGCCTCTGTGTTCCAGCCCATGTTAGACGGTCGACAAATTACGGGCCAATAAGTATGGGCCGCACGTACGTGGCAACAGCGTTTGAGTTGGGCCGGACCTAGGTACCTTGCAACCGCGTTCCGGGCCAACTAATATGGGCTGCACATACGTGGCTACCACGTTCCGGACCAAAAATATGTGTGCCTCACCTACACGTTCTGGCCCAACTATATGCGCCACGTATAAGTTCTAGCCCACGTAAAGTATGAGGCGGACCATTCAAAGCGACGAATTAGTGCGACCAAATTTTAAATATAAAAAACTACCCGTACGTTACAACAAGGAGAAAAGATGAGAAAATTAAAAAAATTTTAAGAAAAATTTATATTACGTAATTAATTAAAATACAAATTTTCTGAAATAAAGTAGGTAGGTGTTGATGCAAAAACACGACGGCCTGGGAGACCTGCTTAGTTCTAGTACAGGTCCAAAACAATGATAAGATGCGGGCGTGCCAGTCAGTTTGATCCTACAACTGACAAAATATGTGAATAGCAGATAAACAGCCAATCGGCTGATAAGCCGATGGAGTGATTCCAGCCAATGCCGATGCCAACCGATATCCAGCATAGATCTTGATACTTGAGTAAATAATGGCACAAGGATAATCGGCTGATGATAATGTAATAAAACAATAACATAATCCAGTAGAAATCAATCGGCTAGTAATGATAGATTGAATAAGCACTGATCCGAAGGTTAAAGCATTCATCGGCTGGAGGTCCGATGTCAATAAATCAAAACGATTAAATAAATAGTGAAACCTTTGTTGTCATCAGCTAAAACTAACTTGTAAGTAATCCTTATAAGTCAATGCAACGTCCAGATAACTCATCGGCTGAAACTCCACTGAAACCCTTATTGGCAATCAAGAGGTAGACTAGAGATTATGGTTCTTAGCACGACTTAGTAGATCAAACTTAACTGATGCAGCACTAAGTATGAAAAAAAACACAATATCCAGACAATCAAGCCTTTGACTGATTTTCAGGGTGGTGGATACATTATATAATCTAAGCCAACAAAGTAATCTAGCCGATATCGATAAAACTCTAGATGGAGATCGGCCGATGCAAGTAGAAAACATTGTCAATCTAGATTATATAACGTATATGATAACTCATCGGCTAGCACTCCGATAAGACATTAGCATGAACCTATCGGCTTAACAAGATTTATATTATCAACAACAATATAGTAGGTCGACCTAACCGATGCAGCACGAGATTGTATATGATAATCTAATACTTGATGAACCGATAAATCTGTCTAATGTGATGGATATAACAAATCTATTTAGAACAACATTGTGATTGTAGAGATATATCGCCTAAGACAGAAGATCAGACTTAACCGAGACAGTCCCAACTAAACCGATGCGTCTCTAAATACAATACAATTAAGATATAATTGAGATATCAGATAAATATATCAACCGAACCAGAGCGATCCAAGAGATCGAAACGATGCAGCCTTGAACAACACCAATGTAGCCGATAAATTCACCAGGACTTGACGGAACGTAGGGCTTACCCCTTCGCCGGAGATTGAAAGCCGATGCAGCCCCGCGTCAGGTGCCAAATTCCGTCGGTTTGATAAGTAAAAACCTCAGAAAGAGGGTGGCGATGCGCCGAGAGTAGTTGTATTGATCGAGAGATAATTTACAAGGACCCTGGGTGTCCATATTTATACACATGGGTAGATACTAGTCCATATCGGACACGACACAAACTTTCCTAAAAATAAAAGGAAAAACATAAAGTCCCTATCGGACACTAAACACACTTTCCTAAAATTAAAAGGAAACTAACGACTCTGCCTAATTAATAGATAAATTGCCATGCCGCATCCTCCTTGAACTCGGTCTCTTCTAGATAAGCTTTCTTTAATAGATTAATTTTCTTAACCGAATTTGGTAAGAATCCGACTGTTGGTGATTAATAGCTTCCATCGACCGATTGCAGGATTCTGAAGCCGATACTAACTCTAGGCCGATGATGATTTCGAGGCTTACCAAATTTCGTCATCAACAGTAGGTGTAAAATTAAATTAATTTATAAGTAAAATAAAGTAAGTGTGAGAAATAAAATTATATGGATGGATTTAATTTTTGTTAAATTATCCATGATTAATTACACTCTCTGAAATTTTCTCAAAATTTTCACAGGTCAGTTGTTACTTTTAATAATACAAATACCATTTAAATATTTATTTAAATAAAAACATTTTTTTCATTTTGGGCCATGTTCGGCCCAGAAAGCTCAACCCGCAGCCCAGTGAGTAACAGAAAGTCTAAATAACCTCCCCTCTAGACCTGTCTCCTCAGTCTCAGCCCGCAAGCGCACATTCGGTGAAAAACCGAAAGTCTAATTAGCCTCCCTGACGGTTGAAAAAAAGTCTAATTTACGTTCCCTTCGGCCCATTTTCCTAACTTCTCTCGTCCGCCTCAGTCCGCAATCGCATGTTCAGCCAAAAAACATGAAGTCTAATTGACCTACCTGACCATCGAAAAAATACGATGAAAGAAAAGTTAAGAATTTTTTAATTATATTAGTTAAGATAAGATAAGATATGGGCCTCACCTACACATTCGATATGCAGTCATGCAGGGTTGGAATCCTTCCTATGCACGTAAAACGGCACAGTGAATTAAGTATTGGCTTAAAAAATTTAAATATAGTTTAATATAATTTAAGTAAAATGTATGAATGGTTATAGAACTTATTTAGATGTGTTATATAGGTCACTTACTTCCAAGATACACATATGAGTTATCAATGTGAGTTAAGTGTGTTATTTGTCTCTCTAACTATTTACATGATCATACCTTATACACATGGCATGTCACCCATGATTGGAAAAGTTTCTTTTGGATATGTGTAGAAAAATGCATGTGTATTTTTTTTTTCCTTTTTCAGAGTACCAACACTTAGCAATACACGAAATTATACGACCAAATCATTTTACTTGTGCCTGTTTTGAAGAGTTCTCAGTCCTCTCTCTTGTTTGCCATCAAATCCTATTAGAGATGAGAATGACGATAGCAACCAGCTATGAACATAAACAGCGATAGAGGCGAAATCCTAGGAGACAGCTGTTGTGTATGTTCAGATGTAATTTTTTTTGAATTCTAGATGGTATGCCTTATGTACAAAATATGCTACGTGAACAGATAGATAGACACAGATAGATAGACGAATGACACACTTAACTTAAATTAGTGATCTAAATGTGTATTTTAAAAGTATAGTGATCTATATGATAAGTTAGATGATCCTTCATGCATTTTACTCATATAATTCTATAGAGCAACTTTCAAAAACTTTTATAAAAAATATCACGTTTAGCAGTTAGTAGGGGTGGGCACTCAGTTTTTTCGTTTTAATAGGGCCGGTCTTTTCAGTTTTTATATAAGTCGGTTTATGTAAAATACTCACCGAAGGTATACTGGTAGCCATGGAAAAGATAAAAACCAAGACTTCTAAAACCAATCAACGTCGGGTCGGGTTTATCGGCTTTCGGTTTATACCGAAGAACGGCGCGCTCAACGAGTAACTGCCTGCTGATCTTCCACCAGCCAACCACTAGTCGCCTCAGCTGCTTAATCATCCTGGCTGCTGCTAATGTCCTCGCCTTTCCATGCCACCACTGCGATGATTCCCATTTCCAGCACAAGCTCCAGGAGCGCGCGCGGCGCCAATCCTTCTGCATGCGCTCGGCCCCGACGGCGAGCAGAGCGACCACACGAATCCCCCACGCACATTGCGAATTGATTTTAGTAACAATACCTTTTTAATAGAGAATTGCAGAACTACAGTTCAGTCACCCGAAATCACAAATTTAGCACCATATCAAACAACTAAGGGTCTGTTTGGTACAGCTCCAACTCCTAAATTTAACTTCAGGAGTGAGATCTGGAGTGGAGTTGTGAAACTACCTAAACCTAGCTCCACCTCTCTAGTTCATTTTGTGAGAGAGCTCCACCCAGCTCTACTCCCAGTTTAGGTGGAGCTGAAACTGTTTGGTTGAGCTCCAGCTCCAGGAGAGGTGGAACTGAAACTGGAGCTGTGCCAAACAGACCCTGAAATTCAATAGGAGATAGGTATCCATATCGAATAGCAGTAGTTCGATAGGATAATAAGATTTTTTTTTTCGATTCTTTATTATGCAGGTGTGTATGGGATACTGTGCAATTGGGATCTATGGAACAACCTATGTTTGACGTGTCATCCTACACAGCGGCGGAGGACGAGGTAGGACGAGGTCTGGCGCGAGCCATACCCTCGACCGAGTACCCCTACCCTCGACTTCCCCCCTGTTCCCATACAACCGCGCGAGACGAGCACATGGTGGTGGCGTCGCTAGCCGCTGCCTAGGACACGTGGGCGATGGATGGCTCGAGCTGCTATCTTATGGGCCGCAACCTCATTGATCTTGATTTTCTTCCTTGCGTTAATCTGCCAGCTGTTTGACTGATTTAACTTAACCCTAAATCCCCAATTCCCCTTTCTTGTGTGGTCTGAGATGATGCCAATGCCACGGCCGGACAGCGGCAAGGGCGTTGGCAACTTAGCATGCGGCCAGAAGGAGTGGCGTGCAGCGTACTGGTCTCGGACAGGAGGAGGAGCGATGTGCAGCGACCCGGCGGAGCGGCGGTTCGACAGCGGCGTTGGGCGCTCCTATGGGGGCACGGCGGCGGCAGCAAGCAAGCGCGCCGTGTGCAGTGCAGCGTGTGCCTTGCAGTGCAGACGAGGCAGGCTGCTGGGCAGGTAGAGGTAGGCACGCAGGCAGCTGCGCAGGGGAGCAGGCGCCAGGCAGCACGGGGCAATGGCTGAGCCAGGCTCCATATGCCATCTCTCTCTTTTTTTTTCCGTCCTCCGCCACTGATTCTACCTGTGGCAGGGCCAATCGAACTCCAAATGTTCCATAGGCCTTCATGCATGCACTTTTCTTATTTTTATCCGGCCAATCAACCTATCGAATGATTATTATTTTTTTCGACATGCACCTTATACGTACTTGTCAAATGACAGGATGCTAAATTTATGATTTCAGGTGATCAAACTATAGTTTTACAATTGTCTGATCTGATAAATTAGGGATATGGGGAAAAGTTAATGGGCCTTGTGTAGCTGGGCCAGGAGGGAGACACACATATTGGTTTCTCGGTATTGTTTCTCGGTAGTTTGGTTTAAGGGAGTTGAAGACCGGAGTAAAAGAGTTATTTAACTATTTGTCACTTTTAAGATGTGATATTTAATAATTTATCATTCATAGTTTATGATACGTGGATCTGGTGTATTTATGACATGAGTTTAGTGATCTTTAAATATTATATGTTAGAGTGGCAAATAATTAAATATCTCAAAGAAAAAATCACACACTGAACTAAAAAAATCAACGATTTTGCAATATATTGACAAATTTTCTCCTAAAAATTTAACACATGTAAGGCTCTCTTTGACACAGCTATGGATCCAAATTTTCTTAGAGCTAGGTATTCTTAACTCCACCAATCAATGGATCTGGATCTACGATTATGTTGATAATTATTTTGTGCACATTTTAGATGAGATTTAAATTTTAAACCACTATAATTGTACAAACTTCAAGTCTACCGTGGATCTCAGATCTGAAGTTGTACCAAACATGAC
Organism: Oryza punctata; assembly: GCA_000573905.2. Taxonomy (NCBI): domain Eukaryota; kingdom Viridiplantae; phylum Streptophyta; class Magnoliopsida; order Poales; family Poaceae; genus Oryza; species Oryza punctata. Next base: position 22,914,121 of record CM002495.2, on the reverse strand, counting down.
CTAAACTTCAAGTCAGTTGCAGAATTTTGGAAAAAGGCACCACCACTTTCTTATCTACATGGTGAATTCTCAGGTCCTCCAATATGCCTGCAGTAATAGTTCAGTCTAAGCAGGTTATCAAGTGTGTTTGCATTTAACGGTTCAGCACCAGGAAGTGAGATATAAAAGCACTGCTAATTCGGATCTGCGTCAGATCGAGCAGATTCAGTGGGTGCAGTTTGGGAAGAGCAACAGAGCGCTCAGTTTGGTATCAAACGGGTCCGTTGTGCAGATTTGGTCGATCTGACAGTGTGAATCAGAAGAAACAGCAGAAGTCAACAGACCAGTCCAGAACACCCGCACCTTAGCTTTCTTTCTAGCCATCCTGAATCTCGAGACGAGATTCTGATAAGGGGGTAGATTTGTCACGCCCCGATTTTCGATCGGGATTAAAAATTATTAAATAAAGCATTTCTAGAATTTATATTAAAAGTTAAGTAATCTAATCAAGAGAAATAATGAGGAAATTAAAATTTCCTTTAAAATTCATGGCTGGAAATATTTTTATAATATTCTCTGTGCTCTAAAATACTCTCTGGAATTTCCCATGAATTTTCGAAGCTCAAGATCTAATTTTTATAGCACAAAGTTCATTTAATCAATTTAATTAAATAGGAAAATAAATTATTTTTCTCCTCCTTCACTTTGGGCCGCTTTTGGTCCAAAGTCCTCCGTCCCTTCCCACGGCCCTCTCCCTCCCGGGCCGGCCTCTCTCTCCCTCCTCGGCCCAAGGCCGCCTCGGCCCGCTTGGTCCCTCTCCCTCTCGCAAAGTTCACATCGCCTCCCTCCTCTCTCCTGAGCCGCTGACCGGTGGGACCGCGGGCCCCACCTATCAGCTCCATTCCAACCTCCAGTCGGGCCGGCAACCACCGCCTCCCCCACGTTGCCGCCGATTCTGCGCCAGTGGCCCACCTCCTCCACCCCGCAAGCTCGCCGAGTCCACCACCTCCACCTCCTCCACCTTTCCCCCCTCTCTCCCCGCAAATCGGCGCCGGTTCGAGCTCCACCTCACCCACGTCGCCGCCCCCACTTCGCACCTCCTTCCTCTTCCGGGCCCGTGTGCTGCCCCCGTGCCCTATAAGGCCCCTCTCCACACTCCCCTCGTCCGTTTCCCCACCTCCACCGAGTTTCCCCGTGCCCGGAACCACCTCCACGCCACTACTCTAGAGTGCTGCTGCTCACTGCCACCCTCCGGCCACGCGTTGCCGCTGCTCTAGCCACCACCGTGCACCGCCACTAGCATCAACAGCTTCACCGCATCGAGGACTACCTCCACTGCCCTCCATCTTCGCCGGAAACCCGCTGGAGCGCCATCTTCTCCGTGAAACCGAGCCCAGCCGCCCCTCGCCGCCCATCGGTCGTGTCTCCTCGCCACCATAGCCACTCTCGCGCCCAGCCGCCACCTTCGCCGGCTCCCCCGCACCTCACCACCCCTCGGCCTCCCCTCCTCCTTCGTCGGGCACCGCCGGAGTTGTCTCGCCGCTACACCCTGTGGAGCGCCGCCACCTCCCTCCGCCCGTGCCACCGCTTGCTGCTAAATCCCCGCTGTTGCGTCGCCGGTGAGCACCCGCCCCTCTCCTCCCCGCCTCTCTCCATCTCTTCCCGCGACGCCGCCGCGTCAGGTGGTCACAGGCGGTGACCCCCGAGCCAGTCGCGCTGTGCCGCCGGTAGGGCCGGCGCCGGCCTCCCGCCCATGCAACCACACCCCTATCCACCATCGCTGCCGACGGGCCGATCTCGGTCGCCCGTTTGGCCTCGGCCAATCTAGGCCGTGCGTGCCCCTGGACCACCCCGTGGTCCCGGTCCACGGTGCACCGGCTGCCCCCTTCCCCGTTGACGCGTGGGCCTACCTTTGGTGGACTCGGTCCACACCAGCCCCTCACTGACGCAATAATCCTTGATTTCTTTTAAGAAAATAAATATTAATTGCAAATTATATTTAATTCCATAAATCCATTTAAATGGCTCAAAACTTCTAAAATTCATAACTAATTCATACAAACTCAAATATGAGCCATTCAACTTGCAAAATTCATCTAAATTTGAGATCTACATGTTTGTTTACTTTTAATTTACTGTTTACTTGGTTTTTATTAGAGTTTTCCTCATTTTTTGTGTCTACCTGTAGATTCCGCTGTTTCAGATGATCGCGTTCGCAAGGAAAAGAGTTCGGAATATCAGTCGAAGAACCAAGGCAAGTCACACATTCCCCTTGAGCATGTTGAACCTAATTTATAAATGTTTTATCGTTTGCAAATAAAATTGCATGTTTGGTTAATTACATAGAAATAGGGTTTACCTATCTGCTCCTTTGTGTCATGTTTATTTGATATCCGTCTTTTGTCAAACTTGGGTGATAATTTGACTAGATTGTGTCACTTATGTTGATATTGCTAGAATTACATTATTCTTAGCCATGCTTAATTACCACTAGCTCACGATATGGGATATTCACACTACATATATTTAGTATCTTGATGAGCTGTAATCTCGTGATATCTGGCCATGTTTTATTGGTCGTAATTATCCAACTAAAATATGGCTTAATGGTGGGCTGTGGGTGCATGGTTTGCTAATCGCGCCCATGGCAATTAAGGACCGGTTCTCGGGAAACCCTGGAAGACTAACAATGCTTACCACAAGCAAGCGTGGGCAACTGCTAGACTTGTAGTATAGTTTTTCCCTTTCTGACGTTCCAAGGCAAGGGTGGGCAGGATGGAGTTTCGATGGACCGAGGTTTTACTGGTCTATGCGGCTGCCGGATTCACCTAGGCACGAGGGGGGCTGCCTACCTTGGATATAAAGGTAGGGGCGAAACCTGAGGTGTGTTGCGCTTGGTTAGAGGGAGTTATGCGGAGGGTCTTATCACAATCACTCGGCATGGTGATGTGTCATGCATGGCACGGTAACATGACAGTGGATTGTGTCTTCTAGGTACAGTTGTGCACCTCTAGCCAGAGTAAAACTATTCGAATAGCCGTGCCCGCGGTTATGGGCGATCGACCAGATTCACCGTGATTAGTCCCACTTTATTAATTAACATGACTTAATGAACTGGTTTAGTTCAGGTGGAATGGTTGGGCCTGTGCAACGTGGTGTAGCGTTGTTCAGTGGATATTTAATCTTGCCGTAATTAATCAACTGTTTTACTGTTTTAAACTATAAATGTCTACAATCGCCTTTATGCAACTAGCCACAAACCTCCCTTGTCTTCCCTTGCACGTCTGCATTATTGGTGTGGCTTGCTGAGTACGGTGGTTGTAATCAGTCTTGCTATTATTCCCCCTTTTCAGAAGTGTAGTGCTTCTGACCCGAAGATGGAGTTAGAGGACCAAGGCTTATACCCCAGTTGAGTTTTTGCCTGTGAAGTAGAGCTGAAACCCCGCTAGGATCGTCCCCTTTTCCACTGCTGCTTCCTTTTCGGTGTGAGGACTAAGTGCCTCTTTTGTAAGTATTTACGCTTTATTTACGTTTGGATCTATATATTAATTTGTCGTTTTGTATACCCTGGCTAATTCTTTGACAGGGATTTATACACAAAAAATCTAGAAATTTGGCTAAATTTCTGGGCATGATAGGCACTAGATTGGGTATATCTAGGCTTATTCCTAATGTCGATGTCTGGCAGCGTGTATTGGTGTCTATTCTGATTGTTGTCTCCCTCTAACTGGGCTTGTTTTTCTCTCCTCCTAGGGGTCTTGTATTTATACCCATAGATGTCCCCTTGTCCAAGTAGAACTAGGGAGACAAGTATGAATACGATCCGAGTAATCCTTGTAGCTTCCATGTAGAACTCTGCATCTCTTTCCTTATCCGGAATACCTTCCGTATACGAGGCTTGATTCCGTATAAGACTTGGTATATGGTGGGCCCTACCGAGCTTAACCCACGATCATAGGGTATGCCTTATCCATAACCCCGACAGTTGCCCCCGACTTTAATGCAATTGAACGAGTTGATGTTCTCGACCGAAGACCTTAGAACAATAGTTATCGAACTCACATGACCGTTCTCGAAGGATCGAGAAGGCATGGAATACACGATTAAGTTCTCTATTTAATCTTGACCGAGAATTTGGATTGAAGTCGGAAATTGCATCTCGACGGGTACACCATCGCTTCATTCTGTAACCGTTGTCAAACTCCAACGACCATCCTGGGATAATCGAGTACCTGTAGAGTCTGCGACATAGTCCTGAAATCTGACTTGACTCTTCTGACATCTAACTTGACTGAAATCAACACTCAGAACAGATTGTTAGATAGAAGGAGCCTCCGAGCGAACGCTCAAGGGTAACATGATATAATATGAATTGAAAATTGAGAATCAATTGAATCTGTATATGACAATAAAAGAGTACTCTCGCTAGAACTGCCCTTAGCAATCGGAGTGTGGTACTCTCCCTAACCCCTAGCTATATCCTTCGAGAACTTGTTCTCGATAGATGTAGCTTAAAAACCTATAAGCTGGCCTAGTCGAGCTGCGAATAACTAGCCCCCAGCTGTGAAGTTGGGAAAACCAATTCCTGATTACATGACTTAGTTAATACGCCATCTAATGAGCACTCTGACATGACCAGATATGGCAGGGTCTCTTGGCTCTATGATGTCTGACATCACTTTATCCGCTCTAGGCGTCCCCAGCCGAGGACCCTGAGGACCTCGGAGGTGTGTCAGACTAGCGTAAGGAACATTAGGTAGGACTTCGGCGCAGGGTGTTATATGGGTAAGGGATCTCTGGGTAAATATTTCATGTTATATATATATATATTTATATATATATATGTGAACACTTACAGAAGTTGATGCAGGGGGGTGATGAGATGACCACCACACTGGGCAAAAACCAAGTGTATAGTCGTACTCGATCACTTCGGAAACGGTGGGAGAATCGCTACCATAGCTAGTCGAGGACTAGGTATGTAGGTGTACTCGACCACTCGAAGATGTGATGCGACAACCGCTACGCCGTTGGCTAAAAACCAGTTGTAGTAGTATCTCAACCATTTAAAGTTGTAGTGCGAGAACCGCTACGCCGCTAGTCGATGACTGAGCGGAGTCATATCTCGACCACTTGAAGTCGTAGTGCAAGAACCACTACGCTGCTGGTCGATGATTGGGCGTAGTCATATCTCGACCACCTGAAGGCAACTGATAGGTGGCGAGAGATGGCTACAATCGGCTGTTCGATGACCAGGAGTAGGCATCTTCTCGATCACCTGAAGGCAACTGATAGGTGGCAAGAGATGGCTATAATCGGTTGTTCGATGACCAGGAGTAGGCATCTACTCGATCACCTGAAGGCAATTGATAGGTGGAGAGAGATGGCTACAATCGGCTGGTCGATGACCAGGAGTAGGCATCTTCTCGATCACCTGAAGGCAACTGATAGGTGGCGGGAGATGACTACAATCGGCTGGTCGACGACAAGGAGTAGGCATCTTCTTGATCACCTAAAAGCAACTGATAGGTGGTGAGAGATGGCTACAATCGACTAGTCGATGACCAGGAGTAGACATCTTGTCGATCACCTGAAGGCAACTGATAGGTGAAGAGAGATGGCTACAATCGGTTGTTCGATGACCAGGAGTAGGCATCTTCTCGATCACCTGAAGGCAACTAATAGGTGGAGAGAGATGGCTACAATCAGTTGGTCGATGACCAGGAGTAGGCATTTTCTCGATCACCTAAAGGCAACTGCTAGGTGGCGGGAGATGACTACAATCGGCTGGTCGATGATCAGGAGTAGGCATCTTCTCGATCACCTGAAAGCAACTGATAGGTGGAGTGAGATGGCTACAATCGGCTGTTCGATGACCAGGAGTAGGCATCTTCCCGATCATTTGAAGGGGCAGTAGAGTTGGTTATTACATGTACATCTCATGTGGCCAGCATGACCCACATACCCAACTTTTAGCATATCCGGATATCCCTTCGAAGCTATGTCGGGTGATCAAGCCGATAAGGTTTGCGAGGAATTATCTGTTGTCATCCTGTTCTCAGATAGTTCGGCCACGGCCGGCGCCATATGTGAGATAGGTCGTCGGTCTTCGTCAGTAGGTTTGGTCTGACAACTCTACATTTATCCGAGAACTTTCTCGGTAATGGTGTTGTACCCGACCGCTGCCTACCCGAGTGCTCGGCTGTCTCTAAAAAATGTTTTCTAGAAGGCAAGACATATAGCAAAGGATATCGAGTATGTACTCAGAGACTGCATGAGACTTCTAGCATTATCAGGATATAACGAGCAGATTCAACTTATATATCGGGCATTATATAAACCAGTTGACAATGGAATATGGTAAGCATATGAATCGGAATCGAGACCTGTTGATGCAAAAAATACACACTGGCCTGGGAGATCTGCTTAACTCCAGTGCAGGTCCAAAATTAGTTGCTAGGTTTCAAGGGCGTGCCAGTTGATTTGATCCTGCAATCAACAAGAAGAAATATGCAAATAATATTAGTAAACGATAGACAATCGACCAGATGGCCGATTTTATATCGTATTTGACCTAGCCGATGCAATAAAGCATGAATCGGCTGTAAGGTACAGTCATTGATAATACCAACCTTAAAACTAGTATATCGGCTGTAGAGATCAATGTAATATAATCAATACATCAATATTACTTTAGAAATAAGCAATTGGGATAGATCGGATTGAACCGAGACAGTATAAATTGCCCATGTCTAATATTACATGAAATAAAGATTATGTAAGCTCATGTCATAGCCGATATCTAGATTTAGGTATGTATCGGCTATAACTCCGATACAACCTTATACCAGGATATTCTCTAGTAATAAATATATTCAACTATAACCAATTAAATTGGTATCAAGCTCAATATATTTATATTAGATTAGATCCTGATATAAGGGGCAGATATAGAACATTAAACAAAGCATAAAACGATGTAAAACATCTATATCAGGTAAGATCGGCTGAAACCCCGATACTATCCTTATTAACGATCATGAGGCAGGCTAAATATCATGATTCTAAGTACGAGTTAATAGGTTGGACTTAACCAATGCAGCATTAAATATAAAAAGAAACATGACATCTAGAGAATCAAGTCGATGATCGTCTTTTCAGGATGGTTGATACATTATATAATCTAAACCAACAAAGTAGTCTAGCCGATATCGATGAAACCCTAAAAAGGATCCAGCCGATGCAAGTAGATTGCATTGCCGATTTAAATTATATAACGTATATGATAACTCGGAGATTCACAACATAGAACTAGAGTGTCATAGAGATGTAAGCACTAGCCCTAATAATGCAAATCGCCATGACAAGATATACCTTTTCGTCGAAGATCAAATTGATGCAGCACGACTCGAGAGCACAAACTTGTCGGAAAGTAGAAAACAAAGGTGGCGATGCGCCGAGATTGATTGAACATGTGTTGTTATTATTTACAAGACCTCGGGATTATATTTATACCCGAAAATACAAACATTGTCCATTACGGACACGACTCATATTAACCTAATACAAATCCAACTAACAAACAAGTCCCTTAGGCGGACTTTTACCGGGAATATCTATAAGGAAATTACATAAAATAACCTAATTAATAGATACAATTGCCTCCTCAGGACTCTATCCGTGCATGACAATCCATATGAATCACTCTAACATAACCCGATGACGTGTACCGAGTCATATTACTGAAATCGGTTGAATCGGCTAACCCTGTCCGACTTTGATCCTGCCGATCCTGTCTACAGCCGATTCGGACTACAGCCGATTCTTACTCTGTTTCCGATACGATCTAATCTCTTCGATTCTTCTTTGATTCTATCTTCATCTCCGATACTTGAATTACCAAATTTGGTCGTCAACAAGACCCAATCCAAAGTGGATTTGAAGATTTACAGAATTCTCAAAAATAGAGTGCGCATCGGCTAGAAGTCTGTATCGGCTGATACCGAGTTTGGTATGGTTGGCCGATACAGCCGATATTGTTTAAATTGGTTACATGAGCAATGTCGAATTTAGAAAAAGGACTTCAATGATATTGCCAGACGAGGATAGAGTCCAAGATAGCCAATTGTACCTATTAATTAGGGTTTTATATAATTTTCTTATAGATATTTCGGTAAGAGTCCGCCTAAGGGACTTATTCGTCGGTTAGAATTGTATTAGGAAAGTATGAGTCGTGTCCATTATGGACAAGTTTATATATTCAGGTATAAATATAAGCCCGAGATCTTGTCAATAATTAACATCAGTTCAATTCAATCTCGGCGCATTGCCAGCCTTTTCGTTACATTATTTCGACAAGTTCTTGCTTTCGAGTCGAGCTGCATTGGTTTCGATCTTCGACAAAGAGGTAAAACTTATTATGACGGTTTGCATCATCTGGATTAGTGCTTACATCTGTATGACACTCTAATCTTGTTTTTGAGAATTACCGAGTTATCTTATATATTATATAATCCAGATTGGCAATGCTTTCTACTTGTATCGACCGATCTTTATCTAGGCTTTTTTGTCGATAACAGTTAGATTAACTTGTTGATTTAGATTATGTAATATATCCACCATCCTGAAAAGATGATTATCGGCTTGATTGTTTAGATATCATGCTTCTTTTCATACTCAGTGTTGCATCAGTTAAGTTTGATCTACTAAATCATGCTTAGAATTATAATCTCTGGCCTGCTTTATGATCATTAATAAGGATAGTATCGGGGTTTTAGCCAATCTTACCTGATATAGTTGTTTTATATAGATTTATATCTTGTTTAATGTACTGTATCTGCCCTTTATATTAAGATTTCAATTATCTAAATATATTAAACTTGTTATCAAAGCAAATGATATTAGTTTAATATATTTATCATAAGACGATATCTTAGTATAAGGAAGTATCGGAGCTATAGTCGATAAATGCTTAAATTTGGACATCAGTTATGACATGAACATATATAATCATTATTTCATGTAACTTTGGATCTAGGCAATTTATACTGTCTCGGTTAAGTATGACCTATCCCAATTGCTAATTTCTAAAGTAACATTGATTTATAGATTATATATAATCTCTACAGCCGATGACCCAAGTTTAGGGTTCACTTATTCTTATAAATATACCTTACAGCCGATTCACCTCACAATGCATCGTGTAGGTTACAATACGATATGACATCGGCTTTCCAGCCGATCGATTATCGTTTACTAACAATATTTACATATTTCATCTTGTTGATTGCAGGATCAAATCAACTGGCACGCCCTTGAACCTGAAAGCAAGTTTTGGACCTGCACTAGAGTAAAGCAAATCTTTTAGGCTAGCGTGTTTTTTGCATCAACAAAACCGTAAACAAGCATGAATTTATATAGAGGAAACAGGACGAGCCCCCTGTATTAAACCGTAGTCAGCCTAATACAGAGAGTACTCGCGTAACAGATATGGTAAAAAGGCATACTCTAGGTAAATATAATAAATCATGGATCTGACAATACTACTGTATAGATTGGAAAATAGGTATTGGTAAATTTCATATAAAATATTTTATAACTGTGTAGATATATGTCGCCAAATTAGTTGATTAATTTTGAAAATCAATCCACTAATAACCTTGGTTAGTCGTGCTAATCACCACGTGTAGATGCAGCCAACCTGGACGTGTAGCCATCCAATTCTTGCTGTTGAATAGTGTTGTCTAACACATGCAGAGTCGAATCAGCACACACAGATGTCTCTGGCCTGGTGGAAATTGACGTCGTTGTATGCTTGTCGGTTTACTGGGACAGGTACAGAACCGACACCGAGCAGAAGTCTGGCCGTGTGGCAGGACTCCATGTTTGGTATAGTCTCGGCATCCGAATACACGGGGGTGGAAATTGACGTGGTGTTCAACTTGGAATTGGCGAGCCCATGCGTCGCACCAGCTAGTTGTACCAGCTGATGTCGCGCGCAGAGTGTTTGCATGTTAACATGATCGATCAAACGTGCTGTCGATATCGTTGGATCTTCGCGGCGACGATGTCAGATTGATTGATCTTGATAGACTGAATTATTGATGATGATGATTTTGATCTAGTCGGGAGATATACTCTAGCAGGATCGGATCTCCTAGGATCAAAGTAGTTAAATTATTCCTCATCGAAAAATCCATAGCGGCGACAACTTGACGAAGCTTGAGATGACAATGATCCCGATTTATCGGAGAACACACTTCGGTCAGATCGTATCCCTCACATCCGAAATCGTCGAGTTGTTTGTTGTCGGAGAATTCGTCTTCTCGAAACCCATCTCGTCAAAACCTTGAAGCACCAAAGTCCCCTAACTGGCGCGTCACTGTCGGTCGATGTTCTAGATCACGACTACGGTATTTGTATGATAGACAGGGATTTTTATACAGGTTCGGACCCTTTATTTGACAGGTAATAGCCCTATTCATGTTGGCCGAAACCGGTATTTCTATTATATATCAGTATTACTCAAGTACAATATTTGGAATAGCCTATCTATTCGTCGTCATCGACACGGTGGCATGGACCACTACTCGTAGTCGACGACGGGGTAGTCTTACTTCTCGAATATGAACTCGGCGATATCAGAGATATCACTGGATCCCTATTGTCAGCCTCCGCAGGTATTAGATTGGGTATGTCTAGACTTATCTCTGATGTCAATGTTTGATGGCGTGTATTGCTGTCTAATCTAGTTCTTGCCTCCCTCTAACTGGGCTTGTTTTTCTCTCCTCCTAGGGGGTCTTATATTTATATACATAGTTGTCCCCTTGTCCAAGTAGAACTAGGGAGATAAGCATGGATACGATCCGAGTAGTCCTTGTAGCTTGCATATAGAACTCTGATTCTTCTTCCTTATCCGGAATACCTTCCGTATGCGAAGTTTGATTCCGTATAAGACTTGGTATATGGTAGGCCCCATCGAGCTTAACTCATGATCATAGAGCCTTATCTATAACCTTGACAGTACGTAACTATAATGTAACTCCTATGTTTCTTCCATATAATTTTGAACCGTTTGATTTGCTTGAAAATTTGTACAAGGGAGGTAGGAAAAAAATCCCACTGCACACACATGTGAGGGGATTCGATCCCATTATCTTCGTTTTATGGAAATTGCATGTCACATAGGGATTTTCGAAACTTACATAGAAATTACAGTATAGTTACACGTAAATTACAGCATAATTACATCACGATTGTATTATATTTATATCTGTCATTTTTTTAAGTTAAAATTTGATGACAAATATATAGCTAGTCCCAAAATCAAACTGAGCAACAAGCAGCCGTAGACCGAAGAAACCACCAATTTGGCTCAGCTCAGTGCGGTTCAGGTTCAATCTATGTTTTTTCGGTGTTTTCATGCCCACCTTTAGGAGTTAGGGAAGTGTGCGTGTAAAAAACAAGAAAATAGAACACACCTTTCACTACTGGAGAACCGATCTTTGCTCGGTCGGACAAAATCACAAATCTCTTGGTTCTCTTACAAACTAGTACTAAAGAAGGTCTTTAGTACCGGTTCGTAAGCTCAACGACTCGTTATGATCTTTAGTACTAGTTGGTAAGATTTATTCCCGGTTCACTTTTTGTCAGGCCTTGTCGGGCCGCCCGGGATCTTTAGTACCAGCTGGTGTTACCAACTGGTACTAAAGATCGTGTCCTTTATATAGTCGTCTTCCTCCTCCAGTCTGATCCATTGCTACAAAAATTTGCAAGGAGGGGAGGGGAGGTACAGCCAAAATTTTTTGTGGAAATATTTTGATGATATTATATAAATTGAAGGGTTCTAAAGGTTAGCAACTTCATGCTCTATTGACGTATGGTTAACATATTACATTTCTATCTATACTTCTATACATCATTATCTATCAAATAGGTATATGGAAAAAGATGAGAGAGAAAATTGATGTAGAGAATTAAAAGAAGGGTATTTCATAATGTTAGAAAAGTCCATTTGAACATCATTAAAATAGTTAGAAATAGGTAGAATGCATTAAAATTTTGTTTAGAACTTTAAAAAACTTTTCAATATAATTAAAATAAGGATAATACATGGAGAGATATATTTACATTTTTTTAATAATGATAGGATTTATATATAATTAATCATGACTCTGGTTAAGTCGATTTAAAACTTGATAAAATTGTTAGAAATAAAAAGATTCATTAAAAGTGTGTCAGTTTAGTTATGGTATTTTAAATTATTATATGATTATCAATTAGTTTCACTTTCGTGGACTTCCTTTACATTTGTTTATTTCATATAGATGGATAGGCAATGGATGTACACCGCGGATTAACGATCGAAGGAGTTTATTGATGGCGTGCATTATTTTTTGAGTGTGGCCAATGCCAACAAAATATGGGTTTTATATGTTGTCCATGCAAAAAGTGCAAAAACCAGAAGGAGTATTCTACATCAAGAACTGTTCATGCCTACTTGTTTGATTCAGGATTCATGCCTAGCTATAATTGTTGGACCTCGCACGGAGAGTTAGGAGTTGCAATGGAAGAAGATGAAGAAGAAGACAACTATATTCCGAACTGGGCTGAATACGGTGGATGTGAAGAACATACAACAGGCGAGGCGGACGGGGTTGTTCAAGATAACAACGGTACGGATGATCTTGGTCAGATATTGTGTGACGTAAAGAAGGATTGCGAAAGTGAAAAGGAGGTCCAGAATTTAGAGCGTATGTTAGCGGACCACAAAATGTCCTTGTACCCAGGTTGCGAGCAGGGGCACAGAAAGTTGGGTACCACGTTGGAATTCTTGCAATGTAAGGCAAAAAATGGTGTGAGTGACAAGGCATTTGGCGAGTTATTGAAACTCATAAAGAACATTATTCCGGAGGAAACGAATTGCCCGAAACGATGTACTAAGCTAAAAAAGTAGTCTACCCTCTAGGATTGGAAGTACAGAAGATACAGCATGTCCGAACGATTGTATCCTCTATCGCGGTGAGGAATACGAGAACCTAGAAGCATGCCCGATTTATAAGGCACTACAATACAAGATTAGATGAGATAACCCAGATGATGTTTACGGACAGCCTTCGAAGAAGAGAATTCCTGCTAAGGTGATGTGGTATTTCCCTATAATACAAAGGCTGAGGCGTTTGTTCAGGAACAAAGCACATGATAAAATAATGGGCTGGTACATAGAAGAACATCAACAAGACGGGATGCTGAGCCACCCCGACGATGGGTCACAGTGGTGTTGACGTAAAAACACGACGGCCTAGGAGATCTGCTTAGCTCCAGTGCAACTCCAAAGTAATGATGAGATGCGAGTGTGCCAATCAGTTTGATACTGCAACTGACAAGATAGACAAATACGTGGATCATCAAAGAGCCGATCGGCTGACAAGCCGATATAGTAATTCCAGTCGATTCCGATACCAGCCGATATCCAATATAGATCTTGATACTTGAGTAAATAATGACATAAAGATAATCGGCTAATGATAATGTAATAAAACAGTAATATAATCCAATAGAAACCAATCGACTAGTAATGATAGATTGAATAAGCACTGATCCAAAGGTTAAAGCATATATCGGCTAGAGATCCGATGTCGATAAATCCAAAAGATTAGATAAACAATGAAACCTTTGTTACAATCGGCTGAATCCAACTTGTATACAATCCTTATAAGCCGATGCAACGTCCAGATAACTCATCGGCTGAAATTCCGATGAAACCCTTATTGGCAATCAAGAAGCAGTCTAGAGATTATGGTTCTAAGAATAACTTAGTAGATCAAACTTAACTGATGCAGCACTAAGTATGAAAAGAAACACAATATCCAGACAATCGAGCCTTTGACTGATTTTCAGGGTGGTGGATACATTATATAATCTAAGCCAACAAAGTAATCTACCCGATATCGACAAAACCCTGATGGAGATCAGCCGATACAAGTAGAAAACATTATCAATCTAGATTATATAACATATATGATAACTCATCGGCTAGCACTCCGATAACACATTAGCATGAACCTATCGGCTTAACAAGATTTATATTATCAACAACAATCTAGTAGGTCGAACCTAACCGATGTAGCACGAGATTGTATATGATAATCTAATACTTGATGAACCGATAAATCTGTCTAATGTGATGGATATAACAAATCTATTTAGAACAACATTGTGATTGTAGAGATATATCGCCTAAGACAGAAGATCAGACTTAACCGAGACAGTCCCAACTAAACCGATGCGTCTCTAAATACAATACAATTAAGATATAATTGAGATATCAGGTAAATATATCAACCGAACCAGAGCGTTCCAAGAGATCGAAGCGATGCAGCCTTGAACAACACCAATGTAGCCGATAAATTCACCAAGACCCGATGGAACGTAGGGCTTACCCCTTCGCGGGAGATCGAAAGCCGATGCAGCCCCGTGTCAGGTGCCAAATTCCGCCGGTTGATAAGTAATAACCTCAGAAAGAGGGTGGCGATGCACCGAGAGTAGTTGTATTGATCGAGAGATAATTTACAAGGACCCTGGGTGTACATATTTATACCCATGGGTAGATACTAGTCCATATCGGACACGATACAAACTTTCCTAAAGATAAAAGGAAAACATAAAGTCCCTATCGGACACTAAACACACTTTCCTAAAATTAAAAGGAAACTAACGACTCTGCCTAATTAATAGATAAATTACCATGCCACATCCTCTTTGAAATCGGTCTCTTCTAGATAAACTTCCTTTTATTGATTAGTTTCCTTAACCGAATTTGCTAAGAATCTGACTGTTGGCGACTGATAGCTTCCATCGGCCGATTCCAGAACTCTGAAGCCAATATTGACTCTAGGCCGATGATGACTTCGAGGCTTACCAAATTTTGTCGTCGATAAGTGGATAAACATCGATAGAACATTTCAAGACTTCAGACAGGATGCACGAAACATAAAGTTCGATTTAAGTACCGATGGTATGAATCCATTTGGAGAGATGAGCAACGGTCATAGTACTTGGCCTGTGACCATGTGTATCTACAACCTCCCCCCTTGGTTATGCACGAAGCGAAAGTACATCATGATGCCGATTATTATTAAAGGCCCAAACCAACCTGGTAATGACATGGATGTGTATCTAAGACCATTGGTTGAAGATCTAGAACTGCTATGGGAGAAAAGTGTCCCCATGTGAGATGAGGACAAACATGAGCAATTTAACCTACGAGCATTGTTGTTCGTAACCATTAACGATTGGTCTACACTTAGCAACTTATCCGGACAATCAAACAAGAGGTATAAGGTTTGCACCCACTGTATGGATGATACTGACAGTATGTACTTGAAGCATTGTAGGAAGGTTGTGTACATGGGTCATCGACGATTTTTTATTGTAAATCACCATGTCCAAAAGAAAGGCAAACATTTTGAACAGAAGGCACGATCACCGTCTGAAGCCTAAACATCGTAAAAGAAAAGTCGTGTTTGTGTTGGTGAAAAATCTGAAAGTAGTATTTGGAAACGGACCTGGTAGCCAACCTATAGTGAGTTAAGATGGTCACACGGCGATGCGGAAGAAGAAGTCTATTTTTTGGGAGTTACCCTATTGAGAAGTCCTAGACATCCACCACGCAATCGACGTGATTCACCTAACTAAGAACCTTTGCGTCAACCTGCTGGACTTCCTTGGTGTATATGGGAAGTAGAAAGATACACTTGAAGCACGTAATGATCTCAAGCATATGAATCAGCGCGACGGCATTCATCTGGAACCGAAGCAGAAAGGAAACCCTTACTTGAGTCCAACCAGCTACACTCTGAGCAAGGCAAAGAAGGAAAGTATGTTTGAATGCTTGGAGAGCATCAAGGTACCGTCTGGCTACTCGTCGAATATAAAGGGAATAATAAGCATGAAAGAGAAGAAGTTCACAAACCTAAAGTCGCATGACTACCACGTGTTGATGACACAACTGCTCCCTGTTATAATTCGAGGTATGCTTCCTGGTAATGTCCGGACAACAATAACAAAGCTGTGTGCTTTCTTGAACACAATTTCATAGAAGATCATTGATCCAGACAGATTAACAGCCCTTCAAAATAACGTGATGCATGCAATATTTTGTTAGCTTTGAGATGATCTTTTCACCATTCTTCTTAAATATAATGACGCATCTTCTATGTCACCTTGTTAAAGAGATCAGTATTCTCGGTCCTGTGTACTTACACAACATGTTCCCTTTTGAGAGGTACATGGGCGTTCTAAAGAAGTACGTTTGTAACCGTTCTCATCCGGAAGCAAGTATCACCAAAGGGTGTGGAACAGATGAGGTCATTGAGTTCTGTGTAGAATTTATTGAAGACCTTCGTCTAATCGGGGTCCCCGAATCAAGCCATGAGGGAAGACTACGGGGAGAGGGGCCTCTTGGAAGGAAAGCAATAACGACTGTAGACAATGATTTATTCCGTAAAACACATTTTACGGTTTTGCAACAATTTTCGTTGGTGGCTCCTTATATCGAGGAGCACTTGGCAGTTGTTCGCTCCAAAAACATCTGTAAGTCCGATGTCTGGATTACACGCCATCACATTGATATTTTTCCCGCTTGGTTGTGACAACATCTCATGGGTAACAAGACGACTGACCAATAACTAGCCATCATAGTGAGGAGACCATATTGCTCGATCTCGACATTCCAAGGATATGAGATTAATGGGTATACATTTTACACAAGAGTCTAAGATAGAAAGAGCACGAACCAGAACAGTGTTGGTCATATCGATGCCATGAGATACGATGGGATAACTTGCACGTATTACGTTGCCATCGACGAGATATGGGAACTCGATTATGGACCTTTGAATGTCCCACTGTTTCGGTGCCACTAGGTTAGGCTGACTGGTGGAAGCGTAACAGTTGATGACTATGGGATGACAATGGTTAACCTTAACAAGGTTGAATACTCAGATGAACCATTCGTCCTAGCCAATGATGCCATGCAAGTTTTCTACGTGAAGGACATGTCTAGCAAACCAAAGAAGGGGAAAGGGCCTGACGAGCCAAAGCACCACGTGGTTCTCCCAGGCAAAAGGAAAATCATCAGAGTGGATGATAAGACTGACGAAGATTACGATCAGTTTGACGGGCAACCTCCGTTCGTGGTGAAGGTTAACCCGAGCATCCTCCTATCGAATGAGGACACCCCTTACTCACGCAACGATCATAGCGAAGGAACATTCGTTAGGAGAAAGTTCGTGAGGTCAACCATCACGCTGAAAATTAATTTTAATGTATTGAAGGTCCATATGGTTATATTGATTTATATTTGACCTAGGCTATTGTATGGACGATGTAAATTATTTTTAATGTATTGAAGGTCCATCTGTTTCAACTGATTTTTAGTATATTCTCAATTTTGTGATTTTATTTCATCTTAATGCATTTAATCGGGCATGGGTTAATTATATATGATTTTTAAAATTTAATAACAATTTTAAACTATTTTGAATGTGTTCTCATTATTTTTGTGATTTTATTTCATCTTTAATACATTTAATCTGGCATGGGTTAATTATATATGATTTTTAAAATTTAATAATAATTTTAAACTATTTTAAATGTGTTCTCATTATTTTTTGTGATTTTATTTCATCTTGGATTAAGCTCAGCGAGGCCCACCATATACTAAGTCTTATATGGAATCATGCCTCATATATGAAATGTATTCTGCATAAGGAAGGAGAAGCAGAGTTCTACATGGAAACTAGAAGGACTACTCACATCGTATCCATACTTGTCTCTCTTGTTCTACTTGGATAAGGGGACATTTATGGGTATAAATACAAGACCCCCTAGGAGGAGAGCGGAGGGACACAACAATCAAAATAGACCCCAATATATGCCGCCAGACATTGATATCAGAGATAAGCCTAGATATACCCAATCTGGTACCACGGAGGCTGACAAGAGGGATCTAACACTATCTCTGATCTCACCGAGTTCATATTCGAGGAAGAAGACTCATCGACTACATGTTGGAGATCCATGCCGCCAAGTTAATGACGATTAGATAGGTTATCCAAAATATCGTACTTGAGTGATTCTAATGAATAAAAGCAACACCGGCTTCGGCCAACAGGAGTAGGGCTATTACCGGTCAGATGAGGGGGTCCAAATCTGTATAAAAATCCTTTCCTCCATCTCTTTTACCTCAATCCCGCGTATACCATGGTACCAAAGATCCCCATACCATGCAAATACCGTAGTCGTGATCTACAACATCGATAGGATCTTTCAGGGTTGGTTTCATGGACCCCTATAGAGTTAACTGCAAGAATCTGGATAAATTTGAAAAAGAAACATAGGAAAACATCTTAAAATTCTTGATGCAGCAATATTACAAGACCTTTATACTATTGTCTTACAACACAAGGTGAGTTTTTACCGCCTTTTGTAACAATTTCTTCTCCTATTCATACCATCACACGTAAATCATCTCACGCAATTTGCAGCTTCCACTTGGTCCTTTTTCTCATAAACCTTTCTGCAAGTAAGATCCATATCTTCGACTCCATGTCGAAACCCAAGGAAACCTTTACCCACATTTTTTACGTGCTTAATAGGTACTTCTATCCATTCCACTATCATTATGATCACTGCTTTCGCTACTATGCGGATAACGGATCATTAGTCATATGTTGCAACTACAGGACATGAGCACGGTTCCGTACAACCATCCGCGGGGTGTTCAAAGAAGAACTAGAACCAAGGATGAACTTTTTGGTAAGGACATGATCCAAAATTATATATCTCACTTATTCTACAGAAGTAATATATATTTCATAAGTTTGTTTCTCATTTAGTGTGCACAATAGAGACAAGGGAACAACTTGTGCGGCTATTATATCTGTTATTGCATGCACACGTAGCGCACAACATCACCAGTGACAAGGATCTAGATGTACGTAAACATCATTCATATTTATTTATTATGTTTCTTATTGACTTCATATATTTTATATCGAATTGTTTTTTCAAAATGACATATTGTTTGGATGATGGACCAACTCTCCCACGCGGACTTCATAAAGGCTGTTAAAGAACAAATGATGGGATTTATCATGAACGAAATTGTTAGTCCAACGGGAAGATTCCATGAAGATGGAAAACCTATTCGTTATCCTCACCCTACGATAGAATATTAGAAATTAACAACGATCATAATATTATATGTATTTACTAACATATCTATTTATATTAATCATATGTATAGGGAATAACTTATATATCTTCAGTTCTATTTTTATATCTCACATTGATATATACATGTATATATGTACTTAATTATAAATATATATGTCTTTATATATGAAGACATATATATTTATAATTAATTACATATATATATGCATATCTATATGTAATTACAAATATATATTTACAAATATAAATATGTATATATTATATATGCATGCATATATATATATGCATTTATGTATACATGTATATAAAAAATCAGCAAACAATAAAAAATATTTGGGAAAACAAATCTTTAGTACCGGTTGGTAACACCAACCGGTACTAAAGAAGGTAGCCGGCAGCCACATCCATACATATGTATAAATGCATGTATATAAAAAAAATCAGCAAACAATAAAAAGCATTTGGAAAAAAAGAAAAAAAATCTTTAGTACCGGTTGGTAACACCAACATGTACTAAAGAAGGTAGCCGACGCCAGGTGGGGCTATCATATCTAGTACCGATTGGTGTTACCAATCAGTACTAAACATGTATTTTTAGTTCCGGTTATTTCAACCGGGACTTAAAATACCCATCATTAATTTCGGATTGGGCGTCCTGGTTGCATACACGGGACTAAAGGGATTATGAATCGGGACTAAAGATGGGTTCCCTATTAGCGCTTAGGCTGTGTTCGGTTCAGCGTTTGGAGATGGATTTTTCGCGGCGCGCAAAATAGGACGGCCCATTAGCGCATGAACTTGAAAAGCTATTTATTTTTTCTAAAAGAATTATATATATATTTTAAAAAAATATTTTATTTAGTAGTTTGAGAAACGTGTGTTAATGAAAAACGAGAAGGTTGTAATTTGAAATTGGAGGTTAGAACGGGCTCTTAGATGTGAACTTGAAGAACACTCGAGAAATTTTAGCTGTATTTTAAAACGGAGCGAAGATACATAAACGTACACGGCACCATTTATTCCATTATTGCGCTGCAGGTAACAGATGTGATAAGACGATGAGCTGCATGCATGGAGCCGTCAGCCATGGGAGCTAGCTAGGTGGTTGCGCATTTAAGCTAACCGATGACGGGAGTTTTGGCGACGATGCCGTTGTCGTCCATGAAGACGCGGACGCGCTTGTCGTTGAAATCCGGCGTGAGGGGCGCACCCGGCGGGAGCACCTCAACGGCGACGTCCGGCCTGTCCTTGCTGATCTGCGTCGCCGCCAGCGTCGCCATGACGCCCACCAGCTCCGGCCACGACGACTTCTGGCTCATCTCCGGCGATATGATAAAATCAGTGAGAAAGATATCCGGTGATCGATCGGTGCTGCTGCGGCTGGCTAAATCAGTGAAAATTTATAGGAGGGTATCGCCATATCACAGAAAGACATGCGAAAGCGATCGACAAAGAGAGCCAAAAATTGCATGTTCAGCCAACGGTTCAGGCCGGCGGTAACGCCTGCCGTAGTTCCCCTCAAAAAAGAATCCTAGATACACAAACCTTGTTTTCGTCAGTACTAACTTTCTTGTTTGCTGATGCATGCACAGAGCTCGCAATCGTCGAGCTGTTCGGTTCACCCGTTCATTGCGATGAACGCACTAATTCCTAGGGCGATCTGTTGGTAACCACGTCCGCCGAACAACAAGGTGATACGTACGATGTTCCGGGTGATAAAACGAATTAACCGCGAAAATTAATCAAAAACCTCATTATAAACAAACCAATTTAAAATGGTCGATTCCAATGACCGGAAATTGGATATAGCACTCTGGCCGTCCGTCCAGGACCGTACAGTATTTGGGCCCTCCGTATTCGGCCTAAAACATGAGCCCTCCGTAAAGTTTATTTGGGCCCTATTTGGGCCGCGCTCCTTACCACGCTTTCCTCAACCCGCTCCGTCAAAACAAGGCCGATTTCTCTCCTCATCGGCGACGGCGTCAGCGCCGGAGAAGAGGGTACCGACAGGATAGGCTGTTACGAATTTTTTTTATTTTTATATATTTTTTTAATATTTACATAAATATTATAGCGCCGAAAAAAATACAAAAATAGACCCTACTGCCCTGGCACAGGGCGGCAAGGTGACGTGGCACACGGCACCGTGTGCGCTTTCACGGCGTCGTGTGCACGTTTGACGGTTGTGCCCCTTGCCGCCGGCAAGGTGGCAACTTTTCATTTGGCCCCTTGCCGGCCAAATTTAGTGCAACGAAGTCTACTTAGATTGTCCACGACGTGCGCATACATCTCAGATGCAACAAATGCACATGTAATATTGCTGTGTTATTTCTGAACACCAGAAGATAACATGTATGCTTGGTAACGACTGACACCGTCCAATAATCCTTCCATTTTCCCTTATAAGCATGCACTCTCCAGGGACACCCGTCTTTTTCGTTAACACACCTAACTTCATATTGTGACCGGTTCGACTTGACAACCCAAAACTCTCTTTTTAGTGACACTGCAAAATGTTTCACCGCCTCCTTCATATCTTCTCCATCACCATACATTGCTCCCCCAATAACCTCACTCTCTTTGTACTCCCATATCACATTTTCCCCTTCAGATACGACCAGACCAGAAAAATCATCACTAGCCCATTCAGCTGGGTTAATATTGTTCTCCTTATCGTCTGACGAATCATCTTTCTCTACACGCTCATTGTCAGAATCCTCTCTTTCCATTTCGTCCACAATGGCTCCGACAGTCTCCCCCTCGTCAGCACTCCACCAGGTTACATGCCTACTGGAGGTACTACAACATCTTCTTCTAATGTGTTGACTTCATCCACTCCAATCTCATTCACTTCAGCACTTGGTCCCTCGCCATCATCCATGTCCATCTCCACATTGGGATCCTTCGAATGAACATATGGAAGAATAGCTAGAGGCCACCCGCGTTGCAATGCATTCTCCACATACCATCTCCACATCCGAGAGTTTTGAACTAGCATTAGTTCCCAATAAAAACCCTCAGTTGCCCGACTTACTATAATATATGTAATATCACTTGTCTGTGGATCAACTCCCAAGCCCCTCATCAACCATTTTTTTAATAGAAGTCACACTTCTCTCAGCTGGTCTATCAATTCCCCTTGGTGTTACAATAAATTCTGACCATGGTAACGGACGTAACGGACGTTTTCTTGACCATGGTATAGTTGAAATATAAGTTTATTGGACATATCTGTAAGTAAATCACTATGTCACTATTTTTACGTAATAAACGAGTAAAACGTAATATCTGTTTGAAATGTACCACAATTTTTCAGTATGCTACTGTAATGCTACTCACAAATATTTAAAACTACAAATCTAATTACTATAATTACTACAGATCTACTAATTTACCTACGTCTAAGAATACAAATTACTACAGTTCCCCTACTAAAACCCTAGCTCATATAATGCATTTATTTAAAAATAATTCTACAAAAATACAACTAAAACCTAGTTAATATCATACATTTAATCATGTATATGATCTAGAAATATTACCTAAAATCGAAGTTCAAATCGGCAGGGCTTCGCCTCTTCTTCTCTTCTCCCCTTCTCCCACTATGCAGATGTGAGAGGAATGGAGAGAGCAGCAAATGAGCTGCTTTACTAGGCAGCAGGCCTTATATAGGCGCTGGAGCCTGCCGCCCAGGCAGAGGGCGACAAGGGGCCGCCTGCAAAATGGCAGGCCCCAGGTTGAGGAGCTGTGTCAATTTTGCAGGCGGCCCCCTTGCCGACACCTTGCCACCCTCTGCTAGGGCGGCAAGGGGGCCGCCTGCAAAATGGCCAGTACACCCTAAACGGCCGTCGCGCGCACGTCTGCCACGTCAGCTTGCCACCCTCTGTCAGGGCGGCAGAGTCTATTTC
This sequence comes from Oryza punctata, assembly GCA_000573905.2. Classification (NCBI taxonomy): domain Eukaryota; kingdom Viridiplantae; phylum Streptophyta; class Magnoliopsida; order Poales; family Poaceae; genus Oryza; species Oryza punctata. The sequence goes on along the minus strand of CM002495.2, from coordinate 22,890,995 downwards.
TGCAATTTTTTCCAGCGCTATAATATTTCTGTAAATATTAAAAAATATATATAAAAATAAAAAAATTCAGATTGTTACATCCCAGCACATCTCTTGTTTTACTTCTACTAGGATGATGAGTCACGAATTCATTATCCGCTCCAACAGATTCATGATCCATTGTAGCGGAAAAACAGATAGAATTCCCCACTTATTGCGCTCCTATAATGCTGGTGTAGATGTGGATTATCTGTCTACTATCTATCTGAATGTCCTGTACCCCCAAGCTCTTTACACCTGCCATGGCCCAAAACTGGCTAGCGACCAACAGTAGGCTACGCTACCATCCATCATCCACATTATCATGTGGCTGCATCTTCCTATCTGCCCATGGAAGGATGCGTCAGTATCGTCCTCCGCGACTTTGATTATCCCAACACAAAATTCCGTATCCTAAATAGAGATTATCGTGCCATATTAGCCACATAAGAGCATCCCAGCAGATACTCCATCCCATCCTCTATCCACAAAATAGCGGTTAGGAGAAGAAAAATGAGCTCCAATCCAACAGATACTCCATCCTAGCATCAAAATTTAGCTCATCCTCCATCCGGGCTTTGGCGTTTCTCTCTCCTCACACCATCCTGTAACCGCCAACGTCCGCAACTGATCTTCCGCCCCCATTCGGATCGATGCCTTCCACCGTCGATGTCGCTGGTTGGCTCCCAATCTCCTCTTTCTCTACTCATTTTTGGTGGCGATGGGGACTAGGGTGGAGGAGTGAAGGAGTGAAAGTGGAGATCGAGGAAGGGACATACTTGCGCACCCGCGTCGTTGGCCGCTACCCCGTCGTTGTCCTCTGCAGCCACTACCGCCGGGGGCTGCCGCTGCGTCTTGCCCCGACCGCCAGCCTGATCCCGTTGCTCCCTAACCCCCTCGCAAATCCGTCGCCGCAGCTCAGCCTCAAACCTCAACGCCGGCCGGCTGCGGCCATCAGCCCTACGCGCGCCCGCCGACTACCTTCACCCCTCACCGCCGCCTTCATCCGTCCCTCCGCACCCGTCGGCCACCGCCATCGATCCTGCGAGTGTCGGTCGCCGGCTACCTCCACGTCCGCGATGGCTACCGGCTGCCTCCACACTCGTAGGCTGCTGCGCCTCCACGTTCGCCGACCTCCCCCTCTGCACCTGCCGTGCCTCCACGCTAATGGAGAAGAGTATAGAAAAGAGCAGAGAAAAAGAGAAATAGATGGATGGGTAAAAGACAAGAGACTAGATAAAAAGAGAAACAAAGTCTGGTAATTTAATGCAATAAATTATCCATTAAAAATATATCGGTTAAAATATACTTATTTAGATTTAGATTATCGTGGTAAATAATACCATTAAAATTTAGTGGTTCAAAATATAGTCCTAAAATATTAAAGTTGTTCAAAATATAGCACTTAAAAATAATACAATTGGATAGTTAATTGAAAGGATATAAAGAAAGAATCCTTTTTGGATGATCAACTACCAGCATATAGAGTAGTAAATTTGGATGAACTTCGGCGATGCTCTAATCAAGCAGAGTTATGCAGTTCTGGAACACTCGGCGAAGTCATTACTTGTCAGAGCGTGACCAATGTCACATCCCCATGGTAGGTGAAAGCACCGTGGAGACGGTGACACATGCATGGACCGAAAGGACAATAATTGAACAGTTTCTCATCAATGGGAATGGGTATTTGATTAGAAAATTTTAACCAAGATTCAATGTGTGAGCCTATTAGAATGAGACACCAATGATAGTCCTTTTCTAAACAATATCATCTTTCCTCTCAAAAGAAAATCTTTTCTGAATTGAACACGAAATGCACCTATGATTATACATTCAGGCTGTGTGTTAAGTGCATGAATCAGGGGTTGTCTTTTAGGGGACAGTGAGCCTATCTATTATATGCTTTTAAAAATGACATTATTGTGGATGGTGCATCTCATTTTGTCTGGGATAAGGTTCGCATTTGTTCTGTTTTGCATGGAGATACAGTGTCGCCGGTAAGAGATAATTAGATTTTCTTGACTCAATGAGCTAGCTGGCCACATGGGCAGAGTTAAGCCTACTAGACGTTTCTCTTATATGTATGTCATTTCATTCTGACCTGATTCTATCCGTCCCTATCATGTAGAGATCAATTCAAAATAATACAGGTTAAATATTTCCATTCACAGAATGAGAGAAACATCATGTTTATTTGTTCAGGCCTATGCAACCAAAGAAAAATCATGCATTTTCAGATACTCACTGCAACTGGCCATCTTGCAACATAGAGGGGTTCTCTGCCCAGAAAAAAATAACCAAAGAGGTGTGCTTGATGAAAAGTTCTCTTAACGAAAAATTTCGGAACTATCCACAAACAAGTAGGCTAAACCACTCTTTATCTGCGTGCATCTGTTGTATTCAATTATCCTTTTTGATTAAGAAATCACTTGTACAGTTGTACTTTTTACCTGTCTCTTCCTGGTTAAGCTAGTGCATACTTCCTAAGCCTGATTGTTTTGATAGACTCAAGCTAATAATTAGAACAAGACGAACAAAATACAGTTAAAATTAATCTGGATGGGGTAACAACTAACATCATGCAGTGATAAGGTTAGCTAGATGCATCCTGGAGCTTATCTTATTTTTTGTGGCAGAAAATAGATCAGGAAGTGAAGGGTTATCAGTGACCACAGCACACTAGTGGACAGGATAGCCCAGCGGGTGAATCAGGTTTGGAGATACCCTGACAAGAATGTCTCGTGAACATGCCGCATGCTCGCTCAATCGATCCCGCAATAGTGTATTGCCTTCATATCTTTATTAATCTGCAGATTCATCATTCTCTATAAAATTCTATCTGCAAACTGTCTGATAGCAGGTTCATAGGCTTACGGATTATGGATTAGCGCGAGTATGCTTTTCAGGCTCTTTTTTTTTCTCGAACAACTCGCACTAGACAGTGCGAAGTTCTATTGATAGAGCAGGAAAAAAATTATAAGATTACAACTCTGCGAGATCGTAACCAGGAAAAAGAAAAAGTATACTACCACCACACACCGACAGTACCAACACACAGCCCCAGGAGAAGGGTAGCACCGGACCGACCGCTGCTAAGCGTGACCGACTGCCGCTAAGCCAACAGCGGAACACAACCGAGATCTCCCAAAACCCGACCCTTACAACTGACGCAAAACCACACTCTATCCAAATCTTTGGGACTGAGGGAGAGAGGGTGAGAGAGAAGAATGGAACCGCTCTCCCCCTAGGTCCTCTGACGTGGCCAACTTGCGGAAACTAGAACACCGACACAAGAGGAAATGAATCTAGAGCGAGCTTGCAACAAATACTTGGGAGGTTTTGGCAATGGGGTGCCTAGACGACGTCTCCAAGTAGAGGAGCAACGGATACACCGCCGCCGCCGCCCGTCAAGGCCTCAAGAGGGCCGAGACTGGGTTTTCACCCGGCAGCTCCACTGGAGGTGAAGGGGCAGCACGACAACACCCTCAAGAGGGGTAAGGATGTTCAAAACACTGTCGTTGCCGGCCCGACCAAGGTCGGGCTAGGTTTTCACTCGCTGCCTGCCACCTGCAAGTCTACAGATGATGCCCTGATGCTCCACCACCATCAAGCCTCTGTCAGCGCGTGGGCATCGCTGCACCGGCACCCCCCGCCGGTCAGCCTCCGCGTGCCGCGCCGGCCTCCGCCACTCATTGACCGGGCCTCGACGCGCCGTGTCAGCCTCCGTTGCCGCCGGCCGCGCCTTCTCGTGCCGTGCCTGCCTCCGTCGCCGCCGGCCACGCCTACTCACCCCGTGCCGGCCTCCGCGACCGCCAGCCGCATCTCTCGCGCCACGCCGGCCTCTGGCCACGCTCCGCATCCGTCTAACCCTCCACTCTCCTCCTTCCCTGTCATCGAGCGCCTCCTTCCCCACCTCCTCTCCAGTTGTCGCCATCGTCGACGCGCCAGTCCACCTCCCGTGCATCCTGCCGCTATCGCAGACGCCCGCCCGACCCTGCAGCTGATGCCGCCACCGTGGACCTTTTCCGCCGTCGCTCACGGGAGGACCGGATCCGGCCTCGCCCTCGCAAACCTTCACCGCCGTTGCCGCATCCGTCGCCTCCTCCGACCACCGACCCCGTGAAGTCCGCCGTCGCTCGGCCTCGATCTGGCCGCGGGGAGGCCAAATCCGCTGCCAGGGAAGGCGGATCCGCCGCGCCGACCACCCGGCCACCCTATCCCGCGCCGTGACCCGCCATTACCGAGTAGCCCCGGTGTCCCCGCCACTGGGCTTCTTCGTGGGGGAGAGAGCCCCGTCGCCGTCGTCCTTGCAGCCAGCCAGCTTTGTCGACGAGTCGCTCGGGCGGCGGCGAGGCGAAGGGGAGGAGGATGGGGCGCCATCCGTGTCGCCTCTGGGATGGGAGCGACGTGGACGGGAGTTTCTTAGGCTCCTAAACAATATGATTTTTTCAATAACATTTCTTAGGAAACTTTTTTTATTATTTAATTTATTCATCTGTGCCCTCGAATAAGTGTTTTATATTCAGTTTTATCCATCATCAGGAACAGGCCAGGTTAGCCATTGAACATGCCCCTCAACGTCGCCCTACTCTCAAGTCCCCAGTTCTGAGGAGTTGCAATCTGCAGAATGAACAGTGCAGTATCTATCTTTTTCAAGGGTTAGGTGTTCTCGGACATCCTCAATATATAATACCCTTGTAGGTCATAAAGTGGGTCCAGACATAAGATAAAATTATTGCTACAATGTATATGAAAGCGGAGGCATTAACCTAAGCCCCACTCAATCAACATCCATGCGAGGGGGGAGGGGGAGAGGGAGAGGAGAGAGAAATTATCGTTATTTTTCTTCGAAGGTAGGCCTTATGTATATGAGTAGCTCAATACAAGAATTACTACCACTCCCACAATGGTGAGTCAAGCCATATAGACCTATAATGACTACTTTTCTTATACATTGTGACTGCCCTTAGCACTAGTTCAAAACGCACAAATTTGGAAGCAGTTCAATTGACAACAGACATTCAATTGACAACAGACATCCAGTTTGAACTTAGCAAGCCCCAACAGGAAAATGGTTCATCTCAAACAAAAGAAAAAAAGATGAACTTTTTTATCATTAATTTATTAATAAAATCATTATGTCAAAAAAATAAAGAGAAAAATGATATTTGGGGACAGGTCCTTAGAGACATCGGCTTGGAAGAACACAGGAACGGAGCTGGCTTGATTGACTGATTGTCCCACGTGCAAAACGTGGAACGGCTACAATGCACAAAAGCATGCCGACTGATGGAACGAGTAACAAGATGAGCTTGAGCTTGCTCTGAACGAGTTCAAAACAATCACTTCGTTAAAGTAAATATATTAGCATAATAAAGAGAGATGTAGACAGAAGAACGTTCCGAATTGTATGGCGCTTCAGAAAAATCTACCAAGCTGATCGATTGTCGCAGAAGCTTTTGATGCATGTTTTCTTCTCGCCAGGTGCTGAATTTAGTGTATTATTTCTTGTTCTATCAAGGAAGCGAAGGGAAACTTCTGTCCTTCGTTCAAAAGTTTGTCATGGGAACAAAATCGCTCTAACTAGGCTGCTGTTTGAGAGCAGCGCACGAGTGTTCAGAGATCGAAATTGGAAGAAAATTAGCTTCTCTGAAGCTCTACAAATTCGCTTTCATATTTCGTCATCGCCAGACAGACATCAAAATTCATAAGGAAGGGAACGATAAGACGAGCAAATCGAATTGCAATCGAATTCTAGGAACTATTTTTTTAGACTGATCAATTCTGGAACTATTTATTTACAGTAAAAATTTGATGTCAAGTTAACACATTTACTTTTTCCTATGAATTCAAGAGTTGTAGGGAAATCCTTTTAATCATGGTCTGGCCGTTTTTTTTTTTTGGTAAAGAAATCTATGTCAAAGCGAAACAACTTTGGACTGAACACTGAAACTGTGAACCATTCCAATCATACAGTATCGCACGGCGTCTGAATACATAAACAGCAAAATCAATCATGCAGCACAGATGTCCCAGAGAAGACACGGAATATTCAGATGTAAGCAAAGACCAACACAAAAACAATTGCAAATATGCAAAAAAAAGCCGCTGCTTTTGAGGCAGAGATACAGATTCTTCTTGCCAATTGCCCCCACCACCAAACAGCGATACTAGTTCATGCACGTCGCTATCGAATCAAGCACAGGAGGAAGAACAGCATCAGCTACTGTGACACAATGACTTTGGACGCTAACAATGGTGTTCAAGATTGACATGGGAACACGAACACGAAAGAATTGGTATCAGACGGCGGCCGTGGGCGGGGTTTCGGCGGCGGCGCCCCAGACGATGTCCTTGAGCGCCGGCCGGAGCTCCTCGCTGCAGAATGAGCGGTACTCGAGTGTGTCGCCGGCGTCCTTCTTGACGTCGACGACGAGGACGGAGGGCGCCACGCTGAAGATGTCGGCGGCCACGGCGAGGCGGCCCTTGGTCCCGCCGCGCTCCGCGCCCTCGAGGCGCACGCCGCGGGCGCCGCTCTTGGTCACCCGCATCCGGCCGCCGCCGCGCGCAGCCACCTCCTCGAGGCGGGAGATCACGCCGCTCGCTGGCTCCCGCGTCGCGAACAGCATGCCGCTGTCCCGCCTCCCCTTGGCCGAGTCCCCCTCGAACAGCGGCGAGAGGTCGAACCCCTCTGAGAGTGATATCAGGTGAAACGCGTTCAGCGTCTCCGGCTCGTCCTTCTCGGCCTCCTCCTTCGCCGCGCACGACGCCGGAGCAGGATCGGCATCGGCCGGAGGAAGCTCTATGCTCACAGGCCTCGAGATGGACGTCTTCTTGAACCACGGCGTCTCGACGAGCTGCGCGACGCTGATGCGGGTGCTGGGGTTGGGGTCGAGCAGCCTAGGGATGAGGCGGCGCGCGTCGGTGGACAGCCACGTCGGGCACCGGTAGTCGCCGCGCTGCGCCTTCCGGTACAGGGTGACGATGTTGTCGTCGGGGAACGGGAGGGACCCGGCGAGGAGCACGTAGAGGATGACGCCGCAGGACCAGAGGTCAGCCTTGGCGCCGTCGTAGCCCTTGTCCCGGAGCACCTCCGGCGCGGCATAGCCCGGCGTGCCGCAGAGCGTGTGGAGGAGGCCGTCGGCGCGGGCGTGGTCGGCGAGCGCGCTGAGGCCGAAGTCGACCACCTTGAGGTTCCCCGCCTCGTCGAGCAGCAGGTTCTCCGGCTTGAGGTCGCGGTGGAAGACGCCGCGGGAGTGGCAGAAGTCGACGGCGGAGATGAGCTGGCGGAAGTAGTGCCGCGCGACGTCCTCCCTGACGCGGCCGAGCCGGACGATCCGGCCGAAGAGCTCCCCGCCGCGGACGAGCTCGAGCGCGAGGTAGATCTTGGAGCGCGTGGCCATCACCTCGTGGAGCTCGACGATGTTTGGGTGGGAGACGCGCTTCATGACGGCGATCTCCCGCTTGATCTGCTCCATCATCCCGGCGCGCACCACCTTCTCCTTCGTCACCACCTTCACCGCCACGCTCTTCCCGGTCCTCAGGTCACGCGCCACGTGCACCCGCCCGAAGTTGCCGTGACCGAGCACCCGCCCCATCTCGTACCTCCCCTGCAACACCGCGCCGCCCTTCTTCCCCTCCCCCTCCGCCGCCGGCGCCGCCTCCATCCTCCTCCTCCTCCTCGAAAATCTACCTAATAACTACTACTCTACTACCAAGATCTATCGGCGAGAGATGATCTACCCGTCCTCGACGTGCTTGCGGTGGCAGGTGCGGCCGCCGCGCAGCTTGCGCTGGCTGGCGACGTCAGTGCCTCGTGTCCGCCTCATCGCTCCGCATTCCCCTTGGGCCGGACGGTCTCCGGCGTCGTCGTCGTCGTCGTCGCCGCCGCCGCGCGCGGATGCCGAGATGCGATAACTCAGCGTGGTCTTTTGCGGTGCGCGTGTGGCCTCTCTCTCTCCCGTCCCGTGATTTGCCTCGCGCTGCGCCGCGCGGCTTATATCGGAGGAGGTGCGCGGCGGCGTAGGGGGGCTAGACTCCTAGGCCCCTGGGCTGCGGCGCCCTAGGGAGGCTAGGACGGTTTCTCCTCGTCAGATGCGGATCGGACGGCGGGGAGGCGATGGGTGGATGTCGCGATGCGCGTCGGGAGCCGGGGGCTCTATGATTGAAGGGTGGGGGTGGACCGTGTGACGCGAGATGGACGGCCCGATTTGGATCTAGCGCCACGAGGGGAGGAGCGAACATTGGTGTAGTGGTGGTTTTGGGGGCATACGGGAAAACCGTGGTCCGCGTATGCAGCGGTTGGGCGGGATGATCGCACGCGTCGTATCTCTCTCCAAGCGGACAAGCGGTTAGCCCATAGTTTGGCCTTGCGTCTAGGTGCGGAATTGGTTCATTTCTCACCGCGTATCAAAATTTTAAAGGAGAAGTTTTTTTTTAATTTGGTTATATGAGGAAAAGAATTATCTTCTAGCGTTATTATTCATATTATTAGCTATTGAGATTTGAGAATACGCGCCTGATTTAAATTGTAATAATGATTCTCTCTCTCTCTCTCTGCATTTTTAAGGTGATTGATTGCCTGACAATTTTGGCAGAAAATTGATCCTTCCATCCTAACGTTTTCAGTTCATCTTTTTGATGGAGATGTTGGCATCTCATTTCGTCCTCATCAAACCGCTCTTCCTACATCATCCTAGCTCACCTCAAGGCAGCAGCTCACGCTGATAAGAGTATGTATTAATGCACATGTTATTTTGTTTGTTGTTCCTTAACGAAGCTAGAGACACTCACACGCAAGGCTTCTGTTAGGTGCCTGCTAGCGCACAGATGATGGTTTGCAAGTAGGAGCGGAGGCATCATGGTTTCCTCGGAGATCCTGGATTTATTGTCTCATTTCGATTTGTTGAAGGTGCAACTTCCAATAAAAACATTAATCTTACATACAATTGGTTTTGCTCTGTACTATATATAACGCATTATAATTACTAATTACTAATAATATACTTCTAAATACTACGAATGTTCTCATATATGATTAGATAACGATAATAAAACTTCAACAATATCGTGTTATGTCCAGCTAAAACTCTTGGACAAGCATTTCCATCCTTGAGCTGACATGGTTTTGCCTTACCATGAGGTTCTTTTAGAAAATACGTAACTTAATTTGAAATGCAGCACTGATCGAGTTTGCTCTTATGAGCCGCGTCAAATAATCGTTACCAATTTCAGCTTTGTTTTTTATAGCTACGAGTAACAAGTCGCCGGAGAATTCAACCAGCATTTCCTCTCTGTGATAATGACCGAGTAGGATATTGCGATTCAGCTCATCTGTCCCAAGAGTTCGCAAGTCAATCGCTCTCATATATCAAAGCGAGCTGCATGGCTACTTGCCTAGCTAGGCATAATGAGCTGGTACGCTCTCACATCAGTAAAACTACAGCGGCAGTCAATGTATAGGAAGTTGCAGATGGCAGAGTTGCAGTTGCCACTGACGCCACGAACTGCACATTACAACCATGTTTTACCCGTGTTCCAACTTCCATCCTTGAAAACGCAACGACTTTCGCTGCCCGGCCGGCCATGGCTACCCTCCAGCTACAGCAATAATTACTCCTTCCTCTACGATCGCTGTGCTATTAAACAATAATGGAGCCGTGAAAATGAAAGAACGAGAGATATCATCGACGAGAATTTGGTCGTCATGCGATGCGATGGCCGTCCGTGTGGTGGTACACGCCCCTACACGGCGCACCGCATCCTAATCTAGCAACGGCGCCCAACGGCCAATGGCCATTGCCGCCCTCCCAACCCGAGCTGGATGAGACGCGCGCTATCTGATCTATCCGCAGCTTTGTCGCGGCTGGCAACGGCGCGCATGCGGCGAGGCCCAGCGGCCACCGCTAGTGGCTCAGTTTTCTCGCGACGCCGCCATCGCGGCGGCGACAAGTGTCACGGCGCTCGCTGTCGCGCACGATCGGCGGCGGGCCGGTTGTGGATGGCGGTTAATTAGCCTCCAAAACGCGACGACGCGCCGGGCCGGGTCGCCGTCGGGCTCGATCGGCCGCTTGCTTCGTCGGTGACGCGAGGCTCGCCACGCGTCGTGTATTTTTGTGCCACCGCGCGCGCGCGCGGCCGATCGACGTCGCACTCGGTGCAGTCGTGCGGCGGGTCTTTTCACCCTTTCTCGCCGTCCTTGTCTCGTCGATTTCTATTAGAATCGCAGCGACCACAGCCTACCACGTCCACGTTGCACGCCATCATCGGCGGTTCAGCGTGGATCGCCCGTGAGGCCGTGACTCCGTGAGACCAACCACGCCATATGCCGTTGGCCCGTTGCGCAGCCGGGCCGGCTGTGTATGGACCAAGCCGTCCGATTGCTGATATTGGGTGGACCTTGGCAGATAGGATATGTCTGATTTAGAGCCGTCTAGTTGGGCTGTCTGGCCTGGTTTGAATCATTGGACTGTCTCATGTAAATTGTCGATTTTTTTTTATTTTTAAATTTTCTTTTTTAATATCTATAGAAATATTATAGCGGTGAAAATATTTGCAGAAATAGACCCTACCGCCCTCCACTTGGACGGTAAGGTGAAGTGGCACATGGCGCGGTGTGCGTCTTCACGGTGCCATGTGCGCATTTTGCGCTGAGGTCCCTTGCCGTCCTCTGCAAGAGCGACAAGGGGGCCGCCTGTAAAATGGTAGGCCCTTGGCAGAGGGCGGCAAGGGGGCCGCGTGCAAAATTTCCAGCTTCTCTAAACGGTCGTCCCGCGCACGTATGCCACGTCACCTTGCCGCCCAAGTGAAGGGCGGCAGGGTTTATTTCTGCAAATATTTTTACCGCTATAATATTTTATAAATATTAAAAAAAGAAAATTTAAAAATAAAAAAAATTCTAAATTGTCAGGCTCCTTAATCGGGTATTTTCAGTACAAAATATTAATGGTGTGTATTTCAAAATAACCTAATAATCATATACTGTGAACTACTTGTGAAGTAAATACATAATGTATAGTATTAGATTGGAACATTTGATGCCACCAATAGAATAGCGGTGTGATAAGTTGAAAGTTTGTTATGGATGATTGGATGAAACTTGTTTTAGCACGTACAGGAGGCTCATTCTCATCACCTTGATTAATACATCTAGGTTGGTTTAGTGTGCTATATTTTTTTTTGCGCCTTGTACAAAATAACTTATGTTACACGTACTGAACTAAGCGAAGTGCATAGAAAAGAATTTTAGCCTCTAATACTTTTACTGAGATGTATGCATGCAGGGCGGAGCTATAATACAACCAACGGGGTTACATCGGGGTCGGCGATCTCGATAACCTCTAACGAAATCTATATAGAAATTTATGATTATATATATACATACGTACATGTCATAGCCCAAACTCATAGAAACAACACCCATGCATCCCTTGGAGTCATCGACACATCTCTTAGAGCCGCATGCTGCTTTTGGCGGACATTTCGCTAATCTAAATCTATTATCTGCTAACTTGTTCTCGGCATTCTTCTATGTTGTTTCTAATATTGCATATGCTCATTTTTCAACCAAGTTATGCATGTTTTTTATGTGGCATGAGCACCTTTATCAGTTCTTATAACTTAGATTACCATTTTTTCTGGTGCAGCGTGGTCACGTAGTCAGAATATGGTATTGAGCTTAGGCTTTGACTTGGGCTTTTGGAAAGGCCGATGAGTTGAAGGTGTCATACCGAAGCCTACAAAGATCAACGTTGTGCACATCATGGTCGTTCTAGAGTCGGACATTTTAATCGTGCCTACAACATTTTGTCATCTTCCGTCTGCAAAGGAATGATTATATTTAGTTTATAGCATGCTATAGTACTTACTCTTAATTAGCTCCTGTATTCATAGTGTGTACACCGTTTTTATTGGCATGCCATCAATTGTTTTTGCCTTCAGGACATATACTACCAATGAACAGAAGAGGAAAGATAGCAAATTTGTATACTAAGTTAATATGGCTAACCCATCAATCAAGAGAACATGTATTAAGACCCTGTTCACTTCTAATTAATTAGATGAACATGTGGATTTTATCTTAATTTTTATTAGCACGTTTTTTAAATTGCTAAATGGTACATTTGCGTGCGGTAACTTTGTACGTAGAAATTACTTTTTAAAATATCAGATAAATCTATTTTTTATTTTTTTTAAAAAATAAAACTTAATTAATAATTTGCTAAAAACTTTCTCGTTTAAATATCTATGCTTAATCTTTATTATCTTCGGTGAACTAAACGAGAACAAAAGTCTTGATGACTTGTATAGGTTCAGATTCATTCGCCGCCTCGGTCGGTATAGGGCTATAGGCTGGCTGCAGAGAGGGTCGCGCTCGCGCCGTCGCGGCCGCACCCGCCACCACAAGCAGCCGTCCTCCCTCTCCTGGGGCACCCGACCTGTCCCCACCGACCCCACCGCTGCGAGCTGCAGCGCGCGCGAGCGGGATTTACAGCCACCCACACCACCAACGCATCCAAACCGCCGCCGTCGTCGTCTCCACGCTCCCTCGCCACCGCGCGCCCTCCCTCCCTCCCCGTTTCTACCGCCCCGCAGAGCCACGCCGCCACCAGAGAGGGGGATGGCGACGGCGAGCGGCGTCTCCACTCCCCTGCAGCTCCCCTCCACGCGGCGGGTGGGCTGCTGCTGCCCTGGCAACCCGGTATGCTCCTCCTACTGCAATGCCCACCACCTGTTCGTTCGAATGCCTGTGAAGAGGTCATTTCATTATCTGTGGCTGTTGATGCGCAGGCGCCGCGCAAGAACGCGTTCTCGCGGAGAGCAGCTGCTGGTGGCCTGGCAGGTATGGTCCTGTTTCAGACTTTCAGTAGCAATTTGTGCTAATGTTCCCTGGTGGTTTTGGGTTGTGTTGTTCGTTCTAAGAATAAATATTTCGAGAGGTGTGGACTGGAGCAGACTAGTTAATTCAGTCTTAGATATGGGCTCTTGGTTGTAAATGGTAGTCTTGGGGTGACAGCTAGAAATTCCATGACCTGGTAGCTCCTGAAATGGCATGCCACAATGTGCGGTCCAGTTAGGTGTTCTTTCTCTTGGCTATGAGATCGTAAACTCTGTCGGGACTGGATGATATATTATGGAAGCATGGAATGTTAAAGATGTTATATTAAGTCGTATTTTAGAAGAATAATGGAAACCGATTACTTAATAGTGTGTTCATTGGTGTATATTGCAATGAAAATTATTGACTAAATTACTGTCGTGCTTATTTGGCAATACCGTTCAGCTCTTTAGATGTTACATTATCATGTTTCACCAGGTACATTTTTTGTGAAGAGAGATTTTGTATATAAAGGACAGAATTTTCATCAATTTTTACCATTGAAACAAAGAGGATGGTTGCAAGCAGCAGTTCTGCCTGTTACTCCACCTTTGTTAGATGATGAAGAAAAACGGAAGCAAATGTGTGAAGATTATGGATTCAAACAAATTGGAGAACAGTTGCCAGATAATGTTACTCTTAAAGATGTAATGGATAGTCTGCCTAAAGAGGTATATGAGCTGCCAACACCAGCTATACTGCTGTGGCTTCCTAAACACAAATTCCTCTAATGTAAAATTTCTTGTCTGCTAGGTATTTGAAATCGATGATCTAAAATCTTGGACTTCTGTTTTAATATCAGTTACTTCTTATGCTCTTGGTATTTTTTTGATATCAAAAGCTCCCTGGTATCTTCTTCCCTTAGCCTGGGCATGGACTGGTACAGCAGTTACGGGGGTAAGAACCCTCTTCTCCCCTTGTAAGCTTATATAAGTTTGTGTTCTTTTCATGTGCTACATGCTTGCTTGCTGTTTGGTCTATTGGCCACAATTTAATTGATGCCTTTGTAAAGTTCTTTGTCATAGGTCATGATTGTGCCCACAAATCATTTTCGAGGAATAAGCTGGTGGAAGATATTGTTGGAACTCTAGCTTTCTTGCCATTGATATACCCCTATGAACCTTGGAGATTTAAGCATGACAGACATCACGCCAAGACAAACATGTATGTACATACCACCCTATATTATCATCTCCAATATTCTCCAAATCTCAGACAATGCTCTTCCCAGTGCGTTCATGCATTACATTGTAAGAACACCCATGCACTTCGTCATGCTTAAATACATATTGGCATACCAAAACACTTTTTATTTGCTGTTTTTTAATTATAGTTCGCATGCCAAGTGTTGAAACAATTGTCCAAATAAAACAAACATAACAACAGGATCAACATTTTTGTGGTTATCTGTAAGTCTGTGTTCATATGTATTAAAAGCCATTTTATAGTCTGAAAAGACTTAAAACATTTTCAACCAGGTTGTACTTTGGTCATTCAAATCTTTACCTCCTGCATAACCTCCAGGTTGATAGAAGATACTGCATGGCAACCTGTTTTTTCGAAGGAGTTCAGAACAAATTCCTTTCTAAGGAAAGCAATGATATTTGCTTATGGTCCTATCAGGCCATGGATGTCTATTGCTCACTGGTATTTCTTTTTCGAACACCTTTTCATATAACATGGACATCTTCTTTAGGAATTATTTTCCTTCAACTTCTTCAAGCAATATCATTGCTGTTCATTACGGTTGCTTGTCAGGTTAATTTGGCACTTTGATCTAAAAAAATTCAGACCAAATGAACTCCCAAGGGTGAAAATAAGCTTAGCATCTGTGTTTGCGTTCATGGCAATTGGATGGCCACTGATTATTCTAAAATCAGGAATAGCTGGTTGGTTCAAGTTCTGGTTCATGCCATGGATGATTTATCACTTTTGGGTAATATTTCTTATTTTCGTCACCATCATTTACTGCAAAGCTTTATATGGTCCAAATTCATGGAAATGTTTAGCTATTAGAGCGTATTGTGCTATATATTGCAAGTAGAAAGTAGAAACTCATGGTAATTGGATAATTGGTACTTGAATATAATATATCTCTGACCCATGGAGCCAACCAGATGACAGGCTACTGACCTACTGTGACACTTAGGCTGTGTTCTTATCCCAGTTTTCCCAATTCACCTCTCTCGTTTTCCGCGTGCACGCCTTTCAAACTGTTAAACGGTGTGTTTTTTGTAAAAAAATTCTATATGAAAGTTGTTTTAAAAAATCATATCCATTTTTCAAAAAAGAATTAGTTAATACTTAATTAATCATGCAATAATACATGTTTCGTTTTGCGTGTCGGGGAGGAGGGTTCCCAACCCCTCCTCCCGAACGCAGCCTTGCCACTCCTGTGTTGTACTGTCACCCTTTTTTTCTTAGTTTGAAAGTTTATACATTTTAACTTTTTGTACTCCCAAAGATACTTGGATTTCTTCAGGTCACTACTCTGTGTGCATTATCAACTCCTGGCAATGGATCTGACTCAGTTTTACTAGTTTTTATTACATTATTTGGTTACATTACAAGGTAACATTTTGGAGAATAGTGCATCATTGTATTTTTTGTAGGCAGTACATAAGCAGTTGAGCTACATATTTTCAGATCTTATTATGTTCCTTTCCACTGTTCACAAACTAGCAACAGACATGATTTCATTTCCCACTGATTTACTAGTACACGCTGGTTTACGATTTTTTCTCATGAACCCATGATTTTGGGTCAGAAGCATCCATACGTCAGTGCTAACATGGAATAAACTCGCTTTAAATCACTGTATAAACTAGCCACAATTTGATATACTGGTTCTGCCAATTTGACAGAGCAAGGGGGTACACTTAGCTGAACATATAATAATTTTGTTCAAAGTTGTTCGCTTTGCATTGTTGATTAGCTTGTATAATGCAAGTATTTTTATTTATCCTGTAAGCTGTTCTCTTCAGATGAGTACCTTTACGATGGTACATCACACTGCTCCTCATATACCATTCAAGACATCTGAAGAGTGGAATGCTGCACAGGCACAATTAAACGGCACAGTTCACTGTGACTATCCTCGGTGGTACGCATCTCGTTTTCTTTTGCATCTTTCTTTTCTTACATATTATGAATATTTTATATCAAGTTGCTAAGTAAGATATGTTAAGCATCTTTTAAACAAGATAGTTTCTGTATTAATTTTTGTCACACATGGGACCTATCAAATTATATTAATAAAACAGGTTATTAGTCAAAAGATAGATGCTATTACTTTTCAGTTGTTTTAATAGTGCAGATTGATTGGATATTAGAACAGAAAAGCTCTCATGGTCTAAAAAGTACTGCATAAAATCTCAGGAAAGAGAGATCTACACCCTGATTTGGGTGAGGTCCTAATTATAATGGTATAGATTGATTGGATATTAGAACACTATTGTATTGAAACTGCATGAAAACAAAATTATATACCATATAGAATTTGTAGCAAATAAAACTTTCACTGGACTATAATCCCAGGAAAAAAATGGGCTAGTTTGTATCACATGACAAAACATTGACTTTGCCAATAAAATGACAGCGATAATTCATTTATTGTTTATTTGTATCTTTGAGGATTAAGAAACTCTTCCATCATGTGGTTGTACTGTTTTCCTGGATTGCACATAAGTTTCATATCTTGTAGAATGTGCCACAAATGCATATAAACCATGTTTTTTTTCTTTAATAGCTCAATTGGGTCAAGTTCTACTCCCATTTTAGCACTAGCATATGATAAATATTTCAGTAAAATGCATGTGGTAAATATGGGATATCATGTGAATATTTTGTCATGAAGGGTTCATACGGGTGTAAGTGTCAACATTTGTACAACTGGAGCAAGCTGAATCACTCTCTTGGTTTATCAAAATTATCTTGGAAACATGCTTCTGTAGAGTTGGATTGTATCTGACTAATGGATTTTTGCAGGATAGAGATACTTTGTCATGACATAAATGTACATGTTCCACACCATATTTCTCCAAGAATTCCAAGTTATAACCTTCGTGCTGCCTATGATTCCATAAAACAGAACTGGGGCAAGGTACTTCGATATTTCTCCCCTTTTTTGGGGGGTGCATTTCACTGGTTCTTTTGATAACATTATTTCATTTCTCCTCCCTTGATACCTTCTACTTGCAGTACATCAATGAAACCAGCTGGAACTGGCGCTTGATGAAAACAATACTGACTAAATGCCATGTTTACGACAAGGATAGATACTACGTTCCCTTTGATGAGGTTGCGCCTGAGGAATCCCAACCAATCAAATTCCTCAAGAAGGTCATGCCAGATTATGCATGATGAAATCAATACTGTTGGCTAGCGTTTGCATAGAGAAACGATCACAATTACTTAGTCACATCCTAAATTCTAACTAGAACGCCGCATGCTCGAAATTTTGACTGCAAATTGCTTTGTTGGATTGTGTTATACGGCTTCAGAGCGATTGCCAAAAGTTCATTTAGAAGAAAGGCTGTCAAAAGTTATCCTACAAATTTAAAAATAGTACGCTTCGAAACCAAGCTCCTTTTTCAGTTGTTCGGTACATCAAATATGTATTGCACCTTGGACGCTTGGAATATAAATATGCGCTAGTGCTGCTGCCATTTGCTACTGATGTACCAGCAACCATTGGTTTGTACCTTCATTAATTCATGACGATGGTCTAAATCTGTTGTCCTCTTTTTGCAAATTGTGCTGAATTAACCATGGTTATTACAAATTCAGCATGCACATACAATTTTTAATTGAATTTGAACAGTCCTACCTCTACGACTCTACCTCTTATGGTGGATTACAACATACTTCACCGTGCTTTGTTTGTCGTTTACTCTCTGAAAAATAATCAGTGGATGCAGCAAATGGCACATACAATTGTTTATCGTGTCATCATCAAGGAGAAGCAAACAAGACGACTCTTACTTCAACATGCTTTATTGTTTATTGTAAAAGAGCCAACAACATACAGGGAGAACTGTAGTGTAAATAGCGTACAAATTTCACGTGGTTACAAAACATTTGAATTCTCTACATTGTACTCATGTGGTTATAGAATTCTGACTCCTCTACATGAACACCTCAACCCATGGTGTAGGATGGAGATGGTAGGTTTATGACAGTGCTCTTCACCTTGGTCATCATGTTTATGCTGTTAGTTATCCCCTGGGATCCAATCCCACTGTCCTTCAGGCCCTATAGTCCAAACCCAAGAGAAATTACAAACAACTGAAGAAAGCAAAAGGTAAGTTGAACAAAATGATGCCAAGCCGAGTTAATGGCATGGTAACAATACCTGGAAGGGGAAATGGTCAGGTCCTCGAGCCGGTGCAGAGTTGATCTGCACGGTTCCAGTCTCCATCGCATCGCTGATCATGATTGCTTTGTTGATATCCTTAGTGAACACACATCCCTGAAATGGAAGAATGCATAGATGAATAAGATGTACAATGATATTCATGTTGTAACAAACATCATTGTCCATTTCTATGTATGTGTGTGTGCACCTGAAGCCCAAAATTGCTGGCATTGCAATGGTGGATGCCTTCCTCAACCGAGTTGATCCTAATCACAGGCAAGACAGGGCCAAATGGCTCCTCCCAAGCAATTCTCATGTCAGGCCGGACATGATCCAGTAGCAACGGCCAGATAAGGTTGCCTTCTCTCCTGTACTCCTGACAAAAGGTTGCTCCTTTCTCCTTGGCATCCATGACCAAACCCTCGATGAAATTAGCTGAGGATTCTGTTACAACTGGGGTGATATCAGAGTCGGCCTCAGGTGGGCCAACTGTCAGTTTTGCCAACTTGGTCTTCACCTTCTCTACCACGATATCGGCAACGGATTCCATGATCAGCACCACTTTCACAGCAGTGCACCTCTGGCCGCTACGTTGATCATAAGAAATGTCAGTTCAGTAGAAATCCAGAGTAAGATTTGATGCAAATCAGTAAGACTTTTGGCCTTGCATGGCTACTAGGGCCAAGCATCGAAATTAGTAGAAAAGTAAAAGAAATGGTACAGAGAGTGTATAAAACTATTTAATACTAGTATGGCACAAGGATGGAAGCAAGGAAAAGCATATTCAGCATATGACGACTTTTTTTTGCGGAAAATAAGACAACACTATCTGCCTATCTGGTACACATGATGACACAACTTGGATGCCACATGTCATGTTCTGTTAGCTAAAACATATCTGAAAGCTTTTATGATTTTCAGTGGCCGATTTCACTTTTCTAAAGGAATTGGGGTGGCTATATTTTGACATGTCCAATGTCTAATAGATCAAATGAAATATTAAGACAAATGTTTTTCTAACCTATAGATCGATCAATCAAATTCATTATTTCGTACCTGTAAGAGAAGCCTCCTTTTACTATATTTGCTGCCACTAAATCCAGATCTGCATCCTCTAACACAATACACGCATCTTTTCCTCCAAGCTCCATCTGAAGTGGGACCATTCCAGCCTTCTTTGAAATGGCTATACCAGTATCACCTCCCGTAAAACTACACGGCATAAGTGTTTACTGTTTAGGCTGTCTCATTGAATCTGAGGATGCCAGAAATAGGAGCAGGTGATTATTACCTTATGCAGTTGACTCCAGGATGCATTGTAAGAAAATCACCAATTTCAGAACCTTTCCCAGTGACACAATTGATCAAGCCTTTTGGGAAACCAGCAAGGTGGAAGCAGTGAACCATGTGTAGTGCAGCTACCGCTCCCTGGTCATCATTTAAGTTTTCTTTTTTTAAAAAAACTTTAAAATGTATCTGCTTCAAACACAGGCAGATCTTTTTATATAAAATATATACCTGTGTTGGGGGCTTGAGAACAAGAGAATTGCCAGCAATTAGTGCTGGGCCAATCTTGGAGACTGCTAAGTTGACAGGATAGTTAAATGGTGGGATTGCCAAAACTACTCCAAGAGGTACCTACATGAATAGGACAATCTATATTAGATACAGAAGGAAACACAATGATGGATCAGTAATTTCAGGATTTCAAGTACGGGGTACAATTCAATGGACCGTCGACAGTCAATGTATCAACCATAATATTCATGTTAGGACTCATGAAAAAAATTGCTCGAACATACATTCTAAAAAATGCAATAGAGTACATGATGCTCAATTTCAACAATCTGGTATCTTCTTAAGATTAAAAAAGAAGGATAAAAAATACAATCTTTGGAATTGATATCATTCAAAAGCTAAAGCTATTGAGGAAATATATGCAGTCTATTAATATTTCAAAAACCATCCAGGTACTAATAACTAGTACTAAGGAATAGTGCCTTTGAAACTGTGTTTAGTTTAATGCACTGAGTCGGATGGTCAAAGATCTAATCAACACCACAATGCTAACAATCTCTGAAAAGGACCCAGCAGCAGCAACCATAGCTGAATGTTCTCCTGCCATCTACTAGTAACACTTTGCTTCTATGGGAAGTATCTAATTTCACTACAACAAATAATAAAAGATAATGGCAAAATGGGCCATCAAAATTAGTTCAGAAAGTACCAGTTACAAACTAAATTCAATGATTCGTTCAAGTTCACCACAGGGATATATCTCAACTAAAGTAACAACGAACGAACTAAACTGGGGATAACTAATGTATACCAATCACACGGAATCAAAAGTTCACAGCATCATAGCCTATATTTTAACTTTTATGCTTCTGCAAATCATTGGAAAATACAAGAATTCAACAGATCAAGGCTCTTGAATAAATTCAGTTCAGAGTGGAAAACTAGTGGAAACAGGAATCACAGATAACCAGCAATCCCAGTTTAGGACAGAGTATAAAATACAGAATGGTTTCCCTCCAAGATTTTTGAGCTGTGGCCTGGTTTGGATTACAGCTAATTCTGCCATACTTATGGTTAGTCCTGTC
The DNA here is from genome assembly GCA_000573905.2 of Oryza punctata. Lineage (NCBI taxonomy): Eukaryota > Viridiplantae > Streptophyta > Magnoliopsida > Poales > Poaceae > Oryza > Oryza punctata. The sequence goes on along the minus strand of CM002495.2, from coordinate 22,870,141 downwards.
TATACCTGCCCAATTTTGTCTAACTTTGGCCAAATGAGCACACAAATTCAGAAGCATTTCTTTTATTTTTGATATCCAAAAAATAAACAGATAGAGGAGAAAAGATCAGCAAGGGACATATAGACTCAGGGATCTGGTTTTGCTGCAGTCAGTAGTGTGACTGCCCTATGGCTATCAGATCTGATCTGAATACAAGGGCTCAGAATAGATTCATCCAGGTACAGTAGACTACTACTGTAATGCAATTTACTGTGGTAGTGTTACTGTAACTGATCATCTTGACCCTTTACAGAGAGATGGATGAATGGGATAGCGTGCCGTCCCAACTGCAGTCGACCCTGATCCCAGACTCAGGGAGAAGTGCTAATTTCAGCGGTCACGTCATGGCGATGAAAGAAACCAGAATGACATGGGCTACTACTAGTACTAGCATCCACGGAATATTCCAAAATACCTCCAATTAGGTCTACCTATCAACCTCATTTTACATAGTACTCATACAGGTAGCACATACTAGTATTAAAACTTGATTTAGACAGGTGCCCATAAGGCCTCAACTTTTGTCAATCTGTTTTGTCAACATAGGCTGGTTGATCATCAGATACCAGACACAACGCTGAACTACAACTCGACAAGTTATTTTTTTCCATCGCTACTTTTAGTCAAAACAAGAGGCAGAAACAACATGGCAAACAAACTTAACCGAAAGTCTTCTGAATCTAACAATGCAACACATACCTTGGAGCTCAAACAGTACTTGTTCCGTTCATTGCCCGGGAAGCTATCAGACACCAGAAGCTTGCCTTCCCCCAGTATCCGAACACCCTCCTCAGCAGTGTATGACACCAAATCCCCTGACCGCACCACCTGTCATAGTCATAACTCAAAACACAACAAGTCATCTTTGTCAGTTAGCTTCACATGAAGAATGGCACTAAAATTCACCAAGCACAAACTGAAATTGCCACCGACTTCAGAGATTGCATCCTTGGCCGGCTTGGCGATCTCCTTGACGAGGCACTCTGCAATCGGGTTCTTGTGTTCCTTGAGGATGGCGGCCGCCTTGTGCAGGAGCTCCGCACGCTTCCACAGCGGAGTGCGCGCCCACGCCTTCTGCGCCACCTTCGCCGTCTCCATCACCTTGTTCACCTCCTCCTGGGTGCATGCTGCACACAAAGGACCCAAATTTTCTCAGCTAATTGTGATATCAGGTTCCCTAGTCAACTCCTTTCGCAATTCGCAGCAACACTCAAATGACAGCTGCAAGAATGAAACCGGCGATGAATCCGATACATGTTCTTGCGACAACAAAAATGGGAAATTCACGGTCGCCAAATTGGGAACCTAAAGGGAAAGATTTAGTTAAGGGGAGCTATCAATCAGAGTCAATCCGAAGAATTCACGCAGTAATTAGTGGCGCCGATCAACTAAGCTGTGGAGCAATTAACTTCGTAAACATCGAAGGATTGTCGCCGTCAACCAATCAGTCGTCCATCCAAGCCGGGGAAAGCTAGCAAGCCTCTCCTCCCAAAGCAGCGGAGAGGGGACAGTAGCTCATCAGAGCAAGAAGCAGAGTCGCATATGGCACACACACAGACACACACACACACACCTTGCACCCTGTACTGCGTCTGGCGGGTGGTGGGGTTGACGATGGAGACGGACTTGCCGGAGGCCGAGACGCGCCACTCCCCGTCGGCGTAGTACCTGTACACCTCCCCTTCCAGTATCTCCGCGAACACCCCCGTCCCCGCCACCGCCATCTCCTCTTCTCCGCAAACGGAAGGGCACACGCGACGCTGCTGCTGCTGCTAGCTAGTGGCGGTGAGGCGCTCGGGGGAGGAGTGGAGAGTTGGGTGTGGTGGTGATGGGGGCGCGAGTGGCGGAGGGACGCGTTGGGGTTTAATAGAGCGGAGGCGAGTGATCGGGCGGGGACGGACGCGTGGTGAGGAAGGGGGACCCACCGATTCGGAGGAGGAGGAGGAGGAGCACGGAAAGAGACGAGAGACGAGAGACGAGAGGAGGTTTTCGTCTTCGCGTCCTGTACTCCTGTTCGTTTCTTTAGGTTTTTTTTTTCCTCTCTCTTTAATAATTTATTATTTAAGCTGCTCTGCTCTGGCTGTATCGCTCTCTTGGCGTGTGCGCGTGTGGTTTGGGAACCGTGGTGGACTGGCTGGTGGTGAGAGGCTGAGATGTGAGAGCTGCCCCTGCGGCGGACCACGGCCGTGTGGTGTGCGGGGCTTCACATTTTCGAGCGGTATCATCGGATTATGCGTAATCCGTTAATAAACCGATAAAACCCTATAAAATCCGAATAAATTTTGTCAAAAAAAATAAAATTCAGCTTGAACTTTTTTTTATCTTTACCGGGAAATCAAGTGATATGTGTTTTTACCTGGTTCGAAAAGTTTCACTGAAATTACGAGCCCCGTGAAGTGGCAGGTAATGCAACTAGAGGTTGAATTGATGTTAACAACAGCTTAATCATAATCATGCCTACCGTCTATTATACGAAGGAGCAGTCTCTCTCTGTTAAGTTCCTTTCTTAGGAACGTCCAAATATACAATATATTACTCCTTTTTTCAAATATTTAATGTTTATGTTAAACTGTTTTAAAACTATTATCATCAATAATCTCTCAAGTGCTTATTTTAAAACTAAAAAAATAGTGGACATGAGAAATTATTGATTGATCCATTCCTGATAATTGAAATGGGAGAGGTCTTCCCTCTATTTTTCTTAAAAGATATTGAGGCTCACTATTATCCCCTGGAGTTATTTTAAGAGGAGGATCATTGTTGGTGGCAGGTGGCAAAGCGACAAGTGACATCAATGGTGGAGATAGCGATATTTTGGATAGTCAGTTTATAGACCATAAAAGATAAAAATTCACCGCTTCATAATTTAAAAATGTAAAGTAAAAGGTAATTAAGTATTGATATAGCTACTTAGTTAGGAAGAACAAAGAAATAATCTAGCGCGAAAACGCTATAAGATGGACCAGGGGTATATCAGAGAGGAGGCTCCGATATGTTCTATTTATGCGTTTCTTTCCAAATTATGTTAATTTACGATTCTTGTGAAGGTACCGGAAGGTACCATATTTTTTAATATAAATTTTGATATCTTTAGTAAATACTAAGTATCTCAAGGTACCATAAATTTAAGTGTAAAATTTAGGTATCTAAAAAATCTCTAGGTAATTTCTTGAAGTATGTAAAATTTCTCTTCAAATATACATTTTATCCCCAGCGAACATCAAGTCTCGTTTCTCAATCCATTTTTTCTTAGCACCAGCATTCATCTGTTATGTTGGTCTTCTGAGATCTTCAAGAACACGACCACCTCTGCAATCCATGCTACCGGAAGAGCATGGACTCCAGAAATGAAGGAGAATGATAAGGGATTCACCAAGAGGGCAATCATATCTAGGAGATTCTTATGAATATTTGGCTCTGCCTCGCAGACTCTATAAACAAGGATTGATTTGAGTGAACTCCATAAACAAGTACTAGTGTACTACTAAACTGTGTAGATAAGGAAAAAAAAAATCAATCGTTACCAATGCAGGCCCTTGTCTACAGGATTCGTGAATTGTGTAGATATAAAATAACTCACAATGTAAAATAAGCATAAGAGATATTATCCAGTCATCCTCTACGTTGGTGCATCAACTGGATGTTCCCGACCTTGCTCAGGACGATCTCAGATCAAGCCAATATCGCTCTTGTGTCCCACAACCATGCCTCCTTCCGCTACTTAAACCCTAGATCAAGGCAGCATACGGGAGAGGGGAAAGAGATAAGAAGTTTTAAGGCCTTACGGGAGATAATTAACCACCGGTTATATAGACAGAGGTATAGCACACTAAAGAATAAAAACCATTATTTACTAAGGTAATAATTTCATTGCCATCGAATCAAATAATTTTAATTTTGTACCTTGCCCCCCTCTTCTCGATCAATGATCCATGTTATAGTATCTCCCATACCTCCATGTATCTCGCGAACAACTTGAAACTTCTCTTGAATAATTTGGATACGATAGGAATAGTACGAGATATCTAAGGGTCTATTTGGTAGAGTTCCAACTCCTAAATTTAACTCCACGAGTTAGGTCTGGAGTGAAGTTGTGGAACAGTTTAAATATAGTCCGATCTCTCCAGTTCATTTTATGATAGCACTCCCGCTAGCTCCACTCTTACTTCTGGTGGAGCTAAAGCTGAAAAGAGGTGGAACTAAACCTATGCTAAATATGTCCTAAGTATATGTGAAAAGAAGGCATGAACGTGATGGTGAGGTACTAGAGAAGCATAAAAATATCCCATGAGACATGTTGGAGGAGTCAAAAATAGCAAAAGTAGAAGTGCTCGACTCCTAGTCGGCTCTATGTGAATAAGATATAACATTGGTTGTTCGTATAGTTGGCAATTTACTTAGAAAATTCAGTCATAAACAATGGATAAGGCTTCAAAATAATTGATACGTACGAGTTTACTATGTGCTCTCTATACTTATTAGTGACATCTTTGAATTTCACAGAAATCATTGATAAACCGATAAAAACCAATATATAATCCTAAGAAATCTTGTCATAAAAATAAAATTCCAATAAATCTTGTCATAATAAAATTCAGTTTAATATTGATCGAAAAAATACGAGTAGTTTACGTTTTCTTACCCGGTCCGAAAAGTTCCGGTTTCCACAAAGCTCACATAGCCTTAGGAGGCACACGGGGTAACCTCCTGGGCGTGCCTCAGGTGGTTAATTACAGAGTGGCTAACGAGCTAACTTAACTCGGCTTGGCTCGACTCATAAAAACTCGTTAAATTAAGGAACTAACTTAGCTCGACTCGTTAACATAACGAGTTAAAAATGAAACTCAACTCGAGTCATTAAAAAATCCAAGTTGGCTCATTAAACTTGTTACACCGAAATACATGGTTTAAAATTCATATGCAATATAATTTGTGATTCAATGACCAAAGATTATGATTGGCAGGCTATATATTATGACTCATAAGATTATGCTACAATGTATAATTATGAGTTTACAACTTTTACACTGCAAAATATGAATAATTAACTTATATCTTAATGCATCATGCATGAGTTCAACGAGCTAACCGAGTAACTCACGAGCTAGCTCGAGTTGACTCATTAAGCAAACGAGTAAAAGTTCGAATTCAACTCGACTCATTAACTGGAGTCGAGCCGAGTTTTACACGAGTTGAGCTAGCTCATGAGTTTCAAATTTTTTATCCACATGAACTGCCCCATTATAACTTGTCCAGGCCATTGCATTTGCTGCCTGCCCTATTGTTTCTCTGAAACCGGCCGGCTAATCCAAATCGACGTATACATGACATGTCGACCACAAACCGCATATTCTTCAGTGCTTAGGGACCATACTGTGAGAACAACGCTACAACCTCAAAGAATACGACATTGATCACATCCTCTCCTTTTTTTCCCCCCAAACAAGCACACACACCACGCCCAGTATCCAACAACAACGGAGCTAGAGACGGGTTATGATCACTTAACTTCATCTTCGTACGTACCGTCGTACGGGACCAACACAACTACACAAGCAAAGCAACACTTCGATCTGTGGCAGCCACAAAGTCTGGGAAGTAAGTACAGGTGCAGCAGCCCAACCGACTCGGACCACCGTGGCCACAGGCCACTGCCTTTGCTCGCTGCCGTTCATGGCGCCGGCGGCGTCCACGTCGTCCCGATGGGGACGGGCGCCGTGAGCGGCAGACGGATACCCCGGCAGCGAACCACCCGCGATCGCGCCGTGCATCCGAATGCCAATAACTCTTTTGTCCAAGCTGCTCCCTTCGTAAAAAAAAATTATTCCTAATATTTCAATACGAGATTAGTAAAAAGTGAAAATAGCTAAAATATTTCTTATTATTAGAAAAAGTGATAATGGTGATAGGTAGGTAAATGATATTGAAGAAATAAAATTTTTCGTTTTATGTGCGGAGGCCAGAGGGTGGTAGGATGGTAGAAGTAAATTTTTCATGAAACAAAATTCAAACACCATAAATGAGTTTTTTTTAAGTACAGATGGGGGAGTACAGTAGCCAGCTGCAGGGTCTCGTGACCAATCCGAAGAATGAGAATATGAGATGCCACCTGCTGCCCAGCAGCCAGGTAGGAGGACTAGCTTTCAGTGCGTAGTTGCATCGGCAGCCGGTCGGGCAGCCGGCGGTTGAAATGAATGATCCCGTTTGATGATGATCATGGGCATTTTTTCTTCAAAAGAAAAAAAAGTATCAAACACTAACAAACCGAGGGCACCTACCCACTGTCTGTCCTAGCTGCAGTGGCAGGTGTCTGAATTAAACATTACTACTCTGTCCTAGCACCAGAAAGAAGTGACACTTTGGGCGTACAAGTGTTGAAGTGTAGGTACGGCCACATGAAGGATTGAGGAGGATGCCGGTGCGGCTTCTGCTTCTGCTGAGGTGTTGAAGTGTAGGCACGGTCGTGTGATCTGTGTGCTGATTCTTGGACTCGTCGGTAGTTTATCTCAGCTTCAGCACGCTGGAAAGGGAAGCAGCCAAGGCAGGTCTGCAGGTGGTCTGTCTGTGGATCATCGAGCTGTATATGACTCTGTATATGACCATTGGTCTCGGTTCTTAAATGTTCCTCAATGTGGATCTCCACATACTTGGCCCAATGTTTTCCAGGTTGCTGCATTAAATAAATAATAATACTCCCCTGTGCACTCTGGGAGTCCAGATTTGACTCTGTGGGAGCCTGATGTTTCCATAACGTTGACTCTGGTAGTTCATTTAACATCCCTTACCTAGTAGTATTACGTCAGTATATTGGAAACACCACCAAACTCTAATACCTGGTATAACACACCCTCAACTCTTAAAACCATCAATTTAACCCCTCTAGTCTAAACCAAGATGTTCTTTTATTTATGTGGCATTGACATGATAGTACATTCAACAACAAAATATATAAATAAAGGTGGGATCCACACATTATTGATAATTGTACATCCTCCTTTACCACCGAGGGCTCGATATCATGGCCTCGTAGATCGCTAAGGCGGCACCCCACAATTGGGAGGGATGCCAACTCTGCTAGCAGGCTGCACGGTTATGAACGAACACTTTACCAGATCGATCGACACCGTTCTTTGTCGTGTTATCCTCTAGATTAGCATCACCCTCTATTGTATCAAGTCGATACAAGCCCTCCTTCGCGAATCAATGTCACCGTCCACTCGCCAGATTAACACCACTGTACAATCCCTACTACCCGATCATTATCCCCTCCCCCTATGAATGACGGGATGGTGGTGGCCCTCGAGGAGGAGCCCTTCGCTAATGGTGGCCATTCGGGAAGAGCCCACCGGCAGCGGGTGGTAGGTGCACGGGACTACAGGACTATGAAGAGAGGAGAGATGGAGAAAAAAATGGAGGTGGAGGAAGATGGTCACTACAAGGTGGGTTCTGCCATATATATATATATTTTTTTATAGATTGATTCGGCTACCATACGTCAAAGCTACCTAGGCAAAAAATAGTTTGGTTGAGATAAAGGGGTTAAATTTAACGGTTTTAAAAGTTAAGGAGTGTGTTATATCCAATATTAGAGTTAAATGCCTTTCTCTTTTTCATACCAACGCACTTGTTGAGGGGGTGAAATGGACTATCCCTATAGAGAAACTACCTTTTCATTAAGCCAGCGCATTCCGGAGTACAGTACGTTTCAAGAAAGGATCGTACGGACCCAAAAGGCCACGGCCCATTAACCCATGCGACCTATGTGGCCGCGCTGCATCCTAGCCGCCCATCATGCATCCTACGGTCTGCACACCACGCTTAGACGTGTTCCTGCTACGTGCCGTCCCTACATTCGCCCGCTACACGTGGAAGGTTCAGGGCCCCACTCCCCAGCGACCCAAACGCGTATAGCTTCCTCCCATTCTCCACGGAGACGACTCCTCCCCGTCCACGACTCGGCAAAATCCTGATTCCCAACGGCCGCGACGCGCACACGCCACGCCACGCCCGCGGCGCGAGAGAGGGAGATCGAGATCGACCGCCATCGTGAGCGCCGCGCGCCTCGCGCCTCGCGCTTCCCCGCCCGCGGCCACGGCACCGCCGGCCTCGACCGGCGCCGCCTCCGCAGCAGCCAAGAGGAGACGCACAGCCAGCGCCGCCGCCTCCGCCTCTTCGACGCCTGCATCCTCCTCACCGCCGCATCCGCGACAGAGGTCCCGTACCGCGGCCGCTGCTGTCGCGATGGTCGCGTCCGTTCTCGCGCTCGCCGTCGCGTTCCTCCTCGGCGCCAGCAGCTATGGGGTCGATAGGGGCGCCGCGGCCGCCTCCCCGGCGGCAGAGGGCGTCGAGGTTTGCCTCCTGCCTCCCCGATCTCGAGATCTGCGAGTTCTTATTTAGGGGTTCGGGTGTGATCTGGATTTGTGTGGTGGCGTTGCAGGTGGCTTATGGGAGCACCATCAAGCTGATGCACGAGAAGACGAAGCATCGGCTGCACTCGCACGATGTGCCGTACGGTTCAGGCAGCGGCCAGCAGTCCGTCACTGGCTTCCCCGAAGTCGATGATTCCAATAGCTACTGGGTGCGTCTCATTCTGTAGATCCGTAATTTCATCAGCCCAGCTCTCTTCTCGTTCATGTTATAATAGGGCTCTTGATTTGATCCCTACCTATTTTTACAAGCCAATATTTTATTGAATCAACCATTCAATCTTGATCTAATGCAAATATCTACTCACATTAATTGATTTTTTTCTATGATACACATTGATTTGAGTCAGTGTGCAAATATGCTTGGGAGTCTTGACGGTTAAAAAATGTGCTCAAGATTGTTGAATTGAGGGTATAGAATCCTGATGGCAATAGAAATATCTAAACACTAATCATCAAACTGAGATATGTAAGCAATGCCACTTATATTGTTCAAATTATGGAAACTGCCCAAAAGAATTTTTTACGTATTTATTTAGTTACTGCTGTTATATGTGTAGGATGATGGATCACATCTCAACCCCAAAGAACCAAACTTTATTATTTATCATCTGAAGAATTAGCAGTTACATTCTGAAATGAATATGATTACCATTCAAGTAGTGAGTAGTCCAATCAGACATAAGCAGGGGTCTGATGCTATTCAATATCTAGGCTTGATTACTTGTATATCTGCAGATCGTGCGGCCCTCTCCAGATTCATCAGCTAAACAGGGTGATGCCATTGAAACTGGTAGCATCATCAGGTTGCAACACATGAGGACACGGAAATGGTTACATAGCCACTTGCATGCTTCACCATTATCCGGTAACCTAGAGGTTGGTTCAACATGAATATCCCATGTGATATTTGGCAACATTTAGTTCCTAAAATTTCATAGGGCCTCAATCGTTATTTCTGAGTTTATTTTTTCCCCAAAAGCTTGAGTGCTTTTCAAACTGATTGAGCTCTCTTCAAATGAATATCAGTAGTAATACATGGGATTAGAAGATCTACTTTATCCTTCCCTATCTATGGACATATTGTGTCTAGCTGATCTCATATTGTTGTACACACACCAGGTGAAAAATGACATAGCATATCTGCAAATTTGATATGTATTCTATCCGAAAACAAGAACACAAAACAAGAAGCAACTATTGTACATCATTTGGCCATCCACTGTCTGGATTTGCTAATGTTCATGAATTACATGGCCAACAGTGCCTAGAATTGCTTGCAACTAACGAGACCAGAACTACCATTAGGATATCTTCCATAGTACGGTGCCTTGTTATCTTCAATAACCAGTAGTTGTTGCTGTCCTTGTTTTAGGGCTAATTTTGTATTGAAGTTTGAACATTGCTGATTTGAAACAAAGTGGTTTACAATGGTCACACCACATTACATGTTATGTATGATTATATCAGGATTAAGTATGTTACAAATACATATCGATTTATCTTACTGTGAAGAAGTTCTCATACTTATTAGTTCACTACTAAATTAGGATAATATTGCAAGTTCTACGTCTTACTTGTGTTTCTTTTGCATTATCTTCTCAAATATAAGCCCTGAGGTTTGGAGTGTGATTTTACAGGTTAGCTGTTTTGGTGGGGATGGACAATCAGATACTGGAGATTATTGGAGGTGCAATTACTTAAGGCTCACAATATGAATGCCATTTGGTTGGTTAGTTCTAATATGGCTTAGTGGTTTTTTTTGGTGTCCTGCAGGCTGGAGATTGAGGGAGGTGGAAAGGTATGGAAACAGGATCAGAAAGTAAGACTCCGACATGTTGATACTGGAGGTTATCTGCACAGTCACAACAAGAAGTACAACAGGCTTGGTGGTGGGCAGCAAGAGGTGAGTTTAGAAATTGGTTTCTTTCCTGCTTCCAGATTATGAGTTAAGTGTTAGACGGTAGATTAGAGTTAGACGGTAGATTAGCAGAAACAAACTAATACTAGATCATTACACGGTATAGTACAAGTATGGTATTGCAAAAACTTTGTTGGGATATTTGAGTGACTGGGTTTGTGGATGTGGCATTTTTACTTAATAGTTGGTATGAACTTTAGTTAATTCAATGCACATTGTATCTATCACATCTTCTTATTAGTTACCGTATATTGTATGTATTAGTGTTGGAACAAAGTAAAAAATATTGCATATCATGCAGGTTTGCTACCATACACGAAAACAAAATTCTCTAGGTGCCAAGTGTGATTTGGCTGGAAGTTTGTTTTCTAAGTTGAAGCATTTATCTTGCAGGTTTGTGGCGTTCGAGAGAAGCGAGCTGAAAATATTTGGTTGGCAGCAGAGGGCGTCTATCTTCCCGTTAACAAAAGCAAGTGAACTCAACATTCGCATGGTTTCGTCCAAGTTTAACATAGCACCAGAATTTTACTGACATTTTGTTCAGCTAATGCTTTTAAATTGAAAGAAGGGACCTAAGCCCGGAGTCCCGAGTATTTTGTTGGTTATAGATGACGATGTGCAGAAAATGAGAAATATACAAACGTTTCATGTAGCCAATCTAGATTCTAATATTTAGAACGACAAGCTGTTGTATAATTTGTATTTGCTCTTCATGCTGACGATGGCAAGCACAACTATCAACTATGTTTTTTTTACTCTTAAGCTAAGTGCAATTATGTTAAGCTTATCTTCCACATGTGCGGGTCAAAAGTTACTAGTAAGGATTAAAAAACTAGTATAAGTCTGGAATTATGCGTAGGATGCTGACCCAGGGTTTGTGACCCACAAATATAATACCACCTGCAGTGGGTAATCTGGAGCTTGTCTTAGTAGAGTTCTTTCTTGAAAGGTACTACGTGGCAGTCGTGGCTAGCTGCTCCTACAAGAAATATCGTGAGATCCAACAGGCTGTGGCAACAAACGAGTTGCCTGTAGCCAAAGATCAGTGTGTCGAAAAAGCTTTCAGCCCACTTGACTCACTCATCATGTCTAGTTGAAATGGTAAGGAAGACTAGCGAGTAGGGGTGGATGTCGAGCCGGCTTGGTCTGGCTCGTTAGGATAACGAGCTAGCTCGGCTCGGCTCGTTATCCTAACGAGCTAGAAACCCAGCTCCGCTCGGCTCGTTTGAAAGCTCGAGCCAGCTCGTTAGGCTCGTGAGCTTTGGGGGCAGCCGACGACCACGGGGAGGAGGGCGGTGGAGGGGACGAGCTCGAGCTTGCCGGCGGTGTTAGGCACACGGGGAGGGGCGGAGAGCGTCGGCGGTGCGTGGGACGAGCTCGAGCTCGCTGACGGCGTCGGGCGTGGGGGCAGGGAGAGGCGGAGAGCGGCAGGCCGGCGGCGTCGGGCGCTGGGGTTGGGTGGCGGTGTCGGTCACTGGGGTGGAGGCGCAGAGCGGCGGCACTGGGGTGGAGGCGCAGAGCGGTGGCGTTGGGCGTGGGCCGCGTCGCGTGGCGCTGGCGTGTGGGGGAGACGGGGAGCTCAGCCGCCACCACCAGGGAAGGGGGAAGGGAAGCTAGGGTTTTGGTTTTTGGTCTATTGGGCCTGGGCCTATGGGCTCTGTGGCCTGGCAGCCTGGCTCGTTATCTCTAACGAGCTAAACTTCCAGCTCGGCTCGTTAGGAAAATCAAACGAGCTGAGCCGAGCCGAGCCGAGCTTGTCACGAGCCGAGCGAGCTAACAAGCTACGAGCTTCCTATCCACCCCTACTTGCGAGTGCTATATTGAGCAAACATTAAACTTGGGCACATCTTCAGGGTCTCAAATCGACTCGCTGTGGCCACATTTTGCAATTCTTGTTTATATCATAGAAACAAAAGTAAGCAAACATGGACAATGTTTAAGAGACCATTCATTCGTCTTGACAGTTGACACTACATATCTGAATAGATGTACCGACCAATCATGCATACACAGGAGTAGCTTTGAGCAAAAGCTCAGTTCGCCGATGTGCAGTGAACCCATATGTTTCTGTCATATCTAGCTCATATATGCATGTTCCATTAGACAGCTTCCAATCAGAATGGTAAAGAAGACTTGCGAGTATAATCTCCAAATTAGATATTCCAAACGTCAAACCTGGGCACATCCTTCGACCAGCACCACCAGAGTAAACCTAAAGTCCGTACCACTAAAGTCAAATGTATCATCTTCAAATCTTTCAGGCCTAAATTCATTTGCATCTTTCCAAATATTTTCGTCTCTGCCAATAGCTGATGCATTCACCAACACCGTGGTACCCTGAGGTACATCATACCCCATGATCTTAATGTTTGGTTCAGAGCATAACCTTGGCATAAGAAATGGCATATGCAACCTAAGAGTCTCTTTGATAACCAGTTGCAGATAGTGGAGTTTGCCTTCGATGTCCACCTCACTAACCATGGTTTTACCTTAAAGGATTTGACGAATCTCGGATTGTGCTCTCTCCATCACACGAGGACTCCTCAAAAGTTCGGATATGGCCCAAATTATAAATGTTGATGTAGTCTTCGAGCCAGCAGCAAAAAGTTCCTGATAAACACAAACATTTATCATTACGCCAGAACCCTACATCTGTGATGGCACACCAGTGATGGGCCTATGGATTGGTCACAGATGACCGTCACCTTTGACGGGTCGTTAGGTTTGCCGTCATCGGTGAGGCATCCGACCGTGGCCCGTTACAGGTATCAACTCACCTGTGATGGGCTGGAATTGTAAGCCGTCACAGCTATAACAGTGACGGGGTTTTCTCACAAAACCGTCACTGGTATGACCTCACCTGTGACGGGCCAGGGAGTTACAACCCGTCAAAGGTGATGGGCGTCACCTGTGACGGTTATGACTTCCGTCCCGTCACAGGTATCGTGTTACCTGTGACGGGCAATTGAGTTGCGGCCCATCAAAGGTATGGCCGACACCTTTGACAAGCTGTTTTTATCTAACCCGTTTGAGGTGAGTTGGATCTATAAATACCCCCAACCGCCAACTGCTTTCCATCCCGACCAATGCACTGTTCACAATTCGGTTGGGAGGGTAAGGGGGGCGAATTTTTACTGAAATTGAAGGTAAAAAATACATTATTCTCCCTTCATTCCCAATTGATCATCATATAGTTTTCTTCCTATGTTGTTGATTGCAGATGAATCGTAGTTGGATGTACCATGTTCATCGTTCGTCTAAAGAGTATAGGGAGGGGGTCACTGAATTCATCACATTTGCGGACAATGACAGAAAAAACAGGATGTCCATGCACATATTGTGTCCATGTAACGACTGTAAGAATGAATAGATGTTCCCTGATAGTTCAGATGTGCATTCTCATTTGATAAGGAGAGGTTTCATGAAGAAATATACATGTTGGAGTAAGCATGGAGAGCAAGAGGCACCTGATGTCGCAGCTGAAGAAGTGCCGGATCAGGATGTAGTGAACATCGTCGCAGCTCGAGAAGGCATGTTTGTACCTTCTCCGTTAGGCGGAGAGACTATAGATTTGGACAGTCAATGTCTGTCTGAAATGTTGCATGATGTTGAAGACGCAGATGACAACGACAATGATTTTGAGAAGTCTAGTAAGTTGGTGGAAGATTGTCAGATGCCTTTGTATGATGGATGTAAGTTGAAGCACAACAAATTGTTATGCGTGTTGGAACTCGTGAAGCTTAAGGCAAATAATGGTTGGTCCGACAAGAGTTTTATAGAACTTCTTGAGCTGTTAAAGGACCTGTTGCCAGAGGGGAACAAATTACCGTAGATGACATATGAAGCAAAGCAAGTCTTATGTCCGTTGGGCCTGGAGGTCAGAAGAATTCATGCTTGTCGGAACGACTGCATTTTGTATTACAAGCAATACGCTGACTTGGATGTTTGCCCTGTCTGTGGGGCTTCTAGATATAAACGAGCAATAAGTGAAGGTGAAGGAAGTAAGTCAAAGAGGGGAGGCCCCACAAAGGTGGTGTGGTATCTCCCAATTGCGGAGTGCATGAAGAGAATGTTTATGAATCCGGAACAAGCTAAGCTAGTGCGCTGGCATGCCGAAGAACGGAAAGTCGATAGTAAGCTGAGGCACCCAGCAGATTCAGTACAGTGGCGGACAATCAATAGGATTTACCGCGAATTCCCAAAGGATCCAAGAAACATGCGTTTTGCCATGTGTACGGACGGCATTAATTCATTTGGTGATTTGAGCAATCGTCATAGCACATGGCCAATTCTTCTTGTGAACTATAACCTTCCTCCAGGTTGTGCTTCAAAAGAAAGTATATTATGCTTGCCATGCTCATTCAAGGACCAAGACAACCTGGCAACGATATCGATGTGTTCCTTGAACCGATAATCGATGACTTTGAAAGGCTATGGAATGAGGGCACACGAACATGGGACGCATATGCACGAGAGTATTTCAACCTCCATGCGATGTTGTTTTGTACCATCAACGATTATCCGGCCCTTGGTAACCTTTCTGGCCAAACTGTCAAAGGGAGATGGGCGTGTTCGGAGTGTATGGAGGAAACAAGGAGCAAATGGTTGAAGCATTCACGCAAGATGGTCTACATGGGTCACAGGAGATTTCTCCCAAGGTATCACCCTTATAGGAATATGGCAAAGAATTTCAATGGACACAGAGATACAGCTAGTCCCCCAGCAGAGATAACAGGGACAGAGGTGCAAAACTTAGTGATGGGAATAACCAACGAGTTTGGAAAAAAGAGGAAAGATGGAAAGACAAAAGAGAAAAGCATGTGGAAGAAGAAGTCAATATTTTGGAGACTACCATACTGGAAGGATCTTGAGGCTCGCCACAACATAGATTTGATGCATGTTGAGAAGAATGTATGCGAGAGTTTAATGGGATTACTGCTTAACCCTGGTAGTACAAAGGATGGTCTCAACGCCCGACGAGATCTGGAAGACATGGGTGTTCGTTCAGAGCTGCATCCCATAACCACGGAGTCCAGCAGTGTGTATCTTCCTCCATCCTGCTACACTCTCTCGAAAGATGAGAAGATGGATTTGCTGACATGTCGGAGTGGTATAAAGGTTCCATCTAGTTACTCATCAAGAATTAGTAAGTTCGTTTCACTGGAAGACCTTAAATTGGTTGGAATGAAGTCGCATGATTGCCATGTCCTTATCACACAGCTGTTGCCCGTTGCAATAAGGAATATTTTGCCTCCTAAGGTGCGACACACGATAATGCGATTGTGCTCCTTCTTCCATGCAATCGGCTAGAAGATCATTGATCCCGAGGGACTAGATGAATTACATGCAGAAATTATGAGAACCATATGTCATCTTGAGATGTACTTTCCTCCTACTTTCTTTGATATAATGGAACATCTTCCCGTGCACCTTGTTAGACAAACAAAGTGCTGTGGTCCTGCTTTCATGACGCAGATGTATCCTTGCGAAAGGTACATGGGGATCCTGAAGGGTTTCGTACGGAACCGATCCCACCCCGAGGGGAGCATCATTGAGAGTTACACCACTGAAGAGGTCATCGAGTTTTGTGTGGACTACATGTCAGAAACCTCTTCAATTGGATTACCACGATCTCATCACGAAGGGAGGCTTGATTGTGTGGGTACTGTTGGAAGGAAAATTGTAAGGATGGATCGTAAGGTGTATGATAAAGCTCATTTCACGGTACTCGAGCATATGACTGAGGTAGTGCCGTACTTTGATGAACACCTGCGATTTCTCTGACAGGACAACCCAGGGCGATCAGAGAGTTGGGTCAGAAAAAAGCACATGTCTTCTTTCAACGAGTGGTTCAAGAATCGAATTACCAACATGCAGAACTTGTCTAGTGAAACACTGAAGTGGTTGTCACAGGGTCCAGAATGGAGTGTCACCACCTGGCAAGGATATGACATAAATAGATACACCTTTCACACGATCAAGCAAGGCAGCAAATGCACAATGCAGAACAGTGGGTTACGCATTGAGGCCGGTAGCGACGGTGGTCGGCGTGATAAGTACTATGGCAGAGTTGAGCAAATATTGGAGCTGGATTACTTGAAGTTCAAAGTGCCATTGTTTTGTTGTCGATGGGTCGATCTTCTCAATGTAAAAGTTGATAATGAAGGTTTCACCATTGTCAATCTAGCTAACAACGCATACAAGGATGAACCGTTCGTTCTCGCCAAACAAGTTGTTCAAGTCTTCTACATAATTGACCCGTGTAACAAGAAACTACATGTAATTCGTGAAGGGAAAAGGAGAATTGTTGGATTGGACAACATTTCAGACGAAGATGATTACAACCAGCACATGCACGACATAGGTCAAGAAATACCTCTAGAAAAGGAGGAAGAAGAAGAGGTTCAACATGCACGCGCCGACCACGGGGAAGGATTATTTTTGTAATTTATGTCCACATGTCCGGTATATGTATGACTCTAATATGTTTGCAATGATCATTAGTATATTGCTTATGAAATAGTGATGTGAAATACTATATGTAAGTCAAATAAAATAATTAAGTAAAATACGTACTATAAATGAAATAAAAAAATTAAGCAAAATAACTACTGTAAGTGAAATAAAATAATTAAGTAAAATAAAATATGTCAAATGAAATATTGAAATAAAACAAATATTGTTTGTAAAATGAGTTAACTAAGTAAAATAAAATATGTTAAGGAAAATGAAAGAACTAAGTAAAATATAGTAATGAAATATTGTGGTCCAAAGGTAAAATCTAGTCAACCTTACCTGTGACGGGCGCTAACTAATGGGCCATCACATCTGACCTCATCTGTGACGGCCCTTTAGTTTGAGACCGTCACAGGTAACCTCACCTGTGATGGCCCTTTAGTTGGCGCCCGTCACAGGTGACCTTACCTGTGACGGCCCAGAAGTTGCCGCCCGTCACAGGTGAGGTTGACTAGGGTAAGACCGCTGTCCCTGCCTTTTTCTAGATTCAGATCCAAGTTGCCTCACTTCCTCGCCGCCCCCTTCCCCTTCTGCACTCTGCCGCCGTCTGCAGGACGCCGTCCTCCACGCCACTCACACCGACGACCGCCTCCAGGACATCGGCCTCCACGACGCCGACCTCCACCCTCGACGAGCGCCGCCTCTTCCTCCTCGCTTTCGACCGTGCTACCGTCGTCGTTCCTCCAGGACCACCGGGCTGCCGCTGTCTTCGCGCCACCCCTCAGGGCTTCTTCTCCTCCCAGGCAAGCTTCCTCTCACTTTAGTTGGATGAATGCAGTATTAGATGAATTAGCCTTGTTGTATTAGATGATTTTGGATGCAGTGGATGAATTTTGGATGATTTTAGATAAATGGCCAGTGATGATTATCTATACTTGTTCTCCTTCCTGTTTTTTTTATGACATGCATATTTTGTGTTGCCTTGTTGTGCCGTTCATTTGGATGGAATTAAATGGCCATTGATGATTGCTCAAGAACAAACTATCTACACTTGTTCTTTTTTATGCATAAGAACAGATTATCTACTCTTGTTCTTTTTTCTGGATGCATAAGAGGAGATTATCTACACTTGTTCATTTTTAGGTTTTACTGTGGGTTGTTTTATGCATAAGAATAGACTATCTACACTTGTTCTTTTTTATGCATAAGAACATATTATCTACACTTGTTCTTTTTTCTGGATGCATAAGAGGGGATTATCTACACTTGTTCTTTTTAGGTTTTACCGTGGTTGTTTTATGCATAAGAACAGACCATCTACACTTGTTCTTTTTGATGCATAAGAACATATTATCTACACTTGTTCTTTTTTCTGGATGCATAAGAGGAGATTATCTACACTTGTTCATTTTTAGGTTTTACTGTAGGTTGTTTTATGCATAAGAACAGACCATCTACACTTGTTTTTTTTTTTATGCATAAGAACAGACTATGTGTACACTTGTTCTTTTTTTTTGGGACAATTGCTTTTTTCTACTAGTAGCTGATTCCCTCTTGTTTTTTTCCTTGATGCAAATGATGGTAATTGATGCATAATTTCTGAACAAAACTAAGGCTATATCTTAATACTTTCATAGTGGATCTGAAATTGTATAGTGGATCTGAAATTACATGCATTTTGGGTGATTTAGGGGGAAATGGGATGGATGAATATAGAATTGATGAATATATATATATATATATATATATATATATATACACATACACTGTGGGTTGTTTGATGAATTCGGGACAGAGGTTAGGATTTTGTCGTCGATTTATATACCCCTGCTGCTGTTATATGCAGTGTTATATGCCCCTGCTGCTGCTGTTATATACCTTGCTTGATAAGTTATTTTGGGCTGTTTTATAAATTATTGTGGGGTGTTTGATCTAAGGCCAATTAGTAAAATGATAGGAAATTTATAAGCGTATTCAGAAAAATTAGTCCATTACAACGCCCGGTGCATCCCATCCTCGACGACGCTTGCGAGGATACAGGTAGACGCAGAACCCAGCCGCGGAGACGGTTTCCGCAGGTCATCCCTCGACGACAGCGGCCGAACAACCCGAACCTCGTGGTAATTTATAGGATAACTTTTCAATAGATAACAACATAATTTGTAGCTACCACCCCTTAGCAAATGCTCCTTCTGTCTTAGCTGCAGAAGCGCCCCAGGAACAACAACCGTCGCTGTCGGGCGGGACAAGTGTAGCTACGTCGAGTAGAAACCCCCGGACACAAAATAGATGGCCGACCACAGTGAAGGTTATAAGAGAGGTTGATGCAAGTGGTAGGCCCACGGCGCCGAGGACTGTCATAGGAAGATGGTCTAACTGCTGCGGGCTAGCAACACGTGAGAATTTCAGCATCCTCCATAAAAATATCGGCAAGGTCCCAGATGCTGAGATGGATCGAGCTTGGACGGCAATGGAGAAACGGTTCACATTTCCGGTTGAAGCAAAGGAAAGGCTTAAGTGGAAGGCATTCCATAAGATGGGCAAAGCCTAGAAGAATCGGAAGTGGAAACTCTTCAACGAGTATGTCATCCCGCCCGACAATCGTACTCCGTTCGTTGATTACCCTCAAATAATAGAGACGGTGTGGGAGCAATTCTGCGAGCTGAAGAACAGCGAAGAGTTTAAGGAGTCAAGCGAGGCACATCGCCTACTGCAACAGCGGAATGAGCACCCGCATCGACTGGGCACAACTGGGTACATCGGCAAGGAGCAAATATGGGCCCAAGAGGATGCAACCACTACAGCAGCGAACATCCTTGCCCCGTTTTCTGACATCCTTGAACCAAGAGCTCGCAACTGGGCAAGGGCCAGGGGTAAGGTAAACCCGGACGGTTCCATCACATTTGAGAACCAAAGTGATGCCATCGTTTATCAGGAACTGGTGAGTTCGCTAATTAACCTCACTAATTTCCGTTCGTATTAAGTAAATGTTTTGTAACAACGACTCCTGTTTTTTATAGTTGGGGTTGGTTGCCGAACAAGCTTCGCAGAGCGAGGTCGAGTCCGCGCCGACGAGACGCGAAGATGACATCCTCACGAAGGCCCTCGGAACCAAAGAACATCCTAGCCAGACTCGGGAATTAGCGTCGATGTGCCCTGGAAGCATGGCCTACCCCAGTATAGCTCCCAATACAGGAAACAGAAAGTATCCAAGGAAGAGAGGGATGCTCGTTTGAAGGCCGAGCTTAAGGTGGAGGTTATTCAAGAACTCCAAGCAGACATGAACGACATGGTGGAAGAAAGGGTGAACAAGGTCCTCGTCGACAAGAATATACCCCGAGGCACAACACAAGTTGTGCATCCAACTCCTCGTGCACATCACGACGCGAGCCCGTCATAGCACAGGAATAGTTGTGCATCCACAGAGGTCCCAGCCTGTCACGCCCAGAGATTCGCTAACCCGAATTCCAAGCAGAATGTGTATTAAAATCCCTGTCCAGGACCGGCCAGGGTACACAAATGACAAAGTTGATACATAGTTCCACGTCTTACAAACACCATGAAAATATCTTACATAAATGCAGCGAAAAATGTAAACAAGCTAAACTAGATAACTAGACGCTCGTAGCGTGGCGACTCCAGTCCACGGGCATCCTCGACAACAGCAACAGGCCTACTCCTCCGAGACGAACTCCAGCTCTGGTGTGGGGATGATAAAGCAAGACTGAGTACTACCCACTGTACTCAACAAGTCATACCAGAATAGGAGAAAATGATGCAAGTAATTCCAAAGGAGGCTAAAGGGTTGAATTGCATAAATCAAGCATTTAAAAACAGTAGTTGAATGTAGTAAAACAGTTGAGTAAATTAAGCAAGATTAAAATCACCACTGCCCAACACTACACCACATTGCAAAAGGCCCAAACC
Organism: Oryza punctata; assembly: GCA_000573905.2. NCBI lineage: Eukaryota > Viridiplantae > Streptophyta > Magnoliopsida > Poales > Poaceae > Oryza > Oryza punctata. The sequence continues at coordinate 22,849,372 of CM002495.2, read as the reverse complement.
ATTCCACCTGAACTAAACCAGTTCCATTAGATCAAGTTATTAAGGTTATGACTAATCACAGTGAATCTGGTTGACCGCCCATAAGCGCGGGCACGGCTATTCGAATAGCTTTACTCTGATCAGAGGTGTACAACTGTACCCACAAGACATAGTCCCACAACACGTTACCATGCGCCGACATACCACCACGGTACACCGGAAAGGAATCGTGACAAGGCCCTTCGCATAACCTTCACTAACCAAGCGCACCACACCTCAGGTTTCGCCCCCACCTTTTAACCAAGGCAGGCAGCCCCCTCTCATGCCTAGGTGAATCCGGCAGCTGATCAACGGGTAAACCCCCGCCGACCCAACTCCATCACGCCCACCCTTGCCTGGATGCGTCGGCTAAGAAAAGCTACACTACGAGCCCAACTATTACCCATGCTAGCTTGTGGAAAGTACGGTAATTCTTCCAGGGTTTCTCGTGAACCGGTCCTTAAGTGTCATGAGTACGACCATCAAAACCATGTGCTCACAACCCACCATTAATCAGGTTTTAGTTGGACCAATTAATTAACTATTCACGATTAACCATCGTGAGCTACCATTAAGTATTCATCATGAAGTAATCGAGGTACACTAGTTATCCCATTAGTGTGCTAATGTTTCTAAGCAGGGCTAAGCATGTCCTAACCTAGCAACTAGTCATATCGATTCCCAAGCTATCAAAGGTACAAGGTAATCAAAACTATGTGGCTGAATACAGTAGGTAAATAAGCCCATAAAATGACATTATAAAACATTGCAGTATTTGAGAATAAATAAGATATTTGCAAAATAGGTACAATATGATCAAATGGAAAGCATGACTTGCCTTGCTCTTGCGCTGGATCGACCTCTACAACAACTTCATAATAAGCGGGAGCGTCGGAACTGTCGGTTTCTACACGACATACAAAGCACATAAGCAAAACAGGCTATAAGTCTATTGCGCAACTCTGGCTAAAGTAAAACTATTTGAATAGCCGTGCCCGCGGTTATGGGCGATCAACCAGATTCACCGTGATTAGTCCCACTCTAATAATTAACATGACTTAATGAACTGGTTTAGTTCAGGTGGAATGGTTGGGCCTGTTCAACGTGGTGTGGCATTGTTCAGTGGAGATGTTTAAACTTGCCTTATGTAATCGACTGTTTTACTGTTTTCAACTATAAATGTTTACAACCGCCTTTATGCAAATAGCCACAAAACCCTCCTTGTCTCCCCTTACACGAATGCATCGTTGGTGTGGCTTGCTGAGTACGGTGGTTGTACTCAGTCTTGCTATTATTCCCCCTTTCAGAGATGTAGTGCTTCTGAGCTGAAGACGAAGTTAGAGGACCAAGGCTTATACCCCAGTTGAGTTTTGCCTGTGGAGTGGAGCTGAAGACCCGCTAGGATCATCGCCTTTTTCCGCTGCTTCTTTCTTTTCGGTGCGAGGACTAAGTGCCTCTCCTGTAAGTATTTACGTTTTATTTACGTTTGGACCTATTTATTAATTTATCGTTTTGTGTACCCTGGCTTGATTCCTGGACAGGAATTTATACACAAAATAGTCTGGAAATTTGGGATAAATTTCTGGGCGTGACAAAGTGGTATCAGAGCCAACTTGACTGTAGGTTGAGCCAAATGGTCAAACCCTAAGGACAAGTTTTCTGAAAACCCTAATTGTGAAATTGTCTCCTCTCACCATTCGACATTTCTTTGCAAAATGGTTTATCAAATGTCTCTCCTTTCCCCTCCAACTCTCTAGTTTTTGAACCGCGAGGGCAAAGATGGTTTCACGTCTACTCTCGGAAGTCAAGTCAAGCCCTCAAGCTTCAAGTTGGAAGGAGCGAGATGGTCAGTTCAGAGTCGCCGTTTCGCGAAGATCAAGTGAAGGTTTTCCTGGAGCCTACCTAAACCCAATCCTTCCCGAAGAGTAGTTTCGTTAGCTGCTAGAACGTGTGTTGTTTGCTTGTGTGTAGGGGTATGGTTTGCATCAGTGGTGGGGATGTGACCATACTAGGTTGTTTGCTTAATCAACTTGAACAATAAAGGTCTACTTACAATAGATCAGTAATCAAGTGGTTTAAGGTCTTATCTTTAGCAACCCCTCTCTTCCTTCTCTCCCTGTCCCGGTAGCAGATGGTCAGTGTTAGAGAGGAGAAGAGCAACAACAAAATCAGTATGTTAGAGTCACCGACCAATTTCACGAAAAATTTCAGAGAGTATTTTAGGGCATGGAGAATATTACAAAATATTTCCGATTTCTAAAGGAAAATTTCCATTTCCCTCATTATTTCACTTGGTTAATTTGCTTTAATTTTTAAAATAAATTCTAGAATGCATTATTTAATGATTTTTAATCCCGAACGAAAATCGGGGCATGACAAATCTACCCCCCTTGCAGGAATCTCGTCCTGAGATTCGGGGATGGCTAGAAAGAAAGCTGGGGTCGGGGTGGTGCTGGACCGGTCTGCTGACTTCCGTGGTTTCAAACTGACTCACACAGACTGATTGACCCAATCTGCCCACTGTCCTGACTGACCCCAAACCGAGCGCTCTGTTGCTTTCTCTAAAACCGCACTCATTGGTTCTGCTCAATCTGACACTGGTCTACGTTGATAATACTGACACACCTGATAATCTGCTTAAACTGAGCTGTTAGTGCCATCATCTTTGATAACCTGAAGATTCACGACGTAGAAAAGGGATTGGTGGGGCCTCATCGAAATCTTGCACTGACCTTCATGAACCCACAAAGTCTGAATTGGCTTTGAACTGCCCCTGACTAGAACGATGAGTCTTCCAGGGAGTTGCTCGATCCCAACGACTAGTATACCAAGAAGTTGTCTGACCTGACTTTCGTTCAGATCTGGGGTTCTGAATTGTTGTTTCTCTAACCTGGACTGTCGATGCTTTGACTTGGGGCACTCTAGAATTCAACCTGGTAACTTGAGATTGTTGGAGCTCGGTTGGCACATTGAGGCTGACCTTTGGTGGAACCATATACTTTGAATTTTCTTGAACTGCTTCGGCCTGAATAACAGCGCTACAACAAACTGCTGGGCTTGCTTTTCTGCTAGACTGTGTGACTCTAGGTCGCTGCTTTTGTAAGCTGAACAATTGATACGACAACTCGGGTATACATGAGAACTCAATATGATGGCTTGGGGTTGGTGTAGCTCTACTAAGGCTTCACCTGACTGTGAACACTTAAACTGTTATCTTTGAGAATACCCAATCTTCTTTGATTTTTCGTGTAGCCCTGACTTTGGAAACTTGTTATGTTATCGGATAATCCCAATGAAACACTGATGGTGCACTCCTATTCCAGGGAACTTGGAATCTGGCACGTAATTGATGACATGAAAGCCCACGTCAGAGCAACTCTTATCCAACACATGAATCTACAAACTCTTGATCAACACTTCCATTAGCTCTGACTGCTGAAGCGACTGTTCTGTTGGGGTCATGACTTCGGTGTCGACTGCCAGAACAGGTCAACTCGTAGATGTCTGCTGAAACAAGCATAGATCACTTACCAGATCATGCCCACAAGAGTGTTCTAACTGCTTCCCATTTCACTTGCCCTCGCGCCACTGGCTGACACATCTGTATCTGATAGAAACCAACTTCGCTGTTGCTTACATACCAGCATCGAAACATGTACAACTACTGAAAACTGCCCTTGAGGCTGCCAAGACTATCTGCTTAATAATCAAACAAGTTCACTTTCGATCCTCGAGTAGAGATGATTCACCGAGAGGGATCCTCTGTCACACCCTCTACTGTGCTGACTACACCTTTCTGGACCTGACTCCTGTATCCATTTACTCAGACAAAGGTGGTGGGGCAAATCTCTTGTTGACTTCCTTGAAATTAACCATGGTTGTCAAGGTGGTAGATGTGTCTTCCAAAACAAGCACAAATCACCAGCTGTGCCAAGCTCAAGAGGTTATTCCCACGGTACAACATTTCACTTCTTTGCTTATCCTTCACTGGCTCTTCTAGGTTGATAACCTATAAGTTCTGCAGTTGCTTTCCCACAAGCATTGCGATCTGTACGACTGTTGGTGGCTGACTTCGATGCTGCCGAGAGTGTCAGCTCTTTGGTTCATTTGGTCATAACAACTCCACCTTCAAACCTCCGTTAGGGATGTCTCACTGGTGAGGATTTTGTGTCGCTTAATCTGTTGATTGTATTTTCTGGCCTGACATTCTCATCCATTTACTACGGACTGATGTGGTGAAACAATTCCATTGGAATCTTCCACGAAACATTGAGGTGCTCTCTGTCATACTCTCAGTTGGCTATACGTTTCGGGAGATGACTTTCATAGCTTTTCTGACCCATGTATGGAATGATTTCTTTGCTGACTTCCGAGAAGCATTGAGATGGTTTCTGAAAGCTATAACTGTTGCCTAAATCAAGAACGACCGTTCTTGATCCATGTTCACACCACTAGGGTGTTGTCCCCATTAACCAAACTCTGAATAACTTCCAAAGTTACAGAGTTCCGTTATTTCTCATATGATGTCACACTCAAATATTTCCTCCATCTTTTCATCATCCCGGGGTACCACTGATATTGTCCTCTAGAGAGACCTCATCATGTTGAGTGTTACTATGGTCCAAACATTTTCACTGCGTTGGTCAACCATTCCTTTATTGACTGACAATTAGATTTTGGAGCTCAACAAAACTGCGATGGGCTAGAGAAGAAACTCTAGATTTCTCACGACACTGACAGATACGCAAGTTATCTTGCTTTTGGATACTCAAGATGAATCATAAGAGAAGAAAATTGTCTGACTCATACTTTATTCAACTTTCCCTTTTCCTTACTTAACTGCCATGGAACTTTTCTGCACAAAGGAGGTACTTGGACACCAAAGACTCGTGCACGTTCGATGACCCTTGCGGACAGAATTGTTGATCAGGTAACACTTTGACCATTTGATTCTGCCATGGTTATCTGGCTCCATCGTTGATTACTAGCTGGAGATCTCACAAGAACAATATCTTGACTTCTGACATTCCTGAGAAAATAATCAATTTTCCAATCTTCTTGGTAGCTGAAACAAACAAAACCTTCTAGTTATTGGTGCCACTCTCTTGTGATTGCTGTCAGGCATCTGAGTTGAAGCAACACGAGGTGCATGGCTGATGTTGGCAGTACCCTTGAACCCTGATACTTGAGGTGTTGACTACGGTCGATGCTGAAGAATTGAACTGTCCCAATGCTGTTAGAGTAGATCGCCGGTTCTCTGGCATCGCTTGCCCTACCATACTGATTCTGTAGCCCTGAAGCGGTTGCTCGTGAAACAATAGAGATTTTGTCGATGCCCTTAATGACAATTCGTTGTGGTGGAGGTTACCCGTTGCAGCTGAAGGTCGGCATCCACAGACTTTTTGATGTCTCTAGGTTGGATCTGACTACCCTGTGTTAAAACCGATGCAAGCTTGAAGGGCGGGAATGTTGGAACCAAAACTGTTGACTTGATCACACTAATGCTGTGACAACGAACAAGCTTTTGAGAGGTGACATGTCTTCTCTTAGTCTTGGTAACGAACATTCATCGAGACGGTGTATTGGCTCAAGACAACCGAAACAATGTTGATTTGGTTGACCATGATGTACATTTTTCTAGGTCGGCTCGCTTGTAACTAGACAAGAGCAAGGGGAGACTGTTGAACCTTGTTGAGGGTGCTTCTACAACCACTGTTGGTCTCCACTGGAGTTGGAGCTGGTTGGAAGCCGAAAGAATTGTTGCTGCTGTTACCATTGGACGCATCACCTGCATCACTGGTTGTTTCATGGGTTGGTGGTGGCTTGGATGTACTTTTCTGTTGAGGACTTGGCGGTATACTGTCTTCGACTCTGATTCTGACTCTAAGCTTACATCTGAACTTGCATCTGTTGTTGCTGGAGCCACTTCTACTGTAGTTAACCTTGCGTTGGGCTTTACGTCTCCTTGTTGCTTTCAACAGGAACATTGGTCGGTGACTCTAACATACTGATGTTGTTGTTGCTCTTCTCCTCTCTGACACTGACCATCTGCTGCCGGGACAGGGAGAGAAGGAAGAGAGGGGTTGCTAAAGATAAGACCTTAAACCACTTGATTACTGATCTATTGTAAGTAGACCTTTATTGTTCAAGTTGATTAAGCAAACAACCTAGTATGGTCACATCCCCACCACTGATGCAAACCATACCCCTACACACAAGCAAACAACACACGTTCTAGCAGCTAACGAAACTACTCTTCAGGAAGGATTGGGTTTAGGTAGGCTCCAGGAAAACCTTCACTTGATCTTCACGAAACGGCGACTCTGAACTGACCATCTCGCTCCTTCCAACTTGAAGCTTGAGGGCTTGACTTGACTTCCGAGAGTAGACGTGAAACCATCGGTTTGCCCTCCAGGTTCAAAAACTAGAGAGTTGGAGGGGAAAGGAGAGACATTTGATAAACCATTTTGCAAAGAAATGCCGAATGGTGAGAGGAGACAATTTCGCAATTAGGGTTTTCAGAAAACTTGTCCTGAGGGTTTGACCATTTGGCTCAACCTATAGTCAAGTTGGCTCTGATACCACTTTGTCACGCCCAGAAATTTATCCCAAATTTCCAGACTATTTTGTGTATAAATTCCTGTCCAGGAATCAAGCCAGGGTACACAAAACGATAAATTAATAAATAGGTCCAAACGTAAATAAAACGTAAATACTTACAGGAGAGGCACTTAGTCCTCGCACCGAAAAGAAAGAAGCAGCGGAAAAAGGCGATGATCCTAGCGGGTCTTCAGCTCCACTCCACAGGCAAAACTCAACTGGGGTATAAGCCTTGGTCCTCTAACTTCGTCTTCAGCTCAGAAGCACTACATCTCTGAAAGGGGGAATAATAGCAAGACTGAGTACAACCACCGTACTCAGCAAGCCACACCAACGATGCATTCGTGTAAGGGGAGACAAGGAGGGTTTTGTGGCTATTTGCATAAAGGCGGTTGTAAATATTTATAGTTGAAAACAGTAAAACAGTCGATTACATAAGGCAAGTTTAAACATCTCCACTGAACAACGCTACACCACGTTGAACAGGCCCAACCATTCCACCTAAACTAAACCAATTCATTAAGTCATGTTAATTATTAGAGTGGGACTAATCACGGTGAATCTGGTTGATCGCCCATAACCGCGGGCACGGCTATTTGAATAGTTTTACTCTGGCCAGAGGTGCGCAACTGTACCCACAAGACACGATTCCACACATGTTGCCATGCCCCGAAATACCGCCATGGTACTGCAAAGGGGGAAATTGTGACAAGACCCTTCGCATAACTCCCCCTAACCAAGCACACCACACCTCAGGTTTCGCCCCACCTTTAAGCCAAGGTAGGCAGCCCCCTCTCGTGCTTAGGTGAATCCGGAAGCCGATCAATGGGTAAACCCCCACCGACCCAACTCCATCACGCCCACCCTTGCACTGCTGACGTCAACCGCTGATGTCAGCCGTAGGGGCAATTACTGCACAATAATTAATTTAGGATTTTTCTGTTTTAGTAAACATACAGTTAAACTTCTAAAATTCATAACTAATTCATCCGGAGTCCGTTTGAGTCCGTTCAAGTCTCAGAAAATTCATAAAAATGTTTAGAATCCATTAAAAATAGTTTTGTTTCCTGTTGCAGTAGACGTATAGCCTGTTTTGCTTATGTGCTTTGTATGTCGTGTAGAAACCGACAGTTCCGACGCTCCCGCTTATTATGAAGTCGTTGCAGAGGTCGATCCAGCGCAAGAGCAAGGCAAGTCATGCTTTCCATTTGATCATATTGTACCTATTTTGCAAATATCTTATTTTTTCTCAAATACTGCACTGTTTTATAATGTCATTTTAATGGCTTATTTACCTACTGTATTCAGCCACATAGTTTTGATTACCTTGTACCTTTGATAGCTTGGGAACCAATATGACTAGTTGCTAGGTTAGGATATGCTTAGCCCTGCTTAGAAACATTAGCACACTAATGGGATAACTAGTGTACCTCGATTACTTCATGATGAATACTTAATGGTAGCTCACGATGGTTAATCGTGAATGATTAATTAATTGGTCCAACTAAAACCTGATTAATGGTGGGTTGTGAGTACATGGTTTTGATGGTCGTACTCATGACACTTAAGTACCGGTTCGCGGGAAACCCTGGAAGAATTACCGTACTTTCCACAAACTAGCATGGGTAATAGCTGGGCTCGTAGTGTAGCTTTTCTTAGCCGACGTATCCAGGCAAGGGTGGGCGTGATGGAGTTGGGTCGGCGGGGGTTTACCCGTTGATCAGCTGCCGGATTCACCTAGGCATGAGAGGGGGCTGCCTGCCTTGGTTAAAAGGTGGGGGCGAAACCTGAGGTGTGGTGCGCTTGGTTAGTGAAGGTTATGCGAAGGGCCTTGTCACAGTTCCTTTCCGGTGTACCGTGGTGGTATGTCGGCGCATGGTAACGTGTTGTGGGACTGTGTCATGTGGGTACAGTTGTACACCTCTGATCAGAGTAAAGCTATTCGAATAGCCGTGCCCGCGGTTATGGGCGGTCAACCAGATTCACCGTGATTAGTCATAACCTTAATAACTTGATCTAATGGAACTGGTTTAGTTCAGGTGGAATGGTTTGGGCCTGTTGCAACGTGGTGTAGTGTTGGGCAGTGGTGATTTTAATCTTGCTTAATTTACTCAGCTGTTTTGCTGCATTCAACTACTGTTTTTAAATGCTTGATTTATGCAATTCAACCCTTTAGCTTCCTTTGGAATTACTTGCATCATTTTCTCCTATTCTGGTATGACTTGTTGAGTACAATGGGTAGTACTCAGTCTTTCTTTATTATCCCCGCACCAGAGCTGGAGTTCGTATTAGAGGATGGCTTCTCGGAGGAGTAGGCCTGTCGCTACTGTCGAGGATGCCCGTGGATTGGAGTCGCCACGCTATGAGCGTCTAGTTATCTAGGTGAGCTTGTTTACATTTTCCGCTGCATTTATGTAAGATATTTCATGGTGTTTGTAAGACGTGGAACTGTGTATCAACTTTGTCGTTTGTGTACCCTGGTCGGTCCTGGACAGGGATTTTAATACACATTCTGCTTGGAATTCGGGTTAGCGAATCTCTGGGTGTGACACAGCCCCTGATCTCCCGGTCGCACCACCTGCTACGGTGGACAACATAGAGGTAATCGATTTTATCCGATCCATATCTACTCAAAAACCTTTACACGTTCCAATATTAAATTCATACTTTAAAAATGCAGGACGTAGCGCAGTGTGTCCTAGTGGTGAGGGTCCATCCAACTTTCACGCCCGAAATCACTGAGGGCATGGCTTTGAAACCCTCGGTAATAGAAAAGGTGCACGGTGCATACCTGCATTATGGGTATGCCAAGGTGTCTATAGATTCAGTCAAGGACCACTGGTCAGGCTTTCCGCTGCCTGTGCCCCCAATGATGAAATCATGACTTTGGGCGATGCGTGCAAGATGTACATACAATAGCCCAAAGAAGACATAATTGTGAAGATGACTCCTCGTCCAAGTCAACCGACGGAGCGAACACCTCCCACGTCTAAGCTATCAATTGAGGCTCCCCGTGGACCGGCGCTGTCAGTACCCCATTCACCTGATGCAGCCCGATATGGATTTGACAGACATAGCTCAAAACCTGGCTCCAATCAAGACCACAAGAAAGGCCGATAGCTCCCCACCCCTTGTCAAGGGACAGAAACGTGAACGTGGGGGTGGTACAGGCAAAGGGAAGGTCGAGGAGTCGGCATCGGTGAAAAAAGGGGGAAGGCTGCAGCGTCGGCGCCGTTGACCAAAACGGGGAAGGTTGTGAAGCCGCCGGCACAATTTGAACTAGGCATGCCGTTGGTGGAGGACAATGTGTTAGCCGTGATGGGTATTGCTTGCCGAGAGCTACACAAACAGTACATGGAGCTAAGCAATGCCAAGCGGAAAATGAGGGAGTCATCCATAGTTGGACATCACGACCACCAGCCGTTCCTATCGTCGCCTGCCTATATAACTATAGGCTTTGATGACCTCTTCGACCTGTTCAGCATCTGGAAGTTAGACACAGGACTTCTAAAATACTACTCCTTGTAAGTGCAAACCTTCCTCCTTGTGATATTAATGGACTATCTTCTAAATTAGTGCTAATACGTAAATGTTTTAGGGTTGTGTTGGATCCAGGGTTGTCGCCTTGGTAATCAGGTTGGGTTCCTTGATCCATTGATGGTCAACGAGCTCAATCTGCAAACTAACTTCAATGAATTGGTTGACTACGTGAACCGGTGCTTATGAGCCCACCAAGACAAGAAGTACATCATGTGCGCACACAATCAAGAGTAAGAAGACAATACCCTTCGTGTATATTGTTGTTGAAGCTAAGGTTCTTATTACTAACGTTACATAACCATGGCGCAGGCAACATTGGGTTCTCTTAGTCATCGTACCTAAATGGAGTAGGGTCTACTACCTTAACTCAAATAAGGCGAAAGATTATGATTTCACTGAAATCACCAAGACCTTAAATATGGCTTGGGGCCCATATGTGGAAAAGGGTGGTAGGTACAAGGAGGGCAAGGACCAACTTTATCATGACACCAATTTCGCATGCGCACAACAGATCGGCGACCAGTGTGGTTTCCACGTGTGCCATAACATGTCAACACTTCTAAGAGAGGTGAAAGATTTCGACCCTGAGGTTGTTGCTAATGGCGAATTCGATCATTTCAATACCAACATTAATCTTATAAACGTGCTAACTTCTGTATTATTGAACAGAAAGGTAGAGCTGGCTGGAAGATTTCACCCATCAACCCCCCCCCCCCGCTATCAAAGGCGAACTGTGCGCCTTTATTCTTGCCGAAATAATGAACAAGAAAGGACGTTTTCACGTCAAATAGACGATTGAACTGGGCTAGATGTGATGTCGTAAACAAAACAGTTATCTATTTTTTTGTGATGTAAAAAAAGTTGTTTTTATGATTCTGTGGTATGGAATGCAATGTAATTTACTTTCATATGTGCAATACTTATGGTAGTTTGCCAAATTGTCATCAAATTTGATCAACTACGATTTACGTTGTACTGTTCAATTGTTTTCTCTATCTTTTATAATGACAGGTCATCGTGGAGGTTCAAAAGGAATAGGATAAAAGAAAGTTTGGTAAGTTTGCGGTTTCATGAGCAAGGTCCGAAATTGTTGGCTTAAATGGGGTATGAATTTGCTAGGTAGAATCGTGGCATTTGATGGGCATGTATCTGTGAATTTGTTGTGCAAAATTGTGGCTTTCATATGTGAATGATGTCAATTTTGAGATGCATCTCTATTAAAATGAGAATATGTGATATTAGGGGTGCCTGGCATGTATCTGTGATGTTTCTGTTTTTCAGAGGGCATGGCTAGCACATCCTGAGACTAGCCAATATTTAGCATTTATTTTTTTGGGATTTAACACATCAGCGACGGGTCGAAAAAAAAGATGTCACAGGTAACCATACCTGTGACGGATTCACAAACCGCGGCTGTCAGAGCTGACTCACCTGTGACGGGCCTTTACTTTCTTACCCGTCACAGGTAGGTCACCTGTGACGGCTTCTAACTACCGGAGACTAATACCTCTGATGGCGTTTTGTTTAGTTGCCCGTCAGAGATGAGGCACCTGTGACGGGTTCTAACTGGCCCTAGGCTAGCGGAGACCAACTCATCTGACGGGCGTCTAATTACTTGCCCGTCAGAGATGAGTGTCACCTCTGACGGCCAGCCACCCGTCAAAGGTGACTGGACTCACCAGTGATCACTGATCACTGACCAAGTCCAAACCCTTATCCAGTGTAGTGTATAGTCCTTCAAATTTGTTAGATACATACAATTATTCTCGAGATGATACTTATGATAGTACGATACAAGTAGTTTTATTATTAGAAGCTGTGTATATAACATTGAACTTTATGAGTACTTAGTGAGGGTGATTCCAAGCCCACCCTCCCTCTGAAACCGAAGCATGACGTCAAGGATGTCCTCACACTCATGGCCATGGCGTGTTCATAATCCTACGTCGCCGCCATGTGCCCATGTCTCGCTTCGTCTTCACCAACGGTGTTGTCCTTGATTTCATGGCCTTGGATAATGGTGTCGGTGATCTGATAGAGCTTCTCATTCACCTGCTTTGCGGCGCGTAGGGATCGGCCACCGAGCACCCTCGCCAGCCGCGAGCCGGGAACAAGTCGACGAGGTTGAATCCGGCGAGGAGATCCATGGCCATGTCTAGAGCCTTGATCGATACTCCTCCCGCTGTGGGCACCTGTCGCCGATCCCCTCATGATGATGTCGTTCGCCGCGATCATGACGAGCTCGCTGACGTTCACGACCATTGCCGGTGCCGGCGACGATGCCGCGGCGGCGACGGACCGGACGAGCCTCGCCGCCTCCTCCTCACGGACATGGCGGAAGGAGCGGACGCGCCTGGCGCTGAGCAGCTCCAGCGCGCACAGCTTCCGGAGCTCCCGGAGGTAGCGGCCGAACGGCGCGAAGACGATGTCGCGGGCGCCGTAGCTGAGGATGCTCGACGTCGGGGTGACCGCCCTGGTGGCGAACGCGACGTCGTGGGTCTTCATGACCTCCATGACCGCCTCCGGGGAGGACACCACCAGCGTCCGGACCTCGCCGAGGCGGAGGAGCATGACGGGGCCGTACCGCCGGGAGAGCTAGCTTGCGCATGGCGTGGTGCGGCATGCCGGAGCCCAGCAGGCAGTGGATGCTGCCGATCACCGGCAGCGACCATGGACCCGGAGGGAGGTTGGTGTTCGTCCGCCGGGAGAAGAAGGTCTTCGCCGTCGTCCAAAGCTTGAGCTTGAGGAGTATGGCGGCGAAGAAGATGCATAGGAAGCTTAAGGTGCAGAGCAGGAGGTGTGTGGTTTAGTGGTTTCTGCCATTTTTAGCTTGTCTATATCTCATTCAAGTCACATACTCTCAACGAACGCATGTGCGTGTGTACATATAACGGTTTTGCTATTTCACTTGTGGTTGATATTTTGGGCTCCTGTATTTCGATTTTTTATTTGTAGGATCTTACATCAATATTCGTGCTTCTGTAAATCTAACATTACACTACTTACATTTCGGTCTCGGTCTTCGGTCTTTCGGTTAGTTCGGTCATTGAAAATTGAAGACCAAATTTCAACGAAAAAATATTAGGACCAACAAATTCGGTCTCGGACTTTTTGATTTTGGTATCGGTACTGACCAATTTCAACAACAGTTTCATATATGCAAAGAAGTCATATAAATTTTCAACACAAAAATCACAAAAAATATTCGCAAACACATCCAAGTAAAGACTCTTATTGGGTTGTATGCCTAGAAGGAGTAGGGATGTGAAAATTAAAGTTTAATCCTATTGAACTTAGTGCATTGTAGGTTGCATTTGGATTTCTTTTTGTTAATTTGATCTTTTCGGTTAACCGAGTAGACTAACCAAATTGACCGAACAAAATTCGGTCTTTCACTACCTAGGATCGAATTGATGATCTAATTTCTCGGTTTCGGTTACAGTCTTTTCGGTTCGGTTTTTCGGTTTGGTCTTTTACTGCCTAAACCCTAAACCCCACCCCTAGTTGCAGTGTATGAAAATTAGATTTTTACACTGTTTTACCTCTAGATTTACAATTTTCGACATGTTTATATCATTTCATTTAAAATGGGTTGAATATATTGGTTAAAAATTATGTAAGATTTGAAGCTTCAAATATGTACAAAGATCCCTATCTATAAACGGACTGCCTGAGAGAGATCGAGAGAGAGAGAGAGAGCGATCCAGAAATGGGAAGTCAGATTGTTCACAATTTAGTCTTCAAGTTGTACTATACAGGAGTACAAGACACTGTACCCTGCTGTGATAGATCACTAACCACCACTAATTACAATTGGCAACGATGCCTAGATAACCGCCATAACAGTAGAAGTGTTAAGTTTCACATGCCTTTTAATACGAGATAATACCATCTAAATTTTTTTTATCTAGGCTCATGCCAACCATGCAACCTACTATTTAGGAGATCCTATCATATATCTCTACTATTATATAAACTAGCAAAAACACCCGTGCGTGCAACGGGTGAAAAAAATTCAATGATAATATACGATTTCCATGCATAACCATGTCAATGATAATGTTTGTATCGATCATCATAGCTAAGACATATCATAAGGAAAATTGGAACATCTTCAATGTAATGGTCTAACCTCGACGTCGATAACCTACCAATGCATTCTTTACCCAAAAGATTCGTATTATTTATGTGGCTGTACATACATAATCTGAAATACTCTTTCAATCTCATTCTTACAACTAATAATAGGATCAATCATCCTACACCGTTTCGCAAGGTAAGTCTAGACAAAATAGAGTCACCATGCACTCCTCTCTTAATAACAATTAAAAATTTATTCATTATTTTTTATATGATACGCTATCAAGAATATTAACTAATACTTATCAAAGTAGTCTGATAATTGCATACAGAGTCGTGCAGGGTCTCCAATACAGGAGCAACACAAGCCATGTAGGAGATGGAAAAAAAAAATCAAGGATCCTATCTTACCCAAGCCTCAGATCAATTTGATCTCGTTCCGATAAAACCAAGCCCAAGCCCAAGCATACGCACCTAAAATCAAATGATACGAATCTTTCTCATGGAAAAGGATGTTTTTTTTTCCTGAAATTGGACAGTTTTTTTTCGCATTGCATGGTGCCGAACCGGAATTTTTTTTATAAATGCGGGTTTTTTCTTGCGTTGGGTCGGACAGTTTTTTCGGACCAATATTTTGTATAAATGGTGTTTTTTCTCGCGTAAACTCGGATAATTTTCTTGATCCGTTTTTTCTCGCGTGGATTCAGACAGTTTTATTTGATTTATTTTTTAATAAACAACATTTTTTCTAATGGTTTATTTCGGAGTAGTATTTTATCTCGCATTGAGTCGGATGTTTTTCAAACCATTTTTTATAAATGATGTTTTTTTCCTCATGTTGTGTTGGATGGTAGGTTATTTTCTTGTGTTGAGTCGGGTGATTTCTCGAACCGGATTTTTTATAAACGGCGTTTTTTCTCGGTTTTTATTTTTTAGGGAGTTGGACTTTTTTTCTCTTTTTTTATGGAGGAGACTTTGTTTTCCCTTTTTTACGGGAGTTGGACGTGAGATGTTTTTTATTCTCTTTTTTTACAAGAGTCAGACTTTTTTTGACGGACAAAACTTTTTTCCCTTTTTTTAGGGGAGTCGGACGTGAGAAGTTGTTTTTCCTTTTTGTACAGGAGCCGGACTTTTTTTTACGGCGAGACTTTTTTTTTCCTTTTTTTACCGGAGTCGGACTTTTTTTAACGGACGAGACTTTTTTCTTTCTTTTTATTTACGACAGAAGTTTTTATTCTCGCTTTTGAGTCAGACTTTTTTTTTACGGACGACGGAAATTTCTTGTAAATAGTCGAGATAGAGATAGAGATTAAAAATGTTTTTGCTGATCGTTTGGTAGGTCGCTTGTATCCGATTCAATATCGTCGGCGCGTCCACACACACCAGTGCAACATCCGTACGTATCCGACTTCATATCACGCGTTCGCGTTCTCGCCCGCTTCACCCTAGTTTCTTTTCAGAATGTTTTTTGCAACCGAGACGGAGAGATGCACGCAGGGCAATCCATCGATCGTGTAGAATCTGGATTCTTGCAACAACCAACCATTATTGCTACTCTCTTCAGAATTGTTTTTTTTCAACCGATCAATTTCTCTTTCTCTTATGTATTTGTTTCAGCGACCGGTGAAATTATTTCTAGCCCTTGGATGGTTGATGCATGGTCCAAATTATCTCTCTCTTTTTCTTCTCTCCTAAAGTCATATCACCTTAGTTTTATTTTTGGATGATTAATTTATATTACTCTTTTGCTTCTCTCATTGAGTCATGTCATCTTAGTTTTCCTTTTAAACGATCAATCTATATATAATCTAAATTGTTATAAACCACATCATTAAATTGTTTATATATAGCTTTTTTAATAGTCGGTCAGAGATTTTATATGTTATTTCTACTAATCTTATATAAAACTCCTACAGCAACGGCGAAGTTTCATATATTATATCTATAAAATTGATCCCACTAAATATAGTTAATAGGAATTTGCTGCTTTGAGGTGCAGCAACATCATCCCGCATTGTTTTAGCCATTAGATCGGCATCTATTCACGATATCAATCGTTAGATGGTCTGTTGTCTCCGGTCTCTTCAACCCATGGTAAATGGAGCGTCATGTGCATGGCTTCTTCAGTTCCTCTGCAGTGTTGCTGCTTGATGCATTGAGTAATAGCATGCACGTAATGCTCGACTAAGCAGTCGAGCAGTAAAACACTATCCTGCATGTTTTTTTAGGGGGGCAATTGCGTTCATACCCCTACTTTTAGTTGCAATTATGATTTTACCCTTACTTCTAGGGTTTACGATTTTACCCCTGTTTTTTAAAAACGAAATCATTGTTTACCCCTAGAATGGATGGCAGTTATATGGGTCCCATAACTGTGAGTTAAAGAATTGAAAATGAAAAGAAAAAAATATAGTTTTTGATATAATAGATTACCGCTTTACCCTTGGAGGCATGAACTAACATAAAGCTCTACCGTTCCCTATTCATTCCCCATCCCCCAATCCAGGGGGAGAAATAACAGGCGGCAGCGGCGGAGGCTCTGGCAAGCTAGTGCGGCGAGGCCAACGAGCGGCGGCGGGGCAAGTCCGCGTGGTGAGCCGGTGGCGGTAGGAGTAGCCAGCTGCAACCTGCAGGGCGAAGAGGCGGTGTGGCAAGCGGGCAAGGTGAGGCTAGCAGGCGGGCACGTAGGAGCAGCCAGTTGCAAGGCGAGCAAGCGGCACCGACAGCAACGTGGATCCGCGAGGGAAGCAGGAGGCGGCGGCTCCTTTGAGCCTGTGTAGCGAGGCAGGACTGCATGAGGCACCGGTGGCTCCGCGTGGCGAGCCGATGCAAGGCAAGCAGGCCAACACTGTTAGTGCTCAACAGCAAATTTGGAATGCTTGTTTAGCTTCTTGATGAAAACATTAATTCCGAATGCTGCTTTTACTTTGTGGTATTTTGTGATGCTTCTTTTGCATGAATACTTGTGCTATTTTGTCATATTATCAAGGTTGCTAGAAGTTCGTCAAATATCAGTCCAAAACAAACAGGGGCAAAATTCATATCAAACTCCATATTATCCAAAGAGGGGCAAATACACATTTCAATGTTGCTTCGTTTTCAAAAAAATCAGGGGTAAAATGGCAAACCGTAAAAAATAAGGGCAAAATCACAATTGCCCTTGAAAATAAGGGCATGAACGTAATTGTCCCTTTTTAGAACTACATATAGGAGCATTTCATGAGGAGACACTAGCACAGAACACTACATGTGTAACGGCTCAAAACTCACATCTATAACGGTTAAACCAACTGTTACAACTCACAATTTACAGATATGGAGACTCATCTGTAACGGCTCAAAACATGAAGTTGTTACAAATGTGAAAATTCAGCTTAAAAAAGAGAAAAAAACTAGTCTCATGAGCCATTACAGATGTGAAAATTCATAATAAAAAAACAAAAATCATCCATCCCCGCTCCTAGCCCCTGTCACCGTGTCCGTTGCACAGTGGCGGGTCGATGGCGTCGATGTCGCGGTGGCACGAAGGAGTGGGCGGGGAAAGGTGTTGCGGCTGGGGAGGGGCGACGAGGGCGGCGGGTCGACAACGTCGATGTCGCAGTGGCGCGAAGGAGTAGGTGGGAAAGGGTGCTGCGGTCGGGGTGGGGCGATGAGGGTGTCGGTGACGAGGAGCCATCCGCCTGTCCAGGCTTCCCACCACCGCTCGTCGAAGCCGGATCCGGTGGTCCCGTGGACTGCCGCCACGAGATCCAGTGGTCCAGTGGTCTACCGGTGCTGGATCCGGCGGCCCCATGGTCTGCCACCGCCCGGATTCAATGGTCCTGTGGTCTGCCACCGCTAGATCTGGCGGTCCCGTGCCCAGCCGCCACTGGATCCGGCGGTATAAAGGCCACGCTGACCGCCACCGTCCCACGCCAACCGCCGCCACCTGCCACTGCCCGTGCAACCGTCAACCGTCGCCACCCGCTCCAGCCCCGCGAGGCACTACTAGCGACCGCCACCACTAGTGCCAGCCCCACCGAGCCACCACTCGTGACCACCGGCCATGGAGTAGGGAGGAGAGAGGAGAGAGATGGGGAGAGATTGAGGGAAAAATGGGGAGATGGGGGAGAAAGGAGAGGAAGTGAGGGAGTTGGGAGGATTTGGCTGAGATTTTTATTTAAGTTAGTAGAACTAGAAGTTATCTATAACGGCTGTTAGTCGTTACAAATGAGGGACATATATGTAATGACTTCAAGTTGAGAGTCGTTACATGAGGGGCCGACATTTGTAACGGCTCTTAATGGAGAGTTGTTAAGAGCTGTTACAGATGAGTGGGTTATCTGTAACGGCTCCTAGTTGAGAGCTATTAGAGATAAATGAGCTTACATCTGTAATGACTCTCAGTTAGGAGCCGGTAGAGATAAGGGGGCTTCAGTAACGGCTCAAGACTGTTTTGGTCATCTGTAATAGCTGTCTATGTCGCCTGTTACTGATGATAAAATCTGCAACAGTTTTATTGGAACAGTCACAGATGACCCGTTACGGATGTAAGAATCTGTGCTGATAAGTGTTTCACAGACACATATTTGTGCGCGCGCTCGTGTATAAAAATGTTAAAGCAGAACACAAAATTATCAAAACTAGTGCCTTGCAAATAGGAAATTTCACAATCTCAACGGTCATACTGTCTAACATAACCAATTCCAAATTCAATGCACAATATATTGTGCAGGGCCAACTAACTAGATTATAATTTATTTCAAAATAGAACTATATGTACCATACTTCCATACAACTCTTACAGTCAAAAGCTTGGGTGGACAAGGGCATACTGTCACCTGAGGATCTTGTGATTAATTTTAAATTGCTAAAAGTTTAGAGCAAGTATCGCAGTATTACCATGCATCTACCTTTAATATCCCATGATTAAGATCTGACAAAACATTGCTACTCCGATCCAGATGATCAACACATAGAGCCTAAACACCATGATGTCCATCCTTTCAGCAATGCACCAAACGAAGAACAGAAAACAAAGTTGAGAACTTATATAAATTATTAATTCGAATCAAAGACATTTAATTCCATATGACAGAATAATTAAGTAGTTGGCCGCGCATAATTAACCAAACTCTAAAATCATGGTAACACCATAAAATTACAACATTAAACAAGACACAACAAAGCTAATAAATGATTAAACAATATGGATTATTAAACAAACAACAAGTTTTTTCAAAACAAAAGAAAAATGAGATCACACAATATCTTATTGATCAGGGGTACTATTTGAATTTGTGATTGGCTACTCGCCTACTCGAATTGTACCAGTCGGATCAAGATTTAACATAATACTCTTTTAAATTTATAGCCGTTGGATCAAGATCTAGCATACATCGTCTTTCACTAATCTAGATATAACTCTCTCATCTGTTCTTTTCCTCTAAACCCTAGCCACCAACATATAGTTTTACGAAAAATGGACTAGGCACATGTGTGTATGTTGATGAATGGATGAATTTGGATGAATGTGAATGTGTATATGTTAATGAATGGATGTGGAATTGAATAGAGTTTGGATGAATGTGAATGTGGTTGTATATTGATGAATGGTGTGAATTGATGTGAATATCTGTTATTGTATGATTTGTATGTGAAATTGGTAGGTCCTGCCATTTTTATTTTTTTCTTACCAAGATATAGGTTGCCGGTTGTTCTTACCAACCGGCACCTATAAACTTTGCCACGTGTCCTGCCCGGTCTACAACCGGCACCTATATGCTCCTTATAAGTATGGTTGTATTTAAGAATTGGCACAACCGACACCTACAAGGTCATTCGCGTGACAGTTGATTTAAGAACCGGTACCGTTTCTATACACAAAACCGACACCTATGTGTGTTATAGGTTCCGGTTGTAGATCCGGCACCGATGACCGAAGTCAAAGGTGCCGTCTACTGGATGTCGGTTGGGATATCCGGTAACTATGACCGGTTCCCAACCAACATATAAGTGGATTTCTGTAGTAGTGTAAAAACCCATCCCAGCCACGAAACCTTAATAAAGTGGACTGCTACCATGTCCTTGTCATCAGGGAAGAAAGAAATGCTAGCTAGTTTATTTAATAAGATCTTTCAAACGCCAAGAAGCACTGAGAGGAAAGAAGAAATAGAAGATGCTAGTTCAAATTCAATGGGAAACTAATGTATAACTATCCATCAGATTTTGACTGTAATCAGTCACAAAATGTGGCAACAACTTTTTAGCAAACCTGTTAGCAAAAGTGTTCTAAACATTACCAGAGCTCACTTGAAAAAAAAAAGAGTAAAGCAAACCACCATATATAATATGGGCCTACAAATAATTAAAACCTTAATAGCTGATTTGGAATTAATTTTAGTTATTTACATTTGAATGTCATTTACTTGAACATGATAGTAAATGTGTAATTAAAATACTATCCCATGCAGTGCACAGGTTGTTGAGTAGTGAAGTACTAATTGGAATCAAATTCAATTGTATTCTAGATGATGGAATAATTAAATAGGTGAACACGCAGAAGCAACCGAACTCTAAAGTCATGGTAACACAAGAATATTGTATCATTAAACAAGACACAACAAAGCTAATAAATGATTAAACGGTAGAGATTATTAAGCGAACAACATGTGTTTTTTTCCCAAAGTAAAAGCAAACGAGAGGGATCAATCCTGAGTACGGATTAAGCAAATAACATATCTTTTTGGAAGCAAAAGCAATGATATCACCACAGTGTCTCATCGAACAGAAGTAGTACTATTAAGCAAACTACATGAACTGTAGAGAGGGATCATATCATTAGGATATAATTGGGCTCTTGGATTTAACTGGCATGTTTTGTGATTGGCTACTCGATTTGTAGCCATTGGAATAAGATCAGACGTACGTCCTCTTTCACTAATCTAGGTTTATACCCTCTGTTCTTACAAACCTTAGGCACCATCATACCATTTTAGAATAAATGGGTTCGGCACATTTCATCTTGAGAGAAATTTCAGAAAAATTTCAAGCCCAACATTGTCCTTCACTCACTCTTTGCTTCCAAATTAAACCCTAGCTTCTGCCATCCCTTCTCTCCTCCAACCGCAGCATGCACCATCCACAAAGGTGCATTGTTTTATGCACTGGTCTCGCTTGCCAAAGAGCAGCCATCATCCTCATCCTCCTTAACATCTTTCCTCCATGTTGTCATGCTAAACCATTGCACTTCTCTTTTCTCGATGAGGTATTTTCTGCACCACAGGATAAATCAATATTGTGTACCCATCACCGCCTAATAATGTGAGAATTGTTGACTTTTCATTATCGATATAGTAATTCACGATGAATTGCTCCAAGGTGAGACGGAGGATGCAACCTTCTGCTTCAGCAGCGTTGTGCAGATTCACAATGTGCATGGCCTCCTCCAGTCATCTGTTGGTGAGACAAAAATACTTGTAGGTTGCTAGATTCGTCTTCACGAAGCAGATACAGTCGACGTCGACAGCGGGCAAGTTGCCGGCTTCGATAGAGAAATTCCAGATCTAGCTAATGAAGAGGGAGTGGTTGTCGAGGCTTCTGACAAACATTACCATCTTGTCCACGGTGTCCACCTTGTGTACTAGGTGCCAGTGCTAGAGCATGCTCCGAGGAGCAGTTCCCTGGCAGACTCCATGATGTGGTGGACACAGGTGTCAAGCTCCGCCATCAGCGGTAGCGCTGGAATGGTCGCGGCCATCATGATGGTGTCCACACAACGCATAGTAGGGCTTCTGAAAATCATGGTCACCTTCTTCCTAGACACTGGCATGGCAAGGATAGAGGAGAGGATGGATCCATGGTTGGTGACATGCACCTCATCGGAGATAGGCGCCAGATTCACAAAGTTGTCGGGAAAGTAGGTCGTTACCTAATGCAAGCCCTCGCTCTCCTGATCATCCCACCTCACGCACCGTCCATGGAACCAGGAGGTAAGCACCATCAACTAATGTCGTCACAATCACCTCCCTACCAGTTGATCGGCCAGTGGACACACGATCTAAACCCTCGTAGGTGCTTGTTCTTAGGTGCATGGATTTGCACTTCCATAGGTGGTGCAGGTGAGTGTATGAGCAGCACCACGCGTCGCTAATATTTAAAGAGGGGTCATGGTTTTAACTGACATGTTTTGTGATTGGCTACTTGATTTGTCGCCACTGGATGAAGATCAATCATACACCCTCTTTCACTAATCTAGGTTTATACCCTCTTTTCCTTCAAACCCTAGTCACCATCATACCATTTTAGAATAAATGGGTTGGACACATTTTATCTAGAGAGAAATCATGGAAAAATGTGAGGCCCAACATCCTTCACTCAATCTTTGCCTCCAAATTAAAGCCTAGCTTCTGCCATCCCTTCACCTCCTGCGACCTCACCATACACCATCCACCAAGGTGCATCGTTTTCTGCGTGTTGCCATGCTAAACCATCATACTTTTCTTTTCTTGATGAGGTTTTTTCTGCACCACAGGATTACTCACTATGTACCCATAACCGCATAATAAGTTGAGCATTGTTGACTTCTCATTATCGATATAGTAATTCAGCATAACTTGCTCCTGGGTGTGAGGGAGGATGCAGCCTTCTACTTCTGCAACATTGCGTAGATTAACCATGTGTTTGGCCTCCTCGAGTCATCTAGGTTCGGCTTCACGAAGTAGATGCAGCCAGCCTTGACGGTGGGCAAGTTGTCAGCTTCGACATAGAAACTCCTGATCTAGTTAATAAAGAGGGAGCGGTTGTCAAGGCTTTTGACTGAGACAAACACCTTGTCCACGGTGTCCACCTTGTGTACTAGGTGCCAGTGCTTGAGCATGCTCACGAGGAGCAGCTCCCGGGCAGACTCCACGATGTCATGGACATAGGCGTCAAGCTCCACCATCAGCGGTAGCCCGTGAATGGTGGTGGCCATCATGATGGTGTCCACACAGCGGGGCTACTGAACAACTTGGTCACCTTCTTCCTTGACACCAGCAAGGATAGTGGAGAGGATGGATCCATAGTTGGTGACATGGACCTCATTGGAGATATGCGCCATGTTCACAAAGTTGCCGGGAAAGTAGGCCATTACCTTATGGAAGCCTTCGCTCTCCTGATCATGCCACCTCACGCACCTTCCATAGAACTAGGAGGTGAACACCATCAACGGTGAGGTCGTCACAGCCACCTCCCTGATTTCCTCCGCATGGATGGACACTCTAGAATGGGTGACCTTTTGCATGAAAGGAGTTGAACATGCTGGTCTTATCAGGTGGCATCATCTCTAAGAGCACGATGAGTCCACTGGCCATGATGGCGGTGAAGAAGTACCCACAGAGCGCTGGGACGCATTTGCGTACGAAGCTACCAGTGTCAAGTTTGAAGAATGTGGCGATGGAGGCATCCTCGGATCTGTTGTCGTCGCGCTCGAGAATGGCCAACTTCTTAGGGAGGAAGTAGGCATCGTCAAGGTCCTTCGTCTTAGGGTCGGTGGTGCCGAACGCCACCTGGAGCACACAAGGCGCAAAGTGTCGTAGCAGTCGAAGTCATCGAAAGCTAAGAAGCAGTCACTGACGCGATGGATAATGTTGGTGGGGGCAGGGATTAGTCAGTAGCTATTGCCACTACCGGTTGATTGGTCAGTGGACACAAGATCTAAACCCTCGTAGGTTCTTGTTCTTAGGTGCATGGATTTGCATTTCCACAGGTGGTGCAGGTGAGTGTATGAGCAGTACTATGCATCGCTAATATTTAAAGAGGGGTCTTGGTTTTAACTGGCATGTTTTGTGATTGACTACTCGATTTGTAGCCACTGGATGAAGATCAATCATACGCCCTCTTTCACTAATATAGGTTTATACCCCTATTTTCCTTCAAACCCTAGCCACCATCATACCGTTTTAGAATAAATGGGTTGGACACATTTTACCTTAAGATAAATTATGGAAAAATGTCCAGGCCAACATCCTTCACTCAATCATGTTTCTACCATCCCTTCCCCTCTCTGTCCTCACCATACACCATCCACAAAGGTGCAACACCCTCTTCCCCTCTCTGTCCTCACCATACACCATCCACAAAGGTGCACCACCCTCCTCTATCCTCACCATACATATTTTATCTTGAGAGAAATTACGGAAAAATGTCAAGGCCAACATCGGTGCTCATGAGGAGAACGAGGAGTAGCTCCCCGGCATACTCCACGATGCACCCTCCTCTATCCTCACCATACACATTTTATCTTGAGAGAAATTACGGAAAAATATCAAGGCCAACATCGGTGCTGCTCCCCGGCATACTCCACGATGTGGTGGACATAGGCATCAACAACAAGCTCTGCCATCAGCGGTGGTGGTGGCCATCATGATGGTGTTCACATACTTTTGTGACGCTCAAAGCTCGAAAATGGTATTGGGTCCATCTCATCTAGTTGGATCATATCTAGACTATTAACTCGCTTAAGTTTTCGTCCTCGCTTTTACGCAAGAATCTACATTGAACTTAATAGTGACCAGACTCTATCCCTTATAAGCTGCTCATCCTCACTGCAAACTAGCGAGGTGGTACTAAATGCTGCTACAGTACCGTGATGCTACAGTAGCACGCAGTACTGTGCACAGTTGCTGTTGCTGCTTGGGCTGCTAGCTAGCTTTGCTTGCTGGGCTGGGCCGGCTGGCTGCTTTGCTCTTTTTCTTTTTCTCTAATTATTTGCGGGGCGTTACATACACCCACACTCAAAGATTCGATGTCCCGTCAAACTAAATCTATACCTAAGCTTCAAATTTAACCAGAAACATCCCCTATTAGCACCACGTATATACATACAACTTTCGGCACACGTACGTCATGCCATACGACCACTTCGGGATCATCCCGTATGCACCGTATGCCTGCGTACATGCTCATATATACGTATAGCTGGAAGGGTCAACTCTGATATCATCTGTGACGCTTAGGATCCGAAAACGGTATTGAGTCCATCTCATCCAGTTGGATCACACCTACACTATTAAACTCGCGTTTTCGTCCTCGCTTTTACGCAAAAATCTAGATTAGAGTGAACAGTGACCGGACTCCGTCCCTTATAAGCTGCTCCTCCTCACTACAAACTAGGCTACAGTACCACTAGCTACAGTAGCGTGCAGTACTGTGCACGGCTGCTGCTGCTCTGCTTGCTGCTTGGGCTGCTAGCTAGCTTTTCTTGCTGGGCTGGGCCGGCTGGCTGCTGCTGCTTGGGCTAGGCCGTCTAGGCTGCTTTGCTCTTTTTTTTCTTTTTTTCTCTTTTCTTTTTCTCTAATTATTCGCGGGGTGTTACACCTTCCTCCTCAACACCAGCAAGGATAGTGGAGAGAATGGATCTGTGGTTGGTGACACCTCATCGGGGATAGGCGCTAGGTTCAC
This sequence comes from Oryza punctata, assembly GCA_000573905.2. Classification (NCBI taxonomy): domain Eukaryota; kingdom Viridiplantae; phylum Streptophyta; class Magnoliopsida; order Poales; family Poaceae; genus Oryza; species Oryza punctata. The sequence continues at coordinate 22,823,713 of CM002495.2, read as the reverse complement.
CAAATTGTCGGGAAAGTAAGCCATTACCTTATGTAAGCCCTCGCTCTCCTGATCATCCCACCTTAGGCACCTTCAATGGAACTATAGGAGGTGAATACCATCAACGGCGAGGTCATCACAGCCACCTCCCTAACCACCTTTGCATGGATAGGCACCCTAGAATGGGCGAGCTTTCCTGTGAAAGGGGTTGAGCATGTTGGTCTTATGGGGTGGCTTCATCTCCGAGAGCACGACGAGGCCACCGGCCATGATGGTGATGAAGAAGTAGTCATGGAGCACTGGGACGTACTTGTGGAGGAACTTGCTGGTGTCAAGTTTGAATCATGTGGCGAGGTGTCCCTGGATCTGTTCTCATCGAGCTCGAGAATGCCCAGCTTCTTGGGGAGGAATCAGGCATCATCAAAGTCTATTGTCTTAGGGTCGGTGGTGCCGAACCACGACTTGGAGCAAACAAGGCACAAAGTGTCATAGCAGTTGAAGTCTTCGGAAGCTAAGAGGTAGTCGTCGACACAACGGATGAGGTCAGAGGGGAGGCAGGGATCAGTCAGTCAACATAGCCACAACCGGTTGATCGGCTAGTGGACACAAGATCTAAACCCTCGTAGGCGCTTGTTCTTAGGTGCATGGATTATCACTTCCACAGCGATGTTTGAGTTGTATTGCACATCGCTGATATTTAAAGAGGGATCTTGGTTTTAGAATAAATGGGTTGGGCACATTTTATCTTGAGAGAAATTTCGGAAAAATCTCAAGCCCAACATCCTTCACTCACTCTTTGCCTTCAAATTAGAGCCTAACTTTTGCCATCCCTTCACCTCCTCCGACCTCGCTCGCCAAAGAGCCACCATCACCCTCGTCCTCCTTAACATCTTTCCTCCATGTTGCCATGGTAAACCATCGTAGTTTTCTTTTCTTGATGAGGTTTTTTATGCGCCACTTGATAAGTCACTGTTATGTACCCATCACCGCCCAATATGTTGAGCATTGTTGACTTCTCACTAATACTAGGCCACCAACCCACTACCCTCCTATGTCCTGCCTGTCAGGCAAGTGGATCCACTGTCATCCTCTAAATATGTCCCCTATCCCCTCATATTTCATCCTCGAAACCTTGATAGCGTGAAATGCCACCATCTCTTCATCTTCACTAAAGAAAGAGACGATTGCTAGTTTATCTAGAATGTGTCTTGGAGTGAATCCAACATTAAAAAAATTGAGTATTTATCTATCATTTTTACTCCGAGTGCCTAGATATTGTCATGTTAATCAAAGAAAAAGAACCACACAATCGTTGTAGTTATATGTATCTTGTAGAGGTGGAGATTGATTGATAAAGTTATATATAAAATACATTTGTATTTATAGAGTCGTGTAGTAAACACATTTCTAGTTAATTGGTCCTGTAAAATTGCATGGGAAATCCAACTAGTTTTCGTGTAGCAAACACAATTCTATTTTAAGTAGTCTCGTAAAATTGCATAAGAAATCCGACTAGCTGGGAGTGAAAATAGTGAGAGCCAAACTGATGTTATCAAAGTATTCAGGTAGGTCATAGGTGGTTTAACTAAGTTTCCTTCTTTGAAAATGCTTGCTATACGTGCGTCTTAATCGGTTCTCATCATGGGTATCCATAAGGACAATGTTGATATATCGGGCCCGGCCCATCAGTTTTTTTCAGGTGATTTATCAAAGCTAAGTTACTGCCTTGTTTGAAAAGAAAATTTAGACACGTATTTAATTTGCAATGCGTGTTGGAGATATATTTGACATGCAAATATTAGGAAAAGTACATTTTATTTCCTTCAACTACGGGCCAAATTTCAACTAAGACCCTCAACCGTAAAACCAAAACCGGATATAGGTTGTTCCTTAACTTAAAAAATTGATGCAAATGAAGTGCCTCAACGGTATTATGTGTGGTTTTTGCTTATGGCGCCTACGTGGCATGTTAGACATATTCGTTTAGGTGGTGTGGCGCTTGCCTGGCTTTCTAGCACTACTGGAGAACCGAACTTTGCTCGGTCGGTCCAAATCACAAATCTCTCGGTTCTTTTATGAACCGGTACTAAAGAAGATCTTTAGTATCGGTTCGTAAGCCCAACGGCTCGTTGTTACCAACAGGTACTAAAGATCATCTTTAGTCCCAATTCACTTTTTGTCAGGCGTTATCAGACTGCCAGGGATCTTTAGTACCGGTTGGTGTTACCAACCGGTACTAAAGATCATCACTTAAGTACCACTAAAGATTATATTGATTTTTAGTACCGGTTGGTAACACCAACCGATACTAAAGATCATGTCATTTATATTGTCTTCTTCGTCCTCCAGGCCAAGCCATTGCTGCAAAAATCTGCAAGGAGGAAGAGGGGAGGTGCTGCCAAAATTTTTTGTGGAAATATTTTGGTGATATTATACAAATCGAAGGGATCTAAAAGGTTAGCAACTTCATGCTCTATTGATCTATTGTTAACATATTACATTTGTAGTTATATTTCTATACGTCATTATCTATCAAATAGGTATATGGAAAAAAATGAGAGAGAAAATTGATGTAGAGAATTAAAAGAAGGGTATTCATAATATTAGAAACGTTTGGATAAAAATACTAAAAAAAGATAAAAAGGAGAAATATAGATAATGAGGACAAAAGAATAGAAAATTAAGTCCATTTAAACATCATTAAAATAGTTAGAAATAGGTATAAATTAAAATTTTGTTTAGAACTTTAAAAAACTTTTGAGTATAATTAAAATAAGGATAATACATGGAGAAATGTATTTACAATTTTTTAAAAATGATAGGATTTATATATAATTAACCATGACTCCTATTACGTTGACTTAAAACTCGATAAAATCGTTAGAAATAAGAAAGATTCATTAAAAATGCGTTAGTTTAATTATGGTATTTTAAACTATTACATGATTATTTAATTAGTTTCACTTTTGTGGACTACCTTTACATTTGTTTATTTTATGTAGATGGATCGGCAATGGATGTACACCGTGGACCGACGGTCGAAGGAGTTTATTGATGGCGTGCATTATTTTTTGAGTGTGGCCAATGCCAACAAGCATAAGGATTTTATATGTTATCCATGCAAAAAGTGCAAAAACCAGAAAAAGTATTCTACATCAAGAACTATTCATGCCCACTTGTTTGAGTCGGGATTCATGCATAGCTATAATTGTTGGATCTCGCACGGAGAGTTAGGGGTTGCAATTGAAGAACATGAAGAAGAAGACGACAACATTCCGGACTGGGCTAAATATGGTGGATGTGAAGAACATACAACAGGCGAGGTGGACGGGGCTGTTCCCGATAACGACGGTGCGGATGATCTTGGTCAGATGTTATGCGATGTAAAGGACTGCGAAAGTGAAAAGAGGTCCAGAATTTAGAGCGTATGTTAGAGGACCACAAAACGTCCTTGTACTCAAGTTGCGAGCAGGGGCACAAAAAGTTGGGTACCATGCTAGAGTTCTTGCAATGGAAGACAAAAAATGGTGTGAGTGATAAGGCATTTAGCGAGTTATTGAAACTCGTAAAGAATATTCTTCCGGAGGGAAACGAATTGCCCAAAACAACGTACGAAGCTAAGAAGGTAGTCTTTCCTCTAGGACTGGAAGTACAGAAGATACACACAAGTCCGAACGATTGTATCCTCTATCGTGGTGAGGAGTAGAGAACCTAGAAGCATGCTCGGTTTGTAAGGTACTACGATACAACATTAGACGAGATGACCCTGGTGATGTTGACGGACAGCCTTCGAAGAAGGAAGTTTCTACTAAGGTAATGTGGTATTTCCCTATAATACCATGGCTGAGGCATTTGTTCAAGAATAAAGCACATGCTAAAATGATGCGATAACACATAGAAGAGCGTCAACAAGACAGGATGCTGAGACACCCCGCCGATGGGTCGCAGTAGCGAAACATCGACATAACATTTCAAGACTTCGGAGAGAATGCACGAAACATAAGGTTCAGTTTAAGTACGGATGGCATGAATCCATTTGGAGAGATGAGCAGCGGTCATAGCACTTGGCATGTAACCATGTGTATCTACAACCTCCCTCTTTGTTATGCATGAAGCGGAAGTACATCATGATGCCGATTATTATTCAAGGCCCAAAGCAACCTGGTAACGACATTGATGTGTACCTAAGACCATTGGGTAAAGATCTAAAACTGTTGTGGAAGAAAGAATGTGTTCCCGTGTGGGATGAGCACAAATAGAAGCAATTTAACCTACGAGTGTTGTTGTTCGTAACCATTAACGATTGGCCTGCACTTAGCAACCTATCCGAACAATCCAACAAGGGGTATAAGGCTTGCACCCACTACATGGATGATACTGACAGTATGTACTTGAAGCATTGGAGGAAGGTTGTGTACATGTGCCATCGTCGATTTCTTGTTGCAAATCACCCTGTCCGAAATAAAAGCAAACATTTTGAACAGAAGGTGGATCACCATCTGAAGCCTAAACATCGTAACGGAAAAACCGTATTTGCATTGGTGAAAGATTTGAAAGTAGTATTTGGAAAGGGACCTAGCAGCCAACCAATAGCGAGTGAAGATGGTCACACGGCGATGTGAAAGAAGAAGTCTATTTTTTGAGAGTTACCCTATTGGGAAGTCTTAGACGTCCGCCACGCAATCAACGTGATGCACCTAACTAAGAACCTTTGCATCAACCTGCTGGGCTTCCTTGGTGTATATGGGAAGTCGAAAGATACACTTGAAGCACGTAATGATCTGATGATATGAATCAACGCGACAGCCTTCATTTGGAACGAAAGGACAAAGGAAACTATTACTTGAGTCTAGCCAGCTACACTCTAAGCAAGACAAAGAAGGAAAGTATGTTTGAATGCTTGGAGAGCATCAAGGTACCGTCTGGATACTCGTCGAATATAAAGGGAATAATAAGCATGACGAAGAAGAAGTTCACAAACCTAGTCTCATGACTGCCACGTGTTGATGACACAATAACAAAGTTGTGGCAACAATAACAAAGTTGTGTGCTCTCCTGAACTCAATTTCGCAGAAGATCATCGATCCAAACAGATTAACAGCCCTTCAAAATGACGTGGTGCAATGTCTTGTTAGCTTTGAGATGATCTTTCTACCATCCTTCTTCAATATAATGATGCATCTTCGATGTCACCTTGTCAAAGAGATCGGTATTCTCAGTCCTATATACCTACGCAACATGCTCCCCTTTCAAGAGGTACATGGGCGTTCTAAAGTACGTCCACAAACCGTTCTCGTCTGGAAGCAAGCATCACCAGGGGGTATGGAATAGAGGAGGTCACTAAATTATGCGTAGAATTTATTGAAGACATTCGTCCAATCGGGGTCCCCGAATCAAGCCATGAGGGGAGACTACGGGGAAAGGAGACTCTTGGAAGGAAAGCAATAATGACTGTAGACAACGATTTATTTCGTAAAACATATTTTACGGTTTTGCAACAATATTCGTTGGTGGCTCCTTACATCGAGGAGAACTTGGCGGTTGTTCGCTCCAAAAACATCGGTAAGTCCGGTGCCTGGATTACACGCCATCACATTGATACTTTTCCCTCTTCGTTGCGACAATATCTCATGGGTAGCGAGAAGATTGACCAACAACTAGCATTCTTGGCGAGGGAACCATCTTGCTCGATCTCGACATTCCAAGGATATGAGATCAATGGGTATACATTTTACACAAGATCCCAAGACAGAAAGAGTACGAACCAGAACAGTGATGTTCTTATCGATGCCATGTGATACAATGGGACAACTAGCACTTATTACGGTGCCACCGATGAGACATGGGAACTCGATTATGGACCTTTGAAAGTCCTTCTGTTTCGGTGCCAATGGGTTAGCTGACTGGTGGAGGCCTAACAGTTGATGACTGTGGGATGACAATGTTTGACCTTAACAAGGTTGAATACTCAGACGAACCATTCGTCCTACCCAATGATGTAATGTAAGTTTTCTACATGAAGGACATGTCTAGCAAACCAAAGAAGGGGAAAAGGCCGACGAGCCCAAGCGCCACGTGGTTCTCCTAGGCAAAAGGAAAATTATCGGAGTAGAGGATAAGACTGACGAAGATTACGATCGGTTTGACGGGCAACCTCCGTTCGCGGTGACGATTAACCCGAGCATCCTCCTATAAAATGAGGACACCCCTTACTCACGCAATTATCATAGCGAAGGAACATTCGTTAGGAGAAAGTTCGTGAGGTCAACCATCACGCTGTAAATTAATTTTGAAGGTCCATCTGTTTCAATTGATTTATATTTGAGCTAGGTTGTTGTATGAATGATGTAAAATATTTTTAATGTATTGAAGGTCCATCTGTTTCAATTGATTTTTATTATATTCTCATTCTTTTAGTGATTTTATTTCATCTTTAAGGCATTTAATCGGGCATGGGTTAATTATATATGATTTTAAAAATTAAATAACAATTTTAAACCATTTTAAATGTGTTCTCATTCTTTTTATGATTTTGTTTAATCTCTAATGCATTTAATCGGGCATGGGTTAATTATATATGATTTTTAAAATTAAATGACAATTTTAAACTATTTTAAATGTGCTCTCATTATTTTAGTGATCTTATCTCATCTTTAATGCATTTAATCGGGCATGGGTTAATTATATATGATTTTTAAAAGTATATAACAATTTTAAACTATTTTAAATGTGTTCTCATTATTTTAGTGATTTTTACTCATCTTTAATGCATATAATCGGGCATGGGTTAATTATAAATGATTTTTAACATTAGATAAGACTTTTTCATGCGATTTATTATTACTATCGTTTTAAACCTATATTTAAAGAAATTAATTTGGCTATGGTTAGGTTTTTAGTTTGAAAATATTTTTAGTCCCGGTTCTTATCCGAAGCCGGGACTAAAAATAAACTCGAAAATAGTGGGAAATTATTTTTAGTCCTGGTTGATGCCACCAAGCCGGACTAAAGATATTTCTATATATATAAGGCTCATCGTATTCTCTGACTCCACACTTGGAGTATTTTCGATCTCGAACGCTTCGCAGTCCCGCCGTCTCCCGTTGATCTCCCGCCGCCGCCGTCGTCATCACCATCGTCATCGTCGCCTCTGCCCCCACCAGCCATCTCCTCTCTCTCTCCTCCAGCTGGCCCCCTCCACATACCGCCCGCTGTTGTCGTCGCCGCCGCCATCGCCGTCGCACGCCACCATCGTCGGCGCCTCTGTCGCCGTCGCACGCCGCCACCGGCGACGCCGTCGTCGCCACCATGCCACTGTCTCCACCACTGCCATCGCTGGCGCCACCGCTGGCCATCTCCTCTCTCTCTCCTCCGGCTGGCCACCTCCTCGTACTGCCCGCCGTTGTCGTCGCCGCCGTTGCCGTCGTACACCGCCATCGTCGGCGCCTCTGTCGTCGTCGCACGCTGCCACCGGCGATGCAGCCATCACCGTCGATCGCCGCCACCACCACGACCGCCACCACCGCTGCCTCTCCATCACCCCGACCATCGCCGCCACCGCCGCCGCCGCCACCGCTGCCATCATCGCCGCTACCGCCATAGCTGCTCGCCGCCGCACGACCTAGCGAGCGAGAACGAACCACCTAGCGTGCGAATGACCTAGCGAACTAGCAAATGAATGACCTAGCGAGCGAACGACCTAGCGAACTAGCGAACAAAGGACCTAGCGAACGAACAAACAACCTAGTGAAGTAGCGAACGAACAAGCGACCGACCGAACGAATGACCGAGCGGGCGAGGGAACGAGCGAGCGAACGACCGAACGATAGAACAGACTTAGGTCCGCTCGATGTTCTCGTTAGTTCGCTCGTTCACCGGTTCATAAAGGAGGGTCTGATTTAGGATATTGGCTGAACACAAGCACTCGCTCTTTCATGACTGAACAAACAGGTAATTTCCAAAACAAATCTTGTATTGACTCCTATGGATGGGGAATCAAAACAAGATTTGTTTGGAAATTATCCGTGTTCAGGTATGAAAGAACGAGGTGTTGTGTTCACCTAATATCTTGAGTCACTATCTCTCATTTAACGATATATGTGCAGATGTTTTGAATTTAGACTTAGGACCAATTGGACTTAGGACCAATTATCTTGTGTTGTCTCCTATGCGATGTACATGGTTTAACTAATTATTTTTTTGTCTTGTCAGATTTACGTGGTCCAGTTGTTGACATGGTTGCCGCTCAAACTTACGTGTTCCCAAGGCCGCCAAGCAAAAGTAAGGCAAGTTACATGAAACTATAAAATTTTTAATATTATATACTACTGTTTTCGTACATACCTAATTTAGTTAATTATTGCATACACAATGCATTACAACATACATGTAGGTTATTTCTTAAGTAGGTTAAATTTAATTAGTTGATTTTCGTAGTTCTTGTTAATGTCGAAATATAACTAAGCCTACTAAGGGGGCCAAAGCCGCTCCAAAACCACCCCAAACCATTTCCCCAGCACAAAAACCACCGATCCAACTCACTCCACTCCTCCGCCTCTAAGCCCCAAACCAGTCCAGTCCATTGCATGTTTCTACCCAAACCAATCCAAACCATTTGAGCCAAGTGGGCTCAAACCATTTTAGCCCATGGACTTAAATAAAAGGTTACAATGGCCGTGAGCTCGTGACCCAGTCTACTCAGTAGCTCAACGTATCAATGCATAGCAGCAAGCCGGTAGATGACAAGCAAATCAGTGAGAAGCATAATAGCTCTAAAAAAATAATTAAGCATAGTTGCATCGTTAGGGATCAGATCCATGTTTTGGGAGTCAAAATATAATATGGTTAAACAACAAGTTGCTTGTACTTAAATACTTAATGCCGTTGGCAATACATAATTGGAACATTCATGCATGTTTTCTAAAATGGTTGCTAATACATAACAGGAACATTCATGCATGTTTTCTGAAATGGCTGCTCCTCAGTGTTGTCCTCTGAAATGTTGAAATTTTGGAGCTCATAGACATTCCACATAAGCCAAAATGTTGAACCTCAGATTCCTGATTAAATAACAAGTATAATTTGGTAAATATTCTATCAGCATGTACAGTCAAATGATAAAACTGAAAAGGAACCGTTTGAACTACAACATGCTCTTTTTTTGTGCAAGAGAGCTAGTAAAAATATCAATAGCAACTTGCATATGGAAAGATACATCTCTGAATCTTTATCACATATATATCATGCTTCTTCTATCATGATGATATTTTCACTCTATCATGGTAATATTTAACTGCAATGACGATAGGCTTCTACACTGTTCCACATCCACACAGAAAAACTGCTCTAAAAGCAACGAAGTTCATGCATCTGCACCTCTGTATAGGCAATTAGGCGTTGGCTTGATCATGATCATAATAACATAATGCATTTTTACTGGATCAGTATCTGGGATGCAAAAGAAATTAGTTCTACTGCTGTTGGTTATGTACATAATAAATAAATTCGATCTGTGTATAAAAAAATACCTCATTACAATACCTCCCACAAAACCATATGTCAGATTGTTTATCTCCACAGAGAAGCATCTCCTGCTCAATGCAAGTATCATGGTCTACCAGCAAAAAAACAAACAATACATCAAACGAAGTTAAATATAAACATTGAAAAATCAAAGTATCTGCTGCACATTATAAAGTAGCATTACCAGCAGGAGTAGACTCACTATTTACATGTGAATCTGAAAACACAGTTCTAATCAGACCTAATGACAAAAATCATACCTCATTGCTTGCCAGAATTTTGCTAAATGCATCGCTAACAACAAAAAGCAGGCAAAAATTGCTAGTCATTTTTCATCAATTCTCAGATCTCATTGATCTGGCGTGAAGCACGCACGTTATACATTTGATTAACAAACAAAAACATTTGGCTAAGCCAATTCTTGGCCAAACCAAAGTCAGGGGATAGGAGGGCTAGAGAAGTGTACTGTTCTTGGCCAATTTGTCCCAGATCTTGGTCTTCACGACCTCACCCTAGACCTAGAGGGAGCGGGCAGACTTGGACGCTGACATGGGAGGCGGTGGTGCGGAACGTCGACGGGGTGATGACGCGTGGGTGCTGGAGAGGCCATCGATGGAGCTCCAAGGCGGTGGCGCCTGAACGGCTGGACTAGACGGCGGCCATGGCCGACGTGGAAGGCGGTGGCGTAGGACGTCGATGGGGGAAGAAGGACGATGCAGGGGCGCTGGAGAGGCCGGCGACGGAGCTCCTAGGCACCACCGACATGGGTGGCGGCGGCAGCGGCTGGAGTCTCCACCTCTCGCCATCTCGCGTAGTGGATCTGTGGATGCGGCTGCCTACCTGCCTCTTGGGGTCGTGGGGATTTGCCGATTTGGGGGAATGGCCCAATGGGGCTCCACTGGACTCCACCATTTTGGATCCAATAATTTTTAACCAAAACCAGATCGATCCAAACCAAAATTTTTTGGTACCAAACCACTCCAGCCCAAATGTGACGGTGACCCATTTCCCCCATACAAAGCTGCTCCAATTGAAGAACCGAATCGTTTGGCCCATTTAGCCCCAAACCATTAGCAAGCTTATATATAACTCGCTCTAAAGTAGTTGGAATAGGGCTGTTCTTCATGTTTGTCAACAATGTAGGTTGCAAATTACATTTCTAGCTATTTCTATACGTCATTATCTATCAAATTGGTATATTGAAAAAGATGAGAGAAAATTGATGTAGATTATTTAGTTGTATTATTTAATGGTAGTATTTAGTTGTTAATATTGTGGATGTGTATTATTTAATGGTATTATTTAGTTGTTAATATTGTGGATGTGTATTATTTAATGGTATTATTAAGTTGTTGATAATGTGGATGTGTATTATTTAATGGTATGAACAGATGGGAGATCGTGATTACTAGCAGATCCTACTGGACATGATCAAAGAGGGCAACAGCTAATATTCGGTAGATGAGGAGGGGAACGAGGACACCAACCAGCACTTGAATGAGGAGGGGAACACGGAGGGGAACAAGGAGCACCACAGTGACAGCCAACCGAGTGTTGGTGAGAAGAGGGCACGCGGACAACGAGATGTTGCAAGGAAGGTGGAGGGGAGGCATATTATAACCGAAGTGACACCAGACGGCCAACCAGTTGCCCTTGCTGATGCTGCAAGAAAGTCTGTGTCATACACCAGTTGGGTCGTGAGAGATCACGTGGTCATCAGCATACAAATTGGCGCCAAACAAGGTCACGCAAGGATGAGGAACAATCTTATATCCCCAATAGAGAGAAAGACATCTTGTGGACCACCATGCTCGAGACCTTCGCAGTCCCTCAAGGAGAAGAGGCCAAAGTGAAGGAATGGATTCTAAAGAATATGGCCGAACAATTCCAGAACTACAAGAAAGATCTGTACAATAAATATGTAGTGAAGGGTCAGACACCGAACTTTGACAAATTCACCAAACTAAAGGATCATTGGGATGCGTTTGTCGCCTACAAGACAGGAAAGGTAAGGCAAACGAAGATAGCTAAGAACAAATTCAATGCCGCTAAGAAGAAATACTTTCACCGGCTAGGGTCGGGTGGCTACAAGAAGGCAGTGCCCAAGTGGTAGAGAATGGAAGCAGCATTAGAAGAAAGGAGTATCATTCGTCCACAGCTGATTGGCCTGAACGCTCGAAATATTGGTAGTACGCTCAGGGGGAACACTGAATCCCGGTGATGGCTCCCTAATCTTTAGCAATGGAATACGCCAAGCAGCACATCGTGTCGTCGAAGCCCTAGAGGCCTCTGCTCAGGGAAGTTTCTAGCCCGATAGAGAGAAGGACAAGCTAACGTTCGCACTGCAGAATCCCGAGCACCCAGGACGAACATGCGGAATAGGCGTGGTTCCATGGAAGTTTGGGTTTAAAGAGGACATCTACACATACCAGAGTCGCATGAGAAGCAAGAGAGATCAAGATGCGAAGTTGACAGATCTCGAATTGAAGGTCGAGACCTACCACGCACGGATGCAAGAAGAGGTGGAATGACATGTAGACGAACGCTTAAGTGAGTCACGCTCAGACACATCCGTCCGTTCCTCCCATCATGGTGAGCCCCTCAGGGAAAGTAGTTTTATGATATCAAGGTTTGTTCATAGTTTTATGATATATGGATCGTTACATTGTGAAAACTAGTGCATATGTTAAGTACTAACCTTTATTCTCATGAAGGTGGTGGATGGAATGGCCATACCAGTGCAGCAAGATGAGACGTACCATTGTAGGCCGATTCCACCTTGGTACTCAAAGGTCGAAGTTGAGCGGGTGGTCTCAGGCTACGAGGACCTCAAGTTGGACATCCCAGGAGGAGACAGGGAGACGAAACTAGAACACACAACCCACGCCATTGTACTATGGTGCAAGCGGTACATCGTGTTTCCCGGGCGAGCAGCGGCGTCTGTTCCTACATCTGCTACACCTGCACCGTCTCCTCCGCGAGCACCGACTCCTCCGAGGTCTCCGCCAGCTGCATCGCCTCCTCCGTCTTCAACGCTGCAATCAGTTGCAAGTACCAGGCAATCTTGCCCACCTCGTCCTACATCGTCAAAGTCCACACAACAAACGAAGAAGCCAAGACTTGACGAGCCAAAACAAGCCACTCTCAAGAAAAGAGCGTATGATAGGACGAACGAGGAGACTGATGAGGTTGTGAGGAAAGAAGTGCAAGACCACTTCAAGCTGCAAATTCCACAGAAGAAGACTCCAATAGACCCGTCAACTAAGGCCTTCTTTACCAAGATGAGTGAACCGGCCAAAAATACCTTACCATCGGAATACAACCGAGCAATAATCAAGTCTTTTCAGAAGTCCAAAGGAAAGAAAAAAGGAGTCCCTCAACTCAGAAAGCAAGCAAAGCAAGAAATTGAGCCGATGTCATCTGAGCATGAAATTAATATTGAAGGGTATATCAGAGATATAAAACTGACTAAGGCGCAACTGCTGGGCCTAGAGCCTATCGAGACAGCGACGGTGGAGGATCTCAAGTACAAATTTACCTTGGGCCAACCACTCGTCAAGCTTGAGCAGTTGAATAGCTTCTCTGCACAGATGTACCGATTCAATCAATGGTACATAGAAAAAGCAGCCAAAGGTAGAGAGATGTTTGATGTGAGGATTAAACACGCCGATTACTTCAATGGAGATGAAACTATGTGGGTCCGTTACGAGGACGTCTTCAATGTATACCACCTAGATGCCCTCGATGTCTCTCTTATCAGTATATGGGTTTTGTAAGTGTCATTCAATTTTATTTCGTTACATAGCTCGTCGTGGGCTCCTTACAATATTTGTCGTGTTCGCATATCTGATCACATCTTTTCTTTCCCCTGTAGAATGGAGATTCAATGATGCCATAAGCAGAGATCTTACAGGATTGGTTTCATGGACCCTACCGAGTTAATTGCAAGAATCTGGAGATATTTGAAAAAGAAACATAGGACATCTTAAAATTCCTGGTGCAGCAACATTAAAGACCTTTATACTATTGCCTTACAACACAAGGTGAGTTTTTACCGCCTTTTGTAAAAATTTCCTTCTCCTATAAATCATCTCACGCAATTTACAGCTTCCAATGGGTCCTTTTTGTCATGGACCTTTCTGCAAGCAAGATCCATGTCTTCGACTCCATGTCGAAACCCAAGGAAACCTTTACCCACATTTTTTACGTGCTTAACAGGAACTATCATCCATTCCATTATCATTATGATTGTTGCTTTTCCTACTTTGCGGACCTCGGATCATTAATCATATGTTGCAACTGCAGGGCCTGGGCACGGCTCTGTACAACCATCCGCGGGGCGTTCAAATAAGAACTGGAACCAAGGATGAACTTTCCCATAAGGACATGGTCCAAAATTGTATATCTCACTTATCCTACAGAAGTAATATATATTTCATAAATTTGTTTCTCCTTTAGTGTGCACAACAGGGACAGGGGAACAACTTGTGCGGCTATTATATTTGTCAGTACATGCACACCGTAGCGCACAACATCACCAGTGACAAGGATTTGGATGTACGTAAACATCATTCATACATTATTTACTATGTTTCTTATTGACTTCATATATTTTAGATCGAATTGTTTTTCAAAATGACAGATTGTTTGGATGACGGACCAACTCCCCCACGCAGACTTCATAAAGGCTGTTCAAGAACAAATGATGGAATTTATCATGGACGAGATTGTTAGTCCGATGAGAGAATTCCATGTAGATGGAAATACTATTCGTCATCCTCACCCTACGATAGAAAAGTAGAACTTAACGACGATTGTAATATTACATGTATTTACTAACATGTCTATGTATATTAATAATGTGTAGGGAATAACTTATAGTATTTAGTTCTATTTTTATGTCTCACATTGATATATGCATGTATATATGTAATTAATTATAAATATATATGTCTTTATATATGAATACATATATATTTATAATTAATTACATATATATATATGCATATATCTATGTACTTATAAATATATATAGTGTGTGTGTGCGCGCGTGCGTGCATTTATACATATGTATGTGTTGACGTAAAAACACGACTGCTTGGGAGATCTGCTTAGCTCCAATGCAGGTCTAAAATAATGATGAGATGCGAGCGTGCCAGTCAGTTTGATCCTGCAACTGACAAGATAGATAAATATTTTGATCACCAAAGAGCCGATCGGCTGACCAGCCGATATAGTCATTCCAGCTGATGCCTAGACTAGCCGATATTGATAGGGCTTTGAACTATCGACTATATATCCAATGTAAAGTCTGACTCTTGAGTAAAAAAGACAATCGGCTGATGATAGTGTAATATAACAGTAATACAATCCGGTAGAAACCAATCAGATAACAATGATATGATAAAATAAGCGTTAATCCGAAGGTTAAAGCATACATCGGTTGGAGCTCCGATGTCAATAAATCCAAATGATTAGATAAATAGTAAAACCTTTGTTGCGATCGGCTAAATCCAACTTATATGTAATCCTTATAAGCCGATGCAACATTCAGATAACTCATCGGCTGAAACCCCAATAAAACCCTTATTGGCAATCAAGAAGCAGGTTAGAGATTATGATTCTATGCACAACTTAGTATATCAAACTTAACTGATGCAACAATAAGTATGAAAGGAAACATAATATCTAGACAATCAAGCTTTTGACTGATTTTCAGGGTGGTGGATACATTATATAATCTAAGTCAACAAAGTAATCTAGTCGATATCAACAAAATGATAGATCGAGCGGCCGATGCAAGTAGAAAACATTGTCAATCTAGATTATATAACGTATATGATAACTCATCGGCTAGCACTCCGATAAAACATTAGCATGAACATATCGGCTTAACAAGATTTATATTATCAACAACAATCTACTAGGTCGAACCAAACCGATGCAGCACGTGGTTGTATATGATGATCTAATACTTGATGAGCCGATAGATCTGTCTAATGTGAGAGATATAACAAATCTATTTAAAACAACATTGTGATTGTAGGGATATATTGGCTAAGGCAGAAGATCAGACCTAAGCGAGACAGTCCCAACTAAATCGATACATCTCTAAACACAATGCAATTAAAATAGAATTGAAATATCAGGTAGGCAAATATGTCAACCGAACCAGAGCAATCAAGAGATCGAAGCGATGTAGCCTTGAACAACACCAATGTAGCCAATATATTCACCAGGGTCGGCGAAACGTAGGACTTACCCCTTCATCGGAAATCGAAAGTCGATGCAGCCGCACGTCAGGTGCCAAGTTCTGCCGGTTGATAAGTAAAAACCTCGGAAAAGAGGGTGGCGATGCACCGAGAGTAGTTGTATTATTCGAGAGATAATTTACAGGAACCCTGGGTGTACATATTTATACCCATGGATAGATACTAGTCCGTATCGGACACGACACAAACTTTTCTAAAGATAAAAGGAAAAACATAAAGTTCTTATCGAGCACTAAACACACTTTCATAAAGATAAAAGGAAACTAACAACTATGCCTAATTAATAGATGAACTGCAATGCTGCATCCTCCTTGAACTCGGACTCTTCTGGATAAACTTCCTTTAATTGTTTAATTTCATTAACCGAATCCATCAAGAATACAACTGTCGGTGATTTATAATGCCCATCGGCTGATTATAGAACTTTGAAGCTGATACTAACTCTAGGTCGATGATGATTTCGAGGCTTACCAAATTTTGACGTTAACAGTATGCATGTATATAAAAAATCAGCAAGTAGTAAAAAGCATTTGGGAAAAAAAGAAAAAATATATATTTAGTACCGATTGGTAAATAAAGATGGTAGCTGGCGCCACGTGGGGCTACCATCTTTAGGACCGGTTGGTGTTACCAACCGGTACTAGAGATGTACTTTTAATCCCGGTTATTTCAATTGGGGCTAAAAATATCCATCTTTAATTCCGGATTGTACGTCCCGGTTGTACTACTAGGACTCATAGGGATTGCGAACCGGGACTAAAGATAGGTTCCCTAGCTGTGTAGTCTTAAAAACTAAACGAAACAATTAAAAATAGATGGGACCCACATGTAAGTGTCTCAAGAAAAAAAACAGTGGGCCCATGTGTCATCTTCTCTCGTCACTACTACAGAAACTATTTTAGTAGACAACCTCTTTATTTTTACAAATGGGCTAAACGAAAGGCTCATTTGCAAAAATACATATGACTCCTCCAGTCAAGGCATGCCTGTAAAAATTGATTTTCTTAGGTAGGTTCGCTTGTGAAAATGGGACTATATTTACAGGTGGGCCTCTTGAGCAGGCTTCTAAAAAAATCTGCTTAAGAAACCCGCTTGTTAAAATTGGCCCAAATGAGAAAATCATTAGATGATATAAAATTGAATCTCAAAGCTCTAGCGGTAGCTAAGTACATTTTATTTCCTTCAACTATGGGCCAAATTTTCTTACTATGATGCTTGATGAAGTAGGCTCTATTCTTCATTTGTCTTGAATCTTTGATGCAGTAGACAAGTTCTGTGCTTGTTCATGCTTGTGGTGATGGGTTAAGGGGCATGCCCATGGATAAGAGGCATGGGATGAGTTCCATGCCCGTCGTGGGTAACGAGCATGCCCATGGGTCTAGAAATAGCTCGCCAGCACATGCATGGGTAGGCACTACTCATGTCCTTCACGCCCGACTGCCATCCCTAATCTTGATCTCCCACTGAGTGGCATAGAGGGGGGAGAATGGCATCAAGGGACCAAGGGGGAAGAGAGGTCTCTAGCGTGGGTTCAGGAAGGCCGGTCCGGTAGTGGAGAAGAGGGATGGCTGAAATGCCCCCTCTTCCTAGGTGGCAACGACGTCGTCTCGAGCAGATGAAGGAGTAGGAAGGCCAATCAACAAGGAGGGAAGACACACGACTCTTGCGGTCGAGCCCGAGGTGGGCGGTGCGACATGCTAAGGTGAATTCCACCCGTTGGTCCATCCCATGGATCGAGCTTCGACGAATCCCACCCCGTTTGCTGCAACTCACTACTCTTTAGCAGGGCCAATGTGGCAGTATTAGGTGGAAGCCGAGCTCAAGGGGGCGTTAGGGTAGCGGATGGATGAGAAGAAGAAGCCGTGGGCGGCGAGGAGGAAAGCCCCGCTAATCGGGCGCACTTACGGCGCTTGTGATCCTCATTAGTGATGACGTGCCCTCTGCAGGAACAGTGTGGATTGAAGCTAAGCTCAAGGGGCCGCGAGGGCAGTGGATAGACGAGAAGAAGAATCCATGGGCGACAAGGAGGAAAGCCCCGCTAATCGCGACTTGCATGGCTTGGCGCACTCCCGGTGCTAGTGATCCTCATCGGTGATGACATGCCCTCTGTAGGGACAGTGCTTGTTTGGGGGATGGTGAGCACATCCTCATCCACAAAACAACCTTGCAGGGAGGGGAGATCAATGGCGGTGATGGAGGATGAATGCGACCTGTTGAGTGGGAGATGGGTGAGGAAGCTGAGGGGGCTAGTCTACACCAACCTCACATCTCAACGGTGGTTGAGTACATCAACTGCCAGAAGTTCTGCAAGGATCCCAGCTACCTCTACTAGCGATGGTGGTCTGATGGGTGTGAGATGTCATGGTTCTCTCCTGTGAGGTTCCTCGCCACCGTGTGCTGCAAGCGGCTAGCCTTCATCGGCGACTCGCTGGCGTGCAATCACATGGAGTCCTAGGCAGAGATGCCCACTGACATGCACGCCGGCGTGTTCGTCAACGCCTTCTAGGAATGGCACTTCCGTGAGCATGATTTCATGCACATAGCGGTGCAGACAGAGTTCCTCGTGCACACCGTCCCGGTCGTTGCCGGCAGGCAGACGGAGCCGCTTGACATCCACCTTGACAGACTCAACACCAATTGGACTCGTCTCCTATCATAGCTTTGAGATCGAGGTCGTCATCAAGCTCTGGATTCATTGGCTCGGGGACGCCGCTGACGATGCCCAGCTGCTCTCTGCCGGCCGACGCTCTGCCCCAATGCAGCGCTGTCGCTGCACGGCCTCCGAGCTTTCTCCATTCT
Source organism: Oryza punctata (assembly GCA_000573905.2). Taxonomy (NCBI): domain Eukaryota; kingdom Viridiplantae; phylum Streptophyta; class Magnoliopsida; order Poales; family Poaceae; genus Oryza; species Oryza punctata. The sequence continues at coordinate 22,805,141 of CM002495.2, read as the reverse complement.
CTCTCTCTCTCCTCAAACTCTCCCCACTGCCGCTGCCGGCTTCCACTCCAATCCACAGCGTCACCGCAGCTGGGGCCATCTCCCGTCGCCGTCAAGGTCGCTCAGAGCCGCTGGAGTTGTGCCACGGTTGACTCGTTGAGTCGGTGAGTAGGGCCTACATATCAGGGATTCTACCTTCTTGTGTGGGTAAATTTGTGTGGTGGATGAGGGGAGAGAGAAGAGTGGAGGAGAGAGAGAGGATGACATATAGGTAATAGGTTCTACTATGATTGTTTAGTTTTTCTATTGAGAGAACTGCTAACTCAACGAGTCAACCGCGATCAACCTGCCATGTCAGCAGAAATAACCTCCCAAACAATCGAAGGAGTCGACCGTGTTTCGAAGATGGGGGAGATGTTAAACCTGATTTTGCGGTTGAGGGAGGTGATTGAATTGAGCAAGAGGTGATGGAGGTACAATAGACTTATTACTTCCCATGGGTTGTGAGCCTGTTTCTTCGGTCCAGCGTTCTCTTACAGTTGAAGGACCCTTTTTTCTTGGGATAAGTTCATTTTAGGTCCCTTATTTTATCGCCCATTCTAATTTTCATCATTGAACCAAAAAATCGGATACAACACATACCTAACTTACAAAATCGGTGGAAATGAGATACTCGATAGTATTGACCCCGGTTTTGGTTGACATGGCGCTTACGTGGATCTTTTGACTGGGTCTTCGTCCTACGTGGCAGTTTGATTCAAAAAAATAAAATGTGAAAAATTGAAAACTAAAAAAATTTAAAAAAATATGCGAGACCCATATGTCAGTCAAATAAAAAAAAAAGTGGGACCCACATGTTAGTGGGTCCCACTTCCTCCACCTCATCCTCCCTACCTCTATCTTCTCTCTCTGCGACTCCGCCATTGACCCGAAGTCTGTGGAGAGGCCGGCGAGGAGATGGGTCGCGGCAAGAAAGGAGCAGCGGTAGTCGGCGGGAGAGGAACGACATGGCAGCTAGCAGAGGCAGCTCTGGTGTGGCACCTCAGGTGTACTTCGGTGTGCACCAGTGGCTCGCGGACGCCGGGGACATGTGTCGCTGACCACACCCCGTCCGGCACCAGTCGGGATAGTCCACCGCGCTGGCATTGCACCCTCCACGCTGTCGTCGCTCCTCTGCTCCATCGAGCAGCGGTGGCAGCACGGGAGGAGCACAGCAGAGGATGACCTCACCTGGTGTCACGCCCAGAAATTTATCCCAAATTTCCGGACCATTTTGTGTATAAATCCCTGTCCAGGAATCAAGCCATGGTACACAAAACGACAAATTAATATACAAATCCAAGCGTAAATAAAGCGTAAATACTTACAGAAGAGGCACTTAGTCCTCACACCGAAAAGAAAATAGCAGCGGAAAAAGGTGACAATCCTAGCGGGACTTCAACTCCACTCCACAGGCAAAACTCAACTCGGGTATAAGCCTTGGTCTTCTAGCTTCGTCTTTAGCTCAGAAGCACTACACTTCTGAAAAGGGGAATGGTAGCAAGATTGAGTACAACCACCGTACTCAACAAGCCACACCAACGATGCATTTGTGCAAGGGGAGACAAGAAGGGTTTGTGGCTATTTGCATAAAGGCGGTTGTAAACATTTATAGTTGAAAATAGTAAAACAGTCGATTAACTAAGGCAAGTTTAAACATCTCCACTGAACAACGCTACACCACGTTGAACAGGCCCAGCCATTCCACTTGAACTAAACCAGTTCATTAAGTCAATTTAATTAATAGAGTGGGACTAATCACGGTGAATCTAGTTGATCGCCCATAATCACGGGCACGGCTATTCGAATAGTTTTACTCTGATCAGAGGTGCGCAACTGTACCCACAAGACACGATTCCACACATGTTGCCATGCCCCGAAATACCACCATGGTACTGCAAAGGGGGAAATCGCGACAAGACCCTTCGTATAACTCCCCCTAAACAAGCACACCACACCTCAGGTTTCGCCCCCCACCCTTAAGCCAAGGTAGGCAGCCCCCTCTCGTGCCTTGGTGAATCCGGAAGCCGATCTACGGGTAAACCCCCGCTGACCCAACCCCATCACGCCCACCCTTGCCTGGATGTGTCAGCTAGGGAAAAGCTACACTACAAGTCCAACAGTTACCCATGCCTGCTTGTGGTAAGCACTGTTAGTTTTCCAGGGTTTCCCGAGAATCGGTCCTTAATTGCCATGGGTGCGACTAGCAAAACCATACACCCACAGCCCACCATTAAGCCATATTTTAGTTGGTTAATTACGACAAACGAAACATGGCCGACATGTCATGAGCTAGCAGCTCCATAGTGTACTAGCAGTAGATAATGTAATTATCCCATTATGTGAACTAGTGGTATTAAGCATTGCTAAGCATAATATAATTCTAGCTAGGTCAACATTAGACACAAGCTAGTCAAATTATCACCCAGTTTGACAAAGAAAGGACATCAAGTAAATATAGCACAAGCGAGCAGATAGGTAAACCCTATTCCCATGTAATTAGCAAAACATGCAATTTATTTGTAAACGGTAAAACATTTTATAAATTGGGCTCAAAATGCTCAATGGGAGTGTGTGACTTGCCTTGCTTCTTCGATTGATCTTCCGAACTCTTTTCCTCACTACCGCGATCGTCCGAAACGGCGGAATCTACACGTTGGCACGCAAAACGAGGAAAAATTCTAATAAAAACCAAATAAACAGTACGTAAAAAGTAAACAAACATGCAGAGCTCAATTTTAGATAAATTTTGCAAGTTGAATGGCCCAATTTGGAGTTCGTATGAATTAGTTATGAATTTTAGAACATAAACTATGTAATTACTATTAACCGAAAAACCTTAATCAATTACTATGCTTTAACGCCCGCGAACGGACAAGGTTAACGAGCCTCACGGGTCAGCGACTCGACGAGTCAACCTACCGTGGCACGGGACCACGCAAACGGTCACCCGAACCGGCGAACAGAACCGGTGGCTCAGAATGGCTCTAGGGTTTTAGAACGACTCGGTACGACCAAACCGACATGACACTACACCACACTACGCACGAGCGTAAGCAGCGAGCGGCTAGAGAATGCATACGTACCCCGGCGAGGGCACGGCTGCGGCTATGGCTAGTTTCGGCGGTAGCGAGGTCAGTAAACCGACACGGCTAGGCGGCTGCTAGGTAGCTAGGGTTTTAGGCGGCTAACGGCGTGGCAAGCGACACGGCGAAGCAGCAGCGACACGGTAACGGGTCGGCAGCACGGCTACCGTGTGCGACAAAGCGGCGGTAGCGGCACGGCTGCAGCAAAATAGCAGCGCGGCAGCCGGCGCAGCCGGCAGGCGGGGCAGCGACGGTATGCGGCGCTAGGGCAGCGGCAGCGGCACGGCACGGCGCGGCGCGGTAGGGCCAGCACGGCAGCGATGGCTAGCGGCGGCGAGGCGACGCAGCAGCCGCGCGACACGGCAACGGCGGCTAGCGGCAGCCGCGCGACACGGCAACGGCGGCTACCGGCAGCGGCGCGGCACGGCACGGCACGGTAGGGCCAGCACAGCAGCGGCAGCTAACGGCTAACGGCACGGGCGGCGGCGGCGCGGCTGCGGTGGCGGCGGTGCGCAGTAGCGGCGGCGCGGCGGCGCGGCAGCGACTAGGGCAGCAGCGGCGGCGGTGCACGGCGGCGGCTGCGCGGCAGCGAGGTGGCTAGGGCAGCGGCGGCACAAGGAGACGACGATGACAACGGATAGATTAGATGGAACCCTAGGGGTAAACTATACCGGTGAACACCATGGGGAAGGGGAGATCTCACCGGAGAAGACGACGGCGACGAGGGGTGGCGGCTAGCGGCGGCGGCGAGCAAGGGCAGCGGTGGCTAGGGCGCAGGTGGCGGCTAGGGCTAGGGCTAGGGAAAAACAAAAAGAAAAGAGGGGGTAAGGGGGGCTTAAATAGGGGGAGGGGCTGGCTTTAGGAGGGCTGGCCCAGGAGAGGGGGTGGCGCACGGCAGAGAGAGGGGAGACGGTGCTCGGCAGAGGGGGGAGAAAAAAAGAATACGAGAGGGAAGGAGACCTAAAAAGGAAAGGTGGGGGAAACAAATGCGGTGCCTTTTCGGGAAAGGAAGAAGAAACTGAATCGGAATAGGAGTAGGGCTTGACTCGTCATACAGAACGAAACCGCGGTGGCAAAAAGGGGTCGGCGGATACAACGAACCGCGAACAGGGAGAGTGAACCGAGAACGGTTCATGACCAAAGGAGGGGAAGGAAGGAATTATTAATTCAAAACCTGACATATTAAATTAACATTATTACTTCCTCTACTCTGAATATTCCGCTGAAAATCCTGTTAATGATTTGAAGCATCACATTGTTAATTTAGGGTTTGCTCCTGGTTAAATGAACAATTTCTTCTAGGCAATTTATTTTATGAATTTAGAGATAGAAGGGGAAACTCCAGGGTTTGACACCTGGCATGACCTCGACGGCGGAGATGACAGGAGGGGTCACCTCCTCCACTCTGTCCGGGTGGACGAACCCCGACTCGGCGTCATCCGTGGCGCCGGCGTTGTTGTCATCGTCCTCCATGGCCTTGCCCCTCGCCTGTGTCGCGGCCGCCGCCTGTTGGAGCTGTGCGTAGAGCTCCGCCACGGTGGACTAGTGGCAAAAGTAATACTTTTTCCATTTTCCTTTGCCCAAGCACCTTCGCCTGCCACACTGCACCTCTACCCTCAGTCGCGCAACACACTCCTCCAGCTCAGCGCCGCGCCACGCCGCATTTGAGGTGTCCGCCTCCTTCTCCCTCATCCAGCACGCCTCCACTGCGCCGAGCAGCGACCGGTAGTGTCACCGCCTATCTCGGCCGCTTCCTCGAGTTGCCCGAATCGAGCAGAAAGCATACGAGAAGGCCTCTCCGCTCCTCTACCGCGCGCCACCCATCTCCCCATCGGCCTTTCCGACCCCCTCGCCGGACTCTCCGCCTCCTCCCTCATCGCCCACCTCAAAGAATCCATGTAGACATCACGTCAACTAAAATCAGAGTCAATATTGTACCTCATTTGCACTGGTTTTATAAGTTGGAGATGCTTTGCATCCAGTTTTCTATACTGTGAACGAAAATCAGAATGAGCGATAAACCGAGGCCTCCAAGTATGCACCAGTATACCAAAAACTTTAAAACTAAATTAAAAAAAGCTTTAGGCATCACCTATGGATTAGCGGCCTAAATTATGAAAACGTTGTTCATATTATATAGTAGTGCACAATAAATGGCATGTTGTGCACACCAGGAAAATATTTTTGGGTCCGCCGACTTGAGCTAGTGGTTAATGGAAGCTTCCGTTCAAAAAAAATGTATTTTTCTCTTAAGCTCTGTTATGTTTATCTTCCACATGTGAGGTCAAAAAATACACTTCGCCGACCCAAGGTTTGTGATTGAGGCGTAGTAGTGGTAACAGTAGATTTTACTTGCTATAAACAAAAAAAAAAGAACATCGGCGCCAACCTCGGCACTTCAGCAGAGGAATCTTTTGCACTCCTGTATTTGAGGGTAAAATGATAGCCAAAATGGTAGGGTTTCAATACGGCCATGGGCAGTTATGTATAGTCGCATTCAACACCTCAACTGAATTATCTAAGGTACAGCAACAGCAAGAACAAATTCCATTTTGATTATCTAATCCAACTAGTCAAACAAAGAGTAATCTTCTGACAGCAGATAAGCATCTCGTATGCATTGTAATCAGGTGCAAACAGTGTAGTCAGGAAGCAAAAAGGAACTTAAAAGGCTCATATCAATATTACTTCGTACAAACACCAAACATGATGTGTTGATCCTATTAGATCATACACATTAGTCGGCAATGTTACTCTGGATTCATATATATGATGCAGCAGTTCCTTCCTTGGGATAAAATATCAAACCACAAAGGCAATCGATCAGACCATGTTGGGAATCAAATATCAAACCACAGGCACAAAGCAGACCAGTTCAGATAATACAGTTGGGATGACCTCAAATAAATGCAGGAGCTCTGTCGTCAGTGTAAAACAAGTGTTCTGCCATGTGTTCAGAAATGTGACGATTGGCAAACCAAGGCCATAACCAATGCAGGGAACTTCAGAAACCAAGCCGGAAGTTCATTACCATAATACTTCTAAGTTTCAAAAAGGAATACTACTCATGCAAAACAAGTACAGGTCCTCTCTTCTTTCAAGAGAAAGGCTTTACAGTAATTGGCATTTTCTAAATAGGTTTTGCTGAAGTAACAGGAAGAAAAACATCAACAGAAGGACCTCTTTACTGGATAATTAGGATGTAAAGTTATTTATAAGTCCTCTCTTCTTTCTAGAGAAAGGCTTAAACGTAATTAGCATTTATACATAGGTCTTGCTGAAATAACAGGAAGAAAAACATCAAACAGAAGGAGCTCTTTACTGGATAACCATTAGGATGAAAGAGTGTGAGTCCTCCCAAAAGCCACATAAACAGTCAACAACTGCACCTAGAGAAAAAAGCAAACGAAACAGCCATACAATGTATTATTTAGCTAAATGCACAACTGCGGAAACTGAGCAACAGAATACAAAGTAATACATTCCTATAGATGTCTAATTAATTTCAATTGAATTTTACATGACAGACCATCAAATATCTAGTATAAGGAATAAAAATGGCATCATCAATATTTAGAAAAGAGAAACTATAGGATTGATAGCAAGTTCACTCAAGCATTTGTGAGAGAGGAATGCCATGTTAAATGTAAATTGAAGCAGATATCTCACCAAATCACCAAACTCAAGTGAAGTGTTTGTTAAAGCTCATCATCTGGTGAAATGGTGCCATTTGTAACCAATAAACAACATAAGAAAAATATGAATACTAAAAGTCATGTTAACAAGCTAAAACAAGCTAGCTAGGTCTCAACCATAAATCAGATCATGTTAATCTTTTCAGTTCCCTCATGTTACAGATATGCAGAACGTCCATCGAATGATTAGGGGTGCCAGCGGACTGAAACCCAGTCCAAATCCACCCCGCTCCATTTGTCTGTATTGCATATTTCCCAGTCCACTCCACTCCAAATCAATTAATCACTTGTAGAATCCAAGCCAACCCGCCCCAATACAAAAGCTAATCCAAACCAAATGCAAAAAAATAGGCTGATCCCATTCTAAGGTCATTCCTAGAGAAAATGAAATCCATACTGTTGCCACAGACAAGGAAACCCGACATTCGGTGTCTCCCTCCGTGCCCCAGCGTGGCTGGCTTCGAGAACGCGCCACCGCTGACGGAAGACAACATCACTCTGCGTCATGTCTGCTGGCACCCACGCGACAATGACAGCGAGGACAACAACTGAGACAGGAAGCCGCTGAACCAATGGTGATAGACAGGTTTAAAATTAAGGTGCTGAGTGCTGGACAAAAAATTCTCAAGAAATCTTCAAATCTTCAAGAAATCATGCATTCAACGTCCTTTTTTTTTCCAATTTTTGAGATTTCAACCAAAGAATCTCATCTCTTTTACTCCCTATTGGTTGTTCAATGTTGTTCTTTGCTCTGCTCACCTCATTCACTTCCCTCCCTTGGGTCGATTTTCTAACGGTCGGTGGGTGGAGTCGGGACAGCGGTGGCACCTCCTGCAGCCCGTGCACAGAATATGATTGGGGGAAGGGAGGGACAGCAGCGCCTCCTACGCTCGGACACCTGGTGCGCGACCACTTGACCAGGATCCAGGCAATGTACTGGTTGGGATCCATGGGTTCAATCCATTTTAAACCAAAAACACTTCACCCAGATCCAATCCAATCCAAACCACTTTACTTGTAGCCCCAAATCGATCCAGGCCAAATCTTAAATCAATCCAGTCAGACCCAACCAAAGCCAAACCGTTCTTAAATCCAACCCATTCAGCCCACTTAAATCCAATCCATTAGCACCCCTATAAATGATTAATGTAAAGGTGCTAGCTAGGCACCAGTACATCCAAACAATGATATACAATAGACATACAAAAACATTTTGAACAAACATAATTCATAGTCTAGCTTGTGACCACTTAGATTTTGCATTTAATCAGCATACTACAAGCAGTGATATAAAGAAGTACCCACTGAAAAAGGAAGGACAATCACCACACAAACAGGCATGTCAACATAAAAAAGAATTGGCACGCCGAGAGTATTGTACCTTCAGAACACCATGACGAACTGCCTAATGGCACAGGCAGAGAACAACATAAAAAGGAAAGATCAGATAGTAAATACATACTTTTGTATGGAAGCGAAGCAATCGTTCATTTGCAGTAAATTTAACCAGACAAGTTGTCCAAGATATCCAATGCAATAGTCCCTAAACATAATTGGAACTATCCTACTGAGGATGGAAGTAAGCTTTGGCAGTTATTCATCATGACAAGAACTTGCTACTTGAACTAACAGTGCAGTCAGCAATAAAAATTGGGCAAACAATGAAAGATGATTGCACAGCACAAAGATAAAACAGCTAAAGCAACTCAACTACAACAAATAGCAACAGCAGGCACAATAAACTACCATGGAAACCATAAGCAAATCATCAGATCAGATCAGACAACATATATTCACCACGAAAGTTTCAATTTTTTTTCCCATTTAGATTGTTTTATTTAACTAACCATATTCATTCATTGGGCTGAGTTGGTGGTGGTCTGTTCACCCCATCCTCAATAACAAGCCCATACAACACACCGGCATGCTTCTCGGTCGATCCTTTGAAATATACCTCCTTGATCTTGTTGTAGCACCCGAGAGTCAACAGCGAATCGGAGCCAGCCTGGTGGCAGCTCCCAACACGCTTGACATCAAGAAGCTCACCAAGCCTGCTCAGACCGCCGTGGAGGTTGCTGCAGAATTTCATGAGGTGCTTGATGTCGTAGAGCACAGGGAAGTAGATTCTGATGAGATCAAAGAAGGCGGGCATGGTGTCCGGCAGGTTCCGGCCGGTGAGCAGCCTGAGCAGGTACCCGAAGTCGTATCCGCTGTGGAAGGTGATCCACTGCACGTCGGCGTTGAGCACGACGCCCGACGACATGAGCAGCTCGGCGAAGCGGATCGGGTCGGCCCCCTGGGACGCGAATCGATCGAAGTCGATGCCGCAGGTGCGGAGCATCTGGATGGAGTCGGCGTTGGACGGGTCGGTCCGGGGATCGAATCCACGAAAGTTGAACTGCCAGATGCAGCGTCGTCCCCCGGTGCCCCGCGGTGGGAGGTCGCCATTCTCGTCGGAGAGGGTGAGGCCGAGCTGGATGAGCTTGAGCATGTTGACGTTAGCCTCGAGGTTGGCGTAGTTGAACTCGTCGGTGGTGCGGAAGTTGCCCACGGGGCGGCACACGATGCCCGGGAACTCCGTGTCCATGGCGATGTACGGGTAGCGGTCGACCTCGTCGCGGATCGCGGCGATCTCCGCCTCGAGGTTCCCGGCCCATACCTCCCGGATCTCCACGCCCTCGTCGGGGCTCTCTACGTTGGCGGCGGCGGCGTCCATCTGAGGAGGCGGCGGCGCATCCAGCAGCGACTAGGGTTAGGGCTAGCGGGGTCGTCGGCGCTTGGTCGGAGAGGGAGAAGCGGGGGTGGGGTGGTGGGTGGGCGGAAGGGGTGGGTCCCACGCGTCAGCGGCGGGCGGCGATGCGTGGGAGACCCCTTGCGAGGGAGGCGGAGGCGGCGGGTGGAGGAGATCCAGGAATGGAGGTTATGGAGAGGAGGGGATGAAGAAGGTGAGGGGAAAGCGGGGCGAGCCGGCGGAACCGGGTCGGGCCCACCCCTCAGACGTGTACGGGTGTTCGGCCATCGCTTGTTTTTGCCCCATTTCGCCGTATCCAAAGCTATTTGGGGTTAGAGTTGTTTCCTTTTTCTTTTTAACACCTTATTCGGGGTTAAAGTTGGTATAATAACATTAAGTTAGCATTTAGTAAGTAAGATTTAGAAAGTGGTTGATGATGTCTTTAGTCGTTACTTTATTTTTTACGGTTTTTTTCGGATGCTTACTTTTTTTAAGCTAGTTATATACTCAGAATTACTTCATCATATCATCTATCATGTGCTCGTTTACGTGTGAGGTCAATTAGAATCTAACAGATGAAAACATACCTCGAGCCTATGGAGAGATAGAGGAGAAAACAAGGGAAAAATGAGTACTAAATGGTGTAGCGAGGTATGTACAGAAACACAACCCTTACTTATTTGCCCCCACCATTCAACCGGACATCCAACACTATTTAGGCGTTTGACTTGGTACAATTGTGATGCTAGCATGCACTTTATTAGTATTTGTGAGTGAGATTTAGAAATCTATTAAAGAGTTCTTAGCTATTAAACTTTTTTTATTTCTTTTACACCTTTTCCGGTGTCTTTTTTTAACTAGTAAGTACTCAGAGTTACTTCTTTAAATCATCCAACTATCTCTAGTGTCTATATCTAAGAGATTTTTATGGTTTTGTTTGAGGTCATCCGAGAACTAAAAAAATAGAAAAATGTGATGAGAGCCTATAGAGGGGCAATGAAGAAGATGAGGGGGAAAACCGCTACGCCAGTGAAATAAACTACCCTATAAATATAAATATATAGATGCGTATTATTTTTCATGCTAAACTTAATACCATATTGCAATTACTTATTCTGGTCTTATTACTCGGCTACTCATTCAACCATATCCAACCCTCTCCAGCGTTACAACTATCTTCTTTTTTCTCTATGTTTTTCACATTTGACTAGTGAGTTGCTTATTGTTAATTCGTCACTCCATCATTCATTCAATGCCAATTTTCTAGCGTTTTTTTTTCATTCTCTATGGTTCTTTCACTTTGTGGTTGGTGACTTTGTGTAAAGCCATTTAAAAGCTATTTAAATGTTTTTATTATTACGAATATCTTTCTCTGATTTGGTTGTTGAGTTTGCATGACTAGGTGTAAGTGGTTGTATGAGTATATTAGAGCGAGTGTGTTTTTCCCATGAAGTATATCCAACCACCATCACATCTTCTCAATTTTCTGCTTTGATGTCCCTCAGTGAGTTCTGGTCCCTTAGCTTGCTTTAGTCATGCCTCATTCCCTTCAATGAGACTTGAAGAGCTTGTTTGGTTTAACGACATTTCAAATACTACCAATATTTTGGTAGTGGCACGATTTGGCATTGCAAAAATTTTGGTAAGATGTGGTTACATACAGTAGCCAATAAGAAGCCCTACTGCCCAAAGGAGAAAAATAACCATCTCACGATCTATAAATGAGAAATTGTATCACATCAAAGATCTAAAGAAAAGAAAGAGATAGAATATAGATCTAGTTTCTTTCTGGAGTGCTTATGCTCTGAGAGCACAAATATTTCTTCAGAGCCGTTCTTAAACAGAAAAGTCGACTAAATTTGCCTTCTATTCCATCAGATTTTAACTCCCTTGATACCATTCACTTGAAACTAGTCTGTTCATTCGGGATAGCATTGCAGGGCAAGATTAAAGCATACTTTTTTTCCCACTGCAAATGTCTGGACGTAATGTCGAAAGGAGACTTTGGCGTTGCTTGTGTTCACGGTGTTGCTCTACAGGCCAGGAGTCACCATGTGGTTAGGCAGGAACACGATGGCATGCGTTCACAATGCTGTGACCGACTGACTTTCGGGCTAGGTTCCGATAGTAACCCCACCTGAGTACCTGACTTTGACGATTCCACGCGTGCTGCAACTGGCAAGTTGTCATAGAAGAGTACTGCCTTGCTCTCTCATGGCCAGAGAAGGTAATACGGATCAATCGTTTGAGATCAGAATACGGTGAGGTAGTCCTCATGTGGGGATCTGAGTTCGTGTAACTGATTTCCTCTTCAGCAGCAAGTCGTCCATCAAATGAAGCAATGACCAACTGATTGTGTACAAGGATGACCATCACCTCGGAGTGCCTGGTTTTTCTGTGCAACTGCACAAAGACAAGAGAAACCTGGGTCAGCTGATATTACGAAAAATCTAGTCATGCCATGTCAGGTGAGGAGTAAGCAATGTAAGCAACCATTGTGCTGAAAACATTGTCGCTGTTCCACATGATTGCACCACGAATAGAAGCACCTTGCCCATTTATGGTCAGTCAAGCAAACATTATCATCATGTAAGTCATGTTCTCCTCATAAGAGCTTAACTGGAGATTCCCGCAATGCTGACTGCTTGTGGTTGATCAGACCTGGAAACTCTTATTAATCTGAGGTGACTTCCATAAAATTATATGGGCTATAAGATGTTTTAGCATTCCAGATACTCCTTTAGATCTAGCATCAGAGAAGTATTCCAGTATATCTCAGAGGTGCCATGCCCAGAAAGCGTTGAAGTAGATGGCTCAGATGAAACACCATCCAGGGCCTCAGCTAAATCTGAATCCCAAAGCCCTGACCTGCAAACCTTCCTGTAGGCATCAAATCCTGCAGCTTTCAGGCCTTCCGAAAAGAAATTGTTCAGAGAGGGACTTTCTGAGTTTATTTCTCTTAGTAATTCCATTGCCGTATCAGAACTGTGGAATATCAAAGCTGAGCACGAGTTATCCAATAATCTGAGCTCAAAATCTTTTGAGAAGGCATGGTGCAAGCTTGCAAGGCGAGATCTCAGTTCTTTGACAGATATCTCCCTAAACCCCCATAAGAAAACAACATTATCAGTTCTCACTGATCTGGTGGTATCTGACTCATTACTGGATTTATCATCTTCAGATTCTTCAGCCGTACAACTCGGATAAAATATGTAAGAATATTCCTCAATTGCGTGACACTTATCACCAGAGTGAGTTTGACCATTGGGACTGATTTTCAGTAAATTACTTAGTTTAGCAAACAACTTTGTTATTCTCAGAACATTTTCCCCACTTTTGGTGATACTGTTGTTACCATCTGCACAAGAGAATAAAAAGTGAGAGTTCAGTAGCTTGAACAATTTAAGATTTAGTCATCGATTTCGTACCCACATTAGTTACCAATAATTCACTTCATTTGGTTTCCCAAACACGATTGAAAAGTAAATGATCCATTGTTTATGAATAAACATGGCATGTCAATTATGCAGCTGAAACTATACCTTGCTGAGGTATTTCTACATCCATCGGCACAAAGTATTGTCTTTGTAGGTAACTCAGAGCAGCTTGTATATTCTTCGCTTTTCTCAAAGGGCCAATTTCTCTCCACATGTGACTGATGTCAATAACATTAGAGAATACCATCCTCAAGGAGCACATAAATTCATGCAAGTTTGGTGGAAGAGGTGCAACAAATTTGGAGTGTATCATTGTGAAATCTGGGAGAAGAGGAAGATGTTGAAATCAAGAACAAAAAAGGTTAACATGTCAGAAAATTGTGCAGGTTTGTTATGCATCAACCTACCATTCAAGCAATTATAAGATATAATTGGTTTCTGTGAAGATGATAGTAGATCAATAACTTCTCGAAAACCACGGAACTTCAAGTTATGTTCATCCTCCATTTTTTTTATGTCCATCTGAAAATGATTTTCATAAGAATGGATCCTGAATATGTTGACACCTTCCTTTTAGTTTATACAAGCACATGCTGCCAATGTGAAGAGATACAAACCAGGAGAAGGTTCTTATCCTCTGTAGAACTAGTGAAGATCACACGCACTGCCCTAGCTGTCCCAGCTTTGTCCGGAACAACAAGAGGTACAAGGTCATCAGAGATATGATTCGCTGCCTGCAGCATAGCTCAAAACAATCAAATATTACACAGGTAAACTGGCTTATTACTTAACTTTACAGCTTACATAATCGTGATGTAACAGATGGAACAATCCATTTCGCTCGTTGCAATTTTATTTATTTATACTTTATATAAGGATAGGCTTATTGAAACTACATGTTAAATCTAAAGCAAAGCATCTGTTTCAAATCAGTGAATTATTTTCATATATCAGTGCTCAAAACCAATACAATAGTAAAACAAAATACAGAAGGTAAGTAGGCTCAACCTAATTAATTTTTCTTGATGAAATCAGTAGGTTTTTTTCGTATATCAGTACTCAAAATCAGTGAATTCTTTTCATATATCAGTACTCAAAACCAATACAATAGTGAAACAGAATACAGAACATATAAGTAGGCTCAACCTAAATTTATCTTTTTTTCTTGATGAAATCTATGATTCTCTGAATAATTGATGAAATCATATTCGAAGAAAGAGAAAGCAAATGTAACTTGTAAAAACACACCTCCAAAACCAGTTGAACTTGGCGATCACTGCAAACATCAATGCTGAAACTGGGCCTTGAACCATACGGTTCGCTACCCAAAATCAGTTTCCTAAGGGTATTTACTAGAGAACCTGCCCAGTAAGAAGCAATGTCAGGACTGGCCAATAGACTACAATTAGACTGAACATTTATTTATAATAACCTACCATCAGCTGTTTTACTTGGTTTTGTATATCCTTTTCGCCAATGCTCTATTCTCGATTTAATTCTAGTCATAAAAACGGAATCAGCAACGGATGTGCTTGGTGACGGTGATAATTGGCGACAATGAGGGATAAATATCCTTTCCCTTGCCAATGATTCTTGAACCCTTGATAAATAAGATATACCTGGCATATGGCCACCAGAAAATCAGGCTGTCTATATCAAATAATACAACTTGCTATTCATCACAGCACATGGTATAATACTCACCATCATAAATGCACATATTGAAATCAAAACCACTTTGAGCCATAGATGATAAATAAGATGATTGACAGGAAAAACTGTAAGCAGGCATTCCCAACTGTAGCTCATCTCTGGGAAATAAATGAAAATTGTACCTGTACATCCAAAACACGGACAAAAGCATCAGCAACAATCAGGGAATAAAAATACTATGGACTGAAACAAGAGAGAGCACAACATGGTACTCTCAAGTGGACGAAAATTTTGAATTGATTATCTAGAATTTTTTGTGAACTCCAGGAACAAAACTGCATCTAACATTTATAGGCAATAAAAATGGATGAATTGATTGGCCATGGTCATAAATGAACTTAACTGTTATGAACAAACTAGCAAAATATGCAAAGCAGGGTGGTTTCAACTGTCATGCATAAATGAATATCAACACAAGTACTGTTCTTTGGAAATAGCACAAGCAGCAGACTTTAGTATGGTTAAATTGTTGTTCTAATAGAAACAGGTCAGAGTCAAGAGCTACTCCAGGAGATATACAGATTTTCAAAGCAACTTTGTTGTTCTTAATATGCTAATTTCTGTGCAATAGCACATATCATTTTTTTTAGCCGGGTTGGCCAAAGAAGCGACCAACCGAATGTATTAAGATTTGAAGAGGAAATACAATAAAGTGAAGATTACATAAATGCCAGAATATTTTCCTCGACAAAACACTGTTGATATCTGGAAGAAACAGGCTAGCTTCAGCTGTAGCTGGCACACCTACAAGTCGCCAAAACCACCTCCACTAAAGACAACAGCTAATCAGCAGGTTCTTTGAACACTCCTGCTTCCCTCCATACCACAATCTCCTCTAAGACATCGTCAAACAGTTGCGATGGAGACTTCCTTCGATTCTCAAAGATTCTGGCATTCCTTTCCTTCCACAAAAGCCAACTTAACATCAAACATAGCGAATCGAGTGCTCTTCTTAATTGCTTCGCAAACCTTTGCTTCACCGCTAGCCACCAGTCCTCAAATGGTTGATCTATATCCCCAGGAAGTTGAAATAGGACGTCAGCTGATTCAGTTCCTCAAATAGGACGTCAAGTTGAAACAGCACATATAATTTCGGTGGGTTGCTTGCTAGTTTATATGGTATATTTCATTTGAATGTAAACTGATTCAGTTCATTGCATGACAGAGGATATCAGTACCGCTAAAGGCTTTCAGTCATTACCCGATTACCTGGTAACTTAAGCACTGAAGCTGATTTATTCTATCATTTATCCCATTTGTGTGATTAGACAATTGGACCTGCCTCTGCTCTACATTAACTGTGGAAAAGGTCCAACGCGATGCTAAAGGACCCCCTCTTAGATTTCCATAAATTATGCATCTGTTTGGTTTGTAGCCAAACTCAACCAAACAAAAAAATTATTGGCAGTGACAGAATATTAGTCATCTTTATGGTTTGTAGCCAAAAATTGGCATTGCCAAATTATTTGGCTTAGTTGGATGCCAAGTACAACTTTGGTACCAAACCAAACAAAGACCTAGCCAATTTTACTAAAAAAGTTGGCAATTACCAATTCTTATCATTGGCAAAAAAAGTTTGCAAGGCTAGAAATGGAAATGAGCCAACAAGCCCTATGTCAATTTTTTTTTCTGGATTAACACCTTGTTTGTCCTTATAACATGCTATTTGTTTCAAATACATTATTTAATTTCCTAAAACAGCATGGATAAGTGGACACTTCTATCTTTATTTGTCTCTACTGAATTACATAATATGAAATTTATATATCGTTGGCTGTCCACAGCCTCTAGCATTATTTATCCTGACAATTCAACTTAACATCTAGCGTGAAGAATTGAACCCAGGACGTTAGAGAAGTCTTCCTTTACATCCCGGGATGAGCCTTCATGCTCATGTTTGTTCATCGCTGGCCCAGCGTAAAAACTGCAAAGAAAAATTAGCTAGTCATGTGATAATCTTCCCTACGATTCGTTTACCCTGGTTTCACTACTTAAACCAGTTCCAGATGTAGCGCGGAGATACAACTTTCAACTAACTTGGAAAAATGTTGACAACAAGGAAGTTTCTCATCTGTACGGGCATGATGCACTTTGCAAGGCAAGAATCAGAAGCATTTCATATTGCTCGAAGACGCCGCTGACATTTTGTTCCGCAAGCAAGTTGCAAACAGAAATCGCGAAAGACGTTCGACAAAATGCATTGCCGAAAATCCTAGCTGCCATAATAACTGATATATAATTCTTACGCAGGATGGAGAGTGAGAGAGAGCTGCTTACGGATAGGCGACGAGGGTCGAACTCGAATGGGATGAGGCATCAACGCGGAAGGGGCAGATGGCGAAGTGGAGCGGCTGGAACGACTCCGCGGCGAGTTTGGCCTTCAGGTACGCCGTCTCCGGTGTGTCCACCGGCAGCGCGCGCCGCCAGCCCGTCGTGGCGCCCGTCCTCTGCGCCGCTATGGCAACGTAGTCGCACGCCTCCACGTGGGCCGCCAGATCCTGCACGGCCTCCGCGAAGTTCCGCTTCGTCACCTGCCTCGCCGACGCCGTGGCGGCGCGCGCTGCCGCCGCCATCCGAGCCTGGCCTGAAACCGAGCACGACCAAGGCTGCGTCCTCTCTACCTCAGCCGGGGGGGGGGGGGGTCCGTCGGATGGGCGCAGCCGAGGAGAGGCGGAGGATGCGGCAGCGGCGGCGGGGGCGGCGGCGCGAGGTGCCGGTGAGAAGGGCAGCGGCGCTGTGAATCACGAAGCGAGAGTTTAGGGATCGGGCGGTCGGCGAAGTGGGCCGCAGTGTGCTGGGCTTCTGGGCTGCAAAATGGGCTGTTGATGGAGATTTGCGTAAATTTTATACACAACCGGTTCAGTTTTCGCAGAAATCGGAAGAAAATTCCATATTTCAAAGGAGATGAATAAGTTTGGCAGTGTTTGTTAAGGCGAGAATCCTTTTGCAGTTTGCTGTTGGGGGAACCATTGTGGAATACGATTTCCTTCTATACTGGGTTTACAAATGCGATGTAACCATTGTAGAAACCGTTTGGCAAACCAGTCAAGTTTTAAAAAATCCAAAGTGAAAAACAAATTCCTTTGGTCGAATTTAGTCTGAATTCAACCGTTTTCGTTGGTAACCGAGCAGCCAAATGAAATTTTCCGACCGTACCTGTCGGAAGGTAAAACCCCTCTAGCAGGGAACCGTGTGGTCTCCTTTTTCGTTCGGACCAGAGGCACGCGTGACATCTCGAGGGACGAAGGAAGGTGAGCTTTGAAGGGGTCGGGCCCCTCGGGGATGGAGGAGACACACCGGGTTTATACAGGTTCAGGCCACCATGGAGACGTAATACCCTACTCCTGTGTGTGTGATATGTGTTTGATGTGTCGAAGAATACAAGCGCTTGTTCTCTCTTCTTCGGCGCTGTCCAGAAAAAGGAACCAACCAAAGACCCCCTTTCCCTCAGCCAGGACCTCCTTTTAATATCTCAAGGGGTCACCACACAAGCCTCAAAAGTAGGTTCGAGGGAAAGAGAAAATGGAAAAGTTCTACAGAGACGAAGACGTGAGCGCCGTCCTTTTCAACGTGCCAGGATGTGCACGTCCCCCGTAGTACGCCTTCAGTCGTCATTCCGATTGACCGGACAGACCCCCGGTCATTCTTCCCTTTCAATGCCGAAGACTTCCGACCTCCTGGGCCCTCCAAGGAACAGCGTGGCACCAAAGCGACCGAAAGAGAAGAGGGTCGGTCAAACCCTAAGGACGGGCAAAAGGCCCGCATTAAATGTGACAGGACGAGGCATGCGCTGGGCACGCCCTATACCAGTAGGAGCGTGCGCACGGCGCACGCCGTCACAACCGCTATCATATCCCTCATGTCAGCCCACGCAGCCCTCTGGCACGCTCACCCACCGCATTGAATGCAGTAGGTGGGTGCTAGTGACAACCGCCCAGCCGACGCACGTGGGGCAGATCGTGGGAGGGGGGCTCGGGGCAGCCCGACCTCCCGCACGGGAGGTAGCTGCCACTCCACGCATGGCCTGACCCCCTTCGGGCGTGCCACGCGTACACGGGGTGGCCTCCTCCCTTTACTCGCGGTACCCCCGGGCCCATATCACCGATAGCAGCCCCGGGCGTTAGCCCTGGGTGACGCTTCTTGCCGGCGGCGAGGGTTGACGCCATCCCTCCTGGTCAAGGGTGTGCGGGCCCGGTCTTGGCTTTGCGTGGTGGCGCCTTGGCGGCGGGTCCCGCGCGAAGCGGAACTGTCTCCCTAGTAATGATGGGCCATTGCTTCGTGATTGCCGCATTTTTTGGATGATGTGCGAAAACCGAAACGGCTGCACACGGCACGTATGCGCTGGATATGGGCGCATGGGAAAGTAGGTGCGAGAAACGAGGGGGCAGAGGACGTGGCCGTGAGAATCGAGGGGACAAAGGAAGTGGGTGCGAGAAACGCGGGGCTAGGGCGCAGAGGGAAGTATAATGGGCGCCGCAAGGGGGCTCTTCCCCCCTCCTTTCGCCACTTCATCTCTCCCAGCGCTTGCGCCCAAGCCCTTCATACGCCTCTGTTCATCTCCGCCGCGCTCTTGCTCACCGCTCTGCCTGCGCCACGCTCTCGTTTTTTCACTCCTTCCGCCGACAGCGCCATGACACGGAGCTCGGTGCCGCTTCCTGGCAGCATCCTCCCTCCTTCCCAGATCACGAGCGATCGGTTCGCTGGGTTGCCGTGGAAGTTCATGCCGACGCCGTCCGGGCGAGCGACAGTGATCCTTGGCGAGGACCGGCCGACGCCGCAGTACCCGGAGCGGTTGGTTTTCTTCCTCTCTTTCCCCATGGTGGGGTTGATCCCCCCATTCTCCTCCTTCTACAACATCTTGGGATTCTACGGGATCCGGATGTCGCACCTCACCCCAACGCTGTGATCACGCTGGCCATCTTCGCACACTTGTGCGAGATGTTCCTCGGGGTGAGGCCGAGTCTTCGGCTCATCCGGTGGTTCTTCACCCTGCAGCAGTCGTCCCCCCCCCCCCCGACGGAGGCCGGGGTGCTACTTCCAGCCACGGGCCAATACGTAGCAACTCTACATTGAGCAGAGGTTACGCAAGAAGTGGGATGACTAGAAGCACGATTGGTTCTACACCGTGCTCCCGGCCCACCCTTGACTTTGGCTCCCGAACGCACCACCCGTGCAAACTCCAAGCTGGCGGGAGGCACCGGAGTTGGGGGACGCGTATGACGCGGTACTAGACCGCCTTGCCGGGTTGCGGGCCCTAGGGCTGAACAGCACCATGGTCTTCGGCGACTACAACCGCCGGCGGATCACGCCCCTCCAAGAGCGGGTTTGGCCCTCGTGGACGTACACCGGTCCCGACGACACCATCCGGACCCACCCGGGAAGTGCCTGGGACTGGTTCCCAGCTGACTTGAAGGTGGTGGTCTAGAAGGTGCTCGGTCTTGGCGACATCGAGCCGTCGCTGATTCCCCCGAGCATCATTTCGCGGCGGCACAGGCAGTAGCCACGACCAAGGGAGGCGGCGCCCTCCCGCCTGAGGGGGCCACGGAGGGGGTGCCACCGGTGGGGGCTTAGGCAGCGCTCGCCCTTCCGACCCGAAGGGGAAGCGGAAGCAGATGGAGTCCTCCCGCTCCCCGTCTTCATCCCGAGGGGGCGGTGCGGAGCGCGCCACCTCCTGCCACCCAGCGGGTGCCGCCCCAACGGCTCCGCCAGAGACCGGGAAAAAGAAGAGGAGGCTGTGGAAGGTGGGGCAGTCCGAGCCGTGCCGGAGTGAGTTCATCAAGCCCCCAGAGTGGAGCTTCAAGCCCCTAGAGGTATGATCCCGGCTCGATATTCTGCGTGTGCCTTCCCAGATTCGACTGCCTTCGCTTACTTCCTCTCTTTTTTTAGCGAGGCCCTTCTCGTGGCGCTCCCGCAGATGACCCCCCTCACCGGCCCAGAGTGCCCGAGCGGGTGGAGGCCGAGTCCGACGGGCGGACAACCGAGGCAAGGGCCGAGGCGGGGAGGCCGGGCACGGGCACGGAGACCCAGGCGCCGAGGGGGCAAGTGGGCCCCGGCGCTGCACCCTAAGTGGAGACCGAGGCAGGGGCCCCGGGGGGCCCCGGCTCGGGGGGTGATGCGGCCTGCCCGACGGCAGGCGAGGCCTCTCCGACCACGCCCAGGGCGGAGGCCACACGTGGGGCCCCTGCCACTGACGCTGCGAAGGGCTCTTCTGGCGCCGACGGGAGCGGCACCAAGGATGCAGGGGGCGATGCTTCGCCTCGGAGGCTGCTGTCGCCACAAGCCTGGAGGTCGCCGTCGCCGTAGCTCCGCGGACGAGACACGGGGAGGGACGCTTCCCCCAGCCCCTGGCCTCGGAGCCCGGCCGCTGGCGGACCGGGTCACCGACAACACCGCGGTCCCCGTTTACTCCGTCTACCCCGACGGGCTCGGAGCCCCTCCTGCAGGCGTTGGAGGTGGTGAACACCACCGTCATCGACGGGCTGAACGCCCAGATACAGTCCCTGCTGGGGGAACGAGCCGAGCTGGACGCGGAGTAGGCGCACCTCGAGGAAGGGCGTCGCTCCCTAGAGGCCATGGTCGCTGATGGCTGCACCACACACAACCGCCGCCTGGCAGAGCTGGATGCGCGGGCCGCGGCCATGGATGAGGTGATGCGGGAGACCAAGGAAGAGAGGATCGTGGCCCTAGTCGCCACGGACGCCCTGGAGGAAGCGGTAGGCGACCTTCGGCTCGCTGGCGACGCATATGAGGAGTAGCTCCAAGAGAGGGAGAACGCCGTGGCGGCCCGGGAGCAGCAGGTGTCGCGGGCCGAGAGGTCCCTGCACCAGCGGGAGGAGGCCGTGGAGGCCCGCGCCAAGGAGCTGGACGAGCAGGCCTCATCCCTACCGGAGAGGGAGGCCGCCGTGCGCTTACGCGAAGAGGCGCGGAGCAGCAGGCGCGAGGGATGGAGCGGCGGGCCCGGGTGCTCGAGCAATGGGCCCATGAGCTGGAGGAGCGGGTTCGGGCTCTGGACGCTCGGGAGGCGACGCTGGAGGAGCATGAGTCCATGGCAGCGAACGCCGAGGCCATCCTTCAGGTGGCCGAGGAGGCGAACGCTGAATAGGCTCGCGCCCTCACGGACTCCGAGGCCACCGCGCGGCAACTGGAGGGTAGCCTGCGTCTCCGGGAGGAGGCCTGGCGGGAACGCGGTGGGAGGGTCTTGAAACACGAGGCCGAGGTCTCCCACCAAGAGACAGCGGCGCGGCGGCTCGAGGAGCAGCTCGCCAAGCGTGAACTCGTCGTAGCCGAGGCGCGAGAGCCAGCACCTCGAATGTGCCCGCACAGAGCGGGCTGCCCTGGAGCAGCGCGCCGCTGAACTGAACACGCGGGAGAGGGACTTGGCCTCTGTGGCGAGCGAGGCTCTACGGGAGCACCTCGCCACGGCGGAGCGCACCGTCTCGGAGCTCCGGGAGGCCGTGCTGCAGCGGGACGGGCGGATCGACGCTCTTCAGCTCGAGCTCCAAGTTGGGCCCGAGATGCTGAAGAGCGCCCTCCTTCGTCTAACTCGCGCGGGGTGCAGGTTGGGCGTTCTGGTTAGCCAAAACTTCAAGCTACCCACCGGCCTGAGCCGGATTGCCCACCGGCTCGAGGAGATGGCCGATGACCTGGAGCGGCTTCCCGAGGAGGTGGACGTGATGAAGCGGTCGTCGGCCGCGCTGGCTCGGGAAGCGGTAGAGTTGGTGCTTGTCATCCATTGGGCTCGTGACCCGAGCTTCACGCCCTTCCTCACGTTGGACGACTTCCCTCCCTCCCCGGAACGGAGGAGGGGGCCCGGCCCGCCGTTCGGGAGGCCGCGGAGGCCATCGTCGGCAATTTCGAGGGGACGGCCCCCAAGTTTTCCTACACGGCCCCATCCGATGACGAGGAAGGGGGAGCCGGCTCCGAGGGCGACGATGACTGGGAGAACCTCGACGACGACGACATCGCCGATGCCCCGGGCGCCTCGAGAGGAGCGGAAAAGCTCGGGCCGAAGTGAGCCACGACCTGCCCGCCTCGGAGACCTGCACCGCCTTGTACATATATGTATATATTGCTTTGCTTTTATGTGTATTTTTTTTACCTTAAGGGTTGCGTATTAGACTTCGCATCAAACTCCAACCGGTTTTGCTAGTTGAATTTATCTGCATTCGCTGTTCCTGCATTGAAGAACATTTGTATGCTTGTGAGTTTGGTATTGCGTGAGAACACCGGTCCGCCTTATTTCCTCTTTCTGCTGGATTTATTTTGAACGGGTCTGGGCTCGGGTTGCGTTGTCGCGACGGTGGTTCGCACTTAGAACCGTGGGGGAGATCCACTGGCGAGGCTGGCCAGGCCAAGGGTGCAGTGGCAGGTGGTCGGGGATGACCTGATTTCGGTCCTTCCGAAGTCCCCTGCCCTTGCAGTGCCTCGGGGCACGGCTCGCGTCTGGGCCCCGCTTGGTGTCTAGGCGGACTGAGTCACTGATAGCAACACCGGTGCACAGAGTGCCCCAACCCAAAATAAACCCGAGAGAGAAGAAAGGAAGTGAACGCAACGGGTTCATTTGAACGGGGTCTGCACCTAGGACAGTGGGGTAGATCCGCTGGCGAGGCTAGCCAGGCCGAGGGTGCAGTGACTGGGGGTCAGGGATGGCCTGATTTCGGTCCTTCCGACGTCCCCCACCCTTGCAGCACCTCGAGGCACGACTCATGTCCGGGCCCCACTTGGCGTCTAGGTGGACTAAGTCGCTGATGGCAACGCGAGCACACAGAGCGTCCCGACCCAAAACAGAACCCGAGAGACGACAAGAAAGTGCTTGCCACGCAAAAAAAACATAAGTGTACAAATAAGGGTAGTGGCAGCCCCCGGCTAACTCGGCAAGACGCGAGAGTCATGCAGGGTTGGCCCAAGCCCAGAATACAAACACTTCTCGTGTTCAAGGATAGAATTGGCAAAGATTTTCAATGTTCCACAGGTTAGGCAACTCTGTGCCGTCCTCCGTGGCTAGTCGGATAGAGCCTGGCCGGGGGACTCCGATCACTTTGAAAGGTCCCTCCCACATGGGGGAGAGCTTGCTCAAGCCCGCGTGCATTTGAACGCGGCGCAAGACTAAATCATTTACTTGTAGTGATCGGGCCCGAACGTGGCGCTGATGGTAGCACCGCAGGCTCTGCTGGTAGCGGGCGGCCCAGAGGGCCGCGCGACGCCTTCTCTCCTCGAGGTAGTCGAGGTCATCGTGCCGGAGCCGATCTTGATCGGCCTCGGCGTACATCGTGACACGGGGGGATCCCAGGGATAGCTCTGATGGGAGAACTACCTCGGCCCCGTACACCAGGAAGAAATGTGTTTCTCCCATTGCACGGTTCGGGGTGGTCCGGTTTGCCCAGAGCACCACCGGCAGCTCCTCGACCCATGAGTCCCCATGCCTTTTGAGGACGTTGTATGTCTTGGTCTTCAGGCCCTTAAGGATTTGCGCATTGGCCCGCTCCACTTGACCGTTGCTCTTGGGGTGGGCAGGTGAGGCGAAGCAGAGCTTAATGCCCATGTCGTCGCAGTAGTCGCGGAAAAGTTCGCTGGTGAATTGGGTTCCGTTATCCGTGATGATGCGGTTGGGAACTCCAAAGCGGGCAGCGATGCCCTTGATGAACTTGAGGGCCGAGTGCCTATCGATTTTCACGACAGGTAAGCCTCGGGCCAATTGGTGAACTTATCGATGGCGACGTAGAGATACTCGTACCCCTCCAAGGGCCTTCTTGAAGGGGCCTAGAATGTCCAGCCCCCAGACCGCAAATGGCCACGAGAGTGGTATTGTTTGCAGGGCCTGGGCCGGCTGATGGATCTGCTTGGCATGGAACTGGCATGCTCGACACCGCCGGACCAGGTTGGTGGTGTCCTGGAGAGCTGTCGGCCAGTTGAAGCCCTAGCGAAAGGCCTTACCAACCAATGTGCGCGAGGCAGTGTGAGCACCATACTCGCCTTCGTGGATATCGGCGAGAAGCTCAATACCCCTGTGCCTGAGGGATGCACTTCAGGAGTACCCCGTTGGCGCCGCATCAGTAGTGAGTCCCTTCCACCAACACGTACCTTTTGGATATTCGAGCGACTCGCTCGCTCCCTTCGCGCTGCTCTGGTAGAGTCGTGCCCAGGAGGAATGCTTGGATTTCTGACATCCAAGCAAACTGCAGTGGGGCGTCAGGGCCGACCCCCTGGGGGGCGTCGGGGCCGCTCTTCCCTTCGATGGCCACGTGGCCATCCCGAGAGAGGAGGGCATTCAGCGCCTCCTGACGGGGGCGAAGGGCCACTCGCGTACTGAGGGGGCCCGGGGCCGCCTCCCAGCACGGGGGCCTCTTCAGCTGCTACCGGCCCGGGGCCCAAGGCCCGGACTCCGTCGGTCTCCAGAGGCTGCATGGTTGCGTCCTGGTCCCCTGCGTGGGGGTCGAGGTGCGCGGACGGATGGGCGAGCCTTTCTTCAAAGGCGCCTGGTGGGGTTGGGGCTCGCGAAGATGCGAGCCTTGAGAGCTCATCGGCGAGCGCGTTCTCCCGTCTGGGCACGTGCCGAAGTTCTAACCCATCGAAATGGCACTCCATACGTCGCACTTCCCAGACGTAGGCCTCCATCTGTGGGTCGGAGCATTAGTACTCCTTGGAGATTTGGTTCATGACTAGCTGAGAGTCGCCCAACACTAGGAGGCGTCGGATCCCCATTCCGGCCACCGCCCTGAGTCCCGCAAGGAGACCTTCATATTCCGCCATATTGTTGGTTGCTCGGAAGTCCAAGGGAACCACATATTTGAGGACATCGCCGCTCAGCGAGGTCATGGCGACCCCCGCACCGGCACCCTGCAGAGTGAGGGAGCCGTCGAAGTTCATTACCGAGTGCATGGTCCACTGGTCATGGTCGGAGTTGTCCTCAGCTTCGGGGGCGGGGGATGCGGTCCACTCTACCAAGAAATCAGCGAGGGCTTGACTCTTGATAGCGTGGCGTGGCTCAAAATGGAGGTCGAACTCTGAAAGCTCGATGGCCCACTTGACCACTCATCCGGTGCCCTCTCGGTTGTGCAGGATTCAACCGAGGGGGTAGGACGTCACCACCGTAACCCGATGCGCCTGTAAGTAATGGCACAACTTCCTCCACGCCACAAGAACTGCGTATAGCAACTTCTGGTCTTGAGGGTATCGGGTTTTGGCGTCTCGCAGGACCTCACTAACAAAGTAGACCGGCCGCTGCACCTTTCGGCGGGGCCTGGTCTCTTCGCTAGGGGCGCTGGGCTCCCGGGACCCGGCACTTGCGGTGCCTTCTCCAGCCTGTGGGGCGTCCACGTCGCTGGCCTCGGGGTCGGGAGCCGTCGGACCGCTCTTCCCTTCGGTGGCCACGTGGCCATCCCGAGGGGGAGGGCATCCGGCGCCTCCTGACAGGGGGGCGAAGGGCCACTCACGTACTGAGGGGGCCCGGGCCCGCCTCCTAGCACGCGGGCCTCTTCAGCCACTTCTGGCCTGGGCCTCATTGTTATGAGATGGGGGAAACGCAGTTGAGGGTCTTCCTCATCGCGCTCCACCACCAACGCCGCACTGACTACTTGCGGGGTTGCCGCCAAATACAGCAGTAGCGGCTCCTTTGGCTCCGGGGCCACTACGACCGAGGGAGAGCTAAGGTAAGCCTTTAGCTGATCTAATGCTTGCTCTGCCTCCTCTGTCCAGACGAATGGCCCGGAGCGCTTGAGGAGCTTGAATAGAGGCAGTGCCCGCTCTCCCAACCTTGCGATCAATCTGCTCCGGGCGGCCATGCATCTTGATACGCACTGCACGTCCCTGAGCCGGCTGGGGGGGCGCATCCGCTCTATTGCTCTAATCTTCTCGGGGTTGGCCTCTATGCCTCTAGCCGAGACCAGGAACTCGAGAAGCTTGCTCGCTGGAACCCCAAACACGCATCTTTCGGGATTCAGCTTCATTCATGTGGAGCGAGATTATCTAAAGTCTCCACTAAATCAGAGAGTAAGTGTTGATGACAAAATTTGGTAAGCCTCAAAGTCATTATCGGCTTAGAGTAAGAATCGGTTGGAGTCCGAATCGGTTGCGGTCAGAATCGGCAGAGTTCGAGTCGGACAAGGATAGCCGATTGAGCCGATTTTGGTAATACGACTCGATACATGTCATCGGGTTAAATCAAGGTGCTTCATATGGATTGCCACGCACGTATAGAGTTTTGGAAAGGCAATTGTATCTATTAATTAGGAATATATGTAATTTTCTTATAGATAATCTCGGTAAGAGTCCGCCTAAGGGACTTGTTCGTTAGTTGGATTTGTATTAGGTTAATATGAGTCGTGTCCGATATGGACTAGTATCTACCCATGGGTATAAATATGTGCACCCGGGGTCTATGTAAATTATCTCTCGATCAAACCAACTACTCTCGGCGCATCGCCACCCTCTTTCTGAGGTTTTTACTTATCAACCGGCGGAATTTGGCACCTAACGTGGGGCTGCATCGGCTTTCGATCTCCGGTGAAGGGGTAAGCCCTACGTTCCGTCGGGTCCTGGTGAATTTATCGACTACATTGGTGTTGTTCAAGGCTGCATCGCTTCGATCTATTGGATCACTCTGGTTCGGTTGATATATTTATCTGATATCTCAATTCTATCTTAATTGCATTGTGTTTAGAGACGCATCGGTTTAGTTGGGACTGTCTCAGTTAAGTCTGATCTTCTGTCTTAGCCGATATATCTCTACAATCACAATGTTGTTTTAAATAGATTTGTTATATCCATCACATTAGATAGATCTATCGGCTCATTAAGTATTAGATTATCATATACAATCTCGTGTTGCATCGGTTAGGTTCGACCTACTAGATTGTTGTTGATAATATAAATCTTGTTAAGCCGATAGTTTCATGCTAATGTTTTATTGGAGTGCTAGCCGATGAATTATCATATACGTTATATAATCTAGATTGACAATGTTTTCTACTTACATCGGCTGATCTCCATCTAGAGTTTTGTCGATATCGGCTAGATTACTTTGTTGGCTTAGATTATATAATGTATCCACCACCCTGAAAATCAATCAAAGGCTTTATTATCTAGATATTATGTTTCTTTTCATACTTAGTGCTGCATCAGTTAAGTTTGATCTACTAAGTCATGCTTAGAACAATAATCTCTAGCCTGCCTTTTGATTACCAATAAGGGTTTCATCGGGGTTTCAGCCGATGAGTTATCTAGACATTGTATCGGCTCATAAGGATTAGATATAATTTGGATTTAGCCGATCGCAACAAAGGGTTCACTGTTTATCTAATCATTTGGATTTATTGACATCGGACCTCCAGCCGATGAATGCTTCAACCTTCGGATCAGTGCTTATTCAATCTATCATTACTAGCCGATTGGTTTCTACTGGATTATATTATTGTTTTATTACATTATCATCAGCCGATTATCTTTATATCATTATTTACTCAAGTATCAAGATCTATACTGGATATCGGCTGGTATCGGTATCGACTGGAATCACTCCATCAGCTTGTCAGCCGATCGGCTGTTTTATTTGCTATTCACATATCTTGTCAGTTGCAGGATCAAATTGACTGGCACGCCTGCATCTCATTATTATTTTGGACCTACACTGGAGCTAAGCAGATCTCCCAGGCCATCGTGTTTTTACGTCAACAGTAAGGTCTCACGATCGCGCGTTTTTATGACCAAGTCGTCGACATATGCCTCAACATTACGCCCTATCTGATTTTTCAAAGTGATGCGAATGGTTCGCTGAAAGGTAGGGCCTACGTTCTTTAAACCAAATGGCATGGATATATAGCAATAAGTGCCAACAGGTGTAATGAAAGCAGATTTTTCCTCGTCCTCCCTAGCCATGCGAATTTGATGATATCCTGAGTACGCATCTAGAAAACACAAAAGGTCGCACCCGTAGTGGAGTCGACGAGTTGATCTATGCGTGGCAGGGGAAGGGATCTTTAGGGCATGCCTTGTTGAGGTCGGTGTAGTCGACGCACATCTGGAGCTTGCCGTTGGCCTTGGGGACGACGACCGGGTTCACCAGCCACTCCGGATGGACCACCTCTCGAATGAATCCGGCCTCCAGGAGCCGTGCCACCTCCTCATGGATGAAGGCTTGCCGCTCCGGGGCCTGCCACCGTACCTTATGCCGGACAGGTCTCGTGTCCGGACGCACGGCCAGACGGTGCTCGATCACCTCCTTGGGGACTCCGGGCATATCCGATGGCTTCCATGCAAACACATCAGCATTTGCCCGCATGAAGGAGATGAGCGCGTCTTCCTATTTGGCATCCAAGTTACCGCCAATCTTGGCGATCTTGGACAGATCGTCGCCAAGCTGGATATGCTTGACGGGTACCTCGTCACCCGAAGCCATCCGCCTCTTCGGGGTGCGCGAGGCTGGGGCCTCGGACCTTCCGCCGCTGCCCTCGAGCTCGCCGGCCACCGCAAGGCTGTTCGTGCACTGCTCTGCACAACCCAGGGCGATCCTGATGTCGCCGTGGACGGTGATGGGGCCGCTCGGGCCTGGTATCTTCTGTGGAGGTAGGCGTAGTGGGCCGCTACCATAAACTTCACCAACACGGGTCTCCCGAGCACTGCGTTGTAGGGCATATTGAGATCCACCACATCGAAGTCGATTCGCTCGGTGCGGAAGTTGGAGGGCCCGCAGAAGGTGACGGGGAGGGAGATGTGCCCCATCGGCCACGTGTGGCTCGGGTGACGCCAATGATTGGCAGCGACGACTCAAGTCGCATCCTTGGGGACTTGATCACATCAAAGGCTATGGGGGACAGGATATTGAGGGCCGCGCCACCGTTGATCAGGACGCACCCCACCGTGATGTTGCAAATGGTGGGGGAGACTACCAATGCCAAGTGTCCACCCCTGGCCAGGCAAGTGGGGTGGTCGTCTTGGTCGAAGGTGAGCTTCACCTCCGACCAGCGCGACTGTCGTGCCGCCTTGTGGGTGGGGATGGCAGCCAGAAGATCATGCTTCATGGCCTTGAAACTTCGACGAGAGGTGTGGGCGCACGCCCCTTCGTCGACGGTGGCGATGACGTGCTCAGGCTCCTGGAAGCCGAGCTCCACGTCATCGGGGTCCTCGACGGGGGCCTTCTCCTTTGCCTCACTTCGTCGGTTACCGGACGAGGGCGCCCCTCCTTCCGCTCCTACTCGTACTTCTTGACGTGCTCGGCCAAGTTCTGGACCGAGCGGCAATCAGCGAGACTATGGCCGGACGTGTTGTGCACGGAGCACCATTTGTCCACCGAGCGCTCCCCGCTAGGGGCACCGACGTCCCTTTGCTTGCCGCCCGCGGCCTTCCCCTTGTACATGGTGCATGGGGCGCCTTCGGCAGCAAGGACGTCGCCCTCGTCGTCGGATCGGATCAACCTCTTCTTCTTCATCCGCTTGTCCCGCCGCTCGGCAGAGGCGGCGGGCTCGGGCGCAGCTGCAGCCGCTCCGGTGCTGGAGGAGTTCCAGGTCCAGGCCTCCTCCTTGCAAGCCACTCGGTCCGCGAGCTCGAAAAGCTCCGCGGTGGTCTGGGGCTCCTTGGAGGCTATCTTCTCGAGCATGCGGTTGTGCCGCACGCCCCCCTGAACGCGTAGATTACCGCATGAGCAAGGATGCAGGGAATGGTGTTGCGCACCTAGCAGAAACGCTGGATGTACTGGCGGAGGGACTCGCCATCCCGCCGCTGTACCGCGTGCAAGTCCGCATCCTCTCTCGAGCACGGATATGTGCCCTGTAAGTTCGTGACGAACTATCGGCACAGATCCTCCCAATAGTGGACCGAGGCGAGTGGCAGATTCATGAGCTAGGCCCGCGCTTGGCACTTAAGGCCATGGGGAGGAAGTTCGCCATGACCCGATCGTCGCCCCCCGCCGCCTCTATGGTGGTGGTGTAGATCTGGAGGAACTCGGAGGGATTGACGCTGTCGTCATACTTCTCGGTGAGGCTGGGCCGGAATTTTGAGGGCCATCAGACGTTCCGAAGACTCGCCACAAAGGCCTAACACCCAGCACCGTGCGATGGGGAAGTGCGGGGCAAAGCCCCCTGCTTGGGGTGATGTAGCCCCCCCGAGGAGGCGGCGCCTTCCCCTGTATAGGCAGCGCGGCGTGCGTCACGCCGGCACTCTATATCGAGTCTGGCATCGGCTCCTCCATATATGTTCTCCCGGCACCCGCGGTCACCCTTGGGTGTCGAGGAGGGGAATGATGTCGCCATGCGCGTGGCGGTTGCCGACCGGCGGGCTCTCCGCCTTGAAGACGACGAGGCTGCGGTCGGGCTACGGGATGTCCCAGCCGTCGGCGCTCGCCCGCCGGTGATCAGCTACTACTGCACAGTGGTGACCAAGTTGGCCAAATCCTCTAGCCAGTGCTGGATCGTGGTCTCCGGCTCTGGGGCGATGGGTGGGTGACGCAAGAGCGCGCCTACCGCCTGGAGCGCGCCCTCAGCGGTGCTACCCCTACCATAGGCGAGGCGTCGGCGTGCGTTGCCGTGGAGCCCTCCTTGGTAAGCCGCTGAAGAAGTCTCGGAGCCCTCGGCCTTGTTCCCAGTGCCGCCACCCTCAGGGGGCGCCAGGTCAGGTTCCTCCACCCGCCGAGGCTCTCAGTGATGCGGTGGAGATGGGGGAGCGTCAGGCCGGTGCCGAAAACTTGGGTTGTGGTCCTGCACGTCGCCGTTGGCCGCCTCGCCATTTCCCGCTTGACCAGGCGGAGTAACGCGCGGGACGGGCTCTCCAGCCATCTTGCTCATCACTGGAAGCGTAGTGCGCAAGAAACGCAACAGGCCTCGAGAAGCACGGACGTGCCCCCTACCTGGCGCGCCAGCTGTCGGGAGGTAAAACCCCTCCAGCCGGGAACCGTGTGGTCCCCTTTTTCGTTTGGACCAGGGGCACGGGTGAGATCTCGAGGGACGAAGGAAGGTGAGCTTTGAAGGGGTCGGGCCCCTCGGGGATGGAGGAGACACACCGGGTTTATACAGGTTCAGGCCGCCATGGAGGCGTAATACTCTACTCCTGTGTGTGTGGGTGATATGTGTTTGATGTGTCGGAGAATACAAGCGCTTGTTCTCTCTTCTTCGGCGATGTCTAGAAACAGGAACCAACCAAAGACCCCCTTTTCCTCAGCCAGGACCTTCTTTTATATCTCAAGGGGTCACCACACAGGCCTCAGACTTAGGTTCGAGGGAAAGGGAAAATGGAAAAGTTCTATAGAGACAAAGACATGGGGGCGTCCTTTTCAACGTGGCAGGACGTGCACGTTCCCCCGTAGTACGCCTTCAGCCGTCATTCCGATTGACTGGGCAGACCCCCGATCATTCTTTCCTTTAAATGCATTTAAAGACTTCCGACCTCCTGGACCCTTCAAGGGGCAGCACGACACCGAAGCGACCGAAAGAGAAGAGGATCGGTCAAACCCTAAGGATGGGTAAAAGGCCCGCATTAAATGTGACGGGACGGGGCATGCGCTAGGCACGCCCTACACCAGTAGGCGCGTGCGCACGGCGCGCGCCGTTACATCCGCCATCACATCTCTCATGTCAGCCACGCAGCCCTCTAGCACGCTCACCCACCGCATTAAATGCGGTAAGTGGGTGCCAGTGACAATCGCCCTGCTGACGCACGTGGGGCTGATCGTAGGAGGGAGGCTCGGGGCAGCCTGACCTGATCGTAGGAGGGAGGCTCGGGGCAGCCTGACCTCCTGCATAGGAGGCAGCTGCCGCTCCACGCATGACCTGACTCCCTTCGGGGCGTGCCACGCGTACACGGGGTGGTATCCTCCCTTTACTCGCGGTACCCCAGGCTCGTATCACCGACAATACCAATATTGTTTCCCTAAAAAATAATATCGCTACTGCTTAATTCTCGTAAAAATAATAAAAAATAATATAGTCCTCGACGTTTTCATCCCTATCTACAGGGCCGTGTAGCCAAGTTCCCTAAATTGAATCATGGATCAATTTCTCGCGAAACATCTGTAGCCCTCGGAGGGCATACTCGTCTGATTTTTGCTAAATTAAGTACAATCACGCTGAAATCCCACCTGTTATTCAACAAACACACAATATCGTCTTTGCAGATATCCACAGTTCATCACAAAACGGACATATTGAACACTAATCCGGAAAACGAACAGGTTCACAACTTGGGGAATTTCCTGCGCCGACGACTAAATGTACATGATCACGGTAGCATCAAGCTGGAGGCGAGCTTGACGCACGGCTTGGCAGCCTACCTGCCGAAGAGCGACTTGATCCACCACACCCCACGGTCGCCGGCGCTCTGCTCGGTCTCCGGCGGCGGGTCCGGGTGCGCCGTCTTCTTGAGCTTGCTCACGTCGTACCCCTCCTCCTTGGCCCTCTCCACCAGCTGGCTGTACACCTCCTCGTCCATCTGCGGCTGCCTGCACAAGATCTACACAACAACACACGCAGCGATGCAGATGAGAGATTGAAATGTTGAATGGAGTACTACTTGAATTGGGTATGAAATCGGTGGACGGATACGTACCCAGAGGTAGTTGAGGGAGGGCTGGCCGACGAGCGCGTAGGAGTAGGCGTCGTCGACGTGGAGCACCCAGTAGTCGCCGACGACGGGGAAGATGGGAAGGAACGGGGGCACGTAGAACTTGACCTTGAGCTTGGCCTCGTCGCTGGACGGGTCGGCGTGGTATGCGGTTCCCTCGATGTGGCCGCGGCGGCCGTCGGTCCACGTCTCGTTGAGCACCTTCACGGTGCAGCCGTCGCCGGCGAGCGTGTAGGTGGCACGCGTGTTGGTGCCGTCCTTGGGCTGGAACCGCGACGGGAAGCACGCGATCTCGTACCACCGCCCCATGTACCTCTCCAGGTCGAGGTTCCGCACCGCCTTCATCGTCGTCGTCGTCGTCGGCGGCGGCGGCGGCGGCGATGGTGGTGGCGTGGGGTGATGGGTTTAGGCGAGGCGAGGCGAGGTGAAGGGGGCAGGGGAGGGATGGATAGAGATGAGAATTGAGAAGGGAAATAAAGGGCGGTGCGGGAGACGTGGAGGAATGTGGGCGATACGTTAGGAAGGCTCGTGTTTAGGTGGGCGTTTCCGGGGGTTTTTGGGCCCGGATTGCAGGCGAATTTGCCGGTTGCGGACGCAAAGCCGCGGGGTGTGCCCCGGTGGGACGTCCTCGTCGTGACGGGGTGGCGAGACGTAGGTGATTGGTGGTGGTCCTCGCTTCACAGGTCCAGTAAACCATCCAACGGGGGAGGAATCATCATGAGTTCATGACTCATCAGTGAATGCACGGTGTTTTTAGAGTTTGGACTTGGGTGACATCTGTGTAAGGATAGTACGACTCAGTTGTAAAAAGAGGGAGGAGGATTCATTATTATATCGTTGTCACGAAACATCAGATCAAACTGATAGCTGATCCGAAAGCTGATCCGAAACCATAATCAACATTCCTATCAGGTTAGTTTGCTTTAATGACCGTTCATACAATTGAATCGGATGGATCTAAAAGTTTTTGATAAAAAATGAACCTAGTCGGTCGGATGCAACCACGTCGCCTACACAACTAGACTAACTTGAACTCCTTATTTATGTAGGGTTATGCATAATAAATGATGTTCTCGGTGTAGCATTAGACCGATCAACCAGTGGTCTAACCAATGAACCAATGAACCGAGAGCTAAATAGTTCGGTGGTCCATCTTTTTTTCACTATGGTCACTATGACAGGTATTTCTACAACTCTTTTGGTATTTTCATCACAATCATCTAATGCAGCTAGTGTCCAGCACACGTATCAGTGGTCACCTCGATGCAATTAGCCGACAACTCACGCACTCAGCGTCAAAACAACAAACAACATATATCCAGCGGCTGCTCTTACTTCATACTGGACATGAAGTGAAAGCTCAAGGATACAAACATAGTTAAATCGTAAATACAGCTAGCATGTAGCAACATTTAGGTTTTACTTACATGTTTGATGTAGTTATTCTACTATTGGCATATGATTTTGTTGAGTAAATCATGTGCATTTGTTTCCCTGTGACGCAACCTCCATGTGTCTTAATATTTCTATTCTTGAAAGCATGACAATTCTACTAACGATATGATCCTAATGAAGTTTTTTAGATAATAAAAATGGGTTACATCTTCGGCTTCTATCATAAGACACACATCCATAAGTTTGTTAAAAGAGGTAAATATAAAAACAAATCAAATTAAGAAATAAGGTGAAGGGACAAATCCCCAACTCTCTTTTATAGTTTACTAGCGTTAAATCACATAGATTTTTTTAGTTAGCAATTCTAATGGAGTTACACCACCCTTAGTGGAATAAGAGACCCTTGGCTATCGATTCCAAGAGTATAGCACCATTGCACATAGTATCTTACTTCCCTATGGTAGTATCGTAGATCAAAAGTGAAACCAATAGGAAAACATGAAGATAACATGCATAGGGTTATATAAATGTTTACTATTAAAAGCTTTATCATTACGACAACGCCAAATAGACCAACATACAACACTAGCTCTAACTAGAATCATCTTTTTTATGAATCTAGATACCCCTCTAAGCCAATTACCAAAAAAAATTTGGCGTTACGGGGTGGAGGAATATTAAAAGAAAAAATACACATCTCCAAACAGACTAAGCAACATGACACTCAAAGAAAAGATGTTGGATTGTCTCTTGCACATAGCAGAAAGAACAGTGTTTGTCTCCCCCCATTTTCTTTTAGCCAAATTATCCTTCGTTAGAATTACTTTCTTGTGAAGAAACCACATAAAGATCTTGATCTTTATTGGAAACCTTTAAGTCTCACAGAATTCTTTTTTGAATCCTAACATTAGAGTTCATGATCGCGATGTGCATAGAATTGATTGAAAATTGACCATTCTTATGAAACAACCATACGAAGTAGTCCTTTTCATTTGACACGATTATATTAGCTAGCCTGAGGATTAAATCATTCCACTTGATTAGCTTTTGGCCAACAATGGCTCTCCTGAAAGAGATATTCAACGGTGTTGTGCTTATAACCTCTGTCACAGTAGACTATTTCTTTTGAGCCACATTATATAAAGTAGGGTATTTGTATTTGAGAGCACGCGATCCCAACCACGTGTCTTCCCAAAATCTTATGTCTATCCCATTGCCACATCTAAAAGACCCAAACCTAAGAAATTGGTCTTTCACTTTCATTAAACCGGCCCAAAAATGGAAAATATCTATCTTGCTGGACATACCAGAGAGAGATTTACCCTTTAAGTATTTTTTTCGCAAAAGGTATTGCCATACGCCTTCACCATTAATCAACTAGAAAAGTCATTTGCTTAACAAGCAGCTATTTTTGATATCAAGGTTATGGACACATAGTCCACCTTGATCTTTATCTTTTGGTCGGCATATGTTTTCCCACTTAGTTAATCTATATTTTCTTTTCCTGTCATCATTACTCAAAAAATTGTAACCTAAAGTAATCCAATCTTTGAAGCATACCTCGTGAAATTTTAAAGAAGGATAACATAAATAGAGGAAGGCTCGAAATAAGTGAGTTCTGAAGGACCAATCTCCCATCGTATGACATGTTTTTGCTCTTCCATATGCTAAGTTGCCTCTCAAATCTATCTTCAACTCCCTTTCAATCAACATTCCAGAGTTTCCGATAATGAATGGGAATACCTAGATATCTAAAAAGGAAAGATCCAGAGTTACAACCAAAATAATTGTCTATATTGATCCTCCTCTTCCTTAGCTTTCCCAAAGCAAAAAATCTCACTTTTATGAAAAATTATTTTCAGCTCTGGGAGTTGTTCGAACACACAAAGGATGGCCTTCATGTTTTTGGCCTGTTCAAGGTCATGATCTAGAAAAATTACTGTATCATCGACATATCGTAGGATGGATAAACCATCCTCTACTAAATGTAGAATAATGTGGAATGACACCTCTAATTTGACCATCGACTTTAGCTCTCTCGATGAGAACCGCTAATCTGGTGTCTTAATCGCTAATGAAGTTTCTGGTGTCTTAATCCTAATGGAGATGAGTGTATTGCTTTAGCTCTAACGAAGCATAATAGAGAAATGATTTTCTCGCTTTCATCCGTTACTTAACAATCACTGATTAGTTATAAGCTAATTAATCTATATCCATTGATTTAGAATGCATAGATTGGATTAACAGAATACTATGGAGACATCCCTACCGAATGTCAAACCATATAGTTCCAATAATGATCTAGTAAGAAGATGTAGTATAGTCTAGCATATAAAGTGAGAAAAGGGTATGCACATATGTTGATAGGATTTTGAAAGAGTTAGAAATATATAAATAATAAATATGGAAGTTGATAGCCAATGGATTACGTGGTTTAATATATCGGTGTAACAAGATGTACAATTTTTAATAATGTTTTTATTCGTTGCCCCTCAAATTCCTCCGCTCACCATTTCCCATTGTGCTCTTTCTCTTTTATTGGTGAGACGTCCTATCTTACATTTCCTTCCGTGTTATTGGTGGTTTGTGTCACTATTTTTCTCTGCCTTCTAATTTATTGGTCTCCTCATCCTTACCGCCAACTCCGCCCACCGTTGGCCCTCCTCACCCATAGCTCCAATGCCACCATCGTCTATCGCCATGCGCATATCCTCCAAGCTATCCCTATAAAATAAAACAATGTGTAACTTTCATAACCATCATCTAAATCTCAAAATTTAATTTACTAGCCTTATCGTCCTAGAAGAAGAAGGGCATGGATCTTCATGTCTCAGTAGAAATTAAATGAAAAACAAAAAAAAAGAGTGGGAATTTTAGGTGACCGAAATCTAGCCATCCGCATATCCCCTTCTCACTTGACAAATAGGGGGTGGGGACGAGTTTTACTGCAGTCCACCTCGGAGATGGTTGGCGCACGAGCGGCTCGGGCAGCCGAATCGCCCGAATTCGGCACCTCTCGGGCCAGTTCGGCACCCGAATTGCTCTGCTCGTCCATCGTCGTCTTCGTCCAACACTCCAACCACCCTCTCTCCGTTTCGTCGTCTCCTCTGCGTTGCGTCCTACTTACTACTACTCTCTCCGATTCTCTCCCCTCCCCACCTCCGCGCCGCGCGCCCCCGACAGGGTAGAGATCCAGCAGCCAAACCCAAGCTCTCCCACCGAGATCCCCGCGCACCGCGTCCCGTCGGCCGCCGCCGCCGCCGCTGCCGCCATGGAGGCGTCTTCCTGGGACGCCCTCCGCAAGCAGGTGAGCCGTCAACTCCTGCCTCCCCCCCCCCCCCCCCCCCAACCCCTTCTCTCTCGCGCGCGCGTCTCGGCTCTCGTCGACCTGACCTCCCCAGTCCCCAACCGTGGCTCGCTGACTCCGATTGCTCGCTCCCTGGAGATCTGGCTTGGTGCGTGTTACGTTTGGGTTTCTGGGGGGTGTTGGTTGGCCTCGGAGTTGTACTCTCTCTAGTTTATCTGCGAATTCGAGCGGTGCGGGGGCGCGAATTTCCCGCTGAAGAGAGGGTAGTATACCATGAGAATTTGCCAATTTGCTCCTTCATGTGGAGGCTTAGAGCAGGAGGCGTGATCTAGATGGTCGTCGTCGGAGAGAAACATTACTGTAATTCATACAAGTTCCATGTTGAGTTGTATTGTGGCAATGAATTTCACTATTTGTCTAGTGTTGTGAAGTGCATTGCACAACTAGTTGCTGTAGATATGAGGATGTGTCATCCTTTAGTGGTTTTTATTACTGTGTGGGGGTATCATTGGTGTGTGATGCAATCAAAATTCGAAACAGCTAAGCTTAGACTGCACATAGAGCCAATGGAGTTTTGGATGACTTGGCTGTTGGGTGTTGGTACTTGTTGACATGGATGATGCACGCGGAATGAGTGTTTATTTTGGTAGTCTGACTTTACACTGGATGTTTCTGCACAAAGTAAACGAGTGATGGCCCAATATAAGCCTGTTTTAGGAAAGAATTCATACCACATTACCAAACCCTTCTTTTTTCGCATATAGTATGCATGAACCAATCTTCAAAATGTAGAAAAGAAAGGTAAAATCAGAATACTGACTGTACAACTGAAAACAGAATGAAACGAATCTGTCAGATCTACACATTGGAGCAATTAACTTGGGACACCGGCAATGTTAGCTTTGTTGCTTAATATTAAACCGTGTCATTATTCTTCAATTTTTCCATTGTAAAAGAAAAAAAATCAGCTGATATATTCCCTTGCCTACTTCAATTTCATTTAGAACTATTGGATTTTGGCTTCTCGTGTTAAAAAGATTAGGTGAGCTTGATTTGCGTTACTTTATTTACTTTAACTATCCATTACATTTAAAGTACTTTTTTTTATCATTGAAGGCAAGGAGACTAGAAGCTCAGTTAGATGACCAAATGAGTGCTTACCGTAAATTGATTTCCATGAAATCTGATGGTTCTGAGAATGATATCGAGTCTGATATAGAGAGATCGCTGAAGCAACTTCAGCAAGTAAACTCTCAAATGCAGACATGGGTATCATCAGGAGGCTCAGAAGTCCTTTCTCATACATTGACTCGTCATATGGAGATACTGCAAGATCTTACACAGGTTACAATTGTCCTCTTCACCCCTTTTCTTTAGTTCCTACTTCCTAGCAATCATGATTAGCTCCATTTGCAATAATTTCCACACATACAAAAGAAAAATAAGCCTTCTTCATGATTATTGTTTCACTTGATCTTAAAACAACATAGCAGGTTCTTCTGGACGCTCGACGCTCACTGGAGCAAAACTCTACAAATATCACATACACGATAAAATACTTTCAGATTCCTAATGCTACTTCAATTGAATGACAGGAATTCTACCGCCTCCGATCAAGCCTTAGAGCAAAGCAACAACATGCTTCTCTTCTTGACTTGAGAGATTTTGACAGAGCAAAGTTCGATGTTGAAGAGGGCGCCGACTCCTCTGATCAAGCTCTGCTCAAAGAACAAGCTGCAATCGGTAGGAGTACTGGGCAGGTATGGCTGGTTTCCTATAGTACTACCCTCACCTCATGCTCTTGTTTCCTTTACAGCATTCCTGATCAAGTAATTAAATAATGCCAGGTAAGCCTCAGCTAGAAATTATTTATGATAGGATTCTACCCTTGAAGATAATGATGAAATACAAGCCAAAATGATATATGAACCAAAATATATGGAAATGGTTATTATGGTCTGGAAAAAATAGTTTCCACTTTCCAAGATAGTGATCTTTAAGCTGGCTAAAAGGCTGGAGAAGAATGTAAATTGCTTAAACGGGTATTTTAATCCATTGCACTACTAAACTGGCACAGGGATAAAGCTGTGAGACTTAGGAGTTCAGCTGAACCCTTTTCTTTTCTCTTTTTTCACCACCCCTTGATGATTGCCTTCCCCATCATATAATGTTTTGCCCACTTCCCCAAGCATGGTGTGCATACATGGTCTTGAACATTGTGGTTTTCATATATAAGAAGTGCATAACAGAGATTTTTTTGTGGGCCTGCCAATTCCTTGTTTGTTACCACATTTGCATTTGTCAATTGACAATTTTTTTCACCATATCCTTTATTAATCTTGACACTTAACATAGTGTGTCCTACTGTTGCTCATGTTATTCTGCGGCCAACTATCTCAGGCTTGCATGTTGAGCCTTCTATGCAAGTTTCTTTTCATGCAGGTGTATGTGTGAAAAATTCTATTGATGGTTAAGGATTTAGTTGCTGTTTATATATTTTGGTGACTAGACCATTCTCATTTGAAACTATAAATGTTGAAATGGTGTTACAGATGGATAATGTGATATCACAAGCTCAAGCTACATTAGGCACGCTTATGTTGCAACGATCAACATTTGGTGGTATAACTACAAAGATAAGCAACGTTAGCAGTCGGCTCCCTACGGTATATGCTGATATCCTTTTTAGTTGCTACCAAACAACTCATTCTACCATCCTGTGTACATCTGAGTATCTAACATCTCGTATATCCTTTTGACAGATTAATCAAATTCTTTCATCCATCAAAAGAAAGAAATCGATGGACACCATTATTCTATCCCTTGTTGCATCTGTTTGTGCATTTCTTATTTTTATCTATTGGATGTCAAAGTAATCTTGCCAAATAAAGGCGTTATAGTGTTGTATGTTTGGAATAGTAGTATACATGCTTGCCGTGTTTGTACAATATCGTCCCATGTTATATCTTACCTGCTGTTCTAGCTACATTAACTATCATTCTGATTGAGCTACTTCAACTCCATTTGTACATGTGAGCCGTGACCAAGAAAAATAAGTTTCTTGTATTGATTTAAGTATTCCCCCTCTTCCGTATCAAGGTTTATGAAATTGAATCTAGACTGTAAAAAGTTGACTGCTTATGGTATTTCGTTGTCCGAAGAGTTCTTTGGATGGTTCGGTACTTCGGTTCAGTTCCAACTATACTCAAGCAGGAGTACATTTTGGGGTAACCTAGTTACCAAGAACTGACAGTACCAGCGATCCAAGCATCACATAGTACTATTTGGTGCCCTAGTATTTGGACAAATTTTGTGCTTTTAAGAAGTTTTTGGAGAAATTTTGTGTTTTTTCTTAACAATGAAGAAACATGAGCAATTGCTTAACGGTGACGATCGGGAAATATTATTTATTAACAACGAAAAGGAATCCAGGCATACTGTTTAATGGGCCTAAGATGAACTGTCACAATATACCATATTCAAGACAGTATAATAAACCATTTGATAAGCTAGTGAACCAATTCGTCCTGAACCGGGAGTGTACAACCTTCGTGTATCTAGCACAACAATAACAACAACAAATACTTATGGCACTGGGAACATTTGGTGCCAAAATGATCACTGGTTGTAATTGTTGCAAAGCAAGATCAACTAAGAGCATCAACAACAGATTGGCAATAATTCATCTCCAAAATTTTGTTTTTGGGTTTCCTAAACTAAATATAGGAAGTGA
Source organism: Oryza punctata (assembly GCA_000573905.2). Classification (NCBI taxonomy): domain Eukaryota; kingdom Viridiplantae; phylum Streptophyta; class Magnoliopsida; order Poales; family Poaceae; genus Oryza; species Oryza punctata. The sequence goes on along the minus strand of CM002495.2, from coordinate 22,763,483 downwards.
AAAAACTAATCCTTCCAAGAAAAAGCCTAAAATTGATTTTCCAAAACTAAAAGGTGGGTCCTTCTATTAAACTACCAACAAAAATCTACCATTTTCCTCCTTCCCCGTGCAGATGAAGATCGCCCCGCGCCACCTAGCCATCGACACCGATCATACACACGCTCCCTGGACAACGGCGATCTCCCCTGCGCAAGCCCTGCCACTGAAGCCAATCTCCTCCACTGAAATTCTTGGACTTATCTGATTTGGTCTCAGGGATGCTTCCCCATTCCCAACTTAATTCTCTTCATCATCGGGTTGGCTACTCACACCAGTCCAATCAAAAGTACTGCCACCCTCGTTGATTAAGTTTATGAAATATCCACTTCCATTCATGCTTCCTGATAATACATGTACAGAAATTTTAAACATCAAGTACTGATCAAGTTTTTGTTTTCAGTAAACATATGGATGTACTGTTTCTTTCATGTTCACTGGAATGCAAATTTGATGAGGAAGGAAAAATCAGTTCATGGCACTTTATTCATTTCCCTATGTAGAACACATGATAAAGAAAACAATGTAGGTCCAAATTCTAGTTTTTTAATGACTTCCTTAGTAACATCTACAACTTTTTTAAGCTCAATCAACAGGAGAAATGTAACATGTTCCAAAAATAATACAGCTTTCAGTGAATCAGCAAATGCAGTCAGAAAGCATGAACAATCAACAGTACCAACCAGCATGCATATGGACATAGCAGCAGCAAGCATCATAATAACTATTGTCCATTGCAACTATATAATGAACTGAATGCAACCTGCACTATCTGCAACCAAGTAGCAACAACAGAGACAGCAAGTAAAACCATGCCATACAGTGGAGAGAGCTATTGCCATATCAGGAGCCAAAAATTTATAAAACAGGACCTACAACTGAAGCACTATATGTCTTCTTTATATCATTTTCTCCACCTACAACTGAAGCACTATATCTGAAGAATCTTCATACTACAGTTGACAATATATCAAAATATGCAGACTACAGTCTGCATGTGTTTCTACTATAATAGTAGTGCTTCAATGCAGGAACCCCTCTTCATAAGCAAAAGACCACTGCGTGGACAGATCAACGCCAGCGGAGGCGCCAAGCTGACCAGATGGATAATGTGATATCACAAGCTCAAGCTACATTAGGCACGCTTATGTTGCAACAATCAACATTTGGTGGTATAATTACAAAGATAAGCAACGTTAGCAGTCGGCTCCCTATGCTATATCCTGATATCCTTTTTAGTTGCTACCAAACAACTCATTCTACCATCCTGTGTACATCTGAGTATCTAACATCTCGTATATCCTTTTGACAGATTAATCAAATTCTTTCATCCATCAAAAGAAAGAAATCGATGGACACCATTATTCTATCCCTTGTTGCATCTGTTTGTGCATTTCTTATTTTTATCTATTGGATGTCAAAGTAATCTTGCCAAATAAAGGCATTATAGTGTTGTATGTTTGGAAAAGTAGTATACACCTAATTAGGTGAAGACGTAGATGGCGGAGGCACCATCCAGAAGCCGCGTTGGGACACCGGAATGATCCGTGAATCGGGGCGGCGGGACAAATCTAGGCGGCCGAGGAATTCAGAGGAGATGAGATGGAGGCCCGGCTGGCGTCGAAGAGGGGCCCGGCGGCATTTTACCTAGAAGCGGGGGCGGGATGAATCTCAGCGGCATCTGTGCTTGGGGGAGCCGTGGAAGAGGAGATGTCGGATGTGGGAGTGATGCTTCCGGCGGCGGACGACCTCGTGACGAAGCTGGACGCGGGAGCATTTCGGGGAGGGCGCGGGAACTGCCAAGAGGACGGGCAAGAGGAGGATTGGGAGCGAGAGGGGCCTCTCTACATGTCGAGAGCGAGAAAAGCGGCGGCGGGATTCCCTATCACCGATTTGCTGTTTAGATAATCTGTTGGATCAGTTTTTCTTAGTAGAACTCCTAAAAGTTTGGATAGGGAATGATTTACCTAATCTGTTGGTGATGCTCTAATGTTGTCTCAAAAGCGTCTAGAAGATATCGCCTCTCTTTTGATGAAGCACTCCATATTCTTAAACCACCGAACCAGTTCTGTCTGCTCCTTGTTTTCCATGTATGAGTGCAGAAATGCTGCAAGCTCATCGTTCACCCCTCGATGCTCCAAGTAATCATGTACCGCGCTTTGCATCTCGTCATCCAACTCACTGTTATTGGAACATCAAGGTAAGTAAGCAATGTATGCATCAGCAAGACAGCAAGAGTTCAAGAGAAAAGATTTGCCCACTGTAACAACAGTTCAAACCCAGTACAACTGTTTGAACAAACCAAAATATGATGTGGCTAGGGTAGCAAACAAGAACCTTAGCAAAAAAACAGTGCAAGAGCCTTATTCTATATAAAAATAACTAGTACATGTGGTTTGCAATGAAAAGAAAAGGTTTTGCAAAAATCAAAATAGTTTTTGAAGAAAATTAAGAATAGATCACCACCTCTTTCCCGAGAGGGCAACACTATGATGCGTACTTAGTCCGTCTCTTGGTGTTCTATGATGCAATTTTTTTTCTTGATTCTTAAATTCAGCACTTTGTCGCCACAAAAAAAACTTAGTACCACGCAATGAAATTTGGCCAAACTTAAAAATCGGAACATCATGTATAAATTTTTCTCTTCCAATATCAAGCACTCAATCTATTCTGTTGTTACTTCGCCACTACAGTAGTCCAGTCATAACAAGCAGGCACAGCAACAGCATAACTTTTCAGATTTCCATGTTTTTTCAAGGAAAAGTCAGAATGAAAGATCACCTGAACTGACGGCCCATGTACTGCTGCGTCGCCACCGGTCCGCCGCGGTGGACGGGGTAGACCCTCTCCACCTCCATCTCATCGGGCCACGCCGAGCACTCGAAGGTGAGCGCCAGGTCAGGCCGCACGGCCTTGATGACCTCGACGTTGACGCTGATGTGCATCCTGAGCTGCGGGCCGGCGGCGTCCTCCGCGACCTCCCCCGAGCGTGTGGGCGCCGTGGCGCCGTCGACCATGGTGGCGTCCACCCTGACCTCCTCCTCCTCATCATCATCATCATCACCACCACCGAACGCGCGGCGCAGCCGGATCCACTGCTCGCCCGGGCGGTCGTCGACGGCGAAGGGCGCCGCGGAGGGCGGGGGCGACGGCGCGCGGCAGGAGGAGATCTCGGAGCGGAGGGAGCGGAGGAGGTGGTCGGAGAAGGCGGAGCGGCGCATGTCGGAGATGTACGGGCGCGAGGGGAGGAGGCGGGGGGCGAAGCGCTGGGACAAGCCGGCGACGTGGGCGCGCAGGTGGAGCAGCCGCCGTGCCATGGCGGCGATGCTTGGGGAAGGGGGTTTTGGGGCGGCTTTGCGGTGCGAGCTGGACGCCCTAGACGGGTTAGTTCACCTATGGGTTGCGACAGTTTGAGGCTTTAGGCCGGGCAGGGCTTGGCAGGAATGGGCCTAGTTATTTTGCAGAGAAATAAGTTTCCAACAAATCCGATTTTAATCCTTCAACCAAAAAACCAGATACAACGGATCCCTTAACTATCAAAACCAGTACAATATAGGTCCCATGATAGTTTGGACGACGGTTTTAGCTTACGTGGCTAAATTGACCTAGTGTCTTCATCTGACGTGGCATTGATGTGGCATTGATATGGTAATTTGATTCGAAAATTAATAAAAACAGTGACCCCACATGTCAGTCACACCAAAAGAACTAATTGAAAATGGTGGGGACCATGTGGGCCCCACATGTTATTCTCACCCCTCCTCTTCTTCCTCCTCTAACTCTCTCCCCTCTCTCCTCTCTCTCCCCTCTCTCTCCTCTTTTCTCACTCCAGCCTTCAGGGCGCCAAGACGAGCGGTGGACGACGGGGTGGACAGCGCGATAGGCGGCATCGGGGGCAGGCGGCAGCGGCGACCGGCGGCGTCGGGGGCCGGTGACGCGGCGGCGGCGATGGCGACGCAAGAAAAGGGGAGGGCGTCGGCGGTAGGAGCGTTGGGACCGCGCTTCTCCCTGCCGGTCACCGCCCATCGCACCATCCTCCCCGCCGGTAGCCACCCATCTCTTTGTCGCCCTCCTCGTCGGCCGCCCGTCGCGTCGTCCTCTCCGCCAACCGTCGCTCGTCCCGACGCCCGAGATTGGAGACCCCGCCCAGCACTCCCGCCGCCGACGCCCTCCTCTTTTCTTGCGTTGCTGCCGCCAGCGCATCGCCGGCCCCCGACACCGCCCGTCGGCACCGTCGCCGGCCCCCACCGCCACGCATAGCGTTGTCCACCCCGCCGACCGCCACTCATCTCGGCGCCCTGGAGGCTGGAGTGGGAAGAGAGGAGAGAGGGGAAAGAGATGAAGAGAGGGGGAGAGTCAGAAGAGGAAAACGAGGGGTGAGAATGACATCCGGGGCTTACGTGGCCCCACCATTTTTAATTAGGTCTTTTGGTGTAACTGACATGTGGGGCCACTGTTTTTTATTAATCTTCGAATCACATCGCCACGTCAATGCCACATCAATGCCACGCCAGATGAAGACTGGGTCAATTTAGCCATGTAAGCGCCACGTAAGCTAAAACCGCCGTCCAAACTGCCATGGGACCCATATTGCACCGGTTTTCACAGTTGAGGGACTCGTTGTATCTGGTTTTCTGGTTGAAGGATGAAAATCGGATTCGTTGATAAGTTAAGGGACCTCAGATGAACTTATTCCTTTTGCAGACCAGGAAGTGTTTTTGTGGGCTAGAATTGTGGGGGCCTAGATCCGTACAGGTAGGCCCGTGGAATGCATTTCTGCAAGTCTACTGCAACTCACGCACGGACCAAGCGTGTTTATAAGAGCATCTCCAACGGTTTATCGAAATTAGGATCTCTAAATTCCCATATAGCCAGCTCTCCTAAGGCTATAGATGGCTATAAGGCCCGAGGCTTGACGACTCAGCCCAAGACACGACCATTTGGCCTGGTCCAAGCACGGCACAACACGATTACTGTAGGGCCCGTGCTGGTCGGCCCGATAGTTGGGCGTTCCTGGGCCGATGCCTTGGCACGATGGGCTAGCACGACACGTCACGGTCCAATAAGCAAGGAGAAAAATAGTTGAGGAACCCAAACTAGACTTATTTCAGCCATATAAGACACGAACAAAAGAGAAGAGGGATGCCAAACAGACTTATTTCAGCCAGTAAGACACGGCCGAAAGAGATGAGGGATAAAAATAGGCTTATTCCATGGAGAAGAATGATGGACTATTGCGCCTTAGGGCTGGCCCAACACGTCCCGAGTTTTATTGGGTCGTGCTTGGGCTGTTGGTGTAGGCCATGGGTGGGCACGGCCCGACCCGATGTGTAGGTTAGGCCGTGCCGGCCCGACTGATCTTGGCCCGAACCCGATCGTGCCCAGGCCGGGCAGCCTATTTAGCCATCTATAATTTGGGTAGTCAAACTAGGTGCTCACTCCAAGAGTCTCTCTATTAAACATCTCCAAAATGACAAAGCGATCCATATGTCAGCCTGTACTTCCCTTCTTGTTCCTCATCTTTCTCCCCCTCTTCCTCTTCTCCCGCTGGGGTGATGGCGCCCATCCCTGAGCTCCTCCTTGGCCTCTCCCTCTGCTACGGTGACCACGTCGAGAACAACTTCTCGGAGCCCGTGAAACGATCAAGATGTTGTGGCTGCTGGCTTCGACGCCTGGATCCGCGGGTCGAGAAGTAGAGATCGAGGTGCCGCATGAGGCCACTTATGTCGCTGCTCCACGGAGGGAGGTGGTGATTGTGGCCTCCCACCACCTCGATGTTCGCGTGCTGGTGGTGGTCACCAACGGCACGCGGAGAGGGGCACAACGAGGAAGAGCCGATGTCGGTAGTAAATCGGCGCATCGCGATGAGGCTAGGCGGCGGGGGATGACGACGGAAGGCCTAATCGGTGCAGGGGGAGGGGGTACGAGAGGCGACGACGAATGATAATGGCGTTGGGGGTGCTTGATGTGATGATAATGATGGTGACAAATTGGGGCATGAGACGATTCGGCCCAGTGGCCAGACGGGCCAGGCAGGGAGAGAGGGGATGTCGGGATGAAGATGCCAATGATGGAGGAAGTGGTCGTGCTATGCGACAACCTTCACAGAGCGAGATTGATGGCGGCACAACAAGATCATCAGTGAGGCACGTGCGAGGAAGCCAAGCAAGAGATGCGGCTGGAGAAAGGCGTCGGGGGTAGGATCCCTTGGCCATCCGATTTGTAGGTCTGTTGGAGCGTGATCTTTTCTCAGGCTTGCTAAATTTTGACTTGAAGCATATAGAGACAGTTGAATATGCTCTAAGGTTGTGTTCGGTATAAGGAGTTCCCAACTCTTCTCCCTCGTGTTCCGCACGCACGCTTTTCAAACTGCTAGATGGTATATTTTTTGCAAAAGTTTCCATACGAAAGTTGTTTGAAAAAATCATATTAATCTTTTTTAAAAAAATAATAAATACTTAACTAATTATGTGCTAATGAATCGCTCCATTTTCCGTACGGAGAGAATGAGTTCCCAACTCACCCAAACAAACTCATCCTAAGTTGACTTCCTGCCTTGCCCATATCCTTCGTTCCATACGGATTGAGATCACCTGCGGTTGTAATGTAGACTGCAAATTTAGCAGTCCTTTCGTGGCCGTTAGATCAAAGAAAAACAGCTCAGATTCGGCCAGGACACTGTAGCCCGTTCACATAGAACTGTAGCGTACTGTAGCGTTGGCAGCTTGGTTGTGACGTGGCACAACTCTCTATCGTTCATCAGCTTGATCCGACGGTTGTGAATGGATGTGACTTCTTAACTTGCAGTCATTATAGAAACTGCACCGGATCTTGGTTCGTTCCATGCGTGCTTCGGCTTGCTCTGCCCAAGCTGCTACACTCGTGAGTCGTGAACAAATATGCGCTGCACTCTCTGCGAGCTGTAACGCCCTATATATACCTCGGAAGTTGGAAAAACACAACGCCTCACTCTCTGTATTCGCCGGTAGATCGCGCGTCGACAGTGCCCGAGCATGGCTGCGTGGGCAGGGCGAGCGCACACGACACTGGAACAGTGGAACGGCAAAAGCCCGACCACGTACGCAAACAACCAATGGCGCGGCGGAAAATCCAACCCAAACAACCCTCGCTCACGGGCGGCCTACGGAGCAAAACATACCGCCGAGACGAGGCGTCGCGTCTAACGGGCGCGGAGTAGACCGACGCGCGCCGCGAAAACGGCGTCGCTGCTGCGGCTGCTGCCGCGCGTGGCAACTGACACGGCTCGGCTCGGCTGGGTCCTGGGACGCCACGTGCGACGGCGGCGGTCCGAACTCGGCAACAAGCACCACCGATCGGCATCGCCGTCCGGCACAGGCAGTGGCCGTCGATCCTTTGGATTCCCAGGGGTGCAAAAAAAAAAAAAAAAAAGGAAAACGCTTGCCTGGTAGGGAATGGGAGCTGAAACTACAGTAGAAGACGAGTATTATTAATTAAGTACTCCCTCCGTTTTATATTATAAGTCAAGTGACATTTTTCCTAGTAAGTTTAACTAAGTTTAAGAAATATATATTAGTATTTTCAACCCAAAACAAATATATTATCAAAATATATTCAATGTTAGGTTAAATTAAACTAATTTAATATTTTAGATATTTTAGATTTTGCTAATTTTTTATTATAAACTCGGTTAAACTTAATAAAATTTAATTAATAAAAAGTACGATGAAATGGAAGGAGGGAGTAGCTTAATTGACTACGGTTGAGTGACTTCGATGGCAAGGTTAATTAACTGAACTTAGAAACTCTATCTAGACTGCTATGTGTACTAAAAATATCTTGTTTAGGTCAATTATTCCGGTATGAAAGCCATGGGTGTTATTACACTCCTCCAGAACCTTTAGTAGGAGTAGAACGGAGCACCATCAAACGCGTCGGGTTTGATTGCTCGTTTAACCAATTGAGCGTGGCGTGTGACCACCTGACTTTTAGTCAAGCAGGTTCTAGTCCAAAAGCGGTTAGACTGGACGATGACTCTTGACTATACAGAACGCTTTCTGTCACTGTACAAGCCGAGAAATTCAGCTGCAGAATTTATCATCGCAGCTATCCAGCCTAACTACAGTGTAAACTTGCCTTAACCACTGGACTAATCATAAAAAGAACAAGAACATACTAACAAACGTTGCTACAGTAGTACTGTTCTAGTACAAGATTAAGTGATAACCACTCCAATCACGAAATGAAGACAGTCGCATGACTAGAATTATAGCATCACGATCCTAACAACCGGTTTTTGTGATCTAATCCCTATGATTATGGACCGAACCGACTGAGCTGACTGCTACTGCAACCAACAGGTGATTGATTGCTTTGATTGATTACTAGATTCGGTGTGTGCAAGCGACACAAGAGATACAAAATTAGATACCACTAGTACAAGATTAGATGATGCTTCTTCTGATGGATTTGCTCAAAACTATCAAAAGTACCAATCAGGCAGGAATCCTCTACGTGATTCCTTGTTAATGAATTCTGACCAAGAAATGCGAAATGTGCTTCGAAAATGGACAATTCCACTCCATCACTAGCTCTGCTCACTTCACTTGGCATTTTGCTACTACTGTAATCCAAAGATCAATTTGATCCCTCGAGGCTCAAATTGCACAAGAATGCTGCGAATGACAGCAATTGGGGGGGGGGGGGGGGGGAGAAAAATGTTGAATAATTTTACCAACCGGAACAATGTCGCCGTCGCCGGCGGCGCCGCTATGACTTCCAGGCGTAGATCAGGAGGGAGAAGCCGTCGCCGCGCTGCATCTCGGCCTCCTCGGGGCTCGCCCAGTCCATGACGGTGGAGCCGCTGGCCCACGACGCCGTCGACGAGGCCACGGACGCCGACGAGGAGGAGCTCGCCTTGGCCAGCCGCCGGCCTCTCCCCTTCTTCCTCCTCTCGCTGCCGGTCTCGCTCCAGTCCTTTTGCCCCCACCGCGCGAAGTAGCCTCTCAAAATGCCGGCGGCGTCTCTCCTCGGGGCCTTGTCGGAGAGAGCCTTGGCGTGCTCTGACGCCTCCTCGCCGCCGCCGCCGCCGCCTCCGAGCTCGAACCGGAAGACGAACACCGCGTGCGCGTGCGCGTGCGCCGCGGCGTCCGTGGGGGGTGGCTCGCGTTGGGGGAAGAGCCAGTTGTGGAGGTCCCAGGAGAGCTGGACACGGTCGCCGCCGCCGAGGTCGACACGCTCGCTGCCGCGGAACTTCCAGCGCAACCGCCGGACGTGAAGCACGCGCTCCCCGTCGATGGAGACGGACAAGCCGACGTCCGCCCTGTCCTTCTCCCTGCTGCTGCTGCTGCTGCTCCTGTCCCTGCCACGGCCGCGGGACACGAGATCCACGGAGATCTCCCGCTCCTTGCCACGCACGGTCACCCAGCTCCGGTGCCCGCGGCCGCCGCGGCCGGCGTCGCGCATGGCGACGTGCTCGCGCCGGGAGAGCAGCACGGGGCGCGGGCCGGCGGGGCGCCTCGCCCGCGTCTTGCGGTAGGCCGCGTCTGGCAAATCCCCCGCGGCGAGGACCATCTCGCCGTCGACGACGACGGCGACGAAGAACCCAGAGGAAGGCTCGGGCGACCCGGACCCCGGGAAGCGCGCGCGGGTGAGGTCCCACGCCAGGTCGACGCGGCGGTCCCCGGCGGCGCGGAACCGCCTCGTCCCGCGCCGCCGCCAGAGGAGCCAGGGGCGGACGCGGAAGGCCAGGGTCTCCTCGTCGGTGTCCTCGTCGAAGTATATCCCCACCCCGGCCGCGGAGGAGGACGCCGGGGTGGCCGGGGACGAGAGGCGGAGCACGGCGCGGAGCGAGAGGCCGAGCGACGTGCGCGTCCATGACAGCGCGGCGAGGCCGAGGTGGGTCTCGTACACGGAGGTCGCCAGGCTGGGCCCAGCAGCCGTTGCTCCGGACGCCGCCGCCGCCGCCGCGGACGGTGCGCACCGGAAGCACGCTGCGATCGCGGACGGCATCGCGCCTGCCTCACCGGCGCGGCGAGGCGAGGGCGAGAACGAGATGCGTGTGCAGCTGTGCTCCCGTGCGGATCCAAGGAGGCGTGGGCGTGTGTCCGTGGGGGGGGGGGGGGGGGGGGGGGGGGGGGGGGGGGGGGTGGGGTGGGGGGTGGGGGGGACGTGGGACTAGTGCTGGACTCGTGCCTAGACCAGGGGTAGGGGTGAAAACAATCGGAATTGGTAGCATCCATTCGAAAATGATACTCGATTATATTTATCTTTTATAGATTACTCAGTGTAAACATCAATACAATGTAAAAAATAGAAAAAACAAAATTTATATATAAAAAAATGATAACAGTTGAAACGGTACCACTTCTATATAACGACGTTCGGTCGATCGAGAATTTCCGTGACTATTTTCACCACTAACAAAGGCTGTGACGGGTCATGGCGCTGGAATGTGGGGACGGGAAGGGGATGAAGCAGTGGACCCGGACCAACTGGCGGTGACAGGACCGGAAGAAATTTTCACAAGACCAAAGTCATGTACTTGCGTCCTGTTTTTTTTTCAAAAAATATAGGATGGGTGAAACTAAATTTGTAATATTCGTGTGAAGGTATTAAAATGTTGGTTTTAATATTTTTTAATAAAATGCTAACGAATATTTGTTTTTTAAAAAACGGTAGTGTTCAGAAGCTTGGGCTCCCATCGGTTACCCATATTACCTAATAAGTTAAAACAGCTTATTAGAAAATAAAAATTAATTTATAGTTTAAATTTTTATATATTTGTTTGTAGCAACTTAAAATTCAATGCTAAAAATACTTTAAAATCAACTTCAAAATCAAATCTGAAAATTCAAATTTTGACTTTTACTTTGACCTAAAAATCCAAACGATGGAGCTTTTGGAAAGCGCGGGCATGGTACTGCTACACCTTAGCTCGAAAGAACGGGTCGTAATAATCTATCACCCGCAATAATCCATTTTCATAGCAGAACATTTCTAATCCCTCTAGAAGAATTTGTAGGATTGCTATGACTATTATTGTTATAGCGATTGACATCTTAATAATTTTAAAAGAAAACCTCAAAATTTCAGCATCTATATCATGTGATGCACGAAGGCAGTGTCAGTCTTTCTCGAACTGTGATCTAAATTTGGTGGCAAAAGTTTATTGCCTTTTCCTCCATTTCTGACTATCTAAAACCCTAATTTTCTTCCTACAAAATGTTGGTAAAATTAGTATCCAATAGGCCACTAGAGTGGACCAGCAAATCAGCTGTGCAGCTGTAAAAGTTCATTTTTCTTCCATCCTCCAACTCCAAATGCCTAGCCTTTACATGAGATAGTAAGTAGCTTTCTTGCTGGACGAATGTAGGGGTCACTTGGCATGTGATCGCCATGTAGCCGGCTTTTCCCCCTAAGCTTTAAGCTGAAGGTCAGGTTAAAACATGAATATCCGCCTCTTTTCGTCAGCTTATTGTCTTAATTACAGGAGTAGCTACAACCAAAAACAAATTTTAGAGTTGATTTTAGACTTGCTTTATCACAATCTATTTATCCGTATTAACTTTTAACCGTTAAGTGAAATATTAAATTTTAAGTGACTTCGTGATAGTCTTTTGCAGTTTTCACAATAATATAATATAAATATTTATTCGTAGCTTAAAAAATCAGATATATGTTGTTATAGTACAAGATTAAGAGGACGTGACTGCTTGCCTGGTCGGTCAAATACGAAATTACCACGCCGGCACGGCACGGGTTGCCTGGTCGTTTTCGAGGGTCACGCGAGCCTCACGCTAGCCGCCGGAGCTGGATATTTTTGGTCGGAGAATGACCTGGTCAGCAAAAAAAACATTTTCAAGTGATAGCGGGTAAGGTCAACGGGAGAAGAGGACAGGTCAAGTAATAGCGGCTTTGCTTAAGCTGAAGCAGCCAATTTTATATTTTTAGAATTTAATTTAGAGTTACTTTAAAGTATTTCTTACTCAGCCTTAACTTTTAATTAGCACAGCTCCAGTTCCACCTCTCCTAAAACCTAGAACCTAGAACATAGTTAAATAGTTTCAATTTCACCTTTAATGAGAGCGGAGCTAGCTGGAGCGCTCTCACAAAATGATCTAGAGATGTGTAACTAGGTTTATGTACCTATACAACTCCACTCTAAACTTAATTTATGAAACTAAATTTAGGAGTTACAAAATAAAATAAAGTAAAAGTGTTATTTTTTTTATTGGTTACGTGCCTTTCGCTTATTCTAAGCCGCAGCAAAATATTTTCGAGTAGGCTGCTAAGATTGACTGGTAAATTTTATTGGGCCCAAGTGAAAAAACCAACATGGTTGGCTGAAGCCAAAGACCCTAAACGTTGTATTTGATTCAATGTTGATCGTCAAACGGGGTCTCCGTCTATTTTGAGCGTGTGCTAGGAGGTTAGCAAAAACTATCTGGGGAGTCATGTATACATATATATGTTGTCATGTTCCATGTAAATAAAAATAAATTGATCACACGACAGTCAAGCAAATGATTAATTTGTCATGGTTATGAGTGGGTATAATTGGCCGAAATCGAAAAACCGAACCAAACCAATCGTGACCGAAAAGTCCAGCCCTAAATTTAGGCATCAACTCGTACTGTCCAAATTTGTAGTGTGTTTGGAAGTGAGTTTGTATGCCTTTTTACAAATACATTTTACATAGAAGTTTCCTTACAAAATCAAATAAATTCAACTCATTTTTTAAGTTTTTAATAATTAACACTTAATTATTTACATGCTAATGACTCATTTTATTTTTACGTGCAGTGCCGATCCTAGGGCAGGGCGGACGGTGCGGTGGCCCTGACCCCCGGACCCAGGGCCCCTAGCCGTGTATTTATCCAGATTTGTAATACTAGAATATATCACAGCTAGTACTATATTACTATATTGTAGGACACTAGGAGTATCTTATTCCATGCACCTCAAAGTTATCATTGCAAATTCACCGTTTACTCTATGCAAGCTCTTAAATAATCAAGAGGGCTAGCCTTTCTAATACCTGTCAAGGTACTCAACAGATAAAACGGGAATAAATCGTGGATCATGAATTGCATATCCTACCACAATTTTTAATATAGCAAAAATTTGAGTAGAAGGGTAGGCAGTTCACTTACATTCTTGAATATTACATGCTAATGACTTATTTTGTTTTTACATGCAGTGCCGGTTCTAGGGCAGGGCGAACAGTGCGGTGGCCTTAGGCCCCCGGACCTCAGGGGCCCCTAACCGTGTATTTATACGCTGCCTAGCCTGTACAGCCAAATATACAAGAACAAGCCTGTTAACATTAACCAGTAGGTGCCTACTAGCTGCGCCATTACTAATGTGAGCACGAAATACGAAAATATCAGTGCCGTTAGTTAATTCATCTCAAAGCCATTGGTCTCTCATCTGCTATCATTAATTAATCTCATCATGTAGCTTCTATGGCTAAATACCACCCTGAAATCTTGAATACATAAACCTTAGTTAGTTATGACATATTAGTATCTCTGCAGCACAATCTTCTTAGTTGACTTATTCCTTCTATAGTCTTGCACTATTTTTCAACCGATAGCGTCCTTTTAAATTTCTTCCACCCATACCAGATATTATATACCTGAGTTTGGTTCTATTGACCTAATTTTTATATTATACTTCTGTTTGCTATTAAATTATCACCTGACATTAGTTCACGTTTAAACATATTTCATATTTAAAATAAGCTGTAGTGAAATCTGATAGGGGTGCTCACAATTACAACTAATTGTTTTTTATGGTACAAAACATATCCATCAACAATGAGACAGGTGTGTACGTGAGCGCGAAATGAGACAGGTGTGTACGTGCGCGCGCTCGTAGGATCTCTATTTTTGTTTCACCCTAGCTCCAAAAATTTCAGGACGGGCCCTGTTTACGTGGCACTAAAAAGATAAACCAAACTGCCAAATTAATGGTTAATTCGGTTGTTTGTCTCGGTTAACCAAAATACTACACAAAGCCACAGTATCTTGGTATTGCTATGATGCCACACTATCTTGGTATTGCTATGATGCTAGCTTCGCGCCTTGGTGTGTTATATATTGTGTTATTATCTTGTAGTGTTTTACTATTGCTCTAACTTCTAAGAGAGGGGAAGTGCTTCCAACATTTAATTTAAATTTGTCCAATTTTTTATCTACTTAAACCATAAACTATTCTGTCTTCAAATTTGGATAACCAAAATTTTGAAAAGACCAAACCAAATTGTTTTGTCTTACCGAATACTCGTAACTATTCAAGTATCGTTACGATGGATTTGGATCAGGTGTAGTCGAACGTAAATAACTTGTGCAGTCCATTGGATTTAGATCCGGATCCAATGGTCAACATACGTTTGTAGCCCATATAGCAAAAATCGTTGGGTACTTTTATATAACTAACGATCTGATCATATAAACTAGTACCGAGAGTAGTTACTCCCTTCCTTAGTGGATCAGGTTAATCAAGGGGATCCAATAACCAGACTGTTCTACAATTTTTTAGTTGACGTTCTGCAAAATTTTCCAATTGATCGGCTGGCGTATACTTTCTGCTGGCCCTGAGTAGAAGATATTATACTGAGTTGAGCAGTATATAGGATCAGATAATCATACGAGGCAAAAACTCCGTGCTAGAAGCTGGTTTTGCATGCAGCCGGTAATTAGTTGATTCATTCAATAATAAACTATTTAGTTAATTCTTTAATTGTTTAATGGATTATTTGCTTACTCCACTAACCCTATCCGCTAAGGAGAGGGAGTAACTACTCCCGGTAAGTAGGAAATAGGTGTCCTATACATACATATACATACACACACATATATATATAGACATACTATAACACACCCTAGGTGTATTATAGCTAAAACAAGCATGGGTAGTAAATTTTTTACAATGAATACAATCATCATCAAATATCTCTATTAATTCTATTAGTAATTTTTTACTATGAGATACATATGGAATTTATTAGTAAATTTTTTACTACAAGGTATTTTACCCATATTGAACCTATTAGTATTTTTTAACTATGAGATATCTATGGTGTCTATTAGTAAAATTTTTACTACGAGGTATTTTATAATGATATTTAATAATAAAAATTTAACTATGTGAGTGGTGTGTTTTATTTATAACAAGCACTGAGCTTGTTTTAGCGCATCCCTATATATATATAGCAAAACTATTCTACACCCGGGGTATAGAATAGTTATTCTATACCCCCTTCCTCCCATAGGCCAAGCCCACCTCCCACTCCTTCCCAAGGCCCAAAACCCACCTCTCAACTCGATCAAAGACTGGTCAAAGCATCTTCCCGCGGTCAAACCCAATCTTTATTTCCCCCACCACCCACCTCCTCTCAGCTCTCGTCTTATAAGAGTGATGCAGTAACGCGGCGACCATTGTGCAATAATACCGTGTTTTAATTGCAGTAACAACACTAAAATATAGTCATGACGGATCTACTTTTGATAAGTACTTTTTCTAGTATCTTGGTACAAACGATTTTAAGAAAATGTACATGATGTGATAGATATTGCTTTTCGAAGATTGTTTTTTTAAATATAATGCTCCACTAGCAGCAATGTTGTTACTGTTGCATGTTTTGTGTTACTACATTCACATCATATCATTACTGCAAGATGTATTAACGACTATAAATCCACTAAGTAAGGGCTGGTGCATTCTCCTCTCTATAAAATATGGTTTTATTAAGATGATTAGTTTTTTTATGGAGATCGATTTCCTTCATAATGCGTGGGAGAGATCTTGTATGCAGCTCAACGGAGTTACTGTTACTATTGTATTGCACGTTATTGCAATTCCATTATGACTTTACTGCAACTTGTCTTGCACGTTCTGCAAGTTCATTGTTATTTTACTGCAAGAGTGCAGTAACGACTATAGTAACGACTATAAGTTTTGCAGTAAATAGGTTGTTACTATAATTGCTAATATGTATCTTTGTGTATACAAAGAAAAGTACTTTTTGCATTTTTAGTAACATGTGACCATGCACATACACTTTTTAGCACTTACTGCATATGGGGATTAAATGATAGTGTATCTCATTTTGCTCTATTACTATGTTTATTTTGCAATGTTACTATAACATTTTGCAATGTTACAATAACGACATGATAGAATTGCACTAACACGGAATAGATAAATAGTAATAGTGGTTCTACAGTATTACTGCTCGTGGAGACTTAAAACTTCAAAAAAACCAATCTTTGGAGAGCATTATATCTTAGATTATAGGCTATTTTTTAAAACCGTTTTCACCATGATACTATGCTTAGCAAAAGTAGATCATCATGACTATATTTTAACTATATTTAACATTGTTGTGGTGTTACTGCATCGTTCCTACCAACACAATAGGATTGTAGTGATAACATGATGGGATTGCAGTAATACGAAACAGACTGTAGTAACGGCAGTGCTACAGTAGAACTATTGGTGGAGAGTTAAACTTCAAAACACCCAACCTTTAGATAACATTATCTCTCAGGCCATGTACTATTCTTTTAAACCGTTTGCAACATTATACTAGAAAACAAATGCTTATCAAAAGTAGATCGGTCATGACTATATTTTAACAATATTTTAACGTCGTTATTGCAAGTAAGCTATGATTTTACTGCACATTGACCGTCGTGTTACTACGTTCATGTGAGATGAGAGCTGAGAAGATGTGAGTGGTGAGGGAAGTCAACACGCGGGTTGACTGAGGTTTGACCGGTATGGGGGCTCGTTGATCGGACTTTGACTGGGGTGGGAGGTGGGTTTTGGGCCTTAGGGGGATGGGGAAATGGGTTTAGCCCTTGGGAGGGAGGGGGTATAGAATAGCTTCTATACCCCAAGTGTAGAATAGTCTCTCCCTATTCTACACTCGTATATACACACACACACACATACATACATACACACACATGTATATATAGGGCAAGACTATTCTACACCTCCCTTTAGTATAATTATTATATACCTCCTCCTTCTCTATCCCCTCTCCCTCCCAGCGCCCTCCACCCCCTTCTCATTTTTCCTTTTTTCGCTCCCCTCTTCCTCCCGGCGCCCTCCTCCCCTTCTCCTTTTTCTTTTTTTCGCTCTCTCCCCTCCCGGCCCCCTCCCTCCCGTGCCCGCCCTCCATCCTCTCTCCCCTCCCGGCCCCCTCCCTCCATCCCCTCCCGCCCTACTCCCCTTCTCCTTTTTCTTTTTTTCACTCCCCTCTTCCTCCCGGTGCCCTCCTCCCCTTCTCATTTTTTCTTTTTTTCGCTCTCTGCCCTCCCGGCCTTCTCCCTCCATCCCCTCCCGCTTCTCTTTTTTTCGCTTTTTTTCTCTCCATTCCTCCATCCCCTCTCCCCTATCGGCCCCTCCCTCCTGTGCCCGCCCTCCATCCTAACCAATTCACCCTACGACACTATATGAATAGATATCATTATATGTTTGCTTTGTATATCTGTTCAAATTTTCTGAGAACAAATCAATTATGTTACTGTAGGAATCATACCTTATTATTATGATTCGGTAGTAATGTTATCGAAGAAGTGTAGTAACATAGTACGTTACTGTAAAACTTATAGTCTATTACTGCACTTCCAACAGTAACATCATGATGAAAATTACAGTAACAGAGAACGTGTAACAGTAACAGCGGTATTACTACTTGTGTAGATCTAAAACCTTTAAATCTTAATCTCTAGAAAGTAATATCTCTCAAATCCTATTTTGTTTTCTAAGCCGTTTGCACCATAATGTTCATAAAAAAATGTTTAACGAAACTAGATCATCATGACTACTTTTTTTTGACGTCATTACTACGGAAACCAATCGTGTTGCTACACATTGACCATCGTGTTACTACACCGTTTCTGCGAGACGAGAACTGAAAAGAGGTAAGTCTCTATCTTTAGAGAGCAATATCTCTCACATCATATCTTATTTTTCTAATCCGTTTACATCATAATGTTCGTGAAAAAAATACTTAACGAAACTAGATCCATCATGACTTTTGACGTCGTTATTGTGAAAGAAATCTTGTTACTGCACGATGACCGTTGTGTTACTACGCCGTTCTTACGAGACGAGAACTGAATTACTCCACAAAATGGAAGTGTTACTACATGACTATTAGATGTTACCATATGTTTATGTAGTAACACTATCCAAGAATTGTAGTAATACACTTTGTTACTGCAAAACTTAGTCTTTACTGCAATCTTATAATAACGTTGTGATGAGATTGTAGTAATGTACAGTAGACAATAGTAATAAATAATGCTATAGTATTACTACTTGTGGAGAGTTAAATTTCAAAAAGACCAACTTTCGAAGAATAATATCTCTCACGTGATATATGTTTTTTAGACCGTTTGTACCATGATACTAGAAAAAAATGCTTATCAAAAGTAGATCCGTCATGACTATATTTCAACTATATTTGAGTTGCGTTACTGCATGTAAGATACAATATTACTGCACAATGGTCATCGCGTTACTGCACTATTCCACGAGACGAGAACTGAGAAGAGGTGGGTGGTGGGGGGGAGTTAATAGGCGGTTTGACTAGGGTTTGACTGACGTGGGGTGCTTTGACCGACCTTTGACTGAGGTGGGTTTAGCCCTTAGGAGGGAGGGGTATAGAATAGCTATTCTATACTCCGGCTGTAGAATAGTTTTGCTATATATATATACATACATACATACATATACATACATATATATACACACACACATATATACATGTATACATATACATATATATACATACACATACGTATATATACATATATGGCTCCTCCTATGTGCCTTTGACTAGCAGGACTGAAAAAACGGAGGAATAGAAAAAACACATGATTCTGAAAGGAATACAGATGCAAAATAAACGATTGCAAAATACAAGAAAAACACACGAATGACCGTTTGATTGGACCGCAGGAAAAACGTAGGAATCAGATGAGAGAGATAGACTCAAATAAAATTTTCCAAGAGGTTAAAGCTCTTGCTAAATTTCCTCCAAAATCTACGTGTAATGAGTCATTCCATAGGAATTTCATAGGATTTGAAAATGTTCAATCCTTTAAATCAAAGGGTCAAATAGGAAAATTTTCTATAGGATTTTAAATCCTATGAAATTCGTACATAAATCCTATCCTTTGATTTAAAAGTCTCCTGGCAGTTTCTATTGAAACCGCAGGGGATCCCAATCCCGTTACGATACACTGCTGCATTCGTACCGAAGAGAACAGTGGAAGCCGGTCGACTGAAAACTCTCTACCGATGCAACAAAGTGCTTCTCCGGAGAAGACGACGGTGACGGGTGACCGACGGCGCGGGTGCAGTGAGCTTGAGCTGAGCCATCGAGTCGGCAGCCGACGGGGCACGCGAACCATCCGCATCTCGCGGCGACAAGATCGAGGCCGTACCTCTGCACTGCAGGTGCAGGTAGGCTGGCTCGCTGTCTGTAAGCCACTGCACAGGACGCCGCGAAATAATGCGACGAGCTGCCCTCCCCGCTGCCCGGCTGCTGCAAAGATGCATGGCACCTTCTTCTCTTCTTGACCAGTGTGAAGACTGAAGGCCATGGCTAGGACTGACCGACTGATCAGCAATCACTTGTTTTGAAGGAACAGGGATGGCAATATGTGGCATATGGTACACCAGGAAGCCAATGCAACATGTGCTGCTGCTGCTTCTGCCCGTGTGTGATGTGAGCACCTTACCTGCTACCAGTTTCACTTGCTAGCACAGCACAGCACTAGCGATGTATAGCAGCAGTACGAGAAGGTGAGGTGAGCGACCGTGCGAGACTTCCACTGGGAATCTGTGAGAGGGGCAATGCGCCAATGCCATGTGGGAAAGGAGACACGGAACTGGGACAAAATCTAGTGTGCAGTGCCAAATGTTGTGATTGTTTTGTGCCTGCCGGGTTCCCATTTGGAGGGTGGGAGATTGTTCCCTAAACAATCTAGCTTTTCGTTTAGATTCTGAGAAACTGTGGAAGAATCAGAAATTCCCCAAACAATCTAGCTTTTCGTTTAGAATATAAGAGACTGTAGTTGTAGAATCCAGAAAATAAACTAGAAACTAGAAACTCAAAATGTTTCTCAGAATCTTAAACTCCCCTAAAATCTGAGAGTGCCAGTCCTCGTACTTTCACAGTCTCAAACTATACTCCCTCCATTTCATATTATAAATCGCTTTGATTTTTTTCTAATTAAATTTCTTTTGGTTTCATCAAATTTATAGAAAAAGTTAACAATATCTATAACAATAAATTAGTTTCATTACATGTAATGTTGAATATATTTTGATAATATGTTTATTTTATGTAGAGCATATTACTCTATTCTTTTTATGGATTCAGTCAAACACAAAAAAAAAATAACTACGAAAAAACTTAAAGCGACTTACAACATAGAACAGTGGGAGTAGTAATAAACAGTGGGAGTAGTAATTTAGTATTGAATGTGACTAATACTAGTACTACAAGAGTAGAGTATGAGTGAACAGAATATAATTTATAGTA
Source organism: Oryza punctata (assembly GCA_000573905.2). Classification (NCBI taxonomy): domain Eukaryota; kingdom Viridiplantae; phylum Streptophyta; class Magnoliopsida; order Poales; family Poaceae; genus Oryza; species Oryza punctata. The sequence continues at coordinate 22,742,896 of CM002495.2, read as the reverse complement.
CTACGAGAGTAGAGTATGAGTGAACAGAATTATCCTAATTTATAGTAGTAGAATGCATTCTATGTTCTAATTTATAGGTTGTTATATTTTGAGAAAGAGAATGGACATACCTATTTATATTAATAGTTGGGTTTAATCTTATTCTAGATTTATTTATCTTAAAATAGAGGGAGTACATCTTAATATTAAAAAGAGAGAGAAAATAATACATCTTAAAAGCCCCCCTTTCACAAAACCCTTGTTATAGACCGAAGTTTTACTATTTGTTTCATTAAATACCATATTTGAGATAAAAAAATCATAAAACACAAGTACAACCTTATATCATTTATTTAACTAATATATTTTAACGATTGCCATGTTGTTATCTATTAGGATTATTCAAGTTTTGTAAGTGCAAAATTGAGAATACAGGAAAAGGTAGAAAATGCATGTGTACTTAAGAGTCAACTAATGTGAATTCATATAAAACAATCATATATAATAATCAAATATGAGTATTTTATATAAATATAAGGTTTTAAAAATATTTTGTTTTAAATATAAGGTTTCTCGAAATATATCACAATAACCGAGGTTTATGTTATAAATGCCCCAATACCTAAGGTTTTGTGAAATTCCGTAATTTGCTTCTGGAAATCTGCAAGTGTGAACTTTGAAGATGGATGCTAGTATGCTATCTAACTGCTTTACCAAAGAGCCAATAAGATGAGTCATTTTTATAGTCGGTAGCTGCTGATGAATAAACCTATACAGAATGAAATATCCCCTAAAATAGGGGTACACAAATAAAGGACATGGGGGTGTCTGTTCTTCTAAGCAAGGGAGAAGAGGTAGCAAACAACATAGCTACACATGCCTTTCTCAGCCAATTTCCATGCTTTTGAAGCTATACCTAAAAAAACCCATCCAATGCAATAATAGCATTGAGTCTCACAAATATAGAGCATATCCAAGCAAAATTTCAAGATGACATCTCTTCAAACTTTTTTCTAGCTTCAAAAATGGGGAAAGAAAAAGACAAGATAAGAAGGCGATTGAATGATCATTCTGAAACCAGCCTCCACCACAGAACTAAGAAAACTGAAATTGCATCCTTCAGAGGTCCCCCAAGGTGCTGAAAGCCTGAAATATGTATAACAAAAAAATGAAAAAAAACTGGCTTATTAATATGCAATTCAGTAATAGACATTCTTGCAATTATAGAATTGTTTCTTTTACTAGCTGCCACATACTCTTTCCATCCCACAATATAGCAATGTACTAGATGTGACACATCCTAGCATTACAAATCTGGACATGCTTATCCAGATTCCTAGTACTACAAATCTGAATATGCTTATCCAGATTCGTAATACTAGGATGTGTCTCACCCAGTACTAGATTACTATATTGTGGGACGTAGGGAGTATCTTATTCCATGCACCTCAAAGTTATCGTTGCAAATTCACCATTTACTCTTAAATAATCAAGAGGGCTATAGGCTTTCTATTACCTGTCAAGGTACTCAATAGATAAAATGGTAATAAATCGTGGACCATGAATTGCACATCCTACCGCATTTTTTAATATAGCAAAAATTTGAGTAGAAGGGTAGGCAGTTCACTTACATTCTTGAATATTATATTTGAACCACATCTTCATCACCACTTGAATAAAAGAGAGCTAACTTTTATTTTCTCGTAACCATTCAACAAAATTGTCCAAAATTAGAGGCCAAGCAAGGTCTGAATCGTAATTGTCAAGTGATGGGAAGTTTATCTGCAGTAAAAAACGATAACACATAATCAGCAATGACGAAAAAGAAATGTGTAAATTTGGTACGAGACTAGTAAGTTTTAACCTCCTGGAAAATTAATTTAGGGAACAAAATAAGATGGTTTGAAACATGACCTCATTGCAGAAACGAAGAAAGCCCATCCACTGGTCCATGTTTATCACCTTGTATTCACTTTGGTGCTACAGAGTTTCAAAACGTTAAGCTGTTAACCAATAAAAGTCCCACAGAAGAAAGGGACCTACCTAATGAACCAAAAGTATAATCAATCAATACCTTGAGGTAGTTAACAAGTTTGTCAACCTGGGGGCGAAACTGCAACCCCAACACTAGATTCAGCAGCTCACATGCAACTGGTATTTCTATACACTTCTTCTTATCCTCTGGCCAAACATAACCAACGATAAGTTTTCTATGAAATGAAAATCAGTAGAGTAATATATCAAGCAATAATACCTGTTAGGCAATAACGAAAAGCATATGGATAGAAATCCTGGAAATTTGATGGCCTTGTAACCTGGATTTGAAAAACAGATATCACATTCAGTTACAATATAACTAAACTCATCATCACTTATAATGACATAATTATTTTAATAGAATCACAAGTTGCAACGTTGGTTATGTATGCATAGGACAGTGTTCCCTAGCGATGGCACGATAAAATTGCGAGCCTTTGCTACTGAGATCCTATCCCAGAAAACTCTATATAGGACTAACCACTGGTAAAATATAGCACCTTCAAATATAATTCAGTATCCATTAATATATTTGAAGTGAACAAAAACTCACTTCTTGCACCAGTTCTGGAAATGCTTTCTTCAATTTGTTGATAGTATCAGCTCGGAGAGCTTTCAACCCTGACCGCCATTCATCCTGAAAACAGAGTACCGCCAGTCAACTCAAAAGGACAGTGTGATATTACACTACTCGTAAATATTGGACTGTAACAACTAAAACACCGCAGAAACAGTGCATACCAAAGTGAAATACCCTTGCTTTTCGCACCCCATTTTCCTGATAAAAAAATATGACTTTTTGTTAGATATGTCAACCAAAGGGTTAGCATTTATTGAACTCTATAAAACAATGGCATACCATGCTAACATCAGAATCCGGACATCTGTATGAGGAACTTCAAGGTGAGAACAGAGTGTTTCGATGCCTTCTGGACTGTTGAAATGGACAAAACCACAACTTACTGAGCGTTCAGTTCATAAGTGATTTCATCAGAGCAGGAAACAAACTATGTATAGGCATAAAAATTGACAGAATAAAGTCGATATAATTAAGCCATTTAAACAAAACCTTCAATCAAATAGTATCTATCAAGTACAATAAAAAGCTTGAAGCATGAGCTCAGGTAAAAGTGACAATCATTAATATGACAAGCAGTCAGAGCTACAAATATATTTGGAAGAGAAAAACAAGCATCCTTGTTAGCTGGAGTTTGATTTCAATTGTTAAGAGTTCCGCAGCATATGTACTAAAGAATGTACCCATCATCGTGTTGAGTATGTAATATTGTCAGGGAATTATTAGCGACATAAAAGACTTTATGTGTGCTGGGTGCCACGCCAATTCCCCAAATTCCCAAACTATGCGATATTAGTTGGTACGTGTAACTTATGGTTCTACTCATTGTAACCACCTAACCATTATAATTAGAGTCATCATGTGTCACAGTATATATTCTAGTTGAACTTGAAATTTGAAACCATTTTGTAGAATGTTATGTCTGCCAATCAGCATCGCACAACATTTTTTGTACTTAGCTGTCAAAATGCAGCAGTATCAGCAGTAGAGGACATTAAGATTGAAAATACTAGTTCAGCATTTTAACAAAATTAGTAGATCATAAAAGATAGCGCATCTACATGACAGAAGAAGGCCGTGATGAGCAGCAAAAAATAATGCTGGCAAAAGAGCAAACATGGGTAAAAAACATACTCAATCATGCCCGATGAGCTGTCAGCATAGGTGTAGAAAAGTTGGTCGATCCGTTCAATTTCCTTTGAAACTCCCCTAGCTGCACCTGATATGATAATGAAAGCGCGTTAACCTAAACAGACATGTTTGCTGAAGATCACTGCATATCTCTATCTTTTAATGGTACGAAGATAACACACACCATATATTATTATTACGGAACTTGCGAGAACAAAAGATATGCACGCATTCGGTAATTATATTATTTCATAATAATAACCTTTAAAAGAAACAAAATCAGGGAAACAAACAACAGTTTGACATATATCATTTAGCTGAATAACATTACAACTGCTGCAAGATTTAATTAATCAAGTAGGAAGGTACATAAAAATGCTGCCGATTCACATGCATATGCAAGCATCAGTGAAACCCAGAGTTTAAAAATACGTCAATCCAAAACAGTCTGTAAAGGTAAGACTGACAAACATAATAATTCTGAAATATCCAAGACGATATGTGTTCACACATGTTTGTGTAGGAAGATATCCAGCCACACCCACAGCTACATTATTACACCCAAGATGGATAAATACAAACAAGTAGATGAGTAATAACAGAAAGAAAAGGAATCAGTTCATCTCACCACATTGTGCTTTCCTGCTGGTCAGGTTTGTACTGACTCCTTTTCTTTTTCTGTTTTGTTTTTCATTTACTTGTACATCACCTAAATATAACCGTTTCTTTAGTATTCATTCAAGTATGTATACCCTCAGAAAGAGAACAAGGGATTTCCTATGCTCATGCATTTGAAAAACAGAAATTACAACAAGCATTTCAACCCATAAAATGCATAAATCAAAACCAGTTAAGACGCAATTAGAGCCAACGGCAAATTTACCAGGAACTTCCACTAACACATGATTGCACGGATAACTTCCCAACCGGTCAAAACAGGCTTTTAAAGTAACATCATAGCATTGAAAAATCTCTTTTTTATTGGTAGCCTCTTCCAATCTTCAATTGGCGTCACAACTAATCACCGATATCAGTGTTCATCTCCTTTAACTTATTATTTAGGGCTAGCTTCTTCAGCTAGAACAAAGTTTTTGCAGTTTGTTTTACCTCATAACTCTTGAAGTGGTTCACATATATGATCTAATAACCCTAAACCCCTAAAAAACTAACGTAATTGTAATTTTGCATCATGCAAACAGAACGCGGACCATAATATTAAACAGCTCGATCTAGGCTTGTTTACAAACAGGTTGAGAGCAACGGCAAATTTTATCAAGTTCACTACAAACATAAATCCGTTAACCCAGGAACAAGCCTACTGCGAATTCCACACCCCCAATCTACACCCGACCCCATACAATCTCGTACACGCGATCCAAACCCCAACAGACCAATCCGTCATCAATCAACACGCCATCAACGCAGCACAAAACCAGCGGCAAGGCAGGGCAGGACAGAGTCCATCCATCATCAACTCGAGATTGGATCTTCCCCCGAGAGGAAGAGCACCGACCGACCAAATCTCGCAGGCAAAGCAATCGGGCCCCGGGCCCGACCCGACAGCCCGATCATCTCAACTAATAATACGAAAGAAAAAAAAGGGGGGAAACGGAGGGATCCAGAGCGGAGGGCGGAGGACGTTACCGGCGGTGGCCGCCGCCGCGGCGGACGACGACGACTTCTTCGAGGAGCGCCTCATGGCGGCGCCGCGCCGCGCCCCTCTGATACGCAGTTGGATCCCCCCCTCCCGGAGCCCTTCCCGCCGCAGCCGACTCCGCCTCCGCCTCCGCCGCCGCGCGGGTGGAACGCGCAGGCTTCGCCGAGCTCTCGGCTTCGGTTGCGAGTTTCGAGTTGGCTGTCGAGCAGGGGAGAGGAGAGGCGGAGGTGTGGGCGCAAGTGGAGCCCCTCGATTCTTATAGGATTCGGCCCGGGGGCAGGAAGGGCAGGGCCCCACGTGCGGGCCTGGCCACGACGATACCTGTGGGCCCCACTGCCCCCTTGGTTTTCCTGGATTTGGTTTTCGGGATGTCGAGAAATCGGATTCCTTTTTCACTTTGGGTAGCTGACCGGTCTTGTAACATACGTACTGTACTACTTACATTAAAAGAAACGCGTTGACTATACTTGGAATGTCAAGAGGTCCGGATTTGTATGTGTATTTTTGGAGCATTCGTTTTTCTAATCTAAGTCACTAAATAGTTTGGTTTAGATTATCAAGTCAGTTAGTCTCTCCGTTCTATAATTCTTAACGTTAACAATAACACGTTCTGTAAAATATATCTTTGATTTTATTTTTCTATTTAATATATATAATAAATAAATATATGTTTATTTTTATAGTATTTTGAAAGCAAATCTATAAATTCTAGTTCCTTTAAATTAAATGTTTTAAATTAAATATTTTTAAAGTTATTAATAGTCAAATTAAATTAAATATTTTTGAAGTTATTAATAGTCAAAGTTACAAAAGTTTAATCCCAATCATATCCAAAACATTAAGAATTATGGAATCGAAGGAAGTATCTATTTAACTATAGAATAAATTAAAAATAAATTTAATAAATAACTTAAGATAAATAGTGTAAGCAATGTACTGTAAAAAGAATTTTTTTTTACTTGTTTTAAGGGAGTTGAGGGTTTAACCCATCACCTTATAGCTACAAATACCAAAACTCGTTGGCTGTGTGTTAGTCTTATGACAGATACTGGAGATATAAATTATTTCCATTATTAAAAAAAGTAATTATATTTGTTAAAGCACGGAACACATAATCCGTTTCAGTAATCCAATGAATGAATAATCTGAAAAGAACACGACAAGTATCAGCTGAATTCAAAGTTCGGATCTCAAATCGACCTAAACGTAAGCCAGCAGGCCAGAGTCCAGACAATCGTCGGCTGCTGGCTGCTGCACGCGAGGGGCAAAAACCAGCGGCAAAACAGAATTCTCCAACAGGGGGACAACCTGTACGTGACTTGGAAGAAGCAGCAACGCAAACCTTGACTTTCTTTCAGACGTGTTCTGTTGTAGCACCCAGAGCTGAAAAGCGAACACGTATCCAGTGCGGATACGTGACGTTGCCGAGTGGACCAGTGCCAACTTTGTTGTTGACTGCGATATTTTCTTTTCAAGATCTCCTCGACTTCTCTTGACCAAATATTTTAAGGCCTTTTGGCCACAAGGCACAGCAAAACAGACTCCATAATTGAGAAGCGGCAGCATGTGAACACAACACGAAAGGAGAAGTCCAGTGCAGGCTCAAAGGGAGTCCTGTTGCTGTCCCCAAACTGGAGATAAATAAACGCTCATTTCCCCTATATGTATGCACGACAGCATCATGTGTCTGTAATCTGTACATGTGAAATTGATGCTACCTTCTTTTTTACAATTGGTATGCAACCACATATAATAGAGTATAATTGCAGAAAAGCATATCTGCCAAAAACTCCCACCTTTTCTATGGGAGAAAAGGAGAATTGAGCCAAGAAATACGGAACGGATCGACTTATTAGATGGCTACTGCAGAGTCAGGGTTCGCGCGATTTAGGCGAACTGTGCCAAGAATGTATTCAGGCAGCTCTTTCTCTTCCTTTGCCTGAAAACATATAACATATTAGCACTCCTGGTGTTACAGTCACATCAGCACCACTGACCCAATAAACACAAAAAAGTACGAGTACACTTTTTTATTAGAGAGCGTGAACATTGTTATTTGAGTTTACTCCTGAACAAAATTTGCGTCTAACGTTTTTAAGCAAAGAGTGGAACTGAAAGGCTAGGCATATGCCAAATAGGGAACTGAACGTGAAGATTAGCCTTAAAAAGGGGTTTGCAGTGAGATACGTTGTAAAGCACAAGCTAGTGTCCACTAATAATGTTGTGCAGGGCCGCAGGGGTGGGCGTAATCGACTTAAACCGAGGAACCGAGAACGAATATTTTGGTCAACACTTCTAACTAACTGAGTACAGGTAATTTGGCCATTGGTCTTTGAAAGAATTGACCAAAGTAACCAAATTGTTATTTGCAAGCCAATTAGGAACTATGTCTGAACAATAATGTTAAGTTGTAACTGCTATCTTGGTGACTTGGGTGTTATATATTGTGCTGTTATCTTGTGTTTCTTCTACCATCAAAACATGTCCTAAACCAAAGGGAAGTGCTTCCAAAATTTATGTGATTACTTTGATTTTTTGGATCTCCTGAAATTGGTCATTTACTTCGATCATGACCGAAGACTGAACCGAAATGACCGAAACCAAATAGTTCGTGTCAACGACTATACCCAAAGACGGTATTTGTAGAGTATGGGGATCGTTGGAACCAGGGTATACACGAGATTTGATCAAACAACCAAGAAACAAGGATTTATAATGGTTCATGCTATTTGTAAGGTAATAGCCCTAATCCAGTTTATATGAATATATGGATGATAATAGAACACAGTACAATGGGGAATAGGACAACTAGATGAATCCATCGACTAGAAGCTGTCGAGAACGGCCCAACGAGATCTATTCGGCGAATATGATGCTGGCTTCCTCCGGATTGCTCCTAAATATGGCTCTGTCTATGGCTTCTAATTCGATGCCCCTCCCTGGACGAGGGGGCCTTATATTTATAACACAGATTATCTTCTTCTCCAAGTAGAACTCGAAAAGATAAAATAGGATACAAGCCTAAGGATCCCTTCCGACTAGGACTCTGACACCTGCTATTCGGAGGAGATAATTTCCTTCTTTTTCGGTCGTATTTCCTTAATGTTATGACACCTTCCCATATACCTGGTATATGGTATCTATCAGGATTATGGATAAGGCATACCTTCTATCTTTGGGGTAATGAGTATACGGGTACGGATACCCTTCAATATACAGGAAGGTGACATTAAGAGTTAAAATTTGGCAGCGTATAAGGAAACTGTCTCCTCGAGTAGAAGGTGTTAGAATCCTATTCGAGGAGGAAGCGGATTTTGTGATCTCGTATGAAGGAAATTCTCTCTGAGTTCTACTTGAAGGCCAAAGCATCTATGGTATAATTGCAAGGCCCCCAGGGGGTATGGGATCATCGAATCATAGCTTAGGTACTCATCACGGAAGAAGCAATCCGGAGGACTCGAAGCCAATTCACCGGTTGATCTCATCGAGTCGTTCTCAACGGGGATCTAGTCGGTAACTCATTTGTTCTGTTGTTCTCTATTGTACTCTCTGCAGTTCCATCATAATCTCATATAAACTGGATTAGGGCTATTACCTTACGAGTGGCCTGGACCAGTATAATCCTTGTCTTCTGTGTGTTGGATGTTGTTTCGTGTAGATCCTCGTATGAATGTACCCCAATTCCCTCATAATACGGTCTACATGTATCATCCGTCAACAGTGGCACGCTAGGTAGGGGGACTTGGTGGGGTTTCGCCGAAATGGCTTCAAGCTCAAGGCTCTCCAACGACTATGCCCACAATCATCTTGGCCTGGGAGATCCTACCCAGTCGACGGTTGCATGGACTCAAGTTGGATCCATAGTCTTTCCCGTCTTTGCCGTAACTCCGATCTCGCCTTCCCCAAAGCTAATTGGGATCGAGATCAATGTCGCGAAGGCGATGGAAGACAACCCTTTGCCAACAGCTCATCCCGTCCCGTCAGAAAAGAGGGTGCCGACAACTTCTCGGAGAACTCCCAATGCAGCCAAACCCCTGAAATCTATTAAGGGTCCGGCGCTGCCAAGGAAATCTCCACCTAACCATAACACCTGGTGTTCAATTCACAAAACGTCACAACACTCTTTAATCGAATGCAAGGTGATACTCCATGTGAAGGCTGAACTCGATGCCTGCAAGGATCGAGCTATCTAGCGCACATCACCATGCAAGGAGTGGTGCCCGATTCACAAATCAAAAAGTCTCCCCTTACCAGATGCAAGGTCTTCTTGATGGTTATCAAATCTATGATCCGAGCTCCTTGTTGTCCGGTCCACTGACGCTGAGATCAATCTTGGGTGGCATTAGAGGACGATAGCAGCCTGGGATCTTAGGATCATATGATTGCATACGTCGAAGCAGATCCTCGCGAACCCTCCATCCTGCACAGCCTCGACGACCAAGAATCTTCAGGTTCAAACTTCTCGAGGGAAGTAAACATGATTGATGGCACTGTGGAGGACGTATGAGAAGATGGCGAAGTACATTCAGATGATCTAGTGGACCCTCGTGGACCAGAAGACTCTACCCGAACGCCAGCGCAACATCTGAACATGATAGGTTCCCTACTCAGACAAACTCCTTTTGATCCACTGACTTTTTCAAAAGGAGATGCTTGGGTGAGACAAATGCAATCGACGGTCGCTAACCTCAACTCAACATTCTTGGCCATTGTCGGACCATCCCCCCAAGGTCATTCTCGGGTTCAACAAAAGAACGATGACGCTCGAGCGATTGAGAACAATGGCGCCTAATTGGTCCGCAACCCGCATTCTAGTCAGGATCTAGGCCGCAATCCTCGGAATGCTCCAAATCCGATCCAAAACCACTCCTCATCAAGAAGGTCATGATCTTCGCGACCAATTTGAACGACCAGAGGCAAGAGCGACGACTACAAAATGAAGATGATCGCCGCCAACCTCCCCCGCCTCAAGGAGGACACGGAAGGCGAAATAATAACAATGATCTACACAACCAGAGTAACGACCAAGATCGTCAAGATTGCCGCAGTCGACAGGATGGCAACAATCGAAGTCGATAGCGTGAGGGCGACAACAATCGAGGACATCGACGCCGGGACGACGATCGACGAGGCTTGCGATCCCTAGATTCAAGGAAGGACCAAGAACGAGGCCGCATATCGGGAGGCCGCGCTCTTGATCACGACGACCCCTCATCATCCTCGTCATCATCTCGGGAGGGTTCTCGCAGGCCGCGAGGACGCCATCCACCTTTCATGTCGAGAGGCAGATGTCGGGCTTTTACACCTACATTACAAGAGGTACAATGGCCAAAAAAGTTTCGTCCAACCGCGGTAGAAAAATATGATGGCATAACTGATCCAGAGGAACTCTTGCTTGTCTACTCTACGGTTCTCTACGAGCCTGGTGCAGACGACAACGCGCTCGCAAACTACTTGCCAACAGCGTTGAAAGGATCTGCTAAGTCGTGGCTGGTTCATCTTCCACCGAATTCGATTTCTTCTTGGGAAGACCTATGGCAACAATTCATCACCAACTTTCAAGGGACGTACAAACGACATGCGATCGAGGACAACCTACACACCCTCAAGCAGAACCAGGGTGAATCCTTACGGGACTATATATGCGGTTCAACGAATGCCGAAATACGATCCCCGAGATCACCGATGCTTCTGTCATACGCGCGTTCAAGTCAGGCGTCCGAGATCGCTACACCATCCAAGAGTTGGCGACAAGGCGGATCACTTCGGCCATGAAGCTGTTCAAGATCATCGACGAATGTGTTCGTGCCAACGACGCCCTCAAGAGGAAAGAAGGAAAATAAAAAACAGTGGATGAGAAGCAATCAACCAAGAAAGACGCACCAGAGTCATGCAAGAAACAAAACAAGAATCGCAAGAAGAACGGGAAGCGTAAGGCAGAGGCAGAGGTCCTTGTTGCAGAACAAGCGAACCCACCCCAAAGATGCACAACCTCTCAAAGTGATGAAACTGTACGACAATGGTGCCCAATACACAAGACCGGTACACATACCTTGGAGGAGTGCCAAGTCTTCCAGAAGGCGTTGGCGAAACAACTGGCTATTGAGAAAGGAAAGCGAGTTCGCGTGGTCGAGAGGAGCACTGATGATCTCTCGTCCGACGACGAACTCTCGTTCCCATGTTTCGACCAGTACGTAGCCCACATCTTCGGAGGATCTGTGTCATACACCTCCAATTGGGAGTACAAGAAAGCAGAACGCAAAGTCCGCTCTACCTCATGCAAAGTTGCTACCAAGATAAGATGGTCCCGACAAAAGATCGAGTTCTCCGAGGCTGACCACCCGCAACAACGACCATCCCATGCCAATATCCAATAGTGGTTGCAAGGGTTCTCTTCGACGGCGACAACTCCATCATCCTACTCTTCGCCAGCACCCTCGACGCAATGGGCATCCAGCGAAGTGAACTTGTTTCTTCCGAACAGCCTTTTCACGGGATCACACCAGGATCGTCGTCGAGACCACTGGGGAAGATTACGCTGGCGGTGACGTTTGGCCGATCGGACAATTTTCGCACATAGCAGATAACCTTCGACGTAGCGGATTTCGTCACAGCTTGCAATGCTATCCTCGGAAGGGCTGCACTAGCGTATGTTCATGGCGGCATCACAATACGCATACCAGCTGATTAAGATACCTGGTCCAAATGGGACAATCACGATTTCAGGGAATACTAAGGTTGCAGTGCAGTGTGATAAGAGGAGCCTCGACATGGTCAAGCATACTCCCGCTCCACCCACCACTACAGAACCTCCTTGGAAGGTGATCAAACCCAATATGACTCCTAAGCCCGATGGCGCGATTAAGATAATCCCGCTGAACAGCAAGAACCCTAACAAAACAGTCAAGATCGGGGCAACGCTCGACAGCAAATAGGAACTCGAACTCATCACCTACCTCCGTGATAATGCAGACGTGTTTGATTGGCAACCTTTCGACATATCTGGCATCCCCAGGAAGGTGATTGAGCACAAACTCATGCTGTGTCCAGATGCCAAGCCAGTTAAACAGATTCTGCGCCGATTTGCCCAAGCCAAAGAAAGCCATCCGAGAAGAGCTTGATAAACTCCTCAAGGCCGACTTCATCAGAGAGGTTCTCCATCCAGATTGGTTCGCGAACCCAGTAATGGCATGCAAGGCCAACGGTAAGTGGAGGATGTGCGTAGACTTCACTAACATCAACTTGGTGTGCCCCAAGGACCACTTCCCCCTTCATCTCATTGACCAATTGGTGGATTCTACAGCCGGATGTAAGCTTTTGAGTTTTCTCGATGCATACTCCGGCTACCACCAAATTAGCATAGCCAAAGAGGACAAGGAGAAGACAGCGTTCATCACACCTTTCGATGTTTTGTGCTACACCAAAATGCCCATTGGATTGATCAACGTAGGTAACACATACCAGTGGGAAATCTAGGGGTCTTCGATGACCAGATCGGCAGGAACGTGGAAGCCTACGTCAATGATGTGGTTGTCAAAACAAAAACCAGCGACAAACTCCTCGATGGCCCAAGGGAAACATTCAACAATCTCCTTCGCCGACATTGACTAAAGCTCAACCCGGAGAAGTGCACGTTTGGAGTACCATCGGGAAAGTTGCTCGAGTTTCTCGTCACCAAACACGGAATTGAAGCAAATCCCGAGAAGATCAAGGCTATCAAGAACATGAAGTCACTGATAAGAATCAAGTCCAGAAGTTGACGGGGTGCATGGCATCTCTAAGCCAGTTCGTGGCCAGGATGGGAGAACGAGGACAACCTTTATTTGCTTTACTCAAAAAATAGGATAGATTTGAGTAGACACAGGATGCAGAGAACGCGTTCATTGCGTTAAAGCGGTACTTGTCCAACCCTCCTGTACTCCTTGCCCCACAGCCAAACGAAGAATTGTTTGGAGTGCCTGGGTTGGTAAATTGGTGTGCTTGCTGTGGAATTGACAAGCTTCGCACCGTTGTACCATGTCGGATGCGTCTTGGAGAGCCGATGTCCAGTGAAAACCTTGTCGGAAGGCTTTGCCGACCAACGTCCTAGCTCTAGCATGAGATCCGCAGGTTCCTTCGTGTATGTCGAGCAGTAGCTCTTTTCCGTCATCGGAAGTGATACACTTCAGCAGTACTCCGTTGGCAGCCTTCTTGTAAAGATTGTTCCCGATCATACAATAGGTTTTAGCTTGTCGGGACAGCTTTTCTGCTTCGGTGTCGTCTTCTGGCAACTTATCAGCATTAAGGAATTCGATGAGTGGTGTGCGCTAGTCTAGAATGGTCTTGATGTTCGGCGATGATCTTGCTAGTTTGAGTAGTAGCCCCCGAGCTGACGTCCCCGAGCTGACGTCGGTGGAGCAATCAACGTCGTCGTTCGGCGAACTCTTGACGAATGGGCCGGTCAGCTAGGAATGCAAGCGGGCAACCTATGAATCCGCTTATATGTCAAATAAGTGGTAAACCGCGGGTTCCCATGTCATGGCCCGGCTTGCCACATCTAGGGATGCAAGTGGGTTAACTCATGAACCCATTTATAGATCAAATTAGTACATAACCCGCGCGCATATCGAATGGTTGCTAAGCAAACACGTCGGCATTATCGCGGAGGAAGGTGATGAGCTTGTGTTCCTATTTGTTGTAGAGCCCTGCCTCGATTTTAACTGTCTTATCAGGGATGCTACTGGACAATGGGATTATCTTGATTGCATTGACTAATTTGGGTGTCGGGTTGGGTTTGTTCACCTTCCGAGGATGCTCTATTGTTGTGGGAGTTTGGTCAACCATGTCGAGACTCCTCTTGTCGTACTGCACAGCCATCTTGGTGTTTCCCAGAATAGTGATTATTCCTTTTGGTCCCGGAATCTTGATCAACTAGTAGGCGTAGTGTGAAGCCGCTATGATCTTGGCTAGTGTTGTCCTTTTGAGGATAGCATTGTAGGCAGTGTCAAACTCCACTACATCAAAGGTGATCTAATCTGTTCGGAAGTTGTCAGCCTTGCCAAAAGTCACGGGCAACGTTATCTTCCCCAACGACCTCGAAGATGATTCTGGGGTAATGCCATGGAAGGGTTGTTTTGAAGGTGTCAGCTCGCTTATAGGAATCTCCATTGCATCAAGAGTGTTGGCGAAGAGAAGGTTGATGGAGTTGCCGCCATCAATGAGAACGCGTGCGACTTTAACGTTCCGAATAGTAGGCTCCACTACTTTAACGTTCAAGGCGGGGTGGTCGGTGTCGTAGAGCTCGATCTTCTGATCTGACCACTTCGTTTTAGATAGTGATCCCCGGGACGTAGAACAGACCTCGCGCTCGACCTTCTTGTATTCTCGCTTGGAGAAGATGTCGAACCACCGAAGATATGCGTTGCGTGTTGGTTGAAGTCGGGGAAGTTTGGTTCGTCATTGGATGGAGGATTGTTGTGGCCCTTCTCGACCACGTGAACTTGTTTCCCCTTGTCCGGGGCTCTCTTCCTAACCATTGCTTTCTATAAGACGTTGCACTCCTCGAACGTGTGAGCGCTAGTCTTGTGCACTGGACACCATTGTCGTACTGGGCCGTCGTCTAGAGGAGGAACTCGTTGCGGAGGGTTTATATCTTTTTTAGTGACAAGGACATCCGACTATGCCTTTCTCTTTCCTCCTTTTTTGCGACTGGTTTTCTGACTTGGTTCTGGGGCATCTTTCTTAACGGGTTGATTCTCTTCCACGATCTTCCCTTTTCCATCGTTTCTTCACATAGCTTCGTCGGCGTGGGCACACCTGTCAATGATCTCGAAAAGCTTCGTGGCGGAGGTAACCTGCCTTGTTGTAAATTCTTGGATCATGTAGCGATCTCAAACGCCTTACTTGAATGCTCGAATCACGGATGCGTCGATGATCTCAGGGATCGTGTTCCGGCACTCGTTGAATCGCCGGATAAAATCTCAGAGAGGTTCAGCAGGCTTCTGTGCGAGGGCATGCAAGTCGTCCTCGACCGCGTGTGCTTTGTGGGTGCCTTGAAAGTTCGCGACAAATTGTTTCCAAAGATCTGCCCAGGAAGAGATAGAAGATCGAGGAAGATGAACTAGCCATGACCGAGCAGAACCTTTCAACGCTGCTGGCAAGTAATTTGCGAGCGTGTTGTCGTCGCTGCCGGTGGCGTACAAGATAATAGAGTAGACATGCAAGAACTCTATATCATCATACTTCTCAACTGCAGCAGGGCGGATCTAGCACGCCAGTTTACTTCTCGAAGGGAAGGCTTCAAGGGCCGAACTCCGCCGCCGGGAAGGAAAGGTGGTTGTCGCCCGCGACGTCCTCGCGAGCCAACTCGGGATGACGAAGATGAGGACGAGGATCAGGGGTCACCGTGATCAGGGGTGCGATCTCGGGACTAGGGATGGCAATCTTGCCCACGGGTCCGGGTATCCGCGGATGCCCGACCCAATGGGAATGGGCATGGGTGTAATATTTTGCCCGTGGGCATGTCCGCCCAAAACCCAAGAACGTAGAGGGAAACTGGGTAATGTTTTTTGCCCGCGGATAATCCATACCTGACTCGTTACGTATGTATGAGCTAATTTTGGCCCATCTCTTATTCCTCATACCCCTTTCTCTTGGCCCATTTGGCCCACCAACCATGGGCATATATATACTAGAAACCCTCACCAAAATATTCCCCACTCCCCTCTCGTATCCCAAATTCCCAATCCCCACAGCAGGGGCAGTGGCGGCGATGACGACGACGACCCAAGCAGGAGACGGCGCAGTGGCGGTGCGGGTAAGTGACGGCGCAGTGGTGGCGGAGGCAGGCGACGATGTAGTGGCAATGTGCGCAGGCGATGGCAGGGAGCGGCGGCGGCTCAGGGCCACGATGGCGGCAACTATGGCTTAGGGCGATGGCAGCGAACCGGCAACAAATGGAAGGCGTGCCCGATGGATATCCACCGAGCATACCGTGCCCGTCGGGCATGGAGTTTTGCCCGCTAACCTTATCGGGTAGGGTTCGGGCGGGCAGGGTCGGGCGCCGAGTTAGGCATGGTTTTGCTCTACCCGTGCCTGACCCAACCCATTGCCATCCCTACTCGGGACCGGTGGTGTCGGCCTCGCCTTGGGGCCGGAGATCGAGAGTCCTCGTCATCTTTGTTGCGTCATTGTTCTCACTCATTGTCACTGTGGTGACTTCGGCGATCCTTGATCACGATCACGGTTGTTGTCTCTTCGATTCTCCTCACAGCGCTCCTCGGGCTTGTCGATGTCCGTCGTCACGTTGATTTCCTTGCTCCTGCCTTCAACCGTTAAGTTGGTCGTAGAGATCACGAGCAACTCGTCGGGGAGGCGCACGTTGAGCTCTTCATTGTGGTGACGCGTTTATGGAAGGTTGAGTTGGGCCGTTACGAGCCGGAGGACCGTTTGCGACACCTGCGCCCTCGGTAACCTCATTGACTGGAGGGAGGATGCAACCTCATTGACTACAGGGATCCCAGTCGGTAGGGGGCTGGACCTGCAGCTGCGATAAAGGCAGAGTGGAGATTAGCAACAGTGGACTCCATGCGCCTTAAACATGCATCTGCTTCCGCGTAGGTTACTGAGTCGAAAGGAGTCTGTTGGATAAGGGAATTAAAATTAGTGAAGTGTTCAGCCGGATGCGGACTGGCTCGGCCTACGTAAGATGTCTCAAGATCGGATGACTTCGCTGTTGTCGACTGAATCCCGAGGTGTCCGGTCATGCTAGCCCCTATCTTTGATATTGACATCGACCATGTTCACAATCACGTAGATAGTTGGATCCGGAAGATTCGGAGTTATCCAAACAGTGAAGAACAGATGGCTTGTCGGGATCAATCCCGATGAATGCCATCATGCGGTCTTGTTGATCTGAAGTGTTGTCGTTCACAGACGTCGTGCGAGATTGATCTCGTGGGGAGTGAATCGGGCAACATGGAACTCAGAGTATTTATTCCGAAAGCTTCAAGAAAGTTCCATGCGAGGTCAAGGGGTGACTCTTAGTCTTGTGAATAGGACACCAAGCCTTGTACAAAAAAGTACGTTGAATCCCACGTTTCTTGCAAGTGTCGAGTTTAGCTTTTGCTTGAATGATGACCCGGCATCCAGCCAGTGGATGACTGGAGTCTTGTAGATTGGACACCACGCGTAGTCCTTGTCGGCTCGTGCTTGTCGGAGGGAACCGAGGAGCGAGCCGCCTTAGGAATTTCGATCGCACATTGGGATTTCGGTACCTCATTCTTGGTGTGAACCTAAGAGGTGTCCACTCGGGGAGTGATGTTCATTTGCACCATCGTCATGGCCTCGTCCTCAGTGGGAGCTGAGGGGGGCAAGATCGGGGTAGGAGCAAAGACTGGGAGGATAATAGATCCGACGGACCACAGTGAGGACTCCTTGGGTTGGATCTCCCAGGCCAGGTTGATCGTAGAAGCCCTTGTCGGAGAATCCTGTCCTTGAACTCATCTCTCGTAACCTTTTAGCACCAAACCCCCTACCTAGCGTGCCACTGTCAACGGACTATACCCGAAGACGGTATTTGTAGAGTATGGGGATCGTTGGAACCAGGATATACGTGAGATTGAATCAAGCAGATAAGAAACAAGGATTTATATTGGTTCAGGCTCCTCGTAAGGTAATAACGTAATCCGGTTTATATGAATATATGGATAGGAATAGACCACATAGTACAGTGGGGAATAGGACGACTAGATGAATCCGCCGACTAGAAACTGTCGAGAACAACCCAACGAGATTTATTCGGTGAATATGGTGTTGGCTTCCTCCGGATTGCTCCTGTGTATGGCTTCGTCTTGTAATTCGATGCCCTTCCCAAGACGACGGGGCCTTGTATTTATAACACAAATTATCTTCTCCAAGTAGAACTTGAAGAGATAGAATAGGATACGAGCCTAAGGCCACCTTATGCCCTCCGACTAGGACTATAACACTTACTATTCGGAGGAGATAATTTCCTTTTTTATCGGTCGTATTTCCTTAATGTTAGGACACCTTCCCGTATACTTTTAGGTATATGGTATCACCATATACCATATGGTATCACCATATACCATAAACCCACGTATCGAAGGTATCCTTATCCTTGACACTGACAGTTCGATCTTCATTATTTTGCAAAACATTTGTCTTTATTCTTAGACAACCAAAATTTTCGAAAGACAGAAAGACCAAACCAAAATATGCTATCTCTGAACCTATTAGGTATATATTTGTATCCTTTGTTTCCTTGTATAATCCTCTAATTGAGGATCTTGTATATTGGAAAGGCTATATTAATATATGGACACCCCCCATTGGGTGTGCGGTGTTCCTCCAATTCCTCTACATGGTATCAGATTCCGGGATTTCTCCCTCCCCTCCAAACCTCTGACACGTCGCACCTCCCTAGTAGCTACGCCACCACCGCCACCACCCAGTCGTCGCGACTTCTCCCACGTCATGGGCTCCATCACGTCGCGTCCACACCTCGTCGCCATGTCGACAACCTCTGCTACTTCGGTCGCCACTAACTTCTCCATGGTGTCGGCTTCCTCCACCGTTGCTCCCCGACAAAGGCATCCTCGGGCCATATCCTCAAGCCCACACCACCTTCGTTGGCCCGTACTCCTTGCTAGCCACCCCTGCAGCCCAACCGGCCTGGGATCAGGCCGGACTGGTGGCTGCCCTCAACCAGATGACGATCCACAACCACAACTCTTGGGTCCTCGACACCGGCGCGACCTCGCACATGTCATCCATGGACGATATACTCGTTACTCGCTTGCCCAACTCTCACAACTTTATTACCGTCGGTAATGGTCACTATTCCGGTCATATGTCGTGGTTCTTCCTTTCTACCTATCAGCACCATTAAATTTGATCTCAAACATGTTCTTGTTGCTCTCTCTTTGGTTTGCAATCTTCTTTCTGTTCGCCAACTCACCCTTGACAACAAATGTTCTATTGAATTTGATGAGTTTGGTTTTTCTGTAAAGGGACCTTCAGACCCGGCGCGTGATTCTTCAGTGCAATAGTCGTGGCGATCTCTAAACCCTCCTAGCAGCCGCCCCGCACATCGCATTCGACTGCTTACTCGCCACCTCCAACAAGCTTTGGCACCGCCGCTTCGGTCATCCCGGTTCAGCTGTTGTCCTCACCCTAAAGCGCATTTCCGACATACCATCGTCAAAGCCAGATAGTTCCCTTTGTCATGCATGTCAATTAGGCAAACGTACATGTCTTCCTTTTACTCGATCAAGTTCCAGTACTACCTCACCCTTTGAAATAATTCACTATGATGTATGGACTTCTTGATGACTTCAGTCACTTTTGTTGGACTTTTCCCCTTCGCCATAAGTATGACGTTCATCAACACATCATTGAGTTTGTTGATTATGTTTTCACCCAGTTTGGCCGCCGCCTCAACTCCTTCCAGGCAGACAATGGCACTGAGTTAGTCAACCGCAACACCAACTCCTTCCTTGCTAGTCTGTTGCGCCTTTCCTACCCCTACACATCCCCAAAAATGGCAAGGTCGAGCGCATGATTCGCACCATCAACAACTCTGTTCACACCCTTCACCTTCAGGCCTCCATGTCTCCTTCCTATTCGGCCGAAGGTTTAGCCACAGCTAGCTATCTCCTCAATCGATGATCCTCCTCGGTGAAGAACTCCATCCCCTTCCAACTCCTACACCATAAAGTTTCTGACTACTCCATGTTGCGTGTTTTTGGATGTCTTTGCTACCTCAACCTTAGCGCCACCGTTGCTCATAAACTCGCACCTTGCTCCACCGCTTGTGTTTTTCTTGGCTATCCCTCCTCGCACAAATGCTACCGCTATTTAGACCTCTCCACTCTCCGCATCATCATATCGCGCCATGTCATTTTTGACAACTTGGTTTCCCTTTGCATATCACCATGTCGATGTCTCCTCTTTTGATTTTCTCTTGCAGAAAGTCACTGTTCCCACCATGGTCGCTCCACCCATCACGGGTGTCGAGCAGCCGCGCCACTCTTCGTCGCGCGTCCCATTCCTTCTAGACGATGCGCCGTGGCCATCTTCGGTGGTTGCTCCCTCGGCTGAGGTCGAGCAGCCCCTTTCCCCTACTACACGGCGGTCCAGGTAGATCCGACTCCAATCGGGCCTCCATCTCAAGTGGCCTAGCCGGCTGCTGGGCCACCACCGCCTGCCACGGCCTCGGCCCGCCTGGTCGACCCCTTCCCATACATCTACCAGCGGCGGCCGGACCCACCTCACTAGGAAGTCGCTCCTGCACCGTCTCTAGCTACGCCGAGCATCGCGCCCCTACGAAGCCGCATGGTGACGCGCTCCCAGATTGGCTCCCTCAAGCCCATCGACCGCCTGGTCCTATCAGCCTCCCACACCACCGTCCCTCTAGTCCCGGCCAACTACAGCAGCGCCGAGTGTCGCGCCCCTACCAAGCCACATGGTGATGCGCGCCCAAGCTGGCTCCATCAATCCCGTTGACCGCCTCGTCCGATCAGCCTTCCACACCACCATCCCTCTAGTCCCGGCCAACTACAGCAGCGCGCTAGCTGATCCCAACTGGCGAGCTGCCATGGCAGATCAATACAAGGCATTGATCAACAATGGCACTTGGTGACTGGTGCCTCACCCTTTGGGTGCTAACATTGTCACTGACAAGTGGATCTTCAAGCACAAGTTTCAGTCCGACAGCTCCCTCACTCGTCAAAAGGCTCGTTGGGTTGTACGCGACTACTCCTAACACGGCATCGACTATGAGTAGACTCTTAGCCCCGTCGTCAAGACCTCTACGATCTGGGTCGCCCTCAGCATCGCGTCCTTGCGTTCATGACCCATCCACCAGCTTGACGTGAAGAACGCCTTCCTCCACGACAAGTTGGATGAGATAGTGTACTGCCAGCAACCGTCCGGCTTCATCGACCCGACCACACTTAATGTTTGTCTATTTACTGCAATTGTCCCTCTATGGCTTGAAGTAGGCTCCTCGTGCTTGGTACCAATGGTTCGCCACCTACATCCATCAGCTAGGGTTCCTCCCCTCGACCTCCGTTACATCTCTCTTTGTTTACAAAGATCAAGATCATATCGCCTACCTCCTGCTCTATGTTAACGACATCATCCTCACGGCTTCCTCTACGGATCTCCTCCAGCACTCCGAGTTTGCCATGACGGACCACGACGACCTGCACTTCTTCCTCGGTATCTCCGTCAGCCACTCGTCTGATGGCCTCTTCCTGTCCCAGCGACAGTACACCGTCGATCTTCTTCAACGAGCCAGCATGTCCGAGTGCCATCCCACTGCCACCCCGATCGACGTCCATGCCAAGCTCTTCGCCTCCGCAATGCTCCTGTCAAGGATCAAACAGAGTACAAGAGTCTCGCGGGCGTTCTCCAGTACCTCACCCTCACTCGGCCTGAGCTAGCCTATGTTGTTCAGCAGGTGTGCCTCTTCATGCATGATCCTCAGGAGCCTCACCACGCCTTGGTCAAACGCATCCTACGTTACGTCAAAGGCTCCCTCTCCGCTGGACTCCACATCAGCACCGGTCCTATCAAGTCCTACCTCGGGCTACTGCGTCTTCCTCAGCGACAATATGATCTCTTGGTCTTCCAAGCGTCAGACGACTGTCTCCCGTCCCAGCGCGGAGGCTGAGTACTGCGTTGTTGCTCACGCCGTCACCGAGTGTTGCTGGTTGCGACAGCTTCTCCAAGAGCTCTATGCTCCTATCTCCTCTGCGACTATTGTTTATTGCAACATCAGCACCGTCTACATGATTGCCAACCCGGTGCACCACCGTCGTACGAAGCACATTGAGATCAACATTCACTTCGTTCGAGAGAAGGTGGTTCTCGGATAGGTCCGTGTGCTTCATGTGCCATCGTCCCATCAGTTCAGTGATATCATGACCAAAGGCCTGCCTGTTCAGCTGTTAACTGACCGTTGCGACTGCGAGCGGGTATTAGGAATATATAGCCATATGTAAGGATTCTTTTGTATCCTTTGTTTCCTTGTATAATCCTCTAATTGAGGATCTTGTATATTGGAAAGGCTATATTAATACATGGTCAACCCCCCCCCCCCCCAATTGTGTGTGTGGTGTTCCTCCAATTCCTCTACAAAACCAAATTTGTTTCATTCCACTTAGAAATAGGAAATGTATGGAAAACGAAGTGTTGTTTCAGGCTTTGCAGGGTCATACCTCAATTAGAATAGCAAGATCAACAACGAGGCCTGTGACATATCCCAAGACTAGACCAATAATGCTCCGTGCAACAGATGAAGAACCAATGTCAACATCTATCTGCAAAGTAAATTTCACTTGTAAGGTCACCGAGGATTTTTAAATTTTAAAGTAATATAAATATAATACTCATTTTTTTCCAATTTAAAACAATAAAATTACATAAGTGAGAGATTCTCGAATAATCATTGTTCATCCCACAAAGTTTCAAATATGCAAATCTTTAATTAGCTTGAGTTCAAACTTGAAGCCACCATGCACAGGGTCCCATGCACAGCAGTCCTTCCCTATGCTTAAATAGATATTTCGAAAAAGTTGAAGATCCAACAAAAGCCAAAGTACACTAGATCACCTCTAGCAAGTTATCCTGGCGAAGGTAATTGCATGTAACTGCTTTTCCCAGAAGGCAAGCTTTTGTCCCAACTGCACGCTTTACCATCCAATAACCCTGATATCATTTATAGATCAATTCACATCCAAAGTTTGACATATCACCTGTTTCACAAATCAATTCACATGCAAGATGATAAGAAACATCAATGAAGTAATGCATACCTCAACAATACTTGGTATAAGTTTAAATCTGGCATCTCGGAACGCATCGGTTCCATCAATGAATCTGCCCAACATTGAATCTTTATTTACTGGCTTTTCTGCTGCGTAGTACATGACCAAGTTATAGTTTGGCTTCGCTGGAACCTACATGTTTATCGAAAAGACAGAAAGAGTTAATATATTGTCCATCCTGTTCATCCACATAACAAAGATGATAAACTAATAAAAACATACTGCAAACTAATTTCCAATACGGCAAGAAAAAACTGTAAACCTAGTTTCCAGTCTTATGGTGTTAAGTTCTTGAGATTATTTTAATGATAAAATATTGTGCACAGAGGCTCAGAGCCACTAGAAACTAAAGACTGGTCTACATGAGACCCCCAGGATCACTTGCAATGGCCCAGTTTCATGAATCAACCATTCCCTTTTGAGCACGCATTCATGTGCTCTTGGTTGATCATCACTTTTTTAGAAACTACATGAGCAAAGACTTTTTGTAGGATATCTTGATCAAAATAGAAAAATACACCTTTATATATAATATACTTGTAACTTTGTAAATACACCTTTATATATAATATAATATAATATAATATAGTGCAGTAGCTCTCCTGCTGTTTCATGTAAAAAAATCAAAATATAAAAATGTTGACCACCTACTCTATAAAGAAAGTTTCCGTGCAATAGAATTTCTATTCTGGTCTACATAAAAACTGAGTATTTCTATTTTTATTGAACAAAAACAAACATTAGTCAAATGAAAAAAAATATGATAATGCCACGTCACGAAACGTGACATAAGTTGCAATATCTAGACCAAATATTATGGATTTACAATACAATAAGAAATTCCAAGGTTCAAGGTGGTAAATAAACTTGCTTAAGCTCTGCTCTCTCAGACACATGCCTTCGAATAGAATTAAGAATTACATTATACAATAGAAAATCATAAGCAGGAACATATTCCAATCCATGGATCAAGTCACTACAAGAAGTCCACTCATCCATATTTGTAGCTATAAAATTTTTGACAATAAATTTGAGCTACCTAATGCTGAAAATGACAAACTTAGATAATATAACCAATACTTACCTGCAAGTTTATGACCAGTATGAAGGGAATCTTCTTTGCAGCTTCTGACTGCAATATAAATATACAATGATCAGAAAAATCAGGATGCAGGCGCATGGTCTTATGTCATAAATTTCAGTACTGCAAGCAAGTAGACATCATGGCTATCTAACAATTCAATGTTTGTTGAGTTTAAACTAGAGTTTTGCCTGTAGGTTCATGAAAGAATAATGAAGCTTACAATGATATTAAATAAGGCCTTAATCTCTTTTAAAAAATGAAGTATTAATCTTAGCCAATTTTATTGATAAAAACAAAAGATCATAAAGATAATATGTAAAATCAACCATTCAAGGTCAAACTAGTGCTAAACAAGCTGATCTTTTAGCTTGATCTCAAGATCAAACCCCATCCAGAAATAGAAGCTTACCGTAGTGGAGATAATTGATGCCTTATTGGTACTGTTTAAGAATATAAGCTAAATAAGATTAACTGAATAGTTGATCTAGTTGCTAAGATTTTGATTGAATCTTATATGCTTATAATAAAAATGGACTAGAGGCTTATAGGAGCAAGTGTTAGCAGCATAGTCATAATCCACAAGATAGTCTAAAACATATTACTAATAGATTATGGGTATTAAACATTAGACATTTCATTAATGAGGACACTGAAGGTTTGGATACTTCTATTGGTTGTGCCAAGAAAAAGAATGCGAAACATCAATGCAACCATGAAAATTTATTCGGGTTGATTTACAGGACAGTTTTACTCTAGCATGACTGCATCGATACTTTGAAAGGCATATTGATTATCAGTTGCATAAAAAATGACAGAGCAAAAGTTGGTTGCATTACTATGGAATATTGGCAGTGGTCAGGCAACTTTTTTTTACCTGAACAAGGCTCTTGGGGTGTAAGGCAACTGAATCAAAACGCTCATCAGCCTTAAACCAATCGACAGCAATAAGCTTTAGAAGGGGATCACCTCCAACAACCTATGCAAATGCCAAATTAACACCATGTGATAGGTCAAATTATTGAAACAAAGATATTTCTCAGAAGGAGTAATATAATGACTTAACCACAAAATAATCAGTGTTATCTTCATAGCCAATTGGGACTATAATATCATATAGCCTCGTCACAAAAGGATGATTAAACATAAACTAGCAATGCATCTTCCCAGTATAGCGGTTTCAACTCAATAAGGTGCATAGCCAAATGCTGGTCTGGTATCTGAATTTTTTACTGGTTGGTCTTTGCTAAGAATACTGACATACCTAAGTACACTTTCAGACTGCTTCAAATAAACTAACTTATCCACATGATAATTATTATTCTCCTAACATAATTATTAATCTCCTGACAGTTTCTCTACTTATTTGAAGCACACCATTATGGCTTCTAACTTTTTTTTAACAAACAGAGATATAAATAATGTAGTTTCTGCAATTCTCTAATTAGTGGAATAGATATGCAGTACTCCCTCCTACCTTAGTGTAATCTGTCAGGTAAGTCTTTCCTCTTATCATGAACTTCTCTCCACCAGGCTCACTCCAAGAGTTTGGGTCATTTTCACTTTTCGCTCGTCGAAGGGTGCCATGGAAATGGTTTGAATCAATAGTTACTGGTTTTGAATTTGTAACCAATTCACTCTTCTCAACCAAAGCTGCAAGAGAACATATTTGAATGGAGGAATTTGATTTTATTACCATGGGATTATATTAGAAGTAAAATCAAAGTCAAGGACAGCTTTCTCTATAAAAAATTCAAGAAGGACAGCAAAATTCCAACATGATCTCTGAATTTGAGAATTAGTGTTTTTTTCCACCTTTATGAGTACCACATTTTTTATCACCTGTTGTTTTCCTTCACTTGAAACAAAAGGGAACAATAAGTCAACAAGCTTAAATAAGACAATGCCCATAAGATACATCATTCTTCAGTTTATCCCATATGTTCTGTGCTAACATTTTACTTGATTAATTACAATTTCTAACATATCACTTCTTCTGCTTCTACAATGATTACCTTAAGACATATCCAAAATGACTGAAATGAACCATGAGAAATGTTGTAATGAAAGCTAGCAACTTGCAGTTGTGCATTCTAGCAGGTTAAAGAGTAAAAGAGAAAGGCCTGCTGCAATTTCCTTCATTTTAAAATGGTTTTCACCAAACTTTAATCATAATCCTTTTTGTAGTAAATTTATAAATAGTTCAAAATAAAATGAAATATTATGGTTTTTACGTATGGCAAATCTAACAGTATGATTTTCCTTTGATCTAATTAAATATATTAGATACTATAATTGGTCAGATTTTGAACAGAAAAGTTAACTTGACAGTTATCTAAAAACACAAGGAGTATTAATTGGCATCATGTTTTGGCAAATATAGACAAAGGCAACAGAGCACATTGTGTCCACTATATCCCACATATTTATGTGTATGCCACACTTTATGTATAAATGTCCATTTTGTGGTATGAGAAACTAATGGTAAATGCATGTACTCCCTCCGTCCCAAAATATAAGGAGTTTTGGTTGGATGAGACCAATCAAAACTCCTTATATTTTGGGACGGAGGGAGTATTTTTTTATTCACATAATGTCTACTAGTGCTAGAAGAGTTGAAATGTCTCTTGTGTTTATGATTATGACCTTTAGTCGGCTTCACAGCAAGACCTGCGATAGCCCATGAAACATTCTTGAACTTCACTTTTCCAGCCTGCGCATAAATTTTAAAAGGAAATTGAGTCTCCATTTATTACTGAACATAATATAGTATTCCTTCCATCCCAAAATAAACCAAACTCATACGGGATGGTTGTCCAGATTCATTGTACTAGGATGCGTCACATCCCGTACGAGTTTGGTTTATTTTGGGACGAAGGCAGTATATAACAGTCTGATTTTTTTTTTTGAGATGGTGGAGCCAAGCTACTAAAGACCGGTCGAAGGAGGTGCGAAAAGAGATTAACTCTTTGGTGACTTTAGTGGCTTGGGAGATTTGGAAGCATCGCAACGACTGTGCTTTCAACAGCATCAATCCTAGAGTTGCGTCGGTCTTGCAAGTGGTTGAAAACGAGGGAAATCTTTGGTGTTCTGCAGGAGCTTTGGCACTTCAAAAGCTCCTTAGTGGGACGGCTAACCTGGGCAGCTAGCGCTCCCCGGTGTGGTCTTGGGTGTGGGGGTCTTGGTGAGAGGGCTCGGGTTATCCTTCTTTGTAAATATTTTGTACTTTGTTTTTCTTCCCCTTAATGAAATGAAACGCAGTTCTCCTGCGTTTTCGAGAAAAAAAATAATGCTGATTTTAAACCATAAAATATCACCTTAGGAATCATGTCATTATCATCATCGTCACTATCCTCATCAAACGATTCGCCTCTTGCAAGTGCATCATAGAATTCATCATTAAGTTCAGAATCTTCCAGTTCACTCTGGATGATCAAAGAATCAGATGCTTTGGGCTTCACTACTGTTGAAGGCAAATCAGACATCAAAGCTGGATTTGCTGCAAAGTATTCTCTTAGACCTGGCCATATGAAAAACAAGGGCATCATTATAATATCCAAAATGGAAATATTATTTCTTGCAATAAAAGCAAACCTCACCAACCTGCTACTTGACTGAGCAAAGCAAAAGCAATACTTCTGTCAAAATTCACACTGTGTCTTCTCTTCCATCTATCCCAAAAACTTGGGGTCATTTCCAACATATGAGTAACAAGGCACTTTGGAGTTGATGATCCTGGTGGGTTCAACCTCCTTAGTTCCCATGTTGAGGCTGAAAGACATGTTGGAATTAACAAATTAAAATAAAATGTGAGACCCTACTTTTTTTCCAGTTTTGAGAGTGATGGGCAATAAGTTATACTACAATATGCTCAAGTTATCTATGAATGCTATAGTGTAATATCACTATCCACCCAAGTTGATCACAAGTGATTCATTTTTTATCTGAAATACTCATCTACGCAACTACTGCAACATACACCCTCGGATTATGAAAGAACGTTGTTGTCGACCCATGCAGCCAAAATAAGTTTACTTTGACCATAACTATTGTCTAGAATATAATATGTTTTGGGCATATGAAAGTTGCATAGACAAATTTCTAATAAGAAAGGATCCATCCATTAATTGCTTTGGGAAGAAGAGAAAGGATGGTAAGTAATAGTAAATGAACACATATGAAAGAAGGAATAAATGAGGCGTGGTAGGACAAAACTTAACTAACTGAGGACATGAAGTGACCAAAATTCTTTGAAATAGAAAAATAAATGATTATTTCTATTCTGCTTCAAGTCATCACAAAACAAGGTGAATGCTAAGATACAGGACCAGCAAACAACTCAACTCATTGAATCATGCTAAAATTACAAATAAAGGTAGGAAAGATGAATCTTACAATTGATTTTTGTACGTTCATAGCCATGCCTTGGAGGTTTTTTCTTGTGACTAGCAGGAGTCTGCAAAATGGCTGCGCAACGGGGAAAAAGAATATTGTGTTATTTGAACCATAGCACAAAGCATATTGTGGAAGACAACTTCTATATGTGCTGTTTATATGCTTGACAGCTAGGTTGCCCTATAAGTTCTACTTACACTTAATACCATTCAGATAATCGGTTACTGTACATAAAGATTGGGCAATGCTGATGCATACCAACCCATTATGAGTTTACAGGACAGCAGGAGTCAGTGAATTTATACATCGATTTGGTGTGACTTTTGTGTACTGTCTTATGTAAAATATTATCATGTCACGATCTTCTTTCAGAAATATGGAGGAATTTGGTCCTCAACTGATATTAACCCAACTACTTCAATGTCAACTCCAGTAAAAATGTATTCCTGGAAGCACTGGCAAGCAGTCCTATCAATCTTGGTCGATATTTTTTCCCTAGGGCGTCCTATATAGCCCTACATGACAAGTGTTAGGAATCAATTGATTCTTTGTAGGCATCCATCCTTCCTATCATATTCCTCAGTCCCCACTTTGCTTGTTATTACTAATATTTACTCCCTCCATCCCAAAATATAAGGAGTTTTGGTTGGATCTGACACATCCTAGTACTACGAATCTGGACATGCTAGTACTAGGATGTATCATATCCAACCAAAACTCCTTATATTTTGGGACGGAGGGAGTACTATTGATGGACATGCCCCAAGGTGATCACCACCACCTGCACCTCACATCTCAGCACAGCGGATTGTGTAACACTCCTGCTGTCCAAGTTAACCAAATCATTTCCTGTTGTTCATAGCACCTAACTGAACATAACAATACATGGGGTAATCAACTGATACAGCATAACATCTGGAAAATTATCAAGTAATTGGGATTAATTCAAAGTTAAGAGGTTGAATTCATTACATCCTATTTCACTCTAGCTAGGTGAACCTCTAATTATATATTTTAGGACCATCTGTTTAGGAATGTCAAAGAGTAGTAGTAGAAATCTAAAATATATTAAAATAATGCTGTGATATAATGTAATAAAGACTTAGTTACTCCTTTCGTTTTGACATTTTTCTAAGCCAAACTTCCTTATGTTGACCATAAACATAGCAACATCTACAACACCAAATTACTTTCATCAAATATAATATTAAATATATTTTGATGCTATATTTATTCTGTATTAAATGTGTTGGTACATTTTTCTATAAGCATGGTCAAAGTGAAAGAAGTTTGACTTGGAAAACAAGTCAAAACGTATCATAATATGAAATGGAAGGAGAACTTACTATATGCCCCATCTTGTCCACGAAACCATTGTCTGGAAAAAACAAAATCCTTCTTTGTTTTCCACCTGAAAACAGTGTCCATACTTAAGAGCAGAATTGACATATTTTAAAAACTGATCAATCAGGGATAGCAACAACTCTTAACTAATAAATTGAAGCTTTCCACATACAGCTATAAGGAACATGCTTCCTCAAAAAAGCATGTTCTATATCAAGCTTAAGTTGTCCAAATTCCAAAAGAGGGCTTTTTTATCATGTTCAGACAATCGTTATGGATACATTGGTACAAAAGGAAAAGCATAAATATGTTTAACACTTTAGGGCCTGTTCGGCTGCCTTTTACAGTGCTGTTTTACAGCCACGTTACAGCTTGTTGCTGCAGCAAGTGAACTGAGTGCAGGCTGCAGAGCAGCGCTGTACATGACAGCCGAACACACCCTTAACTAGCATGTGCTTGCCCCCAAAACAAAAACAGCTATGAGCAACATGCTTCCTACAAAAAGCATGTTCTATGTCGAGCTTAAATTGTCCAAATTCCAAAAGATGGCTATTTGATCATGTTCAGATAATCCTTATGGATACCGTTGGACGTTGGTACAAAAAGGCATAAATTGTGTTTAACTAGTACATTAATTTAAAATGTCTCCAATTACTTATTTCACCATGTTCAGGGAATAATGCAAAAAACAGTGAAAGAAAAATACCAGTTTAAATATCTAGGTTCATAGGTCCCATAAACCACATCATAATATCCATCAATTATTTCTACCAATTCCAAATCGGCAGTCAACATATCCCACCTGCACATGATAATTTCAGTGGAGCAAGCTGTCAATATATTATAGTAGGACTTGTATTTGGTTCCACTGTAAGGTTCAATCAACTGCTAGCTTACTCATATCGCTTATGCTTATCATAGCTGAGAACCACTTCAAATACAGTATCAGGATTCGCCCCAACCACACCAACAGACTTAAGAAGTACCCCTTTTCCACCCTACAAAAGTTAGGAAAAGGTTTGCATTGATAAGCTTTTTTTTCTAAAAAAAACATGTGAACAGTCAATTTGGTAACATCTTGAAAGAGTAATGGTCCTATTTGGCCCTTTCCTAAAATCGGCCAATTTGTTTAAAAAGTTTATATTATGAAAGCTTGGCCAGGAAAAGTAGCAGCTTGTGGTCTGACATCATTTGGCAAAGAAATGAACAACAATACAAACAGGCCTAGACTTTGGCAGCAAACAAAATGTGGTCAATCTGTCAAAATTTTGGCAATTGGCTTCAACCGAACAGTCTCTGGACCACAAAATAACTCATTAAGAAGCAGCAACTTTGCTGGGAAGGATCACGGCTCATTTCGTGAAGGCTGATTATCCCCTTCAGGCATTTCAGTCATTGAAGAACAGAACTACCTCGTTCTAATTTTGTACTAGGGTACAGATATTTAAACCGGTAAAACTGAGAAACAGGTCTGGACAAATGCACGCTAGCACTATGTATGGAGTATGGGGCTGTTTGACCAAATACCAGTTGCTGCATAGTTGGACATGTAGCAACTGCTGTTATATGGCTTGCTCCTTGCTTTATCATTATTGCTTCATAAAGAGTGCATATTTTTAGGGGCAAAGACAGATCAACAACCAAGTAACCAACAAGAACATGGACCATGAGAAAATGCTGTTCCTCTATTCTTCCCCTTTCTATCTTGCCGATTCTCCGGACATCATCTCTGGCTCTGGCAATTGATCCCACCGTTGTCCAGGATCACAACAAATAGGGATAGATCCATCTAACTAGCGAAGCTACAGCAATATGTTATATATTTCACCTTATGAATAAGAATACTTCTTACCTTTGTGGTTGCAATATCTTCAAAAATTCTTATACCTGCAAAATAATCAAACACATAGAGAAAATAAGTTCATGATAATTTGGACATGATTAGAGAGGTTTCAAAATTTATCATTATATGCCCCTAGGAATTGAATAATAAACATAAAGGTAAATAATCCCATTTGGTCATGCTAGTTGAACCATGTTTAGATATATGTGACTGGCTAGCTGTTTTTTCTTCGATCAAGTTGCATATTGATGTATTTATCGTGTTCCAGAAACATGGGATGAAATTGACCAGGTAATAGTTAGAAAAAAAATATATTTATCTAACGTCAATTTAATTTTTCAGATAGAATAATATTTATTGACAAAATGTTACGGGTACAAACCAAGTCTCAGGGTCATCAGGACATGCTGTTAAATGTCAAGCATTATTCTGTGCACTTAAGCAATAAACTCAGAACTCGAGTTCACTGTCCAAGATACAACACTGTCTTATAGTTCATAAAAAAAGTGCCAGCCGGTCATGTAGATTGCCAGGTGAAGTGTAGATTCAGTAATTCACAACAACATTCATTTTCAGCAAGAGAAATAACAAAGATGATTTCTGTAACTTCATCTAACATAGATTTGAGAAGGCATCCAAAAGAAATAAAAGAGGAATACAGGCAGATGACCATATTAGTTATAAGGTGCAAAAAGGAATAGCATAGGGATACCATTAAATGTTCGAACATATCTCCATTCGTGTGCTTCAAATGCATCTCCAGAATCACCTCCAAAGTTTGTATTAATTATCTCATGGCTTTGAAGATCTGAAGACTGCCGCAGGAGCTTTTCTGGCCCTGTAATGAAAGCATAAATAAAATAATTGTAAGTAAGTAAAGAATCTATCACAGAGTTAGCGCTTTCATGTAAAACTTCATAATTGGGGTAACTCGAAACCTTAGAATAACCTAAACACAAATACTTCACAAAGCTTACTGAAGACATTCATGAGAGAAATTCTGGAAGTATCAGTCAAGCAATATGTGTCAACCGGCAAGCAACCAATCAGGCCATAAGCTGCTAAACTGTTGGAAAGCACTAGTGTTTCTGTAACTTCAAATCAGGCAAAGAATTAATTATGTTAGGACCGTTAACTGTTAAGGATATAATTGTATTTTTAGTGTAGGATCGGTCCCATGTACTTGATGCTGTACATTTTGTTCATATAAGTAATGCACCAGTGGTTTTTCTTAATTCCTAACTAATAGACCTCTCTAGAACACACGTCTTATACATTTTACAGTAATCAACTGAATGATACAACGGATAGTAGGGTTTCACACATGATTTTTCTTGTAACCAAAAATCATTTTTTTTTAATCCAAACTTTCATAACTGGCTCAATTGCTTTCCATAGAGTTAGTCATATGCTTGTATCCGACTCTTCTGAGAGCTTCAAAGTCAAAGTGGGTTGACATGCTGAGTTGACAGCAATTGGAAACCTCTGTAAAACAACTCAATCTGAATAATCCTAAACTCTGTTAGAATTGAACTAGCATACCTACACACAACGCCCAGTACAGTTTGTTCTCAAGAAAATTAAATTAATGAATAAATGTAAAAGGATTAACAAGTTTTACAATTCATCAATACCACATTTGGATTTCAGATCCTGATTATCGCCCTTTTGGATAACCAAAATGTTTTTTTTTTTTGGGGGGGGGGGGGGTTAAACAGATTTATAAAAAAAAAATAAAGTCCAACATTCTTGGTTTATTTAGCCAAGGGATTGAGTGAATTGTATAAAATTCAAAGTTGAGCTGTCTCCAAAGTTATAGAGTAAAACTGTAATCTAACTATCATGAGTCCATGACACAGATTAATGTTGCATTTCTGTTATCTTACCTTTACCTATTCGTACAAGTTTCCCCAAGCCTTGTGCATATCTCCTTACACGTGGTCGATGCCCATCAAGATTAAGCCTCCAGGTGTAAATAATTATATAGCATAAGAGCTTGGCTTAACAAAGAACTGTAAATTGCAAATTGGAAAAGAAAAACTAAGTATCATCTCACAGAGAAACTCCCATACTCATTTTCATTCTGGGATCTATTCCAACTAACCCCTCTTGTCATCAGGTCATGATCAGCCTGTTATGAGAAATCAGGATAAAAGAATCAAATCAAATGTAGCAGAAATTATCAATCGTATCTTATCTTGCAATTTAAAGAGGGTGTTGTTAAGGGTGATGGTATTGATAGGTTCTACACCCACCTCCAATCAAGTTCTTTTGTGGCTGCAAATATATAGGGATGCACATATTATTTGTAAGAATTTTATAGAGAAATATTGCATCTTTGCGTATAAGTACACGTAGGTAGTCAATTAGTTTCACATAAATATGTATACAGGATTCAGATTTGAGGATAATTACTTATCTATTACATCTTGTATTTTAGACTAATATATTTAGTTGGGACTTGTTGCAATGCATGGACATGGTACAATAATTGGAATCAGAAGTCATACCTAAAATAAAAGACCAGTGCTGTTTATAAATTTGAAACTCAATGTTCGAGTAAACATTTCATAAAATGAATTACGATGATGATTTGCACACCAGCAATAACAAATAGCTGTGGACATTTTATTAAGGACCTATCTAAGTAATGAAATATAGAAATCTCTATTCCCCGTGACAACAAATAAGTGCTAACACTCAGGGAAAGGTGCCTTGCAACAATGGTACAGGACTCAATGAACTTATTTTTTAATGCTTCAACATTTCCAAGATTCCATTCTTCCCTTGCCTCCCTTGTGCCAGCAATCGTGTTTCTTGGAAGCAAACTCTATTTCAAGAGCAGCTATTTAAAGTTTCTACTGCTGCAATGCACATTTGCATGCATCCCTGTCATAATTCTTAATTGTGATTTCTGTATTTGTACTGTGGTGAGCCAAAGTCTTATTGATTTGATTACATGTAAATTTTGGTGCATAAATAAATAACTTCACTGATATGCTATCACAACCTGGATGCCAACAGCATAATTGGGAAACAATAGAAATAAAAAAAATAGATTACTCCCTCCATCCCAAAATATGGAAAGTTTTAGCCCTTGGCACGACTATTAAGGAGAGGGGCAAAAAGACTTGTTTGCCTCTTTGGGTGGGTGTGGTATGGGCCTGGATTAGTTGGGGTGGTAATGAAGCCAAAGGGGAGTATGGGCAGTATTTGGGACAAAGTTTGAACTCTAGATGTTGTTATATTTTGGGACAGACGGAATAGTAGATTTCTTTGAGCTGAACGCCATGAATACAGTACTTCCAGTTCCAGGTAACTGAAGTTAGCCCACATTTGCACAACAGGTATAGAAGATGAAGTGATAAACACATAAACTACTTTACACCGATAATAGCATTTAGTATTTGATAGTAGCTATTAAATACCTGCTGTTTTGCCTGCTCGAATGCTTCAATCCATTTCCTAGCTTCACCGGGGTCCCCACATGCAATCTAGTAAAGGGAAAATTACAGTAAACTTTTAATCACTATATATGAGCATTGTTTGCAAATATTCAAGAGTATAATAAGCTGTTTACCTCTCCTTTCTTTGTTTGATCCAACCGATTGTAAAACCGCAAGACATACAATTCCTGGGTTTTCAAAAAAGTATTTGGTTATTTATAAAGGCAAACACATGTGACATTTAGAACAAAACATTTTAACAAAAAGGCATAATTATGCTGGACTAGAAAAATAGGAACACAATACGACAGTTAAATGTTAATGAGCACAGAATTGGACCATTACCCCATGGCTAGTAATCTGGCGACCAAGCTCCTCCACCATAAGGGTGTGACTTACAATGCCCTTTCGGATAGGTTGCTAAGATAAAAACAACAAGGAGTAATAAGCTTCCATATGAATGCAACGTCCAAAAAATCTTAAGAGAAAAGAATCTGCAAATAAGGAACCACTCTGTGATGTTATGTCAAATGTAGATCTACACATCTACCCAATTGTCTTGCTACCTCACGGCCATGTGAGAACAACAACCATGAACCATTTTATGGGTATATTCTAGCAAGATCAACACAAACATTTCTTAAAAAAGGTCAATATGATCGAAAGTTCGAAACTACAACTCAAAACAACCCCAATGCTGATAAGGCACAGGCTTTGCATCCAGCCCAAGCATCGGTCCTAAAATTGCCAGCAATCTTTCATCCTTAAATTGCAGACAGTGTCACTCGTCAGTCAGTAACTTAACAAATGGAGAACTTAAGCACACGCAGCTTAGCAATTTACTCTAAAACTCCCCCAAATTTCTACTGGTTGGATTTCAGAATCATTGGTAAGCAGACAACAGATATATCATATAAGCGGGGTTATAAAGTAATACAAGCAGAACCAAAAAAAAAATCTACAACCCAGAACAGCCCCAAATGCAGAAACGATCAGCTTCTTACTGTAAATTACACGGTTGTCATCATCCAAACCAATTAAAGCCGCATTTTCGATAGCAGTCGCATCTATCGATGCATCGCCTACATTACGCCAAATAAAATAAAAGGTTCGCCAAACAAACCCAATTCAATTCAGACAAGGTCAAAGAGCCTCCGTGCAAAGCAACGGCGCAGTACAAAACCAAACCAAACCAAACCCAACCCAACAAAGAGTAAGGCAGCTTCATGCCTTCATCCATCCAACCCCCACTCACCCATGCAGCTCCGAAGACAAGCTCTAAGCCGAAACCCTTGAGAAGCGAGAACGATCACAAACACGCATAAGAAATCCAGAGACGAGACTTAGCGGGGGAGGTGGGAGCAAGTAGGGAGGAGAGAGAGAGTGGGGGGGGGGGGGAACCGACGATTCCGGGGTTCTTGCTCGGGTCGCGCTTGTACATGGCGACCGTCTTGCCGCGGATGACGAGGAACCGGAGATGGCGGTACTCGTGGCCGATGGAGTTCACGCCGAGGTGGTACACCCACCCGGAGGACCCCGCCGTGCTCCGCCCGCTCCCGCTCCCACCGCTCCCGCTGCTCTGGCTGCCGACGTCCGGCGATCCCGCCTCCGAGAGCTCCACCTCGGACACCTCCCCTCCCGCCGCCGTCACCGTCGCCGGCGGCTTCGCGGTGGTCGTGGCCATTGCCGACAGCGTGGGGCGGAATCCGATGGGGAAAAAAAGGTGGAAGACTTGGAAGGGTAGGGGGGAGAAAAAGGACGGGGAATTTTTTCAGTGACGCGCCTCGATTCTGACGATATTATATTCTTCGAAACCAGCTCACTACTTCACCTGTCCCCACCACGGCGGAAGCTGTGCTGGAAGCGAGCAAAAAGTAGCCGTTAGCTTCGAGGTCGCTTCATTATTTCGATCTAGTCCTCGGGTTTACACTTTTTAAATTAAAACACGTAGTCACCTGGCGACGCCTGTCGCTTCCCAGTTCTGATTTTTTTAGATGACAATGCCTGAATTTTGACCGGGTTTTCAGTTCCAATTATCAGAAATTTCAGTGTACAAAATGAGTATAAACTTGTCTTTGAAGAGCAATATGTTTGGAGCTTTTCTGTTATAGGAGAAATCCTCAATTATCTTGAATTCAAACACATGATTTTTTTTCTTTAAAGAAAGTACAATCACACGTTTTTCGCATAAACAATTCAATTCCCACCTGATTCATGAAAATTCATGCATTTCCGCGGAGGCATTAGCTTGCAGGCAATCAAAAGTGCAATATAACCTATTTGTGAAAGTTTATTTATAATTTGGGGGTATGTGAGTAAGATTTGGCACCAACTGATAACTAGTCAGAGTCTTTAGTTGGGACAATTGGACTCTTTCTAGTCTTTTGCCGATAGGTCCTCTATCTTAATTCAGACCATCTTACCTACATCCATCAGAAAAGTTGGATGTTTACTAATTTAGTTAGGAGTAGTAAAGACGGACATTGCTCCCTCTTGTTGACATCTTGACATAATAACATTGCAAGATTGGTTACAAAAATACTAACAAGGGCAAAAGAAATACGTTTGTTTTGCATGATGTCCTATATTTTCCAAAGAAAATTCAATAATTTATGGATTTTTCATTTTTGTATTCTGACATAATGAAGTATCATGTTAGATGTTACTGTCTCTGCATTTTCTCTTAGGACGTCGATTGAGGCGCGTGCCTGACCTGGATGGCCTATTTAATCCATTGCTGAAATTAATGCTTGGTTCATCCAAAGTAAGGACAGTGACGAGCTAACTGATGTACACCAACCACGTTCGACGCAAGTAGTATGATGAAAATTTGAAGAGGAGCCAAAGGTAGGATGTGCTCCCGAAGCTCATGGGCGATGAAGCAACAGGAGTGATGGAAACAGTAGGTCGGCAAAGAACGAACAAATGCAAGATCCTTACTCCATCCCATAAAAAATTAATTTAGTATTGAATGTTAAAACATATCCTAATACTTAGCACTAAATGTTAACACGTTCTAATACTATAAATCTAGATATGCATATCTCTATATTTGTATTATTAGAATGTATCAATATCGAGTATTAGGTTGATTTTTTATGGGATGGAGGCAGTAAGTATTTTTAGAGTTGGATATGTAACCATGTATTAAGGAATTAGATGAAAATATTAGATGAGTGTATATTTGATTTTAAAAAATAGGGAAAGAAATTAAATGAAGAATAACCGTGATCTGTTGATATGAGGGGATAGGTGAAGAATATATAACTTTATTTTAAAACAATTTTTTCAGTGATAGAAGTAATATCATCGTGAAACGGAGGGAATACGTTACATCGTTAAATATTGAAGGACGCAAATTGAAGATTTGGAGTAGCTTACCGAAGGAAACCAAACTTCAGAAATTGCCACCGAGTGAATAGCAATAGGGTAATAGCGTATCGATATGATGGTCACCGAGTGAATAGTATCGGTATGATTTTAAATACTCCTTCCATCTCAAAATATAACAACTTCACTTAAAATTTATCACAAAATATAATAATTTATTCATTAACATTCTCTTCTCAATCAATCACAATCCTTCATCATTTACTTCTCTCCCTACATTCATTTCTTAACTAATCACAACATTTTCATATTTAATTTTATCTACTTTTAATAATCGTGTCTAATTTTAAAACTTTTATATTATAAGACGGACGTACTATTTGATTTTCTCACTCCATTCAAGGTGGATATAATCCTAGACATATTTCCTTTAGTCCTTTTGAATGGTATGACTTAAGAGGAATTTTATAGAAGTCGAACTAATTTAATTAGATCTCTATAAAATTTTGGTATTACAAAGAAGTCCTAAGTATGGAGCACAAGGGTTACTCACGAATTTTACAAGAAACGACACGCACAAAGACTAATCCATCGGTTGAACTGTATCTACATGATTCTGCTACTAGCTTCTTGCACTCTGCTCATCACGACCCATTCAACTGCAACACTGGCCACCCAACCGTGTACCGACAAATGACAGGCGGCACCATCCGTGGGAGCAAATAATTCCCACGTCCACGTGCGTTGCCCGTGCCACTCTGCCTCTTCGGCTGCCAATAATTTGCCCATTTGGCTGAACGAGCGAGCCGCGCGAGTTAGGACTTGTGCTCCGATCCCTTTGGCCCTCCTCGGAAAAACTCCAAATTCAAGATATTTTTTGAATAGGGGTATTCTTAACTCCACAAATTTATGAATCTACATCTACAATCACATGGATAATATTTGAATAAATTTGTTCTTATTTTAGATAAAATTTAAAAATTTAAATCGCTATAATTTAATATACAACCATCAAATCTAATGTGGATATAACATCTAGAGTTCTGCCAAACAAGATCAAATATCTTGATTTCTGTTAGTATACCTTTTAAACTATTAAACCATACATTTCGAAAAAAGGCTTATATAAAAAGTTGCTTAAAAATATCAAATAAATTTGTTTTCAAATTTGGGATAACTAAAACTCAATTAACCACGAGCTAATAACTTTTTGATCATTTGTGTGCATTACTTAATTTTCATCTCCAATTCCACTATCTACAAACTGAGTAGACGTGTATTCGTACGATTGATGGGTGATACCCGTAGACCGGATGTATAGGGTATTGGGGTAATTGATACTAGGATCTACACAAAATGACATCAAGCAAATAAGGAGACAAAGATTATACTGGTTCAGGTCCCTCGTAAAGTAATAGCCCTAATCCAATTTATATGAGATTGATATGGAAAACCACAGAGTACAATGATAACTGATAATTCCGACGTTACCGGCGAGATCCTTGTCGAGATGACTCGACGAGATCTCCCAGCGAGTAGACTTCGTGTCCTCCGCTTTGTAGGCTATGGTGGATGTGTTGGTCGTAAGATTCAATGCCCTAAACCTCGCAGGGGTGTACCTTTTATACCGTGAATCACCTTAATCTCTAAGTAGGACTCGGAGATTACGGACCCCGCACGATATGGTACAATCCTGATCCTCTCCGAGTAGGACTCCGCTAATCACTTGCCCGTGAGAGTAAACTCCATAATCTTACGATAATTTACTTATCGTACACGGAAATAACCCGTACACGCAAATGTATACCATATTCGTATATTCCATAAGTCGTAGCATAAGAGGTATGCCTTATCCATAACCATGACAGTAGCCCCGACTTCAACTCAAATGAATTCACGTTGTCATCCACGACTTCTCTATCAATGACATCATTCTCACTTAGCCGTTCTCGATGAAAATCGAGAAGACATGGAGTATTCGACATCATTGAAAGACAATCAACGGTCCATAAGTGAGTTTGAATTGAAGTCTAAACAACTGCCAGCAACGGGCCTCAGAAAATTTCGGCGGCAATCTCTCTCCTTTCCTCGAAATGCGAACCGTCAAGTAGTGCGCCTATAAAACCTGATTTTGGGATTCGCTTCAAGTCCGTTTGCCCAAAATTCCTTTCATCTTCCTTGTGCACTGCTTTCCTGTTCCTTCCGCTCCCAGAAAAATAGAAAACCCTAAACCTCTTCCAACCATCTCAAGATCAATCCTATGGATTTAGGAAAATCCATCGTCAACACCACCGAGATGAAGAAACTGCAAGTGGAGGACTCCATCCCTGGACGTAGCACCATGGAGCACTCGGTGGGAGGTACTGAACCGCAACCCATTTTAGGACAAATTGTCATTGTAGAAGATTTTGTTCGGTGTGGATTCTTGTCTCCCCCTCCGAATTCCTTCTCTTGATTCTGAACTTCTACGGCCTTCACCTTCTTCATCTGAACCCCAACTCGGTGTAGTGCCATTCCTCGATCTTTTCCATTACTTTTATGAACTCCGATGGATGGAGTCCCACAGGATCTCAGGATGTTGCGGGTTTCGTCTTCGAGATGGGATGAAGGCAGAATATATCCCCTTCGACTGCCCTTCTTCTCGAAGCGGTTGGAGGTCAAGGTGGTTCTACCTCCACGTGGAAGAACTTTCTCCCATTCTTGTTGTCCCTGACGAGAAACCAGAACGTTCCTCCAACTGGACTTCTAAAGTCTCACCATCCCCTTCTCTATTGGTTTTTGTCAAAAAAAATCTGCAACCTCCGAGATCAGGGATTGTCGAGGTATGAAGTCATTGCCAACTTCATACGTCGCCGTCTTCAGCCCCTTCAAGCTCGTGCTCATCCCGCGCATGATTACGCTGGGATTGGCGACGAGACGTGGATCTCTGAGTGGGCTACTCGTTGTCGCAATCCTCTTGTCAGCGATCCTCTTGTGGGCTCTTGTTCCCAATTTTTCATTTTGTATTTCATTCACAGGTCTCGACGACAACACCGTGGCCGCTAGGGTGGGCCAGATTGTTGTTAGCGCCCCATCAGGAGTCGACAACCCCTCAGCTTCGATCTGCGACCTAGCAGCAGCTGACAAGAATGTTGTCGTCAACGTAAGTGACTTCGTGGTACTTTACATCCTCAATCCTTCATGATTTTTAAGACGAGGTGACCTAATATTTGGCAGGCGCTCCCTCTCACGGATGCTATTGGACCACTCGTCGACCATCAGGCCTCCTCCTCTCTCAAGGAGAAGGTCTCCTCGGAGATAACCGAGGTCGGTGTTGCGCCGTGGCAGCGGGTCCAAGCCCTCCAAAAGGAAGTGGGTTGGATTCACTGCCGGAGCTAGCTTGCGCGCCTAATCGAGTGGCTCTGAGGTTAACATCACGCTCTCGATGACGACCGCATATTATGCGACAACGAGTTCTCACTTATCTTCTTACTCAGGCCGCTGCCGGCGCACCTCCGGCCTCTCAGAGGAGACTTCTGAAGGGGGGCAAGGCCAAGTAAGTGAAGTCTTAGACTCTGATGTCGCCCTCGTACATCAATACGATCTCGAGACCTATCTTTAATCCTGTCGACATCAACAGGGTTTCTCCAGCATCCTCCGCACACAGCGAGGACGGCGTGGCGACAAGCCCCCTTCTATCGGTAATCACGACTCGCGTGGTTGATCCAGTTGCTGCCTCTGCTCCTCCACCGCCACCGACTTCGGCATCCATGTCGGGCGCCGAGAAGCTTGCCGAGGCCCGCCGCCTCCTCAAAGCCGGTACCCATGAGGTATTAGCCAAGGTGGCCCGCGCGGGTGCCATCGCCTCGTCATCGGACGGGCGAGTGGCCCAACTCGAGAGCGATCTCGAGGAGGCACGCAAGCACCTCAAGAAGATGAGGGAACTCGACGACACGCACGATCGACAACGGCGGGGACTGGAGGCGCAGATGGCAGAGACCACCAACCTCCCGGAGTCAATCCGAGATGTCCTTCGTCAGAACTACACGCGCCTCGACCAGTTGGCGCGGAATCTCAGCGCGAACGTCGAGATCCCCCCGTACTCTGATGAGACCACGCTGGTGGCCGGCCTGGTGGACCTTATCAAGGAACTGGAAAAGGTTCCTGGTAAGCACGCCGCCAAGGTCATGGAAGACACCTACACCAGTCTACGCACGGGCGCGTGTCACGTTCTCGCGTGCGTCAAGCTTACGCACCTAGAGATCAACCTGGAGGAGGTCCTCGCCAAGGGTGGTGCCGATGATGCACGCGAGGACGTGATGTCGGAGGTCGCGGAGTTGGGGGAGATTGTTCTCCCCTTTTATGAAGAGTAACTTGCTGTTTAACTCTTAAGTGTAATATGTTGGGTCCGCATTGCTCTAATGTAGAACAATCTCCCATCTGGTATACTTTAAGTTTATTCGCAACATTCCCATTTTTGTAGATGCCTGGATGGTGGGGACGTCCAGCAAGGGGGATGTCCCGATATTCTCGATGTCGCGTCCACCCCTTCTATCCAACTGCCCGCTCCAGATGCGAGTGAGAATGCCATGGTCACTGTAAATATCGACCATGTCCTCGTGCCATCCGGTTCAAACTTGATCTCCCTCCTCCGACAAAATCTATGTTTGGTTGTCGGCCCTCAGATCACTTTCTTCACTAATGTTGTGAAATTGGATCATTAGAGCCGATTCCTTTTGTAGATCTTGAAGATGCACCCGAGGAGCGAGAACGCCAAGTTCAGTATTGAAAGACAAGGTTTGAAGTGGCGGAACTTGAACGATCCATCGAGATGTCGAGACACTCCGAGGATGTGAGATTTGGTTGAACTGATATCTCAAGAGCTGCTGCGACGCGATGTCGGATCTTTGTAAGGAGTTGCGAGTCGTGCGCCTTGCACTTGAGGAGTCTATGACCGGGTATATCTCATGGATGAAGAGGTCTTGCGACCAGCTGGAAGGGATCGGTAAGCAAATCGACAACAGCCTTAAACAGGAGTGCCATCGAGAGAGCCGATATGCCAGCGTCACGTCCTTGCCTGCATCCGAGATCACCGCCTGCAGATGAACCTCAACTTCCTTAGGGAAGGGTTTAGGCACACGCAGATGTCGGCAAACGAGATAGATCACCTAGCTCTATTGCTGGCTCCTTTAGCAGAGAAAGTTTTCCTCTCCATGGACTGGCAATGGCCATCGTGGTAGAGCTTGTGGCTGAAAATATCTGAAAAGATTCTGTAATATAATGCTATTTACTTTAGCTTTTGTAATAGAATTGAAATCTATGCCCTGAACAATTTGTAAATATAATGTGTACGAGTATTCTCATTTCAGGCTATCCTTAGCCTTTTTCGAGTCAGGTACTCTCCCTAGCCCTTAGCCTTGTTCTCGGAGAAGTCGTTCTCGGAGAGGGAGGCTGAAAAACCCATAACCTGCCTAGTTCAAGCTGCGGTTTACCTAGCCCCTAGCCGTGAAGTTGGAAAAGCCAATTTCCGATTACACGGCTCGGTTAATACACATCCAAGAAGCACTCTGACATGACCAGTTATGACATGGTC
Source organism: Oryza punctata (assembly GCA_000573905.2). Lineage (NCBI taxonomy): Eukaryota > Viridiplantae > Streptophyta > Magnoliopsida > Poales > Poaceae > Oryza > Oryza punctata. The sequence continues at coordinate 22,698,670 of CM002495.2, read as the reverse complement.
GTTTGGCTCTGAATCATCTGTTAAGGCCTTATCAGCTCTGGATGTCCCCAGCCGAAATCCCCTTAGGTTTCTCGAAGTCATTGTCAGAATAGCGTAAAGGGACATTAGGTTCGACTTCAACCCGAGGTGTTATTGTGGTAAGGGATCTCTGAGTAAAACACTGGTAAGGTAAAAGTCGGAAATTTTTGTATACATCTGAATATATGTATTTATTTATTGAACTGTAAGAAAAACTTACAGACTTGGATACATGCATAGAATTTACGTAATTGGTCAATGTTCCAGGAATTTGATAACTCGCGGCCTTCGCCATCTGCTATCTTGAACGCGCCTGGCCTCAAGACTTGAACCACCGTGTACGGTCCCTCCCACTTTGGTGAGAGCTTGTTTCGCCCTACTTGATTTTGAACTCGTCGGAGGACGTAATCGCCGATGGCAAGTGTGCGGGCACGTATGCGCTTTTCATGATGTCGGTGCAGGGCCTGCGGATATTCAGCTGCTCGAACAACAGCTTGCTCGTGATGTTCCTCGAGAAGGTTCACATCGTTGTTTCGCCTTTCCTCTTGCTCCTCGTCAGAGTATTTTTGAACTCGTGTCGATTGATGCCGTAGCTCCGAAGGGAGCATGGCCTCAGATCCGTAGACAAGAAAGAACGGTGTCTCTTTGTTGGATGAAGTCGGTGTAGTGCGTATGGCCCACAAGACAGACATGAGTTCTTCAACCCAGCGTGTATCATAGGCCATTAGCCTGTCGTATACACGAGTTTTGATCCCTTGGAGCACAATACCATTAGGCCGTCCGACTTGACCATTACTCTGGCAATGGGAAACTGAAGTGAAGCGAATCTTGACTCCGAACTCGATGCAGTAATCTTGGAAATCACCGCTTGTGAATTGCGAGCCGTTGTCTGTAAGGTTGCAATGAGGCAATCCATACCTACAGAATATCCCTTTGATGAATTTGATAGTGTTGTCGGCTTTGATTTCTCGCGTGGGTTCCGCGTCAATCCACTTGGTGAACTTGTTGATCGCCATAAACAAGAATTTGTAGCCGCCTTGTCCTCGTGGGAATGGTCCGAGTATATCGAGCCCCCAGCATGAGAATGACCAAGTAAGTGGGTTAGTCTGGAGCGCTTGTGCTAGCATCTTGGTGTTTTTACTGTGAAATTGACAAGCTTCGCACCGTTGTACCATGTCGCACGCGTCTTGGAGGGCGGTTGGCCAGAAAAATCCTTGTCGAAAGGCTTTTCCTACTAGGGTACGCCCACTGGCATATCATCCGCAGATGCCTTCATGGATGTTGAGAAGCAAGGCCTTGCCGTCGTCGGTGGAAACGTATTTTAGCATAATTCAGTTTGGTGCCTTTTTGTAAAGCTTGTTGTCAACCAAACAATAGATTATGGCTTGCGGGATAATTTTTCTGCCTCTGCGTCGTCCTCTGGCAACTTGTCGGCACCCAAGAAATTGATGAGCGGAGTTCACCAGTCTTCTATTGTCTCGATGTCGGCAACGACGTATCTCGACCTCTGTAGCCCCCGAGTTGATGTCGGTATTGGCTGTGGCGCCTTCATCGTGAGATTACTTTATGGATGGGTTTGTCAGGACATCTAGAAAAGTTCCTGGTTCGAGGGGTTCTCTTCTAGATGCGCGCCGTGCCAGGTCATCGGGCGCGATGTTATCCTTGCGGTGAACATGTCGCACTTCGATGCCGTCAAATTTCCACTCCAGCTTCCTGAATTCAGCGAGGTACTTGGCCAACTCGGGATTGGAGCATTTATAATCTTTGTGCACTTGGTTCGCGACTAATTCTGAGTCCTCTTTCACAATCAGTCGCTTGACTCCCAGTGTTGCGGCTGCTCGAATTCCTACGAGGAGTTCTTCGTACTCAGCTATGTTGTTTGTTGCCCGAAAATTGAGGTGGATTGCATGTTTGAACTGATGTCCAGTCGGAGATGTCAAAATGAGTCCTGCTCTTGCTCCTTAGCTGTTGAGTGCGCCGTCGAATGCCATAGTCCATGTCTCGTTATCCATCTGGTTGGCTGTGCTATTCTCAGGAATAGTCCAATCGGCTACGAAGCCAGTAAGAACTTAAGACTTGATGGTTGTTCTTGGTACAAAGTGAACATCAAATTGGCTGAGCTTGACTACCCATTTAGCAATGTGGTCAACAACGTCCTTGTTCCTGACGACTTCTCATAAGGGAAAAGAAAAGACAACTGTGACTTTGTGGGCTTGAAAGTAGTGACACAACTTTCTTGATGTCATGATCACAGCGTAGAGCAACTTTTGGATCTGCGGGTATCTGGCCTTGGCTTCGTGGAGGGCCTCGCTGACATAGTACACCGGATGTTGTACTTTCTCCCTCTCGACGACGATAACCGTGAAAGTTCAAGTGCCATTAATTTGGTTTTGGTGATTAATGATAAATCCAATTATATGAGACTAATGTTTAATAAGCATTTCTTTGCCTAGTCTCATGTTGATATGAAAGTAAAATTTGTGAGAGGTGGTTACCGGACTTCATATGAGTTAAGATAGAAACGTCCATTGATGGTGGACCTAAATCACAAGGATGAAATGCATGGAGATGAAGCTATATGTATCACTCTTTCTCTCCATGCACATATTGATATATTCATATATAATATTTTCATGTGAGTGACATATGTATTTGAGACTAATGTTTTGTTTGAGCCATATCTTGTTTAGTCTCTTCACATTGAGAACATGGAGATGATGAAGGTATGCTTCTATCTTAATATCTACATATGATCAATACCTTCTATTCTTGTATAGGGTAAACTCCCAATGTTTTATCTCTAGTTATGCATACTCTTGCTTCACACAAAAATGTTGTATGTATACATTTAGGGGGAGAAAATCCTATACCTTAGTTATGCATGTATTTGATCCAAGTTATTCACTTCCATTTATTTGGGATCTTTACATGTGAGTATATGACACTTGTTGTGTTGATTAATACTCATTATTTATTCATATCCTTTTATATATACGATCGGTTGGTCAATATATGGAGGTTGACAACCGGATCATTGTGACTAATAATTTCATTGAGTTGAATGAGAGAAATAGGTCCCAAGGATTGAAAAGGTGTTGATGCTCAAGTGATATGATTATACCTAAAGATACCAAGAATGACAAAGTGGAGATATTGAAGATGTCGAATACGAAGTGGCTACTATGGCAAGACGGTGAAGGGCAAGCGATGCTCGATCGTGATGGACCATGCGGTGGTGAAGGGCAAGCAAGGGGCTTGGCGCCGAAGAACCAAATCCGGTGGAGAAGGGTGAGTGATGGCTTTGTCATGATGGACCGTTGAAGGCCTTTTGAAGCTACAAGTAATCGCATTAATCATTTGAAGAATATATGATGAAACAGTTTTGACGTTGGTGTCCCTTAAGACAAAGAAATGAATATGGAATGAAGGCATTCCTATTGGTATAATTCTCTTCTTATTTAAATTTGAGTATAGGAATACCGTACTATCAAGAGGGATGCAATGTCGATATGTTTGTGTATGTCTCGGTACTCAAAGTGACCCATCCTAGTGCTTCCTTGAAAGAAATCCAACCTTTAACCTATCATTTGAATGGTTTTAAACCTTGTTAATTCTTGAGTTGGGTAGTCCTCTGAGTGAGCTTTCCATAGAGACCAAGATCATCAAAAATGGATTCCCGATCGAAAAGTTATGATCGTTTTACTATGTGCTTTCCGGAAATTCCGAAAAAATCTCGGAAGGTCCGAAAATATTTCGGATAAGTCTGAAAATTTTCGGAAATTCTGAAAATGGCTGCGAAACTGAGGTTGCTCTCTGTTGATTTTCGGATTTGTCCGAAAATGCATTTCGGAAATTCCGAAAATTGCAGTTTTGCCCTCCAACGGCTAGTTTTGAGAGGCTCGGGTATATAAACTCCTCCACCCCTCCTTTGAGTAGCTGTTGTTCTTGGGCATTATTAGACACAATCAAAGTCAAATAGCCTCCCTCATTCCCCTAACTTTGTGGTGCCTATTTGTGAGAGGGATTTGAGAAGGGAAGAGAGTTGGATTGAGATTGAGAATTTGAAAACTAGTGAGATTCACTCCACACTTTGAGCACTCGAGTTCATAGCAAGCAAATCTTCGATTGTGTTTGTTACTCTTAGGGACTAAGGTCTCCTAGACGGCTAGGCGTCGCCGGTGAGCACCCAAGGTTGTGGTGTGCCACGGAAAGTTTGTGAAGGCTTCGATTTCGCCTCCGCGAGGGAAGAAATCGAGAGTGAAACCGAGGAGTGCATTTGTGCAACCTCATGAGGAAAGGGTTGAAATAGACCCGGTCTTTGTGGCACCTCAACGGAGACGTAGGATCCGTGGATCCGAACTTCGGGAAACAAATCACGCGTCTCCTCTCTTAGTTTGCTCGTTCTTGCCTTCTCTCATATTGTGCTTGAGCTTGTTTTTACCCGATCTACTTGCATGCTTAATTAATATAGTTGGTGACGTTGTATCTTACTTAGATACCCTATTTGTCACCTTTTGATTCATACACATTTTGTTTGTTTGAGCTACAAGTTCATAGCTAGTGTTTTATTACGTTATCCGCTGAACTTTTCGGTTGAGACCGGAACTTCCAATCCCATACCAGAAGTTCCAATTTGAATCAAAAGTTCTCATAATTCTAATATGCTATGAAGTTGTGATAATTTTTAGGAATACTTATTCACCCCCCTCTAGGTGACATCAAGGTCCTTTCAAACCGTACTCACAGAATAGGGTATGGTAGCAATATAGAGAAAAAGTTCTTCATTAGTTTGTGGAACAACGAGTACAGGGGGATTTGACCGATAGCGCTTGAGCGCGATGAACGCGTTCTCGGTCTCTTGAGTCCACTCGAACTTGTCTTGCTTCTTGAGTAAAGCAAAGAAAGGTTGTCCTCGTTCTTCCATCCTAGCTATGAAACGGCTTAGTGCTGCCATGCACCCTGTTAGTCTCTGGACTTCCTTGAGCCTCGTGGGTGACTTCATGTTCTTGATGGCCTTGATCTTCTCGGGATTTGCCTTGATGCGTCGTCCAGAGACAAGAAAACCAAGCAGTTTGCCCGATGGTACTCCAAACGTGCACTTCTCTGGATTCAGCTTCAGCCTGTTTCATCGGAGATTGTTGAACGTTTCCTTGAGGTCATCGATCAGTGTGTCGCCCGTCTTTGTCTTGACTATAATGTCGTCGACGTAAGACTCAACGTTTTGTCCGATTTGATCACCAAGGGCTCCCTGTATCTCGTGTTGGAACGTGTTGCTTGCACTGATCAACCCGAAGGGTATCTTGGTTTAACAAAAGACACCGAAGGGCGTGATGAATGCTGTCTTTTCCTCGTCTTCTTTGGTCATGCTGATTTGATGGCAGCCAGAGTAAGCGTCAAGAAAACTCAGCAACTCGTAACCGGTCGTTGAGTCCACCAATTGGTCTATTCGAGGAAGGGGGTAGTGATCCTTGGGGCACACCTTATTGAGACCGGTGAAGTCCATGCACATTTTCCACTTCCCGTTGACCTTGCGAACCATGACTGGGTTGGCGAGCCACTCTGGATGGAGAACTTCTCTGATAAAGCCAGCTTTGAGGAGTTTGTCCAACTCTTCTCGTATGGCTTGCTTTCGGTCAGGTGCAAATCACCGCAGTTTTTGTTTAACTGGCTTGGCATCGGGTCGCACCATGAGTTTGTGCTCGATCACCTCCCTAGGGACTCCGGGCAATTCTGACGGCTGCCAAGCGAACACGTCTGCATTGTCGCGGAGGAAGGTGATGAGCTCGAGTTCCTATTTGTTGCCGAGCGTTGCCCCGATCTTGACGGTGTTGTCGGGGTTAGTGCTGATCAGCGGGATGATTTTGATCGCGCCATCCGGTCTTGGTGCCTTGTTGGGCTTGCTCACTTTTGTAGGTGGCTCAATTGTGGTGGGTGGTGTAGGAGTATGCTCGACCATGTCGAGGCTCCGCCTGTCGCACTGCACCGCCAACTTCGCGTTTCCCTGTATAGCGATTGTCCCTTTTGGTCCTGGCATCTTGAGCAATTGGTACGCATAGTGGGATGCCATCATGAACTTCGCGAGTGCAGTCCTCCCTAAGATGGTGTTGTATGCCATGTTAAATTCGGCCACGTCGAAGGTGATCTGCTCTATTCAGAAGTTGTCGGCCTGTCCAAAGGTGGCAGCTAACGTAATCTTGCCCAATGGCTTGGACGACGACTCTGGTGTGATTCCATCCGGAGGGACTAGCTCGCTTAGTGGAATTCCCATTGCGTCCAAGGTGCCTGCGAAGAGGAGGTTAATTGAGCTGTTGTCGTCGACGAGAACCCGTGCAACTTTAATGTTTCGAATAGTGGGCTCGACCACTTCGAGGAGTACACTATAGAGCCGCCGAAGATATGTGTGACATGGAAGTCAAAATCTGGGAAGACGAGTTTGTTGTCGGGCGCGGGGACATCAGTATATGCCTCGACTACGCGTACTCGTTTTCCTTTTTCCACTATCTGTCTTGCTAACGCCTTCTAGAAGATGTGGCATTCTTCTAAGGAGTGAGCATTGGATTTGTGAACTACGCACCATTATCGTCGCGAGTCATCACCTTGGGGGTCTGGGCGCTTTGGTGGGTTTGCCTGTTCTGTGGCGAGAACTTCTGTTGCCGCTTTTGCACTTCCCGCTCTTCTTGTTCTCTTCTTGCTAGACTCTAGTGCATCCTTGTTGATTGTTTTCTTCTCGTCATCCATCTTGCTCTTTCCATCTTTTTGCCTCAGGGCATCATCTGCATGGGCGCACCTGTCCACGATCTCGAACAGCTTGCGTGCGGAAGTAATCCGTCTTGTTGCCAACTCCTGGGTGGGGTAGCGATCTCGGACGCCCGATTTGAACGCACGAATTACAGAAGCATCGGTGATTCCAGGAATCGTATTTCGGCATTCATTAAAACGCCGAATGTAGTCCCTCAAAGATTCATTTGGGTTTTGAGTTAAAGCGTGGAGGTCGTCTTCGATCGCATGGTGCTTGTAAGTTCCTTGGAAATTGGCTACGAACTACTGCCACAAGTCTTCCCATGAAGAAATCGAGCAGGGTGGGAGATGGACCAACCATGATCGAGCAGATCCCTTCAACGTGGCTAGCAAATAATTTACAAGTGTGTTGTCGTCTGCCCCCGCAGCGTAGAGAACATGGAGTAGACCTGAGGAACTCTTCCGGATCGGTACTTCCATCATACTTCTCTATCGTTCCTGGTCGGAATTTCTCAGGCCACCGTACTTCTCGTAATGTTGGCGTGAACGCTCTGCATCCGCCTCCTGGCACGAGAGGTGGTCAATGCTCGTGCTGTCATCGAGATGGCCTAGCGGATGATGAAGAAGATGATGATGACAACGAAGGATCGCTTGGGTTGGACGTGCGACCCCTGGATTGACGTCCTCGTTGTCGATCCCGTCGAGAGTCTAGAGAACGCAAATCCCGACGTCATCGATCATCGTCACCTTGTCACCAACCTTGATCGTAGTCGCCCTGAACTTGCCGTCTGTGATGATCATCATCGTGGTGGCTTTGGCGATCTTGTCACACCCGAAGTTGACCTTCTAGGTTTAAATTCGTGAAATAAATCGCTCAAAGTATCCTTTTAACCTAGAGAAAAATTCTAATTTAAAAATATATTTAATCAAGTGGAAATGGCAAGGTGGGATTTTTCTGGAATTCCCCTTGTTAAAATACATTAACAGGATTTTTAGTGCAATTTTTAGAGCACTAGAAATAATTTTAATCAATTACAAACCTCCACCGCAATAATTAAATCCCTCGGAAAACCTTTTTTTCTTTTTCTTTTCCTTTCCCCCTCCCTTTTCCCCTTCGGGCCGCCGGCCCATCTCCTCTCTCCCCCTTCCCGGGCCGCCCCCCTCTTCCTCTCCACCCGGGCCGCCCCTCCTCTCCCTCTCCCCGGGCTGGCCCGTGGCCTCGCGTGCCGCAAGTCCGCGGCGCCTCCCTCCTCCTCCCGGGCCGTCGACAGGTGGGGCCCACCTATCGGGCCCGTCCCCTCCCACGCCGGCCGCAACCACCACCACAACCTCCGCCGCCCGCACCGCCTAGCCACTCCCCCACCTCCCTGCACCGCCCTGCCACCTCCCCCACCTCCCCGCACCGCCCGGCCACCTCCCCCACCTCCCCCACGCCGCCCGACCACCCCCGCCCCCTATTTAATGTGCCGCCACCTCTCCCTTCTCCCGTTTTCCGCCGCCCGCCGCCGCTGTCCCCTTCCTCGTCGCCGATGAGTCTCCCCTCCTCTCTCCCTTCTCGGCCGCCGCGCCGCTCTCGGTCAGGCCGCCGCGCGCCGCTGCTTGGCCGCGCCTCTTGGCTGTCGCCCGCCGCGCCCCGCCCGGCCGCGCCACCGCTCGGTCGCTGCCTCCCCGCGCCGACCGCCACCGCGCCACGCCGTTCGGTCGCTACCTTCCCGCGCCGGCCGCGCCGCCCCCCGCGCCACCCATTCGCCGCTCGGCTGCGCTGCCGCCCGGCCGCGCCGCCCTCGCGGCCGCCACCGCATCGTCGCCCCCCGGCCGCTGCCACCGCCGCGCCACTGCTCGGACGGCCGCCGCTCCCAGCCGCGCCGCCCGCTGCCGTTGCGCTGCGTGGCCGCGACGTCGGCACCACACGTGCGCCACGTGGCACGCCGCCTCCGCGCCGGTCCGGTGGACTCGGTCCACCGTGGACCGGGTCCCCCGAGCCACCGACAGGTGGGGCCCACCTGTCAGCGCCACCCCTCTCCCTCCGCTGATGTCAGCCCTAGGGGTTTATTGCGCAATAAATTGAATAAGTTTCTGTTTATAGTAAAAGCACAATTAATCTTCTAAAATTCATTACTAATTCATCCGGACTCCGTTTGAGTCGATTCAAATTGCAGTAAATTCATAAAAATACCTAGAACCCATTAAAATTGGTTTTGTTCCCTGTTTCAGTAGATTTATAGCCTGTTTGCTTGTGTGCTTTGTTTTTCATTTAGATTCCGGTAATTCCGACGCTCCGGTTTACTTCGAGGTTGTTGCAGAGGCCGATCCAGCACAGGAACAAGGCAAGTCATGCTTATTCACTTGAACATATTGTACCTAAATTGTGAAGGTCTTATTTTTCTCTAAATATTTCATTGTTTTATAATGTCATTTACGGCTTAATTACCTATTGTACTCAGCCTTATACCTTGTTCCTTTGATAGCTTGGGATGTAATTTGAGTAGTGGCTAGGTTAGAACATGCTTAGCCCTGCTTAGAAACATTAGCACACTGTTGGGATAATTAATGTACCACTATTATTTAATGATGGATATTTAATGGTAGCTCATGATGGTTAATCATGAATGATCAATTAATTGGTCCAACTATAACCTGATTAATGGTGGGTTGTGAGTAAATGGTTTTGGTGGTCGTACTCATGACGATTAAGGACCGGTATGCGTGAAACCCTGGAAGAATTATTGTGCTTTCCACAAGCCAGCATGGGTAATGGCTGGGCTTATAGTGTGCCTTTTCCTAGCCGATGCATCCAGGCAAGGGTGGGCGTGATGGAGTTAGGTCGGCGGGGGTTTACTCATTGATCAACTGCCGGATTCACCTAGGCACGAGAGGAGGTTGCCTGCCTTGGTTTAAAGGTGGGGGTGAAACCTGTGGTGTGGCGCGCTTGGTTAGGAGGGGTTGTGCGAAGGGTCCTATCACAGTCCCTTTCTGGTGTACCGTGATGGTATACCGGCACACGGTAACGTGTCGTGGGCTGTGTCTTGTGGGTACAGTTGTACACCTCTGATCAGAGTAAAACTATTCGAATAGCCGTGCCCGCGGTTATGGGCGATCAACCAGATTCACTGTGATTAGTCATACCTCTAATAACTTGATTTAATGGAACTGGTGTAGCTCAGGTGGTGGTGTGGGCCTGTCGCAACGTGGTGTAGTGTTGGACAGTGATGATTTAAGTTTGCTTTATTAACTCAACTATTTTACCGCATTCAAATATTGTTTTTAAATGCTTGTTTTATGTAATTCAACCCTTTAGCTCCTTTGGAATTACTTGCATCATTTTTCCCCATTGCGGTATGACTTGTTGAGTTGTTGACGACGAAATTTGGTAAGCCTCGAAGTCATCATCGGCTTAGAGTAAGAATCGGCTGGAGTCCGAATCGGCTGCGGTCAAAATCGGCAGAGTTCAAGTCGAACAAGGTTAGCCGATTGAGCCAATTTTGGTAATACAACTCGATACACGTCATCGGGTTAAATCAAGGTGCTTCATATGGATTGCCACGCACGGATAGAGTCCTGGAAAGGCAATTGTATCTATTAATTAGGAATATATGTAATTTCCTTATAGATAATCTCGGTAAGAGTCCGCCTAAGGGACTTGTTCGTTAGTTGGATTTGTATTAGGTTAATATGAGTCGTGTCCGATATGGACTAGTATCTACCCATGGGTATAAATATGTACACCCGGGGTCTATGTAAATTATCTCTCGATCAATACAACTACTCTCGGTGCATCGCCACCCTCTTTCTAAGGTTTTTTACTTATCAACCGGTGGAATTTGGTACCTGACGCGGGGCTGCATCGGCTTTCGATCTCCGGCGAAGGGGTAAGCCCTACGTTCCGTTGGGTCCTGGTGAATTTATCGGCTACATTGGTGTTGTTCAAGGCTGCATCGCTTCGATCTCTTGGATCGCTCTGGTTCGATTGATATATTTACCTGATATCTCAATTCTATCTTAATTGCATTGTGTTTAGAGACGCATTGGTTTAGTTGGGACTGTCTCGGTTAAGTCTGATCTTCTGTCTTAGCCGATATATCTCTATAATCACAATGTTGTTTTAAATAGATTTGTTATATCCATCACATTAGATAGATCTATCGGCTCATTAAGTCTTAGATTATCATATACAATCTCGTCCTGCATCGGTTAAGTTTGACCTACTAGATTGTTGTTGATAATTTAAATCTTGTTAAGCCGATAGATTCATGCTAATGTCTTATCGGAGTGCTAGCCGATGAGTTATCATATACGTTATATAATCTAGATTTGATAATGTTTTCTACTTGCATCAGCCAATCTCTATCTAGGGTTTTGTCAATATCGGCTAGATTACTTTGTTGGCTTAGATTATATAATGTATCCACTACCCTGAAAATCAGTCAAAGGCTTGATTGTCTAGATATTATGTTTCTTTTCATACTTAGTGCTGCATCAGTTAAGTTTGATCTACTAAGTCGTGCTAAGATCCATAATCTCTAGCATGCCTCTTGATTGCCAATAAGGGTTTCATCGGGGTTTCAGCCGATGAGTTATCTGGACGTTGCATCGGCTTACAAGGATTACTTACAAGTTGGTTTTAGCTGATGACAACAAAGGTTTCACTATTTATTTAATCGTTTGGATTTATTGACATCGGACCCCCACCCGATGAATACTTCAACCTTCAGATCAGTACTTATTCAATCTATCATTACTAGCCGATTGGTTTCTACTGGATTATATTATTGTTTTATTACATTATGATTAGCCGATTATCTTTATGTCATTATTTACTCAAGTATCAAGATCTATACTGGATATCGGCTGGTATCGGCATCGGCTGGAATTAGTCCATCGGCTTGTCAGCCGATTGGCTGTTTTATCTGCTATTCACACATCTTGTCAGTTGCAGGATCAAACTGACTGGCACGCACGCATCTCATTATTATTTTGGACCTGCACTGAAGAAAAATCACGGGCACTTGTTACATCTCCGGGGCTCTGATTATGGGCGCTCCTCCCCAATCAATATAGCACCTAGCCGCTACGAGTCCATGGCCACGCCGCCATCATCTCCCTGCGAGTCTATGCTATATTGTAGTCATCATAATTACATTGTGGTGCCTCCCTCTCTATTTATGAGAGATCCTAGGATAGAGTCCGACTCTTACTCTAGTCCTAACACCTATTACAACTCCAAGTCTAACTTCTAGTAGGACTAGTATATTCGACACCTATTCTAACAAACTCCACCTTGGAGAATATACGTCACCTAAAAGTCGTAGAATCACCATGTCGATCCACCTGTCCACCAGACTTGAGTTGTCTCCCTTTGCAGCTTCACCACGAGCCACCCGATGAGCCTGTACCAGACTCACCACCTTCAAGAGACTCCGCTATCTCTGTAACTTCTTCCTCTAGACTCCCCCTGCAACAATGCTCCACCTTCTCACCTATCATCTCAGTCGTCTTGCCAAGCGAAATTTGACTCCTCCTTAGCTGTCACATCATAGACTCCTTAAAGACTATGTTCACCTTCATCTTCTGTCTTTAATTTGATCTTATCTAATCCATGGCCAGATAACCCATATCATCACCAAATAGATAAATCAAACACACCAGACTGACGGAGAACCCTTTCTTCCTTGTAGTCTTATGAACCAAGCTAACAAATCCAACATCCACGCTTTCCGCATCCGTAGACTGAATACATGATATTTTGAGAAATTCACCATTGCCTCGAGTTATCGAAGAAATTACACCATAACGCTTGCTCTTCCTCTTCAGCGACGCAGATTTCATATATCCCCATCATGCTAACCTGCATATCTTGGATATATCCTATACTGCCAAACAGTATCGTTGACCCCATCAACGATATTTGACCCGCTGTTGCCCGGGACTTTTCTTCAGTTCTGGTCTAAACTATATATCTCAACTCCTCGTCGAGTCCTAGATATACCCTGTTTCCGCCAGATAATTTCATATGCGACCTGACTAGCCTGTTGCTACCAGTCTACTCGCCCTTTTCACCTGTAAACTATCCATCTGTAGAGCCTTCTTGCCATTCTTTTGAATGTGTTTACAAGTTTATGTAGCAAACCACCCGTCAGCTACAACCCGGTTTAACTGTCCAAGCTCCGTAGTCTTAACTAGTCCGTCGGTCCAATCACCCTGCTAGACCAGTCCAACCGTCACACACGCACACCTTGCGCACCTCCTCCCGAACCATATACTCACTGCATCACCTTGATCACCACATAGCTGCACCATGCCTCTCGTCTTATGCTCGTGAGCCACGCTGACCTGCAACACCACCGCACAAACACTGCATCTCGCTAGCTATTCATGTGACCTCTTGCATGCAGCTAAGTAAGCTCAGTAGCCATCCGAAGTCAGTCTGCCACAGAACCTAGCCGAGCCTCCTGTTGACGACAAAATTTGGTAATTCAAGTATCGGAGATAAGGATAGAATCAAAGAAAATCCAAGAGATTAGATCGTATCGGAAATGGAGTGAAAATCGGCTATAGTCCGAATCGGCTGCGGACAGGATCGGCAGAGTCAGAGTCGGACAAGGTTAGCCGATTGAGCCGATTTTGGAAGTGTGACTCGGAACAAGTCATCAGGTTGAGTCAAGGTTCTTCATACGGATTGCCATGCATGGATAGAGCACTGAGGAGGCAATTGTATCTATTAATTAGGATATTTTATGTAATTTTCTTATAGATTATCACGGTAAGAGTCCGCCTAAGTGACTTATTCGTTAGTTGGATTTGTATTAGGTTAATATGAGTCGTGTCCGTGATGGACATTAATAAATTTGTATTTTCGGGTATAAATATAGTCCCGAGGTCCTGTAAATAATAACAACACACGTTCAATCAATCTCGGCGCATCGCCACCTTTGTTTTATACTTTTCGACAAGTTTGTGCTTTCGAGTCGTGCTGCATCAGTTTGATCTTCGACGAAAAGGTATATCTTGTTATGGCAGTTTGCATTATCAAGGCTAGTGCTTACATCTTTATGACACTCTAGTTCATCTTGTAAACTTCCGAGTTATCATATATATTATATAATTTAGATCGACAATGCAATCTACTTGCATCGACTGGATTCTTTTTAGGGTTTCGTCGATATCGGCTAGATTACTTTGTTGGTTTAGATTATATAATGTATCCACCATTCCGAAAAGGCAACCATCGACTTAATTTTCTAGATGTCATGCTTCTCTTTATACTTAATGTTGCATTGGTTAAGTCCAACCTATTAAGTCGTATTTAGAATCATGATCTCTAGCCTGTTTTATGGTTGTTAATAAGGATAGTATCGGGGTTTCAGCCGATCTTACCTGGTATAGATGTTTTACATTGTTTTATGCTATGTTTAATGTTCTACATCTGCCCCTTATATTAGAATCTAATCTAATGTAAATATATTGAACTTGATACCAATCTAATTGGTTATAATTGAATATATTTATTACTAGAGAATATCCTAGTATAAGGTTGTATCGGAGCTATAGCCGATACATGCTTAAATCTAGATATCGGCTATGACATGAGTCTACATAATCATTATTTCATATTACATTAGATTTGGGCAATTTATACTATCTCGGTTAAGTCCGATCTATCCCAATTGCTTATTTCTAAAGTAATATTGAGGTATTGATTATGTAACACTGATATTTACAGCCGATATACTAGTTTTAGGGTTAGTTCTATCATTGACTATACCTTACAGCCGATTCATACTTAATTGCATCGGCTAGGTTACATACGATATGAAATCGGCTGTCTGGCCGATGGACTATCGTTTACTTACATATTTGCATATTTCTTCTTGTTGATTGCAGGATCAAATCAACTGGCATGCCCTCGAACCTAAAGAACTAATTTTGGACTTGCACTAGAGTAAAGCAAATCTCTCAGGCCAGTATGTGTTTTTTGCATCAACACCTCCTAGAGATTGATTCGATTTCGAGCTTGCACTACCGTGTCCTGATCCGAGTCACCGACTCCATCTCCGACACCCCTGCAATCTCTGTTTGCAATCATTCTCTTTACTCACTGGTTCTGCTCATGGCTTCCTGCTCAGTCACCATGCGCTTGTATACATGTATAGCACATACTCTATATGCGTTGTCCATGCCATCGAACGTACCGCAGTCGCAGCCCTCGTGTACACCGTCCACGACCACGTCGTCCTCGGCCCTGCACGTCCGCCGCGCCGCGCCACGCTCGTCGGCTTCGCCCTTCCGCCTCTAGCCACCCTGCTGCCGCGGATCCACGACCACCGCGTGCGTCGGGCGCGCCGTCCATAGCGCTACCCGTCCGATCTCTCCGGTCGCCTTCGGCCACGCCCGGCCCCGTCTTCCGGTCACGTTCCGCCATCACCGGTCTGATCGTGAGTGAGGTTGTCGCCTCCGCAACGTCCTCGTTGTCGCCATCGATCTCATCGCCACGGCTGACGATCTCCTGTCGATGCGCGATGCCCACCTCGTGTTTCCTACTCCGCATGTCTTCTTGATCCAATGCTGAAACCTTCTACTCTGATACCACTTGTTACAAAAGTTAGTCGATATAGCGGAACGATAACTAACCTTCTCGATCGCTTCAGCCATTGATCACCCAAGACACGCCAGATGACGACACAGGAACACACGATATTTGTTAACAGAGTTCAGCCGAAGCCTACATCTCCGGGGCTCTGATTATGGGCGCTCCTCCCCAATCAATATAGCACCTAGCCGCTACGAGTCCATGGCCACGCCGCCATCATCTCCCTGCGAGTCTATGCTATATTGTAGTCATCATAATTACATTGTGGTGCCTCCCTCTCTATTTATGAGAGATCCTAGGATAGAGTCCGACTCTTACTCTAGTCCTAACACCTATTACAACTCCAAGTCTAATTTCTAGTAGGACTAGTATATTCGACACCTATTCTAACAAACATGCCCCCCGGTTTTGGAGTATGAGGAGTCATGCTTCAAAATTCTCTTATATCTCGCCTTGATTACTCCAAAATTGATATTCCTTTGCTTCTTGCAATCGGCTCTCGTAAGCCGATACCGTCTGCACTAGATGAGCTAGATCATCAAACTCATGGCAAAAGAACATATCTCTGATAGGTGCTGACAATCCTTGGAATGCAAGATCGGCTAGCTGCTCATCACTTAGGCTCAAACTATAGCATCGGTTGCGGACATTACGAAATCTTTGAATATATTCCATAGCCGATTCTCCCTTTTGCTGCTCAACCGATATTAAGTCTGAAAGCTTCATTTCATCAATTCCAGCAAAGAAATAATCATGAGATTGCTTCTCAAGATCGGCCCATCCTCTGATAGAATTTGATGGTAATGATGAAAACCATGTGAAAGCTGATCCAGTCAAAGATAATGGAAAAAGTCTAACTTTCAAAGCTTCTTCAGCCGATGCCTCCCCACATTGCACTAAGAATCGGCTGATATGTTCCATTGTAGATATATCATCTTGCCCTGAAAACTTAGAGAAGTCTGTAATCTTGTATCGGTATGGAAGCGGAAATCTATCGAATCATTCAGGATATGGCTGCCGATACATATGGATATGCTCCTTACGTCTAATCCCAAACTGCTCTTCTATTAACTTTGCAATTCTGTCGGCCCAACCATTGTTCTTCTGATGGCATTGTTCCTCCGGCCAATATTGTTGTTGTTCTTCAATCTGCCCCCCAAGCTGGCATCTTTGAACAATTAATTCATCAACTTTTCCCTTGATCAAATCTTGCAATGTGTCCACTAAAACTCCAGATTGATTAAACAATGCACGATGAACTGCTTCATCAACTTTATCTTGAAGTATTTCAATCATCGGCTCGGGAAATTGAGATTTCTGAATTGGCCCTTCCGGTGTCATGACGAAACATTGAAGGCAACGCTTTTGAAAATCAGCTTTTGCTTGCTCCATCTCTTGCCTCTGTTCCTCTGTCAAATCTTCCATTGTGACCATGATCTTGGCGTCGACTTCTTCAGACATATAGGTATAAAATTCATCGTCCCACCAGGCGTGCCAAAATGTGGTGACGTAAAAACACTATGGCCTGGGAGATCTGCTTAGCTCCAGTGCAGGTCCAAAATAATAATGAGATGCGGGCGTGCCAGTCAGTTTGATCCTGCAACTAAAAGGATGTGTGAATAGCAGATAAAATAGCCAATCGGCTGACAAGCCGATCGAGTAATTCCAGCCCATGCCGATACCAGCCGATATCTAGTATAGATCTTGATACTTGAGTAAATAATGACCTAAAGATAATCGATTGATGATAATGTAATAAAACAATAATATAATCCAGTAGAAACCAATCGGCTAGTAATGATAGATTGAATAAGCACTGATCTGAAGGTTGAATCATTCATCGGATGGAGGTCCTGAAAGGACCTTGATGTCGCCTAGAGGGGGGTGAATAGGCGATTTAAAAATAAATGCGGAAGCTAAAACAAAACAGGGTCGGATTGTCTGATACCAGGTCGGATAGTCCTCTGTAGATCGGATTGTCTGAAGTGAGATCGGACAATCTGACCGGGTCGGATAGTCCTATGTAGATCGGATTGTCTGAACAGAGATTGGACTGTCTGACCTGCACAACAAAAATCAACCAAACAACAACCTAAAAGCTCTAGATCCAATCCACAAGCAAGGATATGAGCTCAACCAACAACAAGATTAGCGTGGCACAAAGCAATGCAACAAGAAGGTAAAGAGAGTAAGGATATCACCGAGATTTACGCGACGATGTATTTCCCAGAGTTCAAATCCTTGAGGGGATTCTAGTCTCCGTTGAGGAGCTCGCAAAGAGCCGGGTCTTTTTCAACCCTATCCTCGTGAGGTTGCACAAATGCACTCCTCCTTCCACTAAGGATACCTCTTTCCTTGCGGAGGCGAGATCCGGCCTTCACAAACTTCTCTTGGCCAACCACAAGTAGATCGGTGGCCCAAGAATGACACCTAGCCGTCTAGGAGTCCTCAACCTCCAAGAGTAATAAACACCACACAACTCTTGGACAAATCCTAGTGCTCAAGATCGAGAGAAACGCACACTAGGCCCTCAAACACCAAATCTACAACCACCAAGATCCACCACACAAAGAACAAGGGAGGGATTTGAGAGAGGAAGAAAGAGCTCAAAGATCCAAAGCACTTAAGCACAAAGCTCAACCCAAAGTGAATGTGAGTTGAATGAGTTGGGTAACCCTAGAAAAAGGTTTGGTGGGGGGTATTTATAGATCCCCCAAAAAGTGGCCGTTAGGAGAGAATCTTTTCATCCCACCTCGGATAGTCCGAGATGACATCGGATAGTCCGATGTTTTTGACCCCCAAGCAAGCCAGAGACAGAGAGCAAAGTACTAAAGAATTTCGGATTGTCTGATCAATCGGATAGTCCGAAGTCATGTCAGATAGTTCGATATTTTTGAACCAAGAACTTCATCATCTCACAGAGACTCAAGTTCCATTGAACTTCGGAGTTTCTGGATCATCGGATAGTCCGATCACATCAGATAGTCTGATTGACACTTAGAAAAATTCACTCAAGAGGAATAAAAATCAATTCAAGACAGAGAGTGAAGTTCTGTGAAATTTCGGATAGTCCGATGCATCAGACAATCTGATCTCACATCGGATAGTCCGATGTTTTAAGCCAACACTCAGTCCAAAGACAGAGAGTGAAATTCTGTGAAATTTCGGATAGTCTGAGCATCGGATAGTCTGATGTGATCGGATAGTCTGATTTCAAATCGGACAGTCTGATGTTGCTCAAGTACAAATGCAATAACTTTTTACTCCGTAGTCCGATTTCGATGATCTTGGACTCTATGGAAAGCTAGTTTCGTGGGCTATAAAACCCAGCAGATAAACATGGTCCAAAAACTTCAAGAGATGTTTAAAAACTTGCAAATAAACCCGGTGTAAGTGTTGTAATATGTGAAATAACCCGGAGTTAGAATTTTGACTTAGGTTTTTCAACTCACACGAAGATGAATCATTTTGAGCACTAGTATTCAACCAATTATATGCATGTGGTATCCCTCTTAATAGTACGGAATCCTAAACTCGAATGTAGAAAGGAAAGCTTTACCAATAGGAATACCTTCACACCATTTTCTTTCTTCACTTGGAGGGTTGCCAGCGTGAAAGTCGTTTTCATCATCGGGACTATCCTCCAACAAATCACATCTTCTTGATCTTTGATCTTTTATGTTTCATTTCTCAAATGATTGATGCGAATAATCCATAGCTTCAAATGGCCTCGCACGATTCATCACGACAAAGTTTTCACTCGCCCTTCACCACCGGTGTCGGTTCATCAGCGCCAAGCCCCTTGCTTGCCCTTCACCACCGCATGGTCCATCACAGCTGAGCGTCGCTTGCGCTTCACCGTCTTACCATAGGTAGTCACTTCATAGCCTGCATCTTCAATATCTTCTCTTTAATTCTCATCCATTGATAAGTCCATCTTCTAGTTTCTTCATCTGACTAATCACTTGCTTACACACTCAATAAGCTCATTAGTCCCTTAATCGTTTGTCATCGATTAACCAAAACCCACTAGGGGCGTAGGTGCTCTTTCAGGTCCGATGTCAATAAATCCAAACGATTAAATAAATAGTGAAACCTTTGTTGTCATCGGCTAAAACCAACTTGTAAGTAATCCTTGTAAGCCGATGCAACGTCCAGATAACTCATCGGCTAAAACCCTGATGAAACCCTTATTGGCAATCAAGAGGCAGGCTAGAGATTATGGATCTTAGCACGACTTAGTAGATCAAACTTAACTGATGCAGCACTAAGTATGAAAAGAAACATAATATCTAGACAATCAAGCCTTTGACTGATTTTCAGGGTGGTGGATACATTATATAATCTAAGCCAACAAAGTAATCTAGCCGATATCGACAACACTCTAGATAGAGATTGGCCGATGCAAGTAGAAAACATTATCAAATCTAGATTATATAACGTATATGATAACTCATCGGCTAGCACTCCGATAAGACATTAGCATGAATCTATCGGCTTAACAAGATTTAAATTATCAACAACAATCTAGTAGGTCGAACTTAACCGATGCAGCACGAGATTGTATATGATAATCTAATACTTAATGAGCCGATAGATATATCTAATTTGATGGATATAACAAATCTATTTAAAACAACATTATGATTGTAGAGATATATCGGCTAAGACAGAAGATCAGACTTAACCGAGACAGTCCCAACTAAACCAATGCGTCTCTAAACACAATGCAATTAAGATAGAATTGAGATATCAGGTAAATATATCAACCGAACCAGAGCGATCCAAGAGATTGAAGCGATGCAGCCTTGAAAAATACCAATGTAGCCGATAAATTCACTAGGACCCGACGGAACGTAGGGCTTAACCCTTCGCCGAAGATCAAAAGAATGCAGCCCCGCATCAGGTGCCAAATTCCGCCAGTTGATAAGTAAAAAACCTTAGAAAGAGGGTGGCGATGCGCCGAGAGTAGTTGTATTGATCGAGAGATAATTTACATAGATCCCGGGTGTACATATTTATACCCATGGGTAGATACTAGTCCATATCGGACACGACTCATATTAACCTAATACAAATCCAACTAACGAACAAGTCCCTTAGGCGGACTCTTACCAAGATTATCTATAAGGAAATTACATATATTCCTAATTAATATATACAATTGCCTTTACAGGACTCTATCCGTACGTGGCAATCCATATGAAGCACCTTGATTTAACCCGATGACGTGTATCGAGTCATATTACCAAAATCGGCTCAATCGGCTAACCTTGTTCGACTCGAACTCTGCCGATTCTGACCGCAGCCGATTCGGACTCCAGCCGATTCTTACTCTAAGCCGATGATGACTTCGAGGCTTACCAAATTTCGTCGTCAACATGAGTACAGTGGGTAGTACTCCGTCTTGCTTTACCATTCCCTACACCAGAGTTGGAGTATGTGTCAGATGGTGGCTTCTCGGAGGAGTAGGCTTGTTGCTGCCGTCAGGGATGCCCGTGGAGTGGAATCGCCACGCTACGAGCGTCTAGTTATCTAGATTAGTTTGTTTATCTTTTCCGCTGCATTTTTGTAAGATGTTTTTATTGTGTTTATAAGACGTGGATCTGTATGTCAACTTTATCATTTGTGTACCTTGGCCGGTCCTGAATGGGGGTTTAATGCACATTCTGCTTGGAAATTTGGGTTAGCGAATCTCTGGGCGTGACAACGGTGTCGGTCCTCGCTGGGATGCTCTCCTTGGACAGCATTGTTGTTACATCGTGGCAGAGAATGATGCTGGTGTTGATTTGCATTGTCCAGATCTCGCTGCTCCCGTCAGCG
The DNA here is from genome assembly GCA_000573905.2 of Oryza punctata. NCBI lineage: Eukaryota > Viridiplantae > Streptophyta > Magnoliopsida > Poales > Poaceae > Oryza > Oryza punctata. The sequence goes on along the minus strand of CM002495.2, from coordinate 22,677,504 downwards.
CCCATTCAGGTGATCGCGTAGATCGCGATTGTCCTGAGGCGGTGGTGTCTGCTGGCAAGGACGACGCGGTGAGGCATTGCGGGGGTTGCGTCCTAGATCACAGCTTGGATGTTTGTTGGTGGCCTTGACATGGGCGTCGAGTTGAAGCCTTGGTCCCGTCGCTACCTCCGCAAAATCACTATTGAGGTTCGCCACTGTTGCTCGTAGTCATTCGACCCATTGATCACCGTCAAGGTGCAAAACTGGGTCAAAAGGGCTTTCTCTTAATATCGAATTGATGATGTTCAGATGTTGAGCAGGAGTATGAGCAGCATCCGTAGTCACCCGAGCAACTGTGTGACTGGCACCCTCTCCCATGATCACGTTCACGTCGCATGGAGTGTGAGATGACGACGATTCTCGATCCTCCAAGTCGTGGAGAACCGAGGGCTCGTGGGGATCGATATCAACGAATCCCACGAAACGGTCAGGGGTTTCCTCCGAGCTCCTTTCCTCTGCAACATTCCGAGTCTGAACTCATCGTTGTTGGTTCTGAGAGCGCGGGGTCTCGATAATGCTAAGAAAAACCTTGCAGCTCGAGAGCTCATGTCCTCTTGTCTTGTGGATCGGACACCAGGTGATATTTGTTGGTGAAGCGCGTTGAATATCTCATTCCTTGCAGGCTTCGAGTTCAGCTTTCACGTGTTGTACCACCTTGCAATCCACAAGGGAGTGACTGGCCGTCTTATGGATGACGCACCAAGTGGTAGACCTCTGAGGAGCTGTCCTTGTTGGTGCCTGATTCCCAACAGGTAGATGGGTTCTGGCCGCTTGAGGTTGCTTCTCAGATGTTGCTGGAATCAGCGCTCTCCTCTCCATCAGGACGGGAGAAGCGACCGGGGGAATGTCTTTTCTTGAAGTCGTGGTTGCTCCGTTCTCGTTCCCGACAAAGGTTGGGCCAGACGAGATCGGCATTGTAGTGTAGACCGGAAAGACGATAGATCCATCTTGAGTCCACATCAGCGTTGTCTGGATTGGATCTCCTAGGCCAAAACTGGTGCAGACGCGATCATCGGAGTGGCTTGAAGTCATGTCGGTAGAATCTTGAGCACCAAGCCCCCCTACCTAGCGCGCCACTATCGACAGGTAATACCCGTAGACCGGATGTATATGGTATTGGGCTACATTGATACTAGGATCTACATGAAACGACATCAAGCAAACAAGGAAATAAAGATTATACTGGTTTATGCCCCTCGTAAGGTAATAGCCCTAATCTAGTTTATATGAGATTGATATGGAAAAATAGAGAGTACAATGAGAACTGATGATTCCGACGTTACCGGCGAGATCCTTATCGAGATGACTCGACGAGATCTCATGGCAAGTAGGCTTCGTGTCCTCCGGCTTGTAGGCTATGGTGGATGTGTTGGTCGTAAGATTCAATGCCTTAAACCCGCATGGGGTGTACCTATTATACCGTGAATCACCTTAATCTCCAAGTAGAACTTGGACATTATGGACCCCGCACGATATGGTACAATGCTGATCCTCTCCGAGTAGAACTCCGGTAATTTCTTACCCGTGAGAGTAAATTTCATTATCTTACGATAATTTACTTATCGTACACGGAAATAACCCGTACACACAAATGTATACCATATTCGTATATTTCATAAGTCGTAGCATAGGAGGTATGCCTTATCCGTAGCTATGACACGTACCAACGTATGAAATTTATGCAAGGGTGTGTATGATTTGTACTCGAAAAAAATTCGTACACTTCTTGCATATATACTTGGTAGGGACTATCTATAAATTTATCAACAAATTTTCTTCTAAAAATTTAACAAATATAATTACAGTACAATCGTGATGTAATTATGCTGTAACTTTCAATGTAAGTTATATGTAACTTTCAAAAATCCATTTGTAACATGTTATTTCTATGAAACAGAGTTTGTGGGACCGATTCCTCTCATATTTATTTGTGTTGTGGTTTTCTTTTCTTTCTCGTTTGCACGAATCTTAAGATAAATCTAACAATTTAAAATTATATAAAAGTTACATACAAATTATAATACTCCCTCCGTCTCATATTATAAATCGTTTGACTTTTTCCTAGTCAAACTTTACAGATTTTGACCAAGTTTATAGAAAATTTCAGCAACATCTAACATATCTAACTAGTTTTATTAAATCTAACGTTGAATATACTTTGATAATATGTTTTTTTAATATATTATTATATTATTATATAAACTTGGTCAAATTTAAATAAATTTAACTAGAAAAAAATCAAACGATTTATAATATGAAACGGGGTAGTATATTATACTACGATTGTATTATAATTACATCAGTTAACTTTTTAGAAAAAAGTTTATCGATAAATATATAGCAAAGTTGAGCTTGGTATATTTTGAGACACGGACCATAACTAGAGGTCATTGACTCTTGCCAATTCTGTTTTTTAAACGTAGCCAAAAGTTTTTTATTTAAAAAGGACAGGTAATCAACCATACACGCGAAAAAGGCCACCCAGTTTTTTTTTCTCGGCCCAACCCAATCCAAAAGGCACCCGCTTACTACTTACTTACCGACTCATCATTAGTCATCACCGGTGAGGTGAGGTCAACAAACCCCAACGGCATCGCCGTCGCATCGCATCTCCCAGCAAGCAGTATGTGCTGTTCCCCGGCATCTCTCTGCCCACCCGGCAAAGCCCGAGCCAAAACGGGAGGGCAGAGGTAGAAGGGAGGAGCAGGCAGCGAATACCACAGCGGAGCGCGCCATTTCCCCGGAGGTCGCCGCCGCCCCAACCTCGCCGCTGCATTCCCGCTTCGCCGGCGTCGGCGCGGTCGCGCTCGATCGGTGGTACGTGCCCCCCCCCCCCCCCCCTCTCTCTCCCTCAGATTCGCGAGTCGCGGCCGTGCCCGCGCTGGATCGGCTGCCTACACGGCGCCACGGCTGCGCGTGCGCGTGGGACCCGCTGCTCCTGAGAACTGGGAGCCCCAATGGGCGCTGGAGGCTGGAGTTATACTTGCTGTAGGATAGATGGGGGCGTCTCCAGCTCTGGCACTGCTGCAAATGGCGTCGTTATCTGCCGGATTCGCCTCGCCTGCTTTGTTCGAGAAGCGGATGGGTTGTGATTCCATCCACTGTAGATGTGGCACTGTAGCGGTGGAGCTCAGCTCGCCGATTGGTTTAGAACTTTAGATGGCTCCAGGGCCACCTGCCCACCTCACGGCCAAATCACTGTGCGTCCCTGACTTTTATGAGCATGGCGGAGAATCCGCTTCCCAATTGGCTGCATGTGTACGTATGGGATAATAAAACTCGCCTGCTCTGATGAGCGTGTTAGTTTGTCTCTATATTCGGTGTGTCATGTGTGCGATTGTTAAATAGTGGAGAGATGGGCACTGCACTGCTGGACTGGTATTTCGCGGCCATGATTTGGAGTTTGTTGGATTGTGTAGACGAATTTGGGTTAGGTTCTTATATTATATGATTCCATCTCACGCAGTAATTAGTACTGGTGCGTGGTCATGTAGTGTTGTCAGGTTATGATGTGCTCTGGTTAGTTTTATTCACACTTCAGACTTCAGTAAGTAAAGGTTCATGGCTTATAGTTATCTTAGGGAGTTTTGCTTATAGTGTTGTAATCTGGAATCCTAAGTTGTGTGATAACCGTTTTGTTTACTTTTAGTGTTGTTATTATTCTGTATCTGAGGCTGGTGAACACAGGGTCCTTAGTTTGCTGAACTAACTGGCATTGTTTGTTAGGAGTTCACCAAAAGTTGATTGCTCACTCAGACTCAATAGGACATAAGGGGATTGCCCAGAGCTTGATTCGCTGCTAAACTGCACGCTTATAGTGCTTCACTTATTGCATTAATTCCTTTGTAACGCAATAAACAACTTCTTATCCATCTTATAGAGCAGGTTATTGCATTTCAGTTTCTTAAAGTTGATTTTTACTCAATTTCTTAAAGTCTGTTCATGGTATGAACTATGAAAAGGTAAATGCACAATTTGCTGATTTTCTTACGCAGACTATTGGACGATAACCACTTTGAGCTGGTCCACATCCTTATCAAGATGGCTGTTTCTTTAAAATCAAGTGGCAGTTTTTGTAGCACACAGCTTCAGTGGCTGCATTCAACAAGGGATCGACTTTTATATGGTTCTTCTCATTCAAATGCCAAAGAGTGCACTTGCAAGAAAACAAAAAGGCCTGCTCCACTGTGTGTTAAAGCTACTTCCATGAAAGTGGAATTAGATTTCAATGATCCTTCTTGGAAGCAGAAGTTTCAGGAAGACTGGGACAAACGTTTTAATTTGCCACGTATTACAGACATATATGATTTGAAACCAAGGCCAACTACATTCTCACTCAAGAAAAACAGGTCTTTTGTGTCTTTAACTGAATTAGCTTGCTTTCCTTTAAGCTGCTAAAGATGTGAACAGTACTTTCTTATGCAATACTGTCTGCTATTACTCTGGCAGAAGTCCTGCAGGTGATGAAAATGGCACACCTATGGATAAATGGAATGGTTATGTGAACAACGATGATCGAGCACTTCTGAAGGTCAGTAAGCAGGCAACATTTGCAGGCAATGTTAAATTTTAATTTTCTTGTGTTTGATTTAAGTAGGATTTGTATCTTAGTCATCAAAGTTCAAAATGTTTGATTGCACAGATTTTGAAATTTCTATTAGGTTATGGAGGGAGTTATATTTTGTTTTACAGTGTACTCCATTGTATCTGCACTTGCTTTTCTCCAACTAACATTTGCGATGCACATACTTTCTGCATTTGGTATTTAAAGCAGCATGTAGTTCAGAAAAGAGCATCTTACTTTTGTTCCTTGCTTTGTATGTTTTGCACTTAACGTAGTGTGCTTGCTTTTAGGTGATAAAGTATTCCTCACCTAACTCTGCTGGAGCAGAGTGCATTGATCCTGATTGTAGCTGGGTGGAGCAATGGTATGTTTCTCATCACCTATGAGTTATTAGCTCTTCTGATGCTGCAAATATACATTGTTTCTTCAAATATTTGATTACATATTACAACATATCAGTTTCTGTGTTTAGCAACCGAATAGTTGTTGATTGTTTATTAGACTTAATCCGTTGGATTCTTAAATGGTAAGGCATTGATAAATAGTTTTATGTAGGGTGCACCGTGCAGGGCCTCGTAAGGAGATATACTATGAGCCAGAGGAAGTAAAAGCTGCCATAGTTACTTGTGGAGGGCTCTGCCCTGGTTTGAACGATGTCATCAGACAGGTCATTGTCTTTTAGCATTGTTCAAGCACCTTTGAATAGCTCATACTTCTAAGTCAAACATTTGATATGAATTCTGGTATTCATGCTCTTCAACTTGAATAAGGGTAATCAGCTACATCCATTTTAGGATTAGGGCTATGAAGCATGTATATGAATTATCAGCAACAGCCAATACCCTCTAATTGCTTCACTTTTTCTTGATGATTTCTAAAGTGCAAAGAAAATCAAAACACCAAATAATTAATGGCACTTCATGTACAGGTGGTTACATATCGAACATTGGTTTTTCAAAATGCAGGTTGTGAAGATAAAAGTGGGCAAAAATGCATCACTTTATTAGATTGATACTGTATTTCTGTGTGTCCCTTGACATTGAATCAGAAATACGAGCATGCCTTTCATTTGAAATCCCCATGCTGTTTTTAGAACTATGTTCTGTAGTTCTATTGTGTATTTTGATTTCAGCTGGTAGTCTTTACTCATACCAAGAATATCTCTTGATTCCTTCTCCAATTTTTAGCAAGAAATAATGTTGCATATATGACTTACAAATCGATTTTGTTCGCATTTGCAGATAGTATTCACTCTAGAGACCTATGGGGTTAAGAATATTGTTGGAATTCCATTTGGTTACCGTGGATTTTTTGAAAAGGGCCTAAAAGAAATGCCAGTAAGATACTTCTCTATATTCATAATTGTCAAAAACTCACCACTACACATTTTTTCCAAATTTCATTTGGTAGCATCATCCAGCTTTCACGTCATCTAGTGGAGAACATAAATCTTGCTGGTGGAAGTTTTCTAGGAGTCTCTCGTGGAGGAGCTAAAACTAGTGAGATTGTGGATAGCATACAGGTAAGCACTCTGCATTGCAAGGTTTGATGCTATATTTATTATTCCTCTCTGAGGGAGGCTGAATTGTTTTCAAAATGATTATCTGATTATTGTAGGCCAGAAGAATTGATATGCTTTTTGTGCTTGGAGGAAATGGTACCCATGCAGGAGCAAATGCTATCCATGAAGAGGTCTTATGTCTTTAACTTTCATTCACTTCATCATTCAATTTTATATTTCCCAGTAAATCTTTCAGGACTTCTTACTCCTTTTTTGACCAATGTACCAAAGAATTTGCATAACATATTATGTGTTCATCTTGCCTTCTAGATTCATCATATTGAAGGATGATATTATTCATGTGCAGTTTATATCCTTCTTTCTTATTATCTAAATACTGTATTCATTTTCTCCACAATTGCAGTGCCGGAAGAGAAAGCTAAAAGTTTCAGTTGTAGCAGTTCCAAAGACCATCGACAATGATATACTTTTGATGGACAAGACATTTGGTTTCGATACGGCTGTCGAAGAAGCCCAGCGGGCCATTAATTCTGCCTATATAGAGGTAAGTTGAATTACTGATACTACTTGTGTGTTAAGGTTTTGGAATCAACATTTGATAGAGATGAAAGTTCAAGGGAATAAATCACTACTATAATTAGGCACGAAGCGCATACCATGGCATTGGTTTGGTCAAATTAATGGGAAGAAGTAGTGGCTTCATTGCAATGCATGCTTCCCTTTCAAGTGGGCAGGTTGATGTCTGTTTAATACCAGAGGTGTGTAAAAATTGCACTGTTTACGTTTGAGACTACCAATTCTCTTATGTACGATCTACCAATAAAAGCTTACTAGTACAAATGAAGGTTCCTTTCACACTTGATGGAGAATATGGTGTTCTACGGCACCTTGAACATTTATTGAAGACCAAAGGATTCTGTGTTATTTGTGTTGCTGAAGCTGCAGGACAAGTAAGCTAAACTTCAGAGTGATTTTTTAATGATTTTTTGGCTACTTTTGTTCCATATACAGCTGGCAAGGATGTGAGTTGAGAGCCTATGATTTAATTATTCTAAATTTCGTTACAGGAGTTATTACAAAAATCAGGTGCAACTGATGCATCTGGAAATGTGATACTTAGTGACATCGGTGTTCATATGCAACAAAAGGTGTGTATGTGATAACCCTCTTTTACTTGGTGCTCTGGATGCTGTAGTTTTAGAACAGCATGGTTATGCCACATTTTGTTGTTGAAATAGTCTACCTTGCCATCTCATTTGCTTTTTCTGTACATAAGTACATTTGTAGTAGTTCAGTCTATTTAATTTGTTAAATCCAAGGCTTCCCTACTTCTGTCTTGCTGCGTTTCTTTTCTGTATTGTCAATCTTACCATGACAATAATTACATCAGTTTCACTTTTCAGATTAAGATGCATTTCAAGGACATTGGTGTTCCTGCTGATGTAAAATACATTGATCCAACATATATGGTTCGGGCATGTCGCGCCAATGCATCTGATGCAATTTTGTGCACTGTACTTGGACAAAATGCTGTAAGTCACTTGAGGCATGAAGACCTTTGACCTTCTCATGTTATATGGTTGTCTAGATGAAAACTGCATGATGGTGCCTGCAGGTCCATGGAGCATTTGCTGGGTTCAGTGGCATCACTTCTTGCATCTGCAACACGCACTACGTCTACCTCCCCATCACAGAAGTCATAACAGCGCCGAAGCGCGTGAACCCTAACAGCAGGATGTGGCACCGTTGCCTAACGTCCACTGGCCAGCCTGATTTCCATTGATCAATTCTTTGAAGGTTCCAGCTTAAGATGATTTGTCATTCTTTTGATGATGTGCTCCACATTACACAACGAACTACAGTAGAAGATCAATTAGTCAACAATAACGTGATGCTGAGATGACACTTGATTAACTTGTTTGCAAGAAAATTATCATGGATCAGTGTGATTGTCCAAACTCCAGATCCATAGCTACGGTGTACATCAGAATGCCACAGATTAGGCATGGGAATAAAATTATACACGAGCCCAAAGTGAATATTTCTCTCTTGTGTCTTCAGTTCTTCACCAAAAACTATAGGAGCCTATGACGACTCTCTTTGAGAATCAACATGTTACCATGGTTTTAAATAGTGGGCTAAGATATTTATCGGTGACCTTCTAAAACAGCTATAACGGGCTAAATGGAGCTATAGTGGCTAATTTATACATGAGATCAAATAGCTAAGACTCTTCTCAAACATTTGGCATTGGGGTTTCTCCGTTGCTGGCGAAGTTGGTTTATCGGGCACCGTCCATGCAAGTAGGCGACCCACCCCAACTTCGCCGGCGATCATCGCCTGGAGGAAAAGGTGAACTTGCTCCATTCGTCTGCTTCGGCGCACGAATTCCTCTTCAACAAATTCGGCCTTCTTAATTCATGTTGATAATTTCAGTCCACAATCGAATTCTACCCACCAATTTTTCATCAACACATTCGTCCCCTCAAAGGTCACTAACGAATTCAGCCTATGAATTTCCCTTTACAAAATTACTCCTACCAGTTAATTCCCGTCTATGAATTCATCCTAAAATTGAAAATGGCCCACTAAATATTCATGAACGAACACGGCCCACAAAATTCACCTCAACCAAGTAAGCCCATGAATGAACTTGGCCCACTTAAAATCCACCATCGAACTCCGCCCACAAATTAATTTCACCCACCTTCTACCCATCAGTTAATTAGGCCCACATATAAAATTAGCCCACTGGCATCTATAAACTGTTCCAGACCATAAATAAATTTGACCCACCTAACTCCTACCAACAATTTCGGCCTAACAAATAACTTGGGCCACTTAATTCTTCGCAAGAAATTGACCCACTGGATTGAGCCCAGCAGTGAATTCTTCCGTAGGCCTACTTGTTTCGGGAGGCAGCTAGCCGGCGCAGGCGCGCAGCTGCGCCAACTGTGCAAGTCGCACACGGCTGCGCCCCGACGAATTCGGCCCAAGAGTATATTTGCTCCACCTAATTTGGAATAAGTTCACTTTAGATCCCTCAAATTTATCGTTAAGTCTGAAATTCATTATTGGACCACAAAACCAGATACAACGCACCAAACTTACCAACCATGCAAACAAGGTGTAGCGCCCCGAATCTTGCAGGTCCGGAGGCCACGATACTGTACCTGTGTATGATGTCTCAGTCCCAGGATACACAAGCTGGTACACACATAACATCGGTGATCCATAGTAGTTTAACATTAATACATCACTAGGATGGTTCTTACATAAGTTGCCATCGTGGACAAACCCCAGATGGACAACAACACAACATAAAAGACAATAGCGGAAGGCAACAACAACAGAGCGAAACCTAACGGCGGAAGGCAACTAAACGACTAGCGCTAGGCTAAGCACCTAAGCGACTAACTTATTCCACAGGCACGGTTTGGGAATTAGGCCCGAAAACCTGAAATTCTTCATAGTGTGCTTGTTCCTAAAGATACTCCTCGGCGGTAAGGTCATCTCCTTCTTCGTCTTTGAAGGCTAATATAATTATATAGATAGCAAGGGTGAGTATTTTCATACTCAGCAAGCCATGGGAAAGATAACATGCATGGCTAAGAATGGAGGCTATGGTTGTATTTGCGAAATCTAGCCTTTGCTCAAGAGGTTTCTTTTGCAAAACTCTAGTTTGTCAAGTTTTAGTTATCAGAAAGAGGCTCACTCCTCAATCAATTTCACAAGTTGCTTTGTAACAACTTGTCACAAACAATTAGTGAGTATGCAAACTTCAGTATACTCTTGTATTCCCTTCTTGATGTCTCCAACTCTGGTATTCATCTCCACTTTATATATCCACGAGCCATCTCCGCTCACAGCACACCTTGACCAACACATTCCAGCTCCTACAAAGTTATGATGCCACCAGACATCCCAAATCACATAGACCTGTTCCAAACCACAGGTTTGCCGTCGGCCACAAAGGTTGACTCTGGAAACGATTCCCATCCCACAAAACCAATTTCACAAAGCATTCACAAATAATACTACGCTAAGAGAATCACCTCACATTCACCCATGACCGTGGGCACAACTGTTCGAACAGTTTAAATTCTGCATAGGTTGTACGCTTTACCCACACATCACGAAACTAACACCGATCACCCGTCGGCACCAGGAGTTCGTTGTAAGGCCTTTCCAAAGCTAGTTCATGATTATCCTATGCCACATAGTTGCTCGAGGCACACGACAAGCATCAGGCACTTCCAGCCCTCGTCAGTATCGTACGCGCCATAATAGAGGCGAGGGCTACAAATGGCTAAAAATCTCATCACACAAAACTCCGTCTCCTCATCCTCACCGTCCCACAACCACTAGCATACAAGATAAACACAACCCAACTAACTACTCTTCTAGGGGTATCTCACAATACCCATGTGTTGACGACCAAATTTGGTAATTCAAATATCGAAAATCAAGATGGAATCGAAAAGGATTGAAGAGGTAAGATCGTATCGGAAAGCAGAGTGAAAATCGGCTGTGGTCCGAATCGGCTATGGACTGGATCGGCAGAGTCAGAGTTGGACAAGGTTAGCCGATGGAGCCGATGTCGGTAATATGACTTGGTGTACGTCATCAGGTTATGTTAACGTGTTTCATATGGATTGCCATGCACGGATAAAGTCCTGAGGAGGCAATTGTATCTATTAATTAGGGTATTTTATGTAATTTCCTTATAGATATTCTCGGTAAGAGTCAGCCTAAGGGACTTGTTGGTTAGTTGGATTTGTATTAGGATAATATGAGTCGTGTCCATGATGGACAAGGTTTGTAATTTCGGGTATAAATATAATCCCGAGGTCTTGTGAATAATAACAACACACGTTCAATCAATCTCGGCGCATCGCCAAACCTTTGTTTTCTACTTTCGACAAGTTTGTGCTTTCGAGTCGTGCTGCATCAGTTTGATCTTCGGCAAAAAGGTATATCTTGTCATGGCGAGTTACATCATTAGGGCTAGTGCTTACATCTCTATGACACTCTAGTTCTTTGTTGTGATTCTCCAAGTTATCATATATGTTATATAACTTAGATCGACAATGCAATCTACTTGTATCGACTAGATCCTTTCTAGGGTTTCATCGATATCGGCTAGATTACTTTGTTAATCTAGGTTATATAATATATCCACCATCCCGAAAAGGCAACCATCAGCCTGATTCTTTAGATCTCATGCTTCTATTTATACTTAATACTGCATTGGTTCAGTCCAACCTATTAAGTCGTATTTAGAATCGTGGTATCTAACCTGCTTCATGGTTGTTAATAAGGATAGTATCGGAGTTTCAGCCGATCTTACCTGATATAGATGTTTTACATTGTGTTAAGCTTTATTTAATATTCTATATCTGCCCCTTATATCAGGATCTAATCTAATGTAAATATATTAAGCTTGATGTCAATCTAATTGATTATAGTTTAATATATTTATTACTAGAAAATATCCTAGCATAAGGTTGTATCGGAGCTATAGCCGATACATACTTAAACCTAGATATCGGCTATGACATCAATCTACATAATCATTATTTCATGTTATCTTTAGACTTGGGCAATTTATACTGTCTCGGTTCAGTCCGATCTATCCCAATTGCTTATTTCTAAAGTAATATTGATTTATTGATTGTGTAACGTTGATCTTTTCAGCCGATATACTAGTTTTAGGGTTAATTCTATCATTGACTATACCTTACACCCGATCCATGCTTTATTGCATCGGCTAGGTCACATACGATATGAAATCGGCCCTATGGCCGATTGTCTATCGTTTACTGATATTCTTTGCATGTTTTTCTTGTTGATTGCAGGATCAAATCAACTGGCACGCCCTTGAATTTGAAACCCTAGTTTTTTGCATCAGCACCATGTGGTTGTACTGTAAGATGCTTGGATGGAATTCCCAAAGGAATCGGTCCTTAATGACAACATGTAGCCAGCCACACAGGCTTAGCCTACATATCATCAGGGTTCGCAAACCAGCTTTATTTCACAAGCACACCGACATAGAACATCAGGTTTTGAATATTTGGTTGGAAGTCCATGTTTCCTACACGACAATACAATCGCAGCATGGCTAAGCAGAACTACCTCGACGATTATACCCGTAGGGTAAGATGTTGGCGTATCATTTGTAGAGATAACAAGGGTATGCTATTCTAATAAACTACGGAATATAAGTTTGTCTAATAGGTAGGTCCATCGGTCGCGTTCGCAAAACGAGGCCAAACTGTTTAACGTGTAACCTAAGCATGCATATTTGCAAACAACATAATTTTGCACACATGGGAGGGAATATGATCAAAGGTCGCTTGACTTGGTCCTAAGGTGGTTCTTCCTCATCAAGAACAGCTTCCGGATCATCCTTGGGTTCGGCAACTATACGCGCAAAAGGAGAAAATCAACACAAAGCTAATAACGTAGCTAAAACAAAGAGAGATAATACTTCCATTAGATAGATCTCATCTTTATAAAAATTATGAAAGTTGAACGGAATCAAACGGAGCTACGGTTTGCAAGATATGGATTTTTGAAGTTTAAATGAATTTCTATTCAAAGGAAAATGAGTTTCTTTTATTGAAAGGGAATATTCCGACTGTCAGTGGCACAGTGGAGTCGGCGCACGGTAGACCGGGTCTACCAAGCGCGCAATGCGGTGAAGTGGTAGACTGGGTTCAAGGTCCACGGGCCCGGGGAGCGTGGGGCCCAGCGGTCAGTGACCGGATGCGTGTGGACCGGGAGCGCGGACGGATGGATAAGGTAGGGGTCCCATTTGTAAGTGATTCAAGGATTAAGAGAGAGTTTAAATAGAAATTAACCATGGTGGGGCCCCTTTGTCAGTGATACATAAGAGAGGGATTAAGGAGGTAATTGCTGTGCGGGATTTATTTAGGAAACTATGGGGCCCACAGGGTCCCACCTGTCATTGTGTTCCCTCCTCTTTTCTTTTCTTCCTCTTCTCTCCTCCTCGATCTCTCCTCGTCTCTCTCTCGAGCCCCTCTCTCTCCCACCGAGGCCGAGACAGGGGCGGCGCAAGACGGCGTCCGGCGCGGCGATGGAGGAAGGCGACGGGGCAGATGAGGCGTGGGCAGGAGTCGACGCGGGCCGGCGGCCAGCGTCCGAGAGGAGGTGCGCGGGTAGATGAAGGCGGCGGCGCCTGCTGCTTTGGTGGCTCTCCGGCCAAGCGAAGGCGGAGGCGGTAGGTGGTCGCGGAGGCGGCGACGGTCGTGGCGGGTGGCGGAATGGCCGTGGCGCGCGAGTCCGGACGGCACGGCGTCGAGCGCACGAGAAGTGCTCGTCCGCGCGCCTCGGATCGGCTGGGGGAAGCGATGGTGGCAATGGGGTTGGGAAGGGTGAAGGGTGAAGGGTGAAGGATTTGAGTGGCGCGAAATGGTTTTGTAGCTATGGCGCGCGGAAGGCTTCGAGGAGAAGGGATGAGACATGGCGGCACAGGGAGCAAGGACAGCGGCAGCGCGGAGAGCATGAACTCGGCTCACGCTTTCGGCGTGGGCGCTGGACCGCGGGAGCTGTGGCGCAAGGAGGCGGGATGGTGGATTGCGCGTAGCGGCGCAAACACGATGGACGGGCAGGGGGACAACGTAGTGACCGTCGGACACTTGGTTTCCCCCGGGGCGCGTGTCAGCGGTGGATGGGATGGACGGCGCCGACGTGGGGCCGACGCGATGACGCCTGCAGCCACAGTAGCCGGGAGCTTCTAGGGCAAAGAAAGCTTCGTCGGGGGTCCCACATGGCCAGCGGCTTCTGCGACAAGGAGAGGAGGAGCGCGTCCGAGTTTCGTCGTGGCGTGGCGTGACGCGGTGCGACACGGTTCGGGGCGGCGCGCGGCGCTGTGCGCCTGGTGCGGGGAGGCTCGGCACGCTGCTCACCCGGCTCGACATTTCGTCGAGCAGGTGGTGGGCGCGTGCGGCTGCCTGGGTGGGGAAGAAGGGTGGTTGGGCTGGACTGGGCCGCCTGGGAGTGGGGAGGAAATAGGCTGGCCTGGAGAGGGAAGGGGGCTAGCCCAAGGAGAAAGAAAAGGGTTAGCCCAAAGCAATAGGATGTTTTGTATTTTTCTAGGAATTTGGAATTTGGAATTTGAAAGAGGTTTGAATTGGATCGGAATTTGAAATTTGGATTCAAAGTTTGTAAATGGACTGCAAAAGGGATTGTGGACTTTAATAATCCTAGGATTATATTTGTGGACTTTGGATGGATGATTCGAGATCATTAATGGCACAAACCAAAATTCTAATAAGAACCAACTTTTGAAAATAGATTTTGTATTTAAATTATGTTTTAAAAAGAAGCGAAAATCGGGATGTTACACAAGGTCTCTCAGCAATATTGTCCCCGGTTTTGGGATGACGTAGCATCTACGTGGCTTCTTTGACTAGGTTTTCATCCCACGTGGTATTGATGTGGCACTTACGTGATAATTCAATCTAGAAAAATAATAAAACCTTAGGACCCACATGTCAGTTACACATAAAATAATAAAAACGGTGAGCTCATGTGGCCCCACATGTTATCCTCACTGCTACATTCTTCTCTCTATCCGCTCTCTCTCCTCTGCATGTGACCGGAGCAAGCGATAGGAGGGGTGGCATCCCAGACCGACGGACGGGGCAGGGCCGGCCCATGGCGGTGGGCAGACAACGGTGGTCGTGGATAGTACGTTAAGTGTCCTAAGTCATTCATACTGAATAAAGATCTCATTTGCTCTTTGAACTTACAGATCTCACTGACTTTGGATCCTGTGATTATTAGATCATCAACATACACACCTACAATGAGTCTGGCATCTCCTTTTCCACGAGTGTAAACTGCTCCCTCTGTTATACTTCTCCTGAAACCTAGACTTACTAGACTATCATCGAGCTTGGCATTCCACGCCCTTGGAGCTTGTTTCAACCCATAAAGGGCTCTCTGTAGTTTGAGCACTTTGTCAGGGTGCTCCTCATCGACAAAACCTGGTGGCTGAACAACATAAACATCTTCCACAAATCACCATTCAGAAAAGCTGATTTAACATCCATATGATGAATTTCTCAACCTTCTTGTGCTGCTATTGCAACCAGCAATCTCACTGTCTCCATTCTTGCCACCGGTGCAAACACCTCATCATAGTCCACACCATGTTGCTGCACATATCCCTTTGCCACCAACCTTGCCTTATGCTTCAGTATTTCTCCAGATGCATCACGCTTGACCTTGAACACCCATTTCAGGCCAATTGGTTTGTGTCTTGGTGGCAGATCAGTGAGACACCAGGTGGAGTTATTCTCGATTGACTTCATCTCCTTGAGCATTGCCTTACTCCAACAACTCTGTTTCTCTGCCTCAAGAAAACTTGTTGGTTCTTCTTCACATAGCAAACGCTCTTCACTATAATTAAAATCAATAATAGGCTGCGTCGTGGTGAGCATGTTCGCAACCGTTCGGTAGCGCCGTGGAGCTTCGTCGGTGCCGCTGCTAGCATCAGTTGGGGAGTACAGAATTCAACTCCAACGGCTGAGCTTGATGCAGGTGAACCGAGCACAGTTGTCGTGTCAGACGTGGCTGGCGAGCTCAGTGTACGCTCTGCTTGCCGTGCGCTGCCTTCATCCACCATGCCAGGAACGCGCCCTACAGTCACCGGAGACACGAAATATTCCACGGTGAACTCCTGCTCGCCTTCAGCCTGAGCGATCTCCGGATCGCGCCACGCCCATGCCGCCACCTCATCAAAGACAACATCCCACGACACACAGACATGGCGTGCCACAGGGTCATACATGCGATACGCCTTTGATCCCTGTTCATAACCAATGAAGACCATGCACGTACCTCGATCATCAAGCTTCCTTAGGTTTGGTTTCACCGTCTTCACATATCCGACACAGCCAAACACCCTCAGGTGTTCGACCGTGCCAGGCTTCATACGGCGTGACTCCGTCAACGCTCTTGGTGGGTGATCGATTCAGCAGATATACGGCCGCCACGACCGCCTCACCCCAGAATTGTGCAGGCATTCCCGCTGCCTTGAGCATGGAGCGCGCCGCAGCAACCATGGTCTGGTTCCGAAGCTCCACGACCCCGTTTTGTTGCGGTGAATAGGGGGCCGTGAGATCAGGCCGAACACCACGATTGGTGCAATATTCCGTGAACTCCACAGGTGTGAGCGCTCCCCCACGATCAGTGCTAGTGCTCGGAGTTTCCTCCCGGACTCCACCTCCACACCAGCCTGAAAATGCTTGATCGCCGCCACTGCCTCATGTTTGCCGGAGAGGAGACGAATCCACGTGTAGCGGCCTATGTCGTCGACGAGCAGTAGAAAATACTTCCTGTTGCCTGGTGTCGCTGGCGTGATCGGGCCACACAAATCTCCGTGCACCAACTTGAGTGGCGCCTATGCTCTGTACTTGGCCTCCTCCGGGAACGGCGTTCGCCGTTGTTTGCCCGCGATACACCCATTGCAAAGCTCATCAACGTGATCAGTGGATGGGAGTCCACAGACCATAGAACCTTGTGCCAGCCTCCGAAGGGACTGGAAATGGAGATGACCGAGACGGGCGTGCCAGCGCCATGCCGCGTCGGTGCTCCACATCGCCAGACAAACTAGGGTAGCCAAGTTTAAATTCAGAATGTACAGATAGCTGGGGGACCTCTTTACCTTGGCCAGTAGAAGGTCAGTAGGATCCCGCAATGTCAAGACACCATGATGGATATGTGCGTCGTAGCCACGCGCGTCGAGCTGTCCCGTCCCTTACTTCTACTAGCAGAGCCCTCCTGCTCCCGCTGCTTCACGCGCACCTCCCACTGCTCCTCGGTGAGGTACAACTTGCCACCGCCACCCACCTCCTCATCGTCGCTGTACGAATAGATCGTTGACAGCCGCCCGACGAGCTCCTCAAGAGCCATCGTCTTCACGTCGAGAAGCTGCTCGAGGGAAATCGCCACCGGCTTGTATTTCTTGGGGACAACACACAACAGTTTCTTGTTGATGTGTTCGTCTTCCATGACTTCACCAATGTCATGAATGTCTGCGACGACGGCGGTGAGCCGCATCGCGAACTTCTCCGACGTCTCTCCCTCCTTGAATTGCATCGACTCAAATTGTCGACGGAATACTTGTTCCTTGGCCTCACACACACGGTTGATGCCGACCCGTATGGTCTTGATAGCATCCCACACCGCCTTCACCGTGTCGTGCTTCACCAGCCCACGCAACTTCTCGCGCGGAACGGCCTGGAGTATGGCAGAGAGAGCTGCGTGATCCTCGCGGTACTCCACGTAGCCGGGGTCGATCGCCGTCCACAGCCCTTGTGCTTGAAGACTCACTCGCATCAGCAACGCCCAGTCGGGGTAGTTCGTCCTTGTCAATATTGGCAGCCTCGCAGCAGCGCCGCCATCTCTGGATAGCGGCACCAACGGCATCATCGCGCCATTTGCGTTGCCGCTCCCCTGCTTGCTGCCGCTACCGCCACTTCCACGACGCCTCGACGGTGGAGTGTAACGCCCATCCGACAACATCAAAACGCAATCGGAACCTTGCTCTGATACCAATTGTTAGCAAAATCACTCATTCACACAATATTTGAAAGAAAACAGCTAAGTCTGACGGTTGCCGAAACAACAACAGTTCACTGACGAAACTGAAATACAGAGGAACGAAAAACAGAGTGAAACAGAGTGTTTGTGCTGCTTGAAACTTGCGCAGCTTTTCTGGGGTTTTTTTCCTCTATTTATTCACCTCTCTAAGAGTTTGTTACATGCATCTAAACAACCGAGAAAACAGGATCACAACGACCACGCCATCCCACAATCTAGCTCCTGAATCGGTCAGCAATAGAAACAGAGAAAAGACTAAAATAACGCTAAAACTGAATTCCGGTACTCCGGACTATTTTCAGTCTTGCCTACATGCACAGCTAAGAATTCAATAACTTATATGCAAACTAACATGCACTGGATAAGATCAATGCTCAAGATTATAGTAGCTTAGTCAACAATAGCACGGCTCATCACCATCACGCTCCACCCGCTTCTTCACGCCGCACCCCGCCGCCCCGCCAGCCTGCTCTGTCCTCTGCCCGCCCCGCTCCACCGCCCAGCTCCGGCCAACTGCTCGCCCTGCCCGTCCCCCTTTCCGGTCACATGAAAGGGAGAGAGATGGGGAATAGAGAGAGAATGTAGTAGTGAGTATGACATGTCGGTCACATGGCCCCGTCACTTTTTTATTATTTTATGTGTGTAATTGACATGTAGATCCCATGGGGTTTATTATTTTCTGGATCAAATTGTCACATAAGCATCACGTCAAATGCCATGTAGGACGAAAACCTAGTAAAAAGACCCACGTAGGCGCTATGTCATCCAAAACCGGGACAATACCATCGAAAGACCTTGTTTACACGGTTTTATAAGTTAGGGTATGTGTTGTACCCAATTTTATGGTACAGGTACGAATATCAGCCTCGACGACAAATTAAGGAACCTAAATAAACTTATTCGACCTAATTTCCATCAAAGAATTCGGGCCAGCTACGATTTTGTATCAACTACGAGCGAATTAGACTGACGAGCGAATTTGACCCACCTTTTCCCATAACTAATTTCGGCCCACAAGGGCTTCGAACGAATTCTGATGGGCCTGACGTTTTACGAGATAATTCAACTATTCAAGGTCTTTTCTGAGAAAATTACGGTCTACCTCGCTGACCAGTGGGGCCGGGCGGTGTCTGCGTCCCACGCCCCCACCCATTGCTCCGGTGAAGCGCCGGCGAGGCGGCGAGGGTAGAGGCGCCGGCTGCCGCGCCCGTGAAGAGCTTCCTCGGGAGAACTTGCGCTTCCTCATCCTCGTCCGTCGCGACGGCGATACGGACGGGAGAGGCGCTCGGCATGGCGGCGGAATGCGTCAGCGTTCGCGGTGGGGATCGCGGGGCAGGGCGGCGGATGGAGCTCCGGGCCGTGGCGGTGGAGGCGGAGGTCTAGGAGTGCGAGGAAGACGAAGAGGAGGAGGTGGTGGTGGCTGAGAGGAACGCGCCTGGAGGCGCTAGCTGGGTCTAATCCCGCGGCGGAGGCAAACCGCCGCGCGTGAGCCGCGAGTTGTGTGGCGGCAAAGGAGGAGGATGACGACGACGACTGATTGAGGTTGTCCCGTTGGAGATTGAGGTAATCACTGATGATGATTTTCTAATTTAGCCTATGATCTGAATGCGCCCTGATACCTTTTGGAACTGATCCGATCCGATCAGTTTGGATCTTAGTGCTTTGCAGAAAAATGCTACTGTATCATGATAATAATCAGTAAAGCATCAACATTGTGCTTGCCATCATAATTTGTCACTAGCAGGATAGCAGCATAAATTATTTCAGAGAAAGTCTTAGCAGTTTAGCACCATATATATATAGATGCTAGTATTCAGTTCATCCACACGGTTGTTTCTCAAGCCTAGATTTGAATGCTAATAAAAGTCACCAAGATTGAGATAATTGCATCAGGCACTACTGGTCTACTGTTCACATTTAGGATTACTTGGTCTTGAGGTCTCTCTCTCTCTCTTTTGTACACCAATGCTTGCCAAGAGCAACAGCTGAAGCAAGTTCAGAGAACAAAAACTCAGCTGTAGCCTTGTAGGAACAAAGGTATAATAAACCAATGAACAATTTATCTCTCATTATTACATATTTTGTCAACACGGGTAGCATTATCCTCCTGATAAAATATCAGCTCATCAGCAGAGAGAGAGAGAAAGAAAGCAGCCTCACTGCCTCACCCGATGGATGGCTGCTTCCTTTTTGTTCTCTGCTTTCTTTACTCTTCAGTGCAAAGTTAAAGAACAAAGCCCCTCGAGCTGGAATTGCTTGGTTAGGACCCTGTGCATTCCACCAAGCAGCACCATGCGAACTCGCTTCTTTTCTTGTTTAAAGTAAAGAGAATTAGAGCTTTAGTAGTGCCCCAAGCAGCATGCTATCATGTGTGTGGGCGATATAATATTATAATGTGCAAAGAAGCAGCTTAAACTTGAATGAAGAAAAGAAGATTGGACATGGCAATGGGTGATCTTTTTTGTTTGCTGTTTTTTGTATTTTCGGTTCGAGGGTAAAAATCCATGCAATGACAAGAAAAAAAGGCATCATTTAGGACAACAGCCTAAGAGAAAGGATCATTTAGTACAACAAACTAAGTATCGATGTTTTCTCTGTTCCTTGTTAGTTTTCATGGGTCTGAGAGCTTCTTGATTCAAAGTGGAATTTCTAAAGCATAAAGCAATAGTTCTTGTGCTTGTTAACTGCCCTATCCCAACACTTCTCTTCTTTACAAGGGTTGCTTGGTGTGCAGGACAGGGAGGGGAAGGAGACCAGGGAACCGGTGTAAAGATTCTTAGCTTCCCAAGGTTTATGTCACTATCTCTTTATTCATGCCTGTCAGAACCTTCTAAAACAGCCTTGAATTCCCCTCAAGTGGCATGCATATGATTGTGACAGAATCTAAATTGCCTCCTTCTGTTTCTTTGGACCCTCTCAGCTCATATATAGGAGTAGCAACTGCTGCTGGCCTCCCTACATGTATATAGATGATATATGCACTAGAGGTGCTTACTACATCACAAAAACTGGGAAAGCATTGGAGGGGAGATGGCAATGTATGCCAATAGGCTGATAACTGTTCTTCTATGCTTGTTGCTGTTGGCTCATCAGCAGAAGGTGTATGGCTTGAAAGACATTAGTCTTGCCTATGGGAGGGAGGAGGATGAAGTGCCTGAGAAGAAACAGCGTATGCTTGCTCAAAGTAATGCTGCCAATCTCAACAACAAGGGCCGCTACCCAACAATTCCTCCTTCAGCAGTTGATCCCAACAGAATGAGTGAAAGAAGAGTTCGGAGGGGTTCTGATCCAATACACAACAGGTGTTGATGCTTCAGCGTATAGAGAGGATCAGAGACAGCGAGAAGAACATCAGCCAAGATATGATGGATCAGTTGATGCGAGGCGCTAAAGGTTTTTGGTGTTCTCTACTTGTTTTTTAAACTTGTCTGTTTGATGCTTCTTTTTTTTATATCATTTATGTTCCTTAATTATTTCGCAATAGATATAGCTGTAAAAAGTTTTTAGTGGAAAAGAATTATGAGGCGCTGCAGTAATCTAACTGTGGTTTTGAATGACGAGGTGTATATATTATGCATAAATCTCCATGGGTTCACTCATGTTTTAGCTTAGCTTTCCAAAATATGTTGCTGTCATCAACATGTATCATGTGTTTGGCTCTTTTTCGTTGGCTGGTTCCCAATAATGTTAACATCAAAAGCGATTGGTGCAATTTGAACATTTATAACCCTATCACATCTTACTGTTGCCATGTTTGTTTGAATCATGTAGATTAATATATTTCCTCAAATCATTATTTCTTTCTTTGGGGATGCAAGAACTAACAAGAATAATAGAATTGATAACTAATTGTCTAATAATTATCTCTTGGACAAAGACTGGCTGCACAGTCCTTGCAACTTCGATTGCAAAATGACCATAGAACTTTACCAGCCACATGAAAATTATTGACCAAAAACTGCAACCTATACTCTGAATCTCCATGCTTGCTACCTAACCTTCTATGAGACTGATTCAGAAAGTGTTCTCTGATATCTACCACGCTTGTGAAGCTGCAGCTTCACCGAATGCATCTTCCGAGCTACAGCTCCCCAGATCATCTGAACAGCGTCACCAGGCTGTGAAGGGTACTGGTACTCAAAGTGGTGTGCAACCTCCTTCAGTCTGTTCCACATTGCCGTCCATTCTTCCTGGGAAATCCCTCTGAGGAGATGCAGCAGGAAGCCCCTCTTCACGGAGTCCGAGGCACGGACGAACACACAGAACTCCGAGTAGTCGAGGACGTCCTCGAAGGGGAGCTCGATGTCGTCGCTGATGATCACGGGGATGCAGTGGCTGACGATGGCGTCGAAGAGGCGGTTCGAGGAGGGGGTATCGCCGGCGATGTTGAGACAGAACTTGGAGGAGGCCATCCCCTTGGTGGCACGCCTGATGCCGTTCTGACGGACGCTGCCGTAGGTGAAGTGGACGTCTTTCTCGTCCTTGATAAGCTGGTATAGCCTCTGACGAACCTTTCCACCCTGAAATGCCATTACCGTTTTGGCTCAGAAGTTCAGTGGCAACTCACCTACCAAAATGTCTCACTTTTACCTACCTTAATATACTAGACTACCAGTAGCTCCAACTTCAAGTTTTCCTGGAGTCAGAAATTCTTGAAGTTAAAACTGTACCAAATAAGGCATAGGTGGATAATCAACTCCAATCATGAATTAGTATTCCAGCACATGTAGCTTGTGTTTATGTTTGTGTAGTTGACATGTGGTTTCGGGGTGTGCGTTTTGGTGCACATTATTTCTCGACAGCCAGCTGTCAATAAAAAACTTTCTTGTAATTCTTTTTCTGTATCTTAATAATATTTGGATGATCTCCTGCCATCATCGCGGCAAAAATTAGTATTCCAACACGAATATATTTTCATGACAAGAGAAGGTGGTGCTTTGAGTTGATGGCAAACCTACATCTCTCTTATGGCATGTTAGTAACTTATTTTATCATTAAAAATACTTTAAGAATGACTTATATATTTATATTTATATTAAATTTTTGAAAAGAAGATAAATGAACAAAAGTTATATTTAAAATTTAACATCATCATATATTAAAAACGAGTCCCACTCCGGTGTTCTCTACTGGTAATAGAAAACAATATAAATCGTTGATCTCATTTGATCGGAGGGTTCAGATTGCTTTCTACTACCACCCTAGTTAGCGGTAGTAGAAATATAGAGGAACATTATTGTTCTAAAAATTAGAGATATAATTATCATTTCGCAGTGACTAAACTTGTTTTCCTTCTTTTTTTGGTTTTTTATGGAATATCAGCAATGCCAACATAATAGATAACCACATATCAATCTAGTCGGGAAAAAACATAAATGATAAAGTTACTCATAATTATTGTATTAGTAAATTATTAAATTACCCTTAATATTATCGGTAGTATAAGACGAACATCGCTCATTAAAAACGGAGGAAAGAATGCTTTGAATTGGAGGCGAACTTACATCTTTCCTATGAATCGCGCCCTGGAAGTAAGCGAGGACGGGTCGCTGCTCGAACCCCGGCGAGTCGCCGTCGCCGAGGGAGGGCACGACGTGCTTGTACGGCGCGATCACGTCCTTCCTCAGGTTGGCGACGTCCGGCGGGTACCTGCCGAAGTCGGAGAGGACGAACATGGCGGCGCTGAGCCGCCGCCGGGCGTCCATCATGCTGTTCGGGTGGTGCGGCACGACGAGGTGGTTCGCGCCGCCCCACCGCCGCCATTCCTCCTGCCTCGCCAGATACCTCACCAGCTCGCCCTGCAGGTGCCTGTTCCGTCCGCTCCCATGGCCGTGCGGCTTCGACTGACGGTTGTAGCTCAGCGACGCGAAGAACGGGACGAGGAACACGTCGGCGAGGCTCGCGTTCGTCACCCTCACGGCGGTGCAAGGACGACGGTGATCGCCGGAGGAGGAGGTGGTGGAGGTGGAGGAGAGGATGTCCAGGGTGAGCCAGTACTCAACGCTGTGCTGCAGGTTCAGGCCGCCCGGGTAGCGCGGCACGGCGCGCGGGTCGCCGACGTCCGGCCACGCGGTGCCGGCCGCCTTGCCGTCCCACCCCAGCATGCCGAAGTGGAACTCCGGCGGGAGGTCGTAGAGGTACACCCTCAGCAGCGCGCTCTCCGCGTCGCACGTCGTCGTCGTCGTCCTCTCTCCCGACGGCGGCTGTCGGGTGGTCATCGCCGGAGAACCCACCTCGACGGCGGCGCGCGACGTCGCGTTCCCGCTGCTCGCCGGCATCTCCGCGTGGTTGCTGGTAGCAATAATGCCATCGTCGTCATGCTCGGCGGTGAGCATCGGCGCCGCGCCGCTGCCGCCGCCGGCGGTCGCAGCCAGGACGGCGCTGTCGATCCGCGAGCTGACGAGAGCCCAGCAGGAGAAGGCGAGGAGGGAGAGCGCGAGGAACACCACGTAGCGCACCGCCCGCCTCCGGTGCTCCGCCGGCGGCGGCGAAGGCTGCATCTTCCTCTCCGCCACCATCCACGAAACCAGCGCGCGCGAGCAACGCAAAAAACCAGCCAAATTCACCGCTGGAACGAATTCCCCCCAAAAAAATTCACAGCCGAATTATTTGCAAAAGATCAAATCAAGAAACGAGCTGCTTCATTCATACAACCACCCCTGCTCCCTGGAGATCGATTCAAGAACACGATCATGGCAGGGGATCAGGAACCAATCTATATACTATTCTCTAACCAACACAACACAAAATTATTTAAATTTACCTTCATGGAACACCGGTTTCTTCTTCTGCGTCGTGGAGAATTTGCCGGCGTTGAAAAGGCGGCGTCTTGAGGAGAGATCGATCAGGAGGCGCCTCGTCAGGGCCATCGTCTTCTTACCCTCTGCTGCGATGCATGCCGCTGTCTTCGTTCTTCCGTTCTGATTTTTTTTTCTTCGTTTTCTTTCCCTGATGTCATCTAGTTCGCTGTTTCTCTTGAAAGATTTCTGCAGGGCGCAACGGGAAAATCGGCTGAGATCGCAACGGACTTTGTCAAGATAATCAGTCAGATACTCGCGGCAGAACTGAGCGTCCGGTGTCGTGTGAGCTGTGAGCCCGTGTGCAGCGAGCCACGTCCTATAGGAACGGGCCCACCTGTCAGCGACTGTTACTGCACTAGCGGTACTCTGCTATAGTAGTCGTCAACCGAGTTGGAATTCGCGCATCTAAAAATAAGTACTTAGGATATCGAGACTTCGAGATCATTTAGGTAGAGTACATGTTAAGGATCACTGTTTTGATATTAGATGTCAGTCCAAAACTCTAGTATTGCGGGAACACGCTTCATGAAGACTTATTTGGTTAGTGCTTCTCAATTAATTAAGTTTATCTTGCCCAATTATTCCGTATCATCCTCCTTCCTACCCTAATGTTGGCTTTCACATTTCTACTAACGCACCGAATATTTTGAGAATTCTCATCTTTGTTTTCGTGAGGAATGTGTTTCGTTGTGTCATATGATTTGATGGCGATGAGTTTCTGTTCACTATAATTTTTTTTTAACACGGCTCAAAGAAACATAGACCAACGACATGCATCCGTGTTTTTTTTAATTTATCATGTGTTTTTTATTTAGAAAAAAAAGTCTATTTTACTTCCGCAAACAATTTTACCGAAACTTGGGCTGCATTCTATCTCTTATATTTGAGAGAGTTTTTTAGCACGCAAAATGAGAAAATTAATTAGTATATAATTAATTAAATATTAATAATTATAGACTTGAAAAATATATTTATTTGAATGTTTTAAACAACTTTTATATAGAATTGTTTTTCAAAACACACCATTTAACAGTTTGAAAAATATGCTAATAAAAAAGGGAAAGTTGAAGTTTGGAATTGAAGAAAAGAACTATATCTTAGGTGGTGTTTGGATTAAGGGACTAAATTTTAGTCGTTGTCATATCGAATGTTTGTACAATAATTAGAAGTATTAAACGTAAACTAAGGACAAAACCTATTTTATAACTCTGGACTAATTCGCGAGACGAATATATTGAGCCTAATTAATCCATGATTAGCCTATGTGATGCTATAGTAAACATGTGCTAATTATGGATTAATTAGACTTAAAAAATTTATCTTGCAAATTAGCTCTCATTTATACAATTAGTTTTATTATTAGTCTATGTTAAATACTCTTAATTAGTGCTAAACATCCAATATGATAAGGACTGAAATTTAGTCCCTGTATCCAAACACCAGCTTAGTATATTTGTCTCTTCCCCTCAACCCATCTAACGGAGCGTGAGCTCCTCAACGGGGGACAGCGCGGGCCTCCCTTTGTGAGTTCGGCCAAGAACGCAGGGCGTGATTTGGCTCCCAGATACGCAAGAAAATAAGAGGGTAAGTTCCCCGAGAGAGAGAGTGACACGAGGAGTTATACAGGTTCAGACCGTCGGCGAGGCGTAATACCCTACTCCTGTGTGGTTGCTTAGAGATGGTTGTTTCGAGGATCGAACCCCCTTTCTCTAGGCCTGGGCCTCCTTTTATACTTCCAAAGGGACACCATATGGGCCAATAGGCTATTTCTCTAGAGAAAAGGAAATTTTTTTTACATTTAAAGGCAGTCCTGTTGCTTGGCGCAGAAGTCATCTGCACCGTAGCGACGACGTGACTCCTGTCAGGCTACCCATCCGACCACGTGCGATGCCGTGCATCATTCTTCATTAAATGGCCGGAGACTTACGTGCTCCATCCGTACCTGGCAATGCGCGCCACACGACCAGACTTGACTTACAAACTCCGGTTGGATAAGAGGGTAGAGACGGTTCTCACGGTTCTGACGTGACCCAACGGGACGTGCAGCATACCAAACGGCGTGCAACTGACACATCCGGCACTGTACCGCATCCCATCGGTCATTCGGACCGGTCACAGACCGGTCAGCCGGTGTGACCGGTGTTAGACGAGCTACGCGCATACTGCGCCGCATTAAATGCGGCGCGGTGCGTGGTGCAGACGCCCTCGCTCGTGCTGTCATTAATGGGGTTAGGTGAGCGTTAGGGACGCTCACCTAACCCTACATGCGTGGCGGCAGTGCAAGGGGGTTGCGGTAGCCCGACCCCTGGTACAACAACGCGCGAGGGTAGCTGGGAAACAGAGAGGGCGGCCACCACCTCACCCTCGGGCCTGATCCCCTCGGGGAGGACCATGTGGGCGCAAGGGGCCACCTCAAACCCTAGATTTACATACCCCTAGGCCCATGACACTGACAGTAGCCCCCGACGTAAGGCTTGTGGGGGCCCACTTAAGGGGCGACCAGGTTTGACGCCACCCTGTCGGTCCGGTGACACGCGGGCCCAGGTTCCCTGCAGCGAAGAACCGAACGGTCGCGATTTTCGCGCAGTAGAAAACTGCCTCTCAGCGATAATGGGCAGTCACTTCGTAACGGCCTCATTATCCGGGGCAGTGCGTAATCCGGGACACGTCAATCTATCCACCCAAAGTTGCGATGATGGCGTATCTTTTGGTAACCGCGCGCAATCAATGCGGGCACGATCTTCCTCTCTACCACCGTAACGGCCGCAGGATTTCGCACGCGCGCCGGAAACGGGCAATTGAGGTTAGTGGAGAGAATGGGCGCGATAACCGAGGGGGCGAGTTAGTGGGTGCGGGAAACGAGGAGCCAGGCGTGGCGACGGTGTTGACAACCAAATTTGGTAATTCAAACATCGGAAATCAAGATGGAATCAAAGAGGGTTGAAGAGATAAGATCGTATCGGAAAGCAGAGTGAGAATCGGCTGAGGTCCGAATCGGCTGTGAATTGGATCGGCAGAGTCAGAGTCGGACTAGGTTAGCCGATCGAGCCAATTTCGGTAATATGACTTGGTGTACGTCATCAGGTTGTGTTAAATGTGTTTCATATGGATTGCCATGCACGGATAGAGTCCTGAGGAGGCAATTGTATCTATTAATTAGGATATTTTATGTAATTTCCTTATAGATATTCTCGGTAAGAGTCCGCCTAAGGGACTTGTTCGCTAGTTGGATTTGTATTAGGTTAATATGAGTCGTGTCCGTGATGGACAATGTTTGTATTTTTGGGTATAAATACAATCCCGAGGTCTTGTAAATAATAACAACAAACATTCAATCAATCTCGGCGCATCGCCAAACCTTTATTTTCTATTCTTGACAAGTTTGTGCTTTCGAGTCGTGCTGCATCAGTTTAATCTTCGGCAAAAAGGTATATCTTGTCATGGCGAGTTACATCATTAGGGCTAGTGCTTACATCTTTATGACACTCTAGTTCTTTGTTGTGATTCTTTGAGTTATCATATATGTTATATAACTTAGATCGGCAATGCAATCTACCTGTATCGGTTAGATCCTTTTTAGGGTTTCATCGATATCGGCTAGATTACTTTGTTAATCTAGGTTATATAATGTATCCACCATCCCGAAAAGGCAACCATCGGTTTGATTTTTTAGATCTCATGCTTCTATTTATACTTAATGCTGCATTGGTTCAGTCCAACCTATTAAGTCGTATCTAGAGTCATGATATTTAACCTACCTTATGGTTGTTAATAAGGATAGTATCGGGGTTTCAGCCGATCTTACCTGATATAGATGTTTTACATTGTTTTATGCTTTGTTTAATGTTCTATATCTGCCCCTTATATCAGGATCTAATCTAATATAAATATATTAAGTTTAATACCAATCTAATTGGTTATAGTTTAATATATTTGTTTCTAGAGAATATCCTGGTATAATGATGTATCGGAGCTATAGCCGATACATACTTAAATCTAGATATCGGCTATGACATTAGTCTGTTTAATCATTATTTCATGTTATCTTTAGACTTGAGCAATTTATACTGTCTCGGTACAGTCCGATCTATCCCAATTGCTTATTTCTAAGGTAACATTGATTTGTTGATTATGTAATACTGATCTTTACGGCCGATATACTAGCTTTAGGGTTAGTTCTATCATTGACTATACCTCATAGCCGATTCATGCTTTATTGCATCGGCTAGATCACATACGATATGAAATCGGCCCTATGACCGATTGTCTATCGTTTACTGATATTCTTTGCATGTTTTTCTTGTTGATTGCAGGATCAAATCAACTGGCAAGCCCTAGAATCTGAAACCCTAATTTTGGACCTGCACTAGAGTAAAGCAAATCTCTCAGGCCAGTGTGTGGCTTTTGCATCAACAGGCGGCTAGGGTATAAAGGGCGTTGAGGAGGGGATTCGTCCCTTCCTTTGCCACTTTCGCCTAACTCAGCCTTTTTGCGCCCTAGCTCTCTTAGTTTTCCTGTACCTCTCTCGCCGCTTGCTCTTTCTCTCGCGCTCATTCTCTCCGGCGAGATGGCATGGGGCTCCTCTCCGGCTGATGGCAGCGTACTGCCACCATCTCGTATCACTAACGAGAGGGTGGCCAGCCTGCCGCGCAAATTTATACCAGCGGTGCCCGACCGGGAGGCGGTGGTGCTGGGCGAGGCACGCCCGGCACCGCAATACCCCCACCGGTCAGTTTTCTTCCTTTCTTTCGCCATGGTGGGGCTAATCCCGCCATTCTCGAGCTTCTTCATGTATGTCCTGGAGTACTACGACATCCAGATGGTGCATCTCACCCCCAACACCGTAATGACGTTGGCCATCTTCGCACATCTGTGCGAGATGTTTGTGGGGGTGCGCCCCTCCCTTCAGCTGTTCCGGTGGTTTTTCACCATGCAGCCCGTGTCACCGATGACAGAGGTCAGCGGCTGCTACTTCCAGCCCCACGCACAGGCGGTGTAGCGATACATCCCGTGCGTCCTGCGCAAGAAGTGGGATGACTGGAAGAATGACTAGTTCTACACCGGTCTCCCCGACGAGCGATGCCTCTGGCTTCCAAGCAGGCCGCCGGCGCAAGGGCCGACCTGGCGGGCGACCGTCATGCTCGGGGACGCGTACGACACCGTCCTGGACCGCTTGGCTGGCCTGCGCGCCTAGGGCCTCACCGGCGCCATGGTCTTCGGAGACTACCTCCACTGCCGGATCGCTCCGCTCCAGCGATGTGCCCGGGGCGCCTAGGACTACACCGGCTCCGAGGATATCGTC
The DNA here is from genome assembly GCA_000573905.2 of Oryza punctata. NCBI lineage: Eukaryota > Viridiplantae > Streptophyta > Magnoliopsida > Poales > Poaceae > Oryza > Oryza punctata. Next base: position 22,647,640 of record CM002495.2, on the reverse strand, counting down.
AGTTCGCACCCGGGACGCGAGTGGGATGGGGATCCGGAGGATCTCAGGGTGGTGATCCAGCGCGTGCTGAACCTCAGCACGGTGGAATCATCCCTGATCGCGGCAGGGATCCTCCCCCTCTGTAGCGACCCCGACCGCGGCAGCATCCTGGCCATCATGGATGCGGTCGGCGCCTCAGGGGACCGACCCCCACGTGGCCATGACGGCACAGGCGGCAGCCGCGGTGGAGGTGGAGAGCGGCCCTCTTTCGGCTGGGGCCGCACGTCCGGGCCCCGCGGAGGGAGTTCCGGGAGCAGCCACCCTGGCGACGCCATGGGGAAGCGGAAGTCCGGGGAGAGCCCTCCCCCATCTCCACCTCGGGGGGGTGAGGGGGCGGTGCCGAGCAAGCCTCGGGAAGGCGCTCGGCGAGCGGCTCGCCGACGCCCCCACTCGAGGGGGAGAGGAAGAAGAGGCGACTCCGCAAGCTGGGGGAGATCGAGCCTAGCAAGGGACTGAGCCCGACAAGGGGGGTTTCATTAAGCCCCTAGAGTGGACCTTCAACCGTCCACCTCGCAGGTATGGTCTCACCACCATCAGCGACGATCTCTTTTTCCCTTTTATTCCACCTTTTGTTTTACCTGTTCGTTGTTTTTGGTTCGCCTGTCCAGCGAGCTCCCACCCCGCAGCGTCCGAGGTGGTGACGCCTCCCGCCAATCCAAAGCCGGCCGGCCCGCGAGGGGTGAGGCCGAGGCACCAGTGCCCGAGGAGGCGCTTTGGCAAGCGGCTGACCCACGGGCGGCCGAGGCACGCCTCCGGGAGGCCGAGGAGGCTGCTCGCAAAGCGACCTGCGCATGGCAAGCCAAGGCGGCCGCGCGGGAGGCCGAGATAGCCCGGGCCCAAGAGGCCGAGGCAGCCCACGCTCGGGAGAGGGCCGAGTTGGCCCGCATCCGCATGGCGGTGTTAGCCTCTAGGACGGCCGGCGGTGGCTCGGGGTCACCGCACCTCGGTCCCGACGCTGCCTCGGGCCCCACGGCTGAACAGGACTCGGGGGGAGGGCCAACTCTTGGTGGGGCCCCCGAGGCCGAGCCCGGGGCGCGCACCCCCTCGGGGCCGAGCCGGACCCCGCCGCCACAGGGGCGCTAATCCCCCTTCTCCACCTCCACCACCTTAGGCATGGAGCCCCTCCTCTAGGCCCTGGCGACGGCCAACTCCACCGTGCTGGAGGGGCTCAACGCCCAGATGCAGGCCCTGATGAGGGAGTAGGCCGAACTAGAGGCGGAGTGGGAGCGGGTCGCCGAGGGGCGCCGCTCTGTGGAGGCCATGGTGGAGGCCGGCCGGAAAGCGCACGTGACGCGCCTTGCGTCGCTCGACGTTCGCGCCGTGGCCCTAGCCGAGGTCACCCAAGAGGTGGAGGAGGAGAGAGTCGCGGCCCTCACCACGACCGCCGCCATGGAGGAGAGCATCGAGGATCTCCACCTCCAGTACGAGGCTCAGTCCGACGACCTCGACGCCGCGCGAGGGGTCCTCGACGCCGCTGCAGCCCGGGAGCGGAAGGTGGCGGAGGCCGAGGCAGCTCTGCGCCACCGCGAGGAGGCCCTAGCGGCACGCCACAGGGCGCTGGATGCCCGCGCTGGTGAGCTGGAGGCGCGGGAGGCCACCCTGGCGGCGCACGAGGCCGCCGCCGCGGAGATGGAGTCTGCACTCCGTCTCCGTGAGGACGCTGTCGCTGAGCGGGCGCGCACCCTCGCGGAGTCCGAGGCCGCGACGCAGCAGCTAGCCGAGACTCTTCGCACCTGGGAGGCACGCGTGACAAGGACTGCCTAGCGCAAATCCGAGGCCTCCCACCGCGACGCGCAGGCTCGGTGCCGTGAGGGCTTTCTCACCAAGGGCGAGGAGGCCGTGGCGGCGCGCGAGCTCCACCACGTCGAGAACACCCGTGCCGAGAGGGCCGCGCTGGAGCAGTGCGCCACCGAGCTCGAGGCGCGGGCTAAGGAGGTGGAGGAGTTGGCGCGGGGTGCCGGGGCACCCGAAGCCCGAAGCGGCTTGGCCACCCGCCTCGTCGCGGCCGAGGAGTCCGTTGCAGAGCTGCAGCGGGCTCTGGACTCGCGGACCGGGGATCTCAAAGACCTCTGGTTGGCGAGTGAGGTGGGACCCGGCATGCTGCAAGACGCCATCGCCAAGCTGGAGAACGCCGGGCGCCGGGCAGGCATCTGGCGGGGTCAGCAGCACAAGTTTGGCACCACCGAAGCTGGGCTCGTTCACCGGCTTGCCGACATGCCGAGGACTTGGGGAGGCTCCCCGAGGAGATCGAGTAGATGGTGAAGTCCTCCTCGAGGGACCTCGCCGATGGGGCGGTGGAGCTCGTGCTAGCGAGCTACCAAGCCCGTGACCCCGAGTTCTCACCGTGGGCTGCCTTCGACGATTTCCCGCCAGGGACCGAGGCCACCGCGCGCGCCCAAGACCGGGAGGCCGCCCAAGAAATAGTCCACAGCTTCGAGGGGACGGCCCCTTGGTTCGTCTTCACGTCCGCCTCCGACGACGAAGGCGACGGTGGCGACGACGGCGACGGCGAGGCGTAATCGGGTGGGCCCGACCCCGACAGCCGCCACCTCCTCCTCTCCTTTTTTTTCTACCATATTTTTAAGGCCTTTGCACCGGACTTGTAATAATCCGTACTATTTTAATTTTCTTCGAATTTGAACACCCGTGTTTTGCCTGCAATGAACAAGTGTTTTTAATTCCATGTTAGTTCGCTATTCTGTGTATGAAGCGGCTGATCCATTTTGTTAATCCTGTCTAATTTTTAACTTGAGCGGGGGCTCGGTCCCGGGTTGCTATCCCAAACAACAAGGGTCGGGGCTAGAGCACTTTGGGAGTTCCACATGGCGACGCTGGCCAGGCCGGGAACACGGCGACCGGGGGTTAGTGGCGACCCGTTCGTGGATCATTGCCGATCCCCCCCGGGGTTCACCATGTCCTAGGGCATGGCTCGGTCTGGGCCCCGTTGGTGTCTAGGCAATTCGAGTTGTCGGGGGCAAAACGAGCACGAGCTTCCCGGCTCAAGTCAAAACATTCGTCAGGGAAAAACAAAACAGTTACAGTCGTATGGATATAAAGAAAGTGCTTGTTATTTATAATATGATAAAAAGGAAGTCTTCAAGTGGGAGCCCCCGGCCAACCCGGCATGCCCCAGGGGGCATGCGGGATTGGCCCGAGCCCGAGGCACAACAATGACTCCTCTATGGGTAGAAGCGGCGAAGGTGCTCAATGTTACACGGGTTAGGCAACTCTGTGCCGTCTTCCATGGCCAGCCTAACCGAGCCCGGCCGGGGGACACCAATCACTTTGAACGGCACCTCCCGCATAGGTGAGAGTTTACTCAATCCAGCACGCGGCTGAACGCGGTGAAGGACGAGATCGTTAATATTGAGTGATCGGGCCCGGACATGGCGCTGATGATAGCGCCGTAGGCTCTGCTGGTAACGCGCTGCGCGAAGGACGGTGCATCGTCTTCGCTCTTCGAGGTAGTCGAGTTCATCCCGTCGGAGCTGCTCTTGATCAGCCTCGTTGTACATGGCGGCCCTAGGGGATCCCAGGGTGAGCTCGGATGGGAGGACCGCCTCCGCGCCGTAAACCAAGAAAAAAAGGGGTTTTTCCTGTTGCACAGCTCGGGGTAGTCTGGTTCACCCAGAGCACTGCTGGTAGCTCGTCGATCCATGAATCGCCATGCTTCTTGAGGATGTTGTATGTCTTGGTCTTGAGGCCCTTGAGGATTTCCGTGTTGGCGCACTCCAATTGACTATTGCTCTTGGGGTGGGCGGGTGAGGTGAAGCAGAGCTTGATGCCCATGTCGTCACAGTAGTCACCAAACAGTTCACTGGTGAACTGGGTGCCGTTGTCCGTAATAATGCGGTTGGGCACCCCGAACCAGGCAGTGATGCCCTTGATGAACTTGAGGGCCGAGTGCTTATTGATCTTGATGACCGGGTAGGCCTCGGGCCACTTGGTGAATTTATCGATGGTGACATATAGGTACTTGTACCCGCCCAGGGCTTTCTTGAAAGGACCCAAGATGTCAAGCCCCCTAACCGCGAATGGCCATGAGAGCGGGATGGTCTGCAGGGCCTGGGCTGGCAGATGTGTTTGCTTGGCGTGAAACTGGCACGCCCTACATCGTCGGACCAGATCAGCTGCGTCGTGGAGCGCTGTCAGCCAGTAGAAACCCTGCCGGAAGGCCTTGCCAACCAAGGTGTGCGAGGTGAGGTGGGCGCCGCACTCACCTTCATGGACATCGGTGAGGAGCTCGATGCCATGTTCCCGAGAGATGTATTTGAGGAGGACTCTATTAGCACCGCGTTGATAGAGGGCCCCCTCTACCAACACGTACCTCCGGGAGACGCGAGCGATGCGCTCACTCCCCTCGCGATCCTCGGGGAGAGTCTTATCCTTGAGAAACGCCTGGATCTCAGCCATCCAGGCGATTTGGCGTGGGGGGTTGGGCAGGACCCCCCCGGACCACGAGGCCTGGACTCCGTCGGGCCCCGAAGGTGACGTGGCAGCACCCAACTCCCCTGGGGGATCGGGGCACACCGTCGGTTGGGTAAGCCTTTCTTCAAAGGCACCCGAAAGGGTCGGGGCGCGTGACGGGGCGAGCCTTGACAGCTCGTCGGTGGGCGCATTATCCCGCCTGGGCACGTGCCGCACTTCTAACCCGTCAAAATGGCACTCCATACGCCGCACTTCACGGACGTAAGCCTCTATTTGCGGGTCGGAGCAGCGATACTCCTTGGAGACTTGGTTCAAGACTAGCTGAGAGTCGCCTAGAACCAAGAGGTGGCGGATCCCCATTCCAGCCGCCGCTCTGAGTCCCGCAAGGAGCCCCTCGTACTCCGCCATATTATTTGTTGCTCGGAAATCGAGGCGATCCACGTACTTGAGAATGTCCCCATTTGGCGAGGTCAAGGCGACCCCGGCACTGGCACCTGGAGGGCGAGCGAGCCATCAAACTGCATCACATAATGGGAGCCGTGGACTTGCTGCGAAGGATCTGCCATGGCTTCGGGGTCGAGGAGCCCGAGGTCGGGCTCGGGGGTCGGGGTCCACTCTGCCACGAAATCGGCGAGGGGCTGGCTCTTTATCGTGTGGCATGGCTCAAAGCGGAGGTCAAATTCAGAGAGTTCGATGGCCCACTTGACCACTCGTCCAGTCCCCTCTTGGTTGTGAAGGATTTGTCCGAGGGGGTAGGACGTTACCCCCCTGACCCGGTGCTCCTGGAAATAATGGCGCAGCTTCCTCGAAGTCACCAGAATTGCATAAAGAAGTTTCTCGACTTGAGGGTACCGGGTCTTGGCGTCCCGCAATGCCTTGCTAACAAAGTAAACTAGCCGCTGCACCTTTCGACGGGGCCTAATTCCTTCGTTAGGGACGGCGGATCCCTCATGCTGATCACAGGAGGGGCCTCACTGGGCCCACTCAATCTCCACGTCGGTGGCCTCGGGGTCAGAATGCGTCGGGCCGCTCCTCTCCTCAGTGGTCTCGGGGCTTGCCTGGGAACCGGGGGCGCCTAACACCGTCTGGCGAGGGGATAAAGAGCCACCGTCAACCCGGGGGGCCCCGGGGCCCTCACCCGGCTGAGGGGCTCCTTCGTCTCCCTCTAGCCCGGGCCGCTCCGACATGGGTCGGTGGAGCGTGGCCCGAGGGCCTTCCTCGATACGGTCCACCACTAGCGCCGCGCTCACTACTTGCGGGGTCGCCGCTAAGTAGAGCAGCAGCGGCTCCTCGGGCTCCGGGGCCACCAGGACTGGAGGGGAGCTGAGATAAGCCTTCAACTGATTAAGGGCTTGCTCGGCTTCCTCCGTTCACCTCAATGGCCCGGAGCGCTTGAGGAGCTTAAGTAGGGGTAGCTCCTTCTCTCCCAGCCTCGATATGAATCGGCTTAGGGCGGCCATGCATCCCGTGACGCGCTGCACATCCCTAAGTTTGCCGGGGGGCGCATCCTTTTTATCGCATCAATCTTCTCGGGATTGGCCTCTATGCCTCGGGCAGAGACCAAAAATCCGAGAAGTTTGCCCGCTGGCACACTGAACACGCACTTTTCGGGGTTCAGCTTCATACGCGTGGAACGGAGACTTTCAAAAGTCTCCGCTAAATCCGAAAACAACATCTCTTGGTTGCGCGTTTTCACAACCAAGTCATCGACGCACACCTCAACATTGCGCTCTATTTGACTACCCAAAGTAATACTAGTAGTACGCTGAAAAGTAGGGCCTGCATTCTTTAAACCAAAAGACATGGTTGTGTAACAATTAGTGCCTACAGGAGTAATGAATGCAGTTTTCTCCTCATCCTTCCTAGCCATGCAAATCTGATGATACCCTGAGTATGCATCTAGAAAACACAAAAGGTCGCACCCCGCGGTGGAGTCGACTATCTGATCTATGCGTGGCAGGGGATAAGGGTCCTTGGGACATGCCTTGTTGAGGTCGGTGTAGTCGATGCACATCCGGAGCTTGTCGTTCGCCTTGGGGACGACGACCGGGTTCGCGAGCCACTCCGGATGTATGACCTCTCGGATGAATCCAGCCTCCAAAAGTCACGCCACCTCTTCACGGATGAAGGCTTGGTGCTCAGGGGCCTATCGCCGTACTTTTTGCTTGACGGGCCTCGCGTCCGGTCGCACGGCCAGACGGTGCTCGATCACCTCCCTGGGGACCCCGGGCATATCCGACGGCTTCCACGCGAAGACATCAGCATGCGCCCAATGGAAGGAGACGAGCGCGTGTACCTATTTGCCGTCCAGATGACCGCCAATTTTGATGGTCTTGGACGGATCGCCGGCCAGTGCCACCTCCTTCCCGGGGACCTCGTCGCCTGAGGTCATTCGCTTCCTCGGGGCGTGAGACGAGGAGGCCTCGGGCCTCTCATCGCCGCCCGCGGGCTTCGGAACCGCGGCGAGGTCGCTTGGGTGCTACTCCGCGCAAGCTAACGCGATCTTGGGATCGCCTTGGATGGTGATGGGGCCGCGTGGGCCCGGCATCTTCATCTGGAGGTAGGCGTAGTGGGTGGCCACCATGAACTTCACCAACGCGGGCCTCCCCAGGACCGCGTTGTAGGGCAAATTGATATCCACCACGTCGAAGTTTATCCGCTCGGTGCGGAAATTGTCAAGGCCCCCAAAGGTGACCGGGAGGTCAATATGGCCCTGGGGCCACGTGTGCCCCGGCGTCACGCTGATGATCGGCAGGGACGGCCGGAGCTTCATCCCCGGGGCCTTGATAACACCAAAGGCCTTGGGGGAGAGGATGTTGAGGGCCGCGCCGCCGTCTATCAGGACGCGCCTCAACTTGACATTGCAAATGGTGGAGGACACCACCATCGCGATCTGCCCACCCCGGGTAACGCACGGCGGGTGGTCGATCTGATCGAAAGTGAGCGACACCTCCGACCATCGCGCCTGCCGCGCGGCCTCATGGGTGGGGACCGCGGCCAGAATCTCACGCTTCATGGTCTTGAAGCTGCGGCCGGAAGCATGAGCGCATGCTCCCCCATCCATGGTGGCGACGGTGGCCTCAGGATCCCGAAAACCCAAGTCCTCGTCGTCACCATCATCGGCGGGGGCCTTCTGCTTGGCCTCACTTCGCCGGTTGTGGGCAGGAGCCATCGGGCCCTTACCCTCACGGCGCTCCTGCTCCCGCTCCTCCCCCCACTTCCTGACGGGCTTGGCCAAGCTCTTGACCGTGCGACAGTCAGTGAGGTCGTGGTGGGAGGTGTTGTGCACAATGCACCATTTGCCCGCCGGGCGCTCTCGGCTGGGAACGCCGACGTCCTTCCTCCTGTCGCCCGCGGCCTTCCCCTTGCGCTGGGGCCGCGAGGCGCCTTTGGCGGCGAGGACATGGCCTTCGACGTGGCCTTTTCTTCCTCCTCTTCTCTCGCCGCCCGGAGCGGGCAGCGAGCTCGGGGGCAGCTGCAGCCGCTGTGCCAGAGTCAGAGGAGTTCCAGGTCCAGGCCTTCTCCATTTGGGTCACACGGTCCGCGAGCTCGAAAAGCTGCGCGATGGTCTGGGGCTCCTTGGAGGCTATCTTCTCCAGCATGCGGTTATGTTGCACGCCTCTCCTGAACACGTAGATCACCGCGTGGGCGGGGATGCAAGGAATGGTATTGTGGACCTGGCAGAACCACTGGATATATGATCAGAGGGACTCGTCGTCCCTTCGCTACACAGCGTGCAGGTTCGCTTCCTCCCCTGGGCACGGATATGTGCCCTGACAGTTCGTGGTGAACTGTTGGCACAAGTCCTCCCAGGAGTGGACTGAGGCGGGTGGCAGATTCATCAGCCAACCCCACGCTTGTCCCTTTAGGGCCATAGGAAAGAAATTCACCATGACCCTATCGTCACCCCCTGCGGCTTCTATTCCAGTCGTGTAGATCTGGAGAAACTCGGTGGGGTTGACACTGCCGTCGTATTTTTCGGGAACACTGGGTCGGAATTTTGGGGGCCATCGGACATTCCGAAGACTCGCCACAAAAGCCCGCATCCAGCCCCGACGACGGGAGATACGGGGGGCCTGCCCCTGTGGCCGGAGGAGCGTAGTGCCCCCGAGGAGGTGGCATCCTCCCCCGTACGGGTGGCACGGCGCTCGTCGCGCCGGCGCTCGATGTTTAGCCGGGCGTCCGGCCCGTCATATATGCTCTCGTGAAGCCCGCGAGCAAGCGTGGGCATCGACGAGGGAGGTGGGGACGAACGGCGGGCGTTGACCACCGCCCGTCGAGCTCTCCGCCTTGCTGATGAAGAGGTAGCAATCGCGGTGCCAGATGACCCGGCCGCGGACGACCGCCCACTAGCTTCTAGCTGCTGCTGCGCCACCTTGACCAGGTTGGCCACATCGTCCAGCCAGTGTTGGACCCGGGCTTCCGGGTCAGAGGCAATGGGCGGGTGGCGCAAAAGCGCTCCCGCAGCTTGGAGGGCACCCTGAGGAGTGCCACCGTCGCTGTAGACTAGACGGCGACGTGCCCTACCGCGACGCCGCCCTCCGTCACCGGGCGGCAGCGAGGTGGCAGACCCCTCCGGCTTCTCCGGCGCCTTCCCCCGCCCAGGACTCTGGCGAGGGGGTGGCGACGGGGTATGAGCTCGACGACGTGGGTGCAGCTCCACGCCGTCGTCACTGGCACTCGGTTTGGGGGTGTACACCACCGCCTCCTCAGCCATAGGGCTTACTCGGTGAAGCTTGGCGCACACGAAAAGGAGTGGGTACCGAGAACACGTACACTCGCCCCTACCTGGCGTGCCAGCTGACGGAGCGTGAGCTCCTCAAAAGGGGACAGTGCGGGCCCCCCTTTGTGAGTTCGGCCAGGGACGCAGGGCGTGATTCGGCTTCCAGATGCGCAAGAAAATAAGAGGGTAAGGTCCCTGAGAGAGAGAGAGTGACGCGAGGAGTTATACAGGTTCAGGCCACCGGCGAGGAGTAATACCCTACTCCTGTGTGGTTGCTTAGAGATGGTTGTTTCAGGGATCGAACCCCCTTTCTCTAGGCCTGGGCCTCCTTTTATACTTCCAAGGGGACACCACATGGGCCAACAGGCTATTTCTCTAGAGAAAAGGAAAAAAATCTTTTATATTTAAAGGCAGTCCTGTTGCTTGGTGCAGAAGTCGTCTGCACCATAGCGATGACGTGACTCCTGTCAGGCCGCCCATCCGACCGCATGCGACGCCGTGCATCATTCTTCATTAAATGGCCGGAGACTTACGCGCTCCGTCCGTACCTGGTGACGCGCGCCACACGACTGGACTTGACTTACAAACTCCGGTTGGATAAGAGGGCAGAGACGGTTCTCACGGTTCTGACGTGACCCAACATGACGTGCAGCGTACCAAACGGCGTGCAACTGACACGTCCGGCACTGTACCGCATCCCATTGGTCATTCGGACCGGTCACAGACCGGTCAGCTAGTGTGACCAGTGTCAGACGCGCCACGCGCGTACCACGTCGCATTAAATGCGCAGTGCGTGGTGCAGACACCCTCGCTCGTGCCGTCATTAATGGGGTTAGGTGAGCGTTAGGGACGCTCACCTAACCCTGCATACGTGGCGGCAGCGCAAGGGGGTCGGGGCAGCCCGACCCCTTCTACAGCAACACGCGAGGGGAGCTGGGAAACAGAGAGGGCGGCTGCCACCTCACCCTCGGGCCTGATCCCCCCTCGGGGGAGGGCCACGTGGGCGCAAGGGACCGCCTCAAACCCTAGATTTACATACCCCTGGGCCCATGACACCGACACCATCCCTATCCTTCTCACCAATTAATCACCCCCACAGTACTTATTGGCGTAATAAATCATCAACATTTCCTTTTGACGTGCTAACACGTATACTGTGTCAAAAGAGGTGATGCTTGTGCAAAATAATATTTGAGTCTGTCCAAGGTTCATCTTTGACATCCATGTGAATAATCATGAACTACTATACACTATGGGAAAAAAGCAAATCTATCGTGATTTGCAAGAGAATAACAAAAGCTAGAGCAGCGCATGTGGTACAAAGTAACAACAAAAATTAACATTAAAAAGGGGAAACAAGTACGAGGTTGACTTTTTATGGGACACATCCTCTCTATCTAGATTCATAGTACTAGGATGTGTCAACATTCAGTACGAGGTTGACTTTTTATGGGACGGAGAGAATAGGACTGAAGGAGACATGCCTAAATATTGTCCGGATTAGTAGGATTAGGATACTTCATATCATGTATTATGTTTATTTTTATGGGACGGAGAGAATATTGCCAAATTTTATTCGAGCCAGATTGCCAGGGTGATACGGTTTTTCCATGGCTAAGTTGGTCTTCAGCTAACGTGGCGGCTGGCATAGAGCTCCGGTGTGAGTTACGGGTAATGCGGAAGTGGTAGCTCGTGCTTGACATCCTCGCTACAATCCTCGTCCATCGCTCTCCGCCAGCATCTTTAAAAGGGTCATCATTGCCAGATTCATCAAGCCAATTGGATCCCCAATTCTCCCCTCACTCTCGCCCTATTGCTAGCGAGCTCCCGGCTAGCTTGATCGAGCTTGTAGCACCACCCGCCGTTGAGATGGTGGAGGCGAGTGCGGCGATGCTACTCTCGACAGACGCGGAAGCGATACGGTAGGAGGTGGCGCAAGAGATTCTTCCTCCTCAATTATCCCTCCCTTAGCTCTCCTCTACCTCATCGCCACCCATCCCTAATTCCTCCACTAAGATGGACGTTGATGTCGCCTCCTCATTGTCAATGCCGCAGTTGCCTTGCCAACGTTCCTAGGGGCGGACCCTGTCATGGTCGTCGCGGGCTTGCTCTCTGGTCTCCTACTCTCCTGTTGCAGGTGCTCTAGTCCTCCCACCCCGACGGTGGAGGGAGGGAGGATGCCTGGAGTGAGGGCCTCCTCTCTCGCCACCTCCCGTCACTCTACCTGGATGGCGAGATCCAGATGAGTCGTGTCAGGGTTGCGCCACAGCTGCCGATGTTTCAATGTCAATGAAGAGGAAAGAAAGGGAGAGGTGGCCCGCAAAGGTTGGCATGGTAGTGGTTTCAGCTCGAGCTCTAGCCTAAGCATCTCACCACCGACGTAATGAGCTCGATGGCATAGGCAAACTGTTGTGTGTGTGTGTTAACGCCAAAAATTGGTAAGCCCTGAAGTCATCATCGGCCTAGAGTCAGTATCGGCCTCGGAGTTCTGGAATTGGCCGATGGAAATTAGCAGTCGTGTGACATCCTGGCCCAATTGGGATTTGGCTTGTGTGGTCCATGAGAGTTGTGTGCGTATGTTTAGTACCACCTTGCTAGTTTAGCAAGAGTTGAACCAACTTATAAGGCCTCTTCCCTCAAACCATATCACTCCCGGGTTAACCCTTTTACATGAAGCGAGGACGAAAGTGTAAGTGGGGTGATATGTGTAAGTGGGTCCATCCGTCGGATGGGCTAGCTACGCGGTTCTAGAGGGAGGGTTGTTACAAATGGTATCAGAGCTGACCCTCGCGGTTGCGTGTACGGGTCAGTGTGCGAGCATATGGCGCATGGCACATGTGGGCTTTGTGTGAGGCACATGGCATGGAATATAGCGCCGACACTGGACGTACGGACGTGCGCTAAGAGGGGGCGTGTTCTTGAACATTTACCTATATGTCTATGTGACTGGGTATGTTGGACCGACAGGGACGTCGGGTCCTTTGATGGGGGTGTATGTGACATCCTAGCCCAATTAGGATTTGGCCTATGTAGCTCATGAGAGTTGTGTGTGAATGTTTAGTACCACCTTGCTAGTTTAGCAAGTAAGGCCTCTTCCCTCCAACTATATCATTCTTGGGTTAACCCATTTACACGAAGCGAGGACGAAAGTGTAAGTGGGGTGGTATGTGTAAGTGGGTCCGCCCATCAGATGGGCTGGCTACGTGGTTCTGGAGGGAGGGCTATTACAAGTCGCCTGTAGTTAGATTTTTTTGTGGATTCGGTTAAGAAAATTAATTAATTAAAGGAAGTTTATCCAGAAAAGACTGAGTTCAAAAAGAAGCGGCATGTCAATTTATCTATTAATTAGGCAGAGTCAGTTAGTTTCCTTTTGTTTCTTAGGAAAGATCGTTTAGAGTCTGATCAGGACTTGTATATTTTACTTTATCTTTAGGAAAGTTTATATCGTGTTCAATAAGGACTAGTATCTACCCATGGGTATAAATATGTACAGCTGGGATCATTATAATATATCTCCACAAATCAATACATGTACTTTCGGTGCATTGCCACCCTAGTTTTCTAGGTTTTACTTTCGGACGAGTTCTTGTTTTCGCGCATGGGCTACATCGATTGAGTTTGACGTCCGGCAAGAAGTAAGTTCCGTCATCTTTGCTTGCGCTGGTGTGGCTAGGTCTTGCTCGGTTGAGTCCAATATTCTAATCGGGCCGACGCAAGTGTTACCTATCCGATATATCATCTATTTCTTTAGTTCCATTACTATTTATCGTCACATGGGCTTAGTTAGGATTTCCTTTGGCCTGGTCCGATATTCTGATCAGTTCATATTTATTTAAACATAATATTACTTTAGATAGATTTGTTATATCCATCACATTAGATAGATTTATTGACTCATTAAGATAAGATTATTGAACACAATCTCGTGCTGCATCGGTTAGGACCGACCTACTAGATTATTATTTGTAATCAAAGTCTTGTTAAGCCGGTAGGTTCATGCTAATGTTTCATCAGAGTGTTAGCAGATCTTATCTTATGTGTTAAATTTCTTTTTGATGGTTTTACTGTTCTGGTCAAATTTAGTACATAACCACTTTGATCGATGTCATATCGGCTTGCTTAAATCTATTAGGCAATTATCAACCTTACGTTGCATCGGTTAGATTCGACCTATAAGGTTGTGGTTGTAAGTTAGATTTAATTCAGTAGGCATCAATTATTATTTTATCGGGTTTCAGCCGATGAGTTATCTAAATGTTGCGTCAACTTTTAAGGATTATATATAAATTGGTTTTAGCCGATTGCAGCAAATGTTTGATTGATTACTTAATCATTTAGATTTAATGATATTGGATTACCAGTCAATATATGTTTTAACCATCGGATCAACATTTATTCTATCATTATTGGTCGATTAGTTTGTTGGATATTTATTTCATTACATTATCATAAGTCGTTTGCCTTTATATTATTATTTATCTAAGTGTCAGAATATGCATCGGACATATAGACAATTGTTCAAAACCCTATTGACCTTGGCCGGTATCGCTATATCGACTTCTTGGTCGATCGACTTTTTAATCATTAACATATTTATCTATCTTGTCAGTTGTAGGATCAAATTGACTGGTACGTACACATCTCATCAAAATTTAGGACGTACGCTGGATCTAAGCAGATCTTCAAGATCTTCGTGTTTTTTTGCGTCAACAATGTGATACCGATAATGTGATACCGATGGTTTCTTCCTCCTTCCCGTCGACCTAGGCAAGTTGGGGAGAATGGCGTTGATGAACAGCTCATGCCTCATCGCCCTTGTTGCCGATGGCGTCGGCCTTCCCGCTGTTCTATTTGCTTCCTTGTTTGACCTGAGTAGGCTGGCGAGGTCCTCATGCCATGCCCTCATCGGTAGAAGTGGTGGCAGTGTCAGGCTTCCTCGTCGACGCGTGAGAGGAGAAATAAAAGCAAGGAGAGGGAAGGGAGAGAGGTGAGGTGGAGGATGAAGGTTGTCACTTACATTGTTTATTTTTGTTGCTGACTGTATTGATACGTAAGCGCCATGTTCGTGTTCTTTTTTCCTGCTGATTGATTGCCATATGTAGTACGAAACCGCTGTTAAAACCCATTCAGGGAGACAATATGAGCCGGATTTAATAGATGGAAGAGCTTTTATACCGGTTTAACGGTTGAGGATACAATTCAGATTGAAAGACATTGTTGAGGGACTCAATATGGATGTTTTTTCTTCTATTGTCAAAGTACACCGTAGGTCCCTTAACTTGTCATCGTGTTACAAAAACATCCCCCAACCACAAAACCAGATACCGAAGATCCCTCAACTAACAAAACCGTTCGCTTGAGGTTTCTCGGTGGTTTTCAACCCGGTTTTGTCCGACGTGACGGCTGAGTCAGTGTGGGACCCACGTGTCAGCCGACCACATCAGCCTTCTCTCTTTTCCTCTCCTCTCCCATCTCATCTCTCTCTCTCCGAGGCTGCTGAGGCCGGCAATGCTGAGGAGGAGGGCGTCGGTAACCGGCAGCCGGCGACGCGGTGGTGGGGGTGGGCCAGCGCGGGCGGCGGGGGTGGGGCGGCGCGCGAGCGGCCGGGGGCGGAGTGAGCGACGCGGCGGCGGCGGCCCGGGCGCAGGCGGGCGACGTGGCGGCGGGCCCGGACGAGGAGGAGGAGGAGGGCGGCGATAGCAGTGCCCGCCGGTATGAATCCGCCCGCGCCGCCATGTCCTCCTCCCGCGGTGGAGGCGGAGTAGGTAGCGAGTGCCACCGCCGGCTGGTGAGATGCGCCGCGCGGAAGGAGGACATGGCGCCTCCCCCGGCTGCCCGCGCGCCGCCCCACCCCCGCTGGCCGCCGGTCGCCGCCGCCTTGCTCCCCTGCTCCCGCTGCCGCTGCCGCCTTGCTCCCTCGGCCGCCCGCGCGCCGCCCCACCCCAGCCGCCGCGTCGTCGGCCGCGGGTCGCCGCCGCCTTGCTCCCCTGCTCCCCCGCCAACAGAGACAAGAGTGAGAGAGAGAGGAGGAAGGGAGAGAAGAGGAGGGAGAGGGATGAGGCTGACGTGGCCGGCTGACATGTGGGGCCCACGTGGGTCCAACGCTGACTCAGCCGCCACGTCGGACAAAACCGGGTTGAAAACCACCGAGGGACCTCAAGTGAACGGTTTTGTTAGTTGAGGGACCTTCGGTACCTGGTTTTGCGGTTGGGGGACGTTTTTTAAGTCGATGACAAGTTGAGGGACCTCCGGTGCCCTTTTAGCCTGTGTACAGAAAACTTGAAAACGGCCCAACACGGCCCCAGAAAAGGAACGGGCGGGAGACCGATGCCGTGGGCAAATGGGCCGAAAATCGCTTGTCCACTCCAAGCAGCCCAACGCCGCGTTGGCGTGTGAACCGTGTGCGGTGTGCAAGTGCAGCGTGCAGCTTCCCTTCCCTTCCGCTGGGACCAAACCAAAACCAAACCACAAGAGACGCGCGTCCGTCCGGCCCCCTCGTGGCCTCGTGTTGTGTCGTGTCTCCTCCGCGTCAACCACTACTCACACCTGACCAGGCACAGCCCGTACCCTCGCATCACATTCACATCACATGCCGCTGGTACGTGCGGCGCGATGTGTTTCGAATTTTCGCCGCGTTTTCCCCTCTCCCTCCCCTCCACTGCATTATTCATCTCGGATTCTCGGACGCAGAGCAAACGCACCGTAGCAGATGCAGCCGTCTCTCCTCCTGTGAGCGTCATCATCCTGACCAGCCAACATCACCGTAGCAGCAGTAATGATCAAACGAGCATCTCGCGCACCCAATTTATTACTCCTCTCTCTTGTGCCTTGCAGTAAAAGCCAAAGCCTCTTCTGACCCCCTCCCCTACTCCCCCCTACCTATACTCAGTGCCTCCCAGCTCAAAACGTGGCCTGCGCCACTGTACACTTGTACCCTCTCCCCCCTTCGCCTTGTCACGTCTCGCTACTCCCATTTTTTTTCTTTCTTTCCGGTTTACTTCCACTGACTCAGCCCGCGCCCCTGATTAGGGCATCCATGATTCAGTACGAAGTAATCCATAAACAATAAAATATTTCATTTAATTACTTAGTAATATTGTGAAACTAATCCATAATAAGAATATTGTGAAACTAGTTCGTAACAAGAAATAACAAAAACTACTCATAAGTATATGAACTGCTCATAAAGAATAAAATATGTTATTTATCTCTACCTCCTCTCTCCTCATAATACTATTTACTATCTATATACATTTTTAAGGTTATAATAGTTAAAATCTATATATGTGAGTCTCATATAGATCTATATGGACTAGTTTTACTGTATACATTGTATACATTGTAGATGCCCTTATTTAGATGAGTTTGTATGAGCTACAACTGTATCCGATGTGATAGGGACTTGGAATAAGTCCCCGGGAAACAAACATCCGAGTAGAAAAAGCTCTTTCAGATAATTCAGATTTTCATTCTAAGAGGATTTAGTTATATAGTACATAAAATAAACTAGTTTTTCGCTTAAACTCTTACAGAGAGCCTTATTATCTCACTCTCTTTCTAGCTCGGTTTATTCTTATCTCCTCGCCTCCACCTCCTCACCTGTAGTTTTCCTCTCTTCTACTTCTTCTCCCATGGATAAAACCCGCGCGGTGAGGTGAGGTGATCGATCTCTGAAGACGAGTGTGCTGTGGACTGTGGCGATGGAGGCCGTCGTCGGCGTCAAGTACAGGCCGGTGGTGTTCCCCAACGGCGGCGCGGCGGCATCGGCGGCGGTGGGGAAGAGCAAGGCGACGGCGGCGGCGGCGGTGGCGGTGTACAGGGAGTGTTTGAAGAATCATGCGGCGAGCTTGGGTGGGCACGCGGTGGACGGGTGCGGGGAGTTCATGCCGTCGCCGGCGGCGGATGCTGCTGACCCGGCGTCGCTCAAGTGCGCCGCGTGTGGGTGCCACCGCAACTTCCATCGCCGGCTTTCCGAGGCGCCGCCCTCCCCGCCTCTCCTCGCGCTGCCTCCGCCGCCACCGCCGCCTCCGCAGCCGCAGCAGCAGCAGACCACGGCGGCGGCGATGGCGGTGGCGCCGCACCTGCTGCATGGGAACCACCAGCGTCGCGAGCAGTCGCCGGAGATCGACCGCGTGCGCGGGCACCACCACCACGACGGCGACGACGGCGACGATGATTCCGAGGACTCCGAGATGTCCGACTACGACGACGACGACCGCTCCGCCTCGCCGCTGCAGGCGCCGCCACCGGTGCTTTCTCCGGGGTACCTCCCCTCCGCGACGCACATGCTGCTGTCGCTAGGCTCCGCCCCGGCTGTGGCGGCGTCGAGGCCCCACGCCGCCGCCATGGGCCCCCCGCCTCCGCCGGGCGTCGCGACGTCGGCGTCGGCGTCCGCGGCGCGGAAGCGGTTCCGGACCAAGTTCAGCCCGGAGCAGAAGCAGCGGATGCAGGCGCTGTCGGAGCGGCTCGGGTGGCGCCTCCAGAAGCGCGACGAGGCCGTCGTCGAGGAGTGCTGCCGCGAGATCGGCGTCGGCAAGGGCGTCTTCAAGGTCTGGATGCACAACAACAAGCACAACTTCCTCGGCGGCCACAGCGCCCGCCGCTCCGCCACCGCCGCCGCCGCCGCGCCGCTACTCGCCCCACCACCAGTGCTCACTGACTTCAGCATCAACGGCTCATCCACGCACGCCGCCGCCGCCGCCGACCACGCTGCGGCGACGGCGAGTGGTGGCGGCGGCTCGCCGCAGTCAACTTAATCAAGACTAGCACAATCCAATCAAGGTTGTCTCTTTCTTTTCTTTTTTTTTTGTAGCTTTTTTCTGTCTAATTAACCAACCCTAATGGCTAATGAATGACTCATCAGTCAACCTAGCAAGTAGAGTAGTAGTAGTAGCAAATTAGCAATGCTGCTAAGTAAGAAAAGAGGAAGCTTTTGCTCTAATGGTGAGGCCCAAGCAAAGATTAGATTCATAAAAATGTTGGCCTTTTTTGGATCCGATGAAGAGATGTCTATGGATGATGCAGGACTGTTAGTACTACCACTAAGTACAGTGATTACTACTAGCTTTGTTCTTCAGCTAATCTGGGTGTGCATGAAGGATGATGTTGTGCTAGTCGGAGTCCTAGGTGGGGTAGTGTTCTAGTAGGATCTTATGCCGTCCTTGAGTGAATATAAAAAAATTGACGGTTTCTTGCTCTGTGTCTGCCTTAATCACTGTTTGCTTCACTGTTTGGCTCTGTTCTGTTCTTATCTGTGTGTAATGACTGTTTGGTGATGGGGGATGATCCCTTTTTTGATGTTGCAGGTCAAATTCAATTGTTTCATCAGGTCTTGTAGTGTTGTCATAGTCAATGAGACATGCTTTTTGACCACTAGTTGCATAACGGAAACCATAAAGATCTAACATTGCCAAAGATATTTGTTAGTAGTCACAAATGGCTATCCATCTTCAGTCACCACCATAAGCAAGTAAATGGGATGGATAACGTGGATAACGGAGGTAATAAAATAGTACATGAAGGCTCTGTTCTTGAATGATGAGGGATTTGTGATAATTATTTAAGGGTACAGACGAACAAATCAATGGGAACTATTTGTTCTTGAATGATGAGTGATTTGTGATAATTATTTGAGGGTACAGACGAACAAATTAATAAGAACTATTATAAAGTTGGAAAATTGATTGAAACTCATACATAGAAACTTATTGATAATAAATTGTATGGTTTATAAGCTCAAAAT
Organism: Oryza punctata; assembly: GCA_000573905.2. NCBI lineage: Eukaryota > Viridiplantae > Streptophyta > Magnoliopsida > Poales > Poaceae > Oryza > Oryza punctata. Next base: position 22,628,708 of record CM002495.2, on the reverse strand, counting down.
ATATGCGTAAATCTATCGTTTCATTCCTTAGAAACAAACAGGGCCAAAAATAAAATAGCAGAACAATAACGTTGGAATAAGATTTTTCATATTGGCTTACAAGAATAAGACATTTATATTTTTATTTTTAGTGGCTCAAAAGTTCATAATAAAAAAATAGAAAGCTACGAAAAGACCTTAAATTAGTTCTATGTAAGTTGTAAAATTCAAAACAGATTGCACTTTTATATGCCATGAGCTAAGTTTAAATTTTTCAAAAAACAGTTGCGGCTTGGTATCCTCTGAAAACGAATTATTCATCGGTTGAAACAAATAATCCGTGATAATAATATATATACCTTTTTTTAAAAGAATATAAACATTTTTAGTTTGTTTAGCAAATGTCAAGGCTAAGGAAAATCTTTCACACATTTGGGCTTAAAATTGAAATAAGTACTGTAGTTGTATTTTATGGAGGGAGTGAATAAGCTGAAGTAAGCACTAGGAAGTGAACACTGTTTTTGAAAATACTAGACAGTACGTTTCGTTGAAAACTTTTATATAGAAATTATTTTAAAATATCAAATATATTCATTTATCAAATTTATAATAATTAAAATTTAATTAATTATGTGGTAATTATTTTCTTTTATGTACGTCAACTTAATTTTTAATTTCATCAATTTCAAACCCATTAAAGTTAGCTAGCTACAGTAGGCAGGAGTAGAGGAGAGGACTAGTGCATGATGGGACGGGGTAATGAGTCCCTCGGACGCTTTTGAGTTTTTGTCTCGCTGTGTTGGTGGAAAGCGCGCATTGACGCCGGAAAGGGAGCCGCTGTGCTGCACTTCGGAGAGACTCACAGCAGCAGCAGCTATCGGGTCAGATCATGCCACTGCTCCCTTTGGCTATACGTAGTACACCAGCCAGTACAACCCTGCTGTGTGTGTGTCAGTGTGTGTGGTTGACAGGGTTTACGTTACCGCGCGGATACCATGGTACGATAAAAAGAAAACAACGGTTATCATCTTAAATTCAAAAAAATTTAAAATTTTGATAAATTTTATACTAATTTCGTACGGTTTACCACAGTTACCGCGATTACTGCGCGGTAGGCGGTAATATAAACCCTGGTGGTTAATGCTTTGATGGAGCTGGACTGCTGGAGGATTCTGTCCACCTTGCTCAAATTCCGGTTTTATGATCAACGGCTTGAATTATGATGTCTATAGTTACGGGCAATGTAACATGAGTAGAGTATGTTTTTTAATAGCATGAATTTTACAGGTTTCTATAAATTTGCCTTCAACCACAATTAAAAGCGACAGGTTTTCGTAAAACCACTCATGATCAATTTAGAAAATTGTTGGATTTTAAGCTTTTTTTTATACGTGGGATTAAGGTGAGAATAGAAGTAAGATTGTCAGTATCGGGATATGTATCATAGCATCAATACTACGATACTACCAGGGCAAAATGATATGTGCTGGTTCTATGATCGTTTTGGGTGGTATTGTGTTAGTATCAAGCAGGGTTTAAACCCTATCATACTTACCACGGGAGTACGGAAACGGTTTACCGCGATATGGTTTGAATAAAATTCGACCAAATTGAAAATTCCGAAAAAACGAAAAAAATTCGAAAAAAAATCATGAATGTTCTTCTTGATTTGTAGTGGCAAATGGTGAAGAAATTCTTTAAAATAGAGTAAGATAAATTCAAATTTTAGGGAAAAACAAAAAATTAGTTTAGAAATTGGAAAAAGAAAAAATGTATTGGGTTTAGGTTAAATACATTGTGAAAGATTGATGTTTGTTGAGATATGAAGATTTGTGGAGTAGGTGAAATATTGTTTGCTAGTGATGCGGAAAATGATTTTAATTATTATGCTATGAAATATTGAATTGTTTCGAAATCCATAATATAGAAAAGGTCATGTCAATTTTTTGTATTTTACACCTAAAAGTTAGATTTGTAAATATCCTATATATTCTTCTAATTATCCCTAATTTCTACACATATTTAAGCGTTTTTTCGATTTTTTTCTAGTGATTTTTCAATTTCGTGTGTACTGCTACACAATCGGCGATAACTGCGCGAATATCGCGGTTATCACCAGAAACCGCACGATAACCGCGCCAAAACCGTGAAACCACCGATTTTTGAATTCAAAATTTTGAAGATGAATTTTACGCGGTTTTTGACGGTTACCGCGCGGTTATCGCGGTTACCGCCCTACCGTGGGGGTCCGTAACCCCTCCCAAAACGGTAAGGGTAACCCTGGTGTTAAGATACCGAGCGTAGGATTGGAATATTAGCTGTTTCAAATTAGACCATATTTGAATTCAAAAATCAAAACTATCTGAAAGCATTTGTGTTCATGTATCATTAAAATCAATGTTAAATAAAACTAGTAGTACTAGCGGGTGATTTTCTCTTCGCACATCTCTCTTTTTATTTTACAAACATCTCTTTTTAATGCTTATATTATTATTTCTCTATTTTTATAGAATGGCTATATATAATTAATATAAATATTATATTAAACTTAAAAAATAAAATATCATAATATCTCGATACTACGATTTGATACTACTAGTTAAAAAATGATACTAACTAAAATCTCAATACTAACCGCCATGAAGGAAAGGCGGGCCATTATATTTTTAAGATAGTAGAGAAATGTTGTGTAGTGGTGCATGTCTTTGGTGTAATCGCAAAGAAGAAGAAAAAAGAAGTTGGACTATTGAAAGTACAGATTGGTATTTAAGCTTATTATAACTAAGCTTAGATGCATGCATATCTTGCTTTACTTTAACAACTGCCCTTGATAGGTCTGTAGTTCCCCACAAGATTTGGTTGCTTGGTTGGTAGGGTTCATGTGATCCTAAGCCCCTAACAAATAATAGCATTGTCCACTGTCATGGCATGATGGCAATATTATACAAACCAACTCAGATATCAGTTTCTCCTCATCTCTACGCTCATATTCTCTCCACCTTTACCCAATTGTATACTATATTTTAACTCCTACCATAAGCATGATGCTAAGGTTCCTCTCCCGATTTGATCACTTAAGCATGAATCATTGAGTAATCACAACGGTTTCCATAACAAGTACTCCTACTTAAGTACTCCAGTAGCACAGCAGTAGTACTCTTTAATTCCTTAGCGTTTCAAGAGACAGCATGCATGCTCTGCTCTGGCATAATAAAATACTCCTGCTTTTACTAACCTCTGATCTAAGCTTTGGGAATGTCTGGTTTAGTTGTTTTTGACTTTATTTACAAAGGTGGTGTTTGGACACGGTCCTATCACATCGGATGTTTCAATACTAATTAAGAGTATTAAACATAGACTAATAATGAAACTAATTACATAACTAAGAGCTAATTCACAAGATAAATTGTTTAAGCCTAATTAATCCATAATTAGCACATGTTTACTGTAGCATCACGTAGCCTAATCATAGATTAATTAGGCTCAATAGATTTGTCTCGCGAATTAGTCCAGAGTTATGAAATAAGTTTTATCGTTAGTCTACATTTAATACTTCTAATTAGTGTACAAACATTCGATGTGATAGGGACTAAATTTTAGTCCCTGTATCCAAACAGGCCCTAAGGCTGCGGTCTTGTGAGAAACTAGGTTGAGTTCTATCTCTAACTTTTCCAACTCACCTCCCTCGTGTTTCGTATGCACGCTTTTCAAACTTCTAAACGGTGTATTTTTTCAAAAATTTTCTATATGAAAGTTGATTTAAAAAAATCATATTAATCCTAAAAAGTAAATACTTAATTAATTATAAGAAAATGTGTCGCACCGTTTTACGTGCGGGAGGTGAGGTTGGGCCTCCGAAACACAGCCTAAACTACATCCTTATTTTTCATTAGTATATTTTTAACTGCTAAATGATCTGTTTTTTAAAAGAACTTTATATATCAAATTTCTTTAAAAAATAAAACAAATTTAATTTTTAATTTATAATAATTAATACGGAGTACTCAATTCATCATACGCTAGTATCTTGTCTCGTTTTACCTACCGGCAAACTCAAGCAAGATAAACATTCGAACACAGCCTAAGCCTAGCTTCCATGTAAGCTTTCTTTAGTGATGATGCCATAAACTTATATACTCTATAACCCTATTTTGGGAAGCCAAAGATTCTAAGGCAGCGTTCGTTCCCCCTTCTTCCCAACTCCTCTCCCTCTTTTTCCGCGCGCACGCTTTTCAAACTACTAAACGGTGTGTATTTTGCAAAAGTTTTCTATACAAAAGTTGCTTAAAAAAATCAAAATAATCTATTTTTAAAAAAAAAATTAGCAAAAACTTAATTAATCACGTGCTAATGGATCGCTCCGTTTTCCGCAATCACTATGCAACTTCCTATCCTTCTCTACCGAACGCTACCTAAGACGCATTGGATGAATAATCTAGTGAAAAACTAGGTAATCTCAGCTTTCAAGATTCTAAGGCCTTGCTCTTTTCTGATTATGGATTTGGGATTTTCATTTGGACACTTCCAAATTTTTAAACGACGTCATCGATGCCAAAAATTCCTATATATAAATTTCTTAGAATACTTTTTCTAGAACAACATTTCAACTTTGTATGAATTCATTTTGTTTATACTCTCAAAGCTATCAAAAAAATACATAATCTATTAACTCATTAATTTCAGTTATCTCAAATTGTTATAGTGCATTTCTAAATTCTAGAGCTATTAGCTAACATGAATTGTTTAAGAAAATCTAGATTGTTTAAGAAAACTAAAGAGGAGTACCTGCATCTACCAATATCTTCCTCAATAGGGTCTATCAATTGAAGTATAGGACTCGTCAAAATTCTTGCATATTTGTGTGGTTAAGAGAATTTTTTACTTAACATGAATTACATTTTCTCTATGACTCTTATTTTATTCAACATGCAATTGCTTCTCGTCGTATCTTAATATATACATGATCAATGTGCTTTGCCTAGAGCTCATCATAATTTTACAATGTACCTAACTAAAATTCTAATGGTAAACAAGTTGCCAACTTCCATAGCCTTCCCATACTATGGTTTGGTTACTATGGTTTGGTTGTTATACAGTATACTTAACTAAAGTCTAGAGTAAACTAATCTATATCCAGATCTATATCCAGATTTATGTATAAAAGTCACTATATATTTTAAGATGAACTATACCATGTCATAGTCGAATCTATTGAATATGGCTTAAGATTTAGGCTCTGTTCCTAAGAATAGTTGAACTTATCTTTTTACCACACATTGTCGAAGAAATGGGAACCAGGATTCCCTTTACTTATTCAGGGCATCCCCGTCACCTATCCTTGGGCCTCCCATAGGCTATGGTTGAGGCACATCGGCCCCGAGCACGACTGCTCAAGGCATATCCACCCTTGGTACGCAGACCCTAATGGGTTGTGCTCGGGCACATTCTCCCCGACCTAGACCCCTGCAGGCGGTGCTCGGGGCACATCCACCCTGGGCATGGCCCCCCATGGGTGGTGCTCGGGGCACATCTGTGCCCTACCTCCTGTGCCCTACCTCCGAGTATCTGGGAGAGTGACAAAAACGAACCTAGTCGAGCCTCACATTAATGTGAAGTGGCATATACCAACCTGTTTTATACACATCCCGTCGACAGTGTGGGAAGCATGGGGTGCCTGTACCACGTGTCTCCTAGGCGGGATCGTGAAAACTAGGAGAAGACTTTTTTTTGCCTCCTGCTACACTTGTCAGCCGGTACGTGAAGCAGTCACATCCGGTTGGCTTATTTGGAGAGACATCGACAAGACTAAGCACACTAAATTCAGTAGAGTGGGTTCCACTCCTACATTCATACATTGGCATTATGGACTCCCCTTCATATCTATACTTTCTTTATAGTTGGTACCCACCAACAATAATTAGAAGCTCAAGCTCAACATGCAAGCATGCTACATCATCACTCACAAGTAATTATATTCTAGCCCATTTTAAATGACATGCAAACATACCACATCATCACTCACTAGCAATTACTATTCTACTCCATTTTAAATCTCATGCAATGTCGACCCCTGTTTTCGTAACAGGAATCTTTCGTGTAAACTGTACCATTTCCCTGGATCAAGTAGTCCCATAGCGGAAGTACCAAGCGCGCATACACGTGCATCTAGTGCGAATTATTACAACATAGGCCGGAAGGCATAGTCTTAGAACATAGGACCAAACGGTCCGAAATACATCCCAAAAGCAGAAGTAGATGAGACAGCGGAATTAAGGCGGCGGCATCGCCATTGCCACAGGCAATGACCGTATCTAAGACCTATTGGGCGCCGTCATCATCAGCATCCTCCTGGTAGTAAGCATATGGGTCCTCCGAGGCACCATCGCCGACTTCTGGTTGAGTTTGTAAATAGCAAGGGTGAGTACCAACCGTAGTCAGAAAGCCACCACAACAACAATGCATATGATAGAGGGTATTCAAGGTATGGCTTCAAGTTCTTTTGCATAAAGTAAGTTTTGTAATTCTTTTCACAAGCCTAAGACCTAGCATAGACTGATCAAGTTTTAATTCCATAGTCCATTATTCAACGACGGCTCCATCCACCATCCATTGTGATCCCAAGGATAGCTTCCCGCCATTGAGTCGTCATGGTTTTCTGGGGTCTACCCCTTCTCGCCTCCCGAGAAGTTGATCCACCAGTATAAAATCATCATGAAACATCCCATCCCAATCAGTTTAAGAATTTAGAGTCTAGCCAAGTGTAATACATGTCCCGACGCTCAATAACCGCGAGCACGGCTATTCGAATAGATTTGATTTACTCACACTGCAGTGGATGTACACTTTACCCGCACTCTACGACTTGCCCAACACATGAGCCTCGCCCCAACACATGAGACGCGTCACGACAAATCCTTTCAATAACCTCACATTGGTAGTACCCGCTCCATGAACTTAAGTCCTCATGCACTCTAGGCATCATAAGTTTCTAGCAGTGAGGGGAGTTCTGGCGTTCTCGGGGAGGGAAGACTCATGCATGCATTAATTTATAATTAAGTTTAGGTTTACACATGGTGGTCCTACCGGTGGCTATCCTCACCATAGGCCCCCGCCTCTCACACACTTCATGAAATCCACTATGCATGGATACTGCCTTCGCTCGACTATTTACTCCGCCAGGTCTATACCCATTCGAGAAGTACGGTTGTACGGGGGTCATTTCATGCTTAGCTTCATGGCTCGGTCCTTAATTGACCAGGGACGGTACTAGTCTTTACCGGACATCACCCAAGTCCTTCAGCCGCCCCAGTCAAAAATAGTTATTTAGTTTTATTTTTCCTTTCACAAATCATGTCATCAATGGCATGGCAATGCGGCGCTCATGTCTGCACATGCCGCATCTCATTTACCTTCCCAAAGGTAGTTACCCGAGCATATAGCATTTTGATAGATATCAATATGCATGATTCTAAAGTAGCATGGCTAAGCCTTTGTCAAGTATTGAATAAAGACACGATATCATGGATTACAAGGATTGCATGGATAATCAATATCAAAGGCATGGCATATAGCAAAATAGGGAATTCACATATATTCATATAGCATGCAAACTTTATTTTAAATCAAAATAAGTTCGCAATAGGTTCAACATGCTCAAAGATTAGTGATGACTTGCCTTGCTCACAGTCCTGTTGACGGAGGGCAAACTACTCAGCGGGGGACTGTGGAGGCCCCCCTTTTGGGTTCGGCCCAGGGCGCGTGAGAGAGGCGTTCCTGGCTCTGACTCCGGTGCGCCGATCGCGTAGAGAGAGAGAGAGTTTCGTGCAAGAGAAGGCAGTGGCACGAGGGATTATACAGGTTCGGGCCGCCGGTGAGGCGTAATACCATACTCCTGTGTGATGGACTATATGTGTGTTCTTGTTCTCAGGGATCGAACCCCTTTCCTCTAGGCCTGGGCCTCCTTTTATATTCCAAGGGGACACCACATGGGCCGAACAGGCTATATTCTAGAGAAAAGGAAGAAATGCTCTTTTACAATTAAGGGCCACACTGTGGCTTGCGGCAGAAGTCCACCGTCCTGTAGCGCCGGTATGACCCCTGTCAGACCGCGCATCTTTCATGCGTGGCGCCGCGCGTCATTCTCCATTAAACGGTCGAAGACTTGTTTGTCCCAACCGTACGTGGCGATGTGTGCCGGGTGATTTGACTTGGCGTACCAACTCCGGTAGGGTGAGTGAGCTGTGCCGGCTCACATGATTTTGATGTGACCTGACGGGGTTCGCAGCGCACCCACCGGGTGTGCGGTGGCATGCCCGGTACTGTACCGCGTCCCATCGGTCATTCGTACCGGTCACAGGCCGGTCAGCCGACTGTGACCGGCGTCAGGCGCGCGCATGCGTGTCATCTCGCATTTAATGCGGCACGTGCGCGCACAGGCGCACTCCAGCTGTACCGCCATTAATGGGGGTAGGTGGGCGCTGGGAATGCTCACCCACTCCGGCACACGGGAGGCGGCCCGAGGGGGTCGTGGGAGCCCGACCCCTGTCGCGGTATTCCCCGGGAGGCGCCGAGACTTAGAGTGGGCGGCCGCCACGTCACCCCCGGGCCCGATCCCCCTCGAGGGATGGCCACGTGGGCGAACGGGGCCGCCGCAAGCCCTTAGTCAACATACCCCTATGCCCATGTTACCGACAGTAGCCCCCGGCGTAAAGCCTATGGGGGCCCACCGTGGGTCCACCAGGTTTGACGCCACCTTGTTGGTCCGGCGTTACGTGGGCCCAGGTTCTTGAAGAAGATGAACAATCGCTGTTTCCGTGCAAAGGAAAGAAAAAGTGCCTCTCAGCGATGATGGACCATTACCTCGTAATGGCCTCATTATCCGGGGCGGCGCGCAAAATGGGGCACGTCCGTCTATACGCCCGGAGTTGTGATGATGGCGTATTCTTCGGCAACCGCACGCGCCATAAATGCAGACGCGATCTGTCCCTCTATCTCCGTGACGGTTGCGGGATTTTGCACGCGCGCCGGAAACGGGGTAGTAGGGCTAGTGGAGGGAGTGCACGCGGTAATCGAGGGGGTGAGTTAGTGGGCGCGGGAAACAAGGAGCCGGGCGCGGCAGTGGCTGGGGTATAAAGGGCGTCGAGAAGGGGATTTTCCCCTTCCTTCACCACTTTTTCCCAACACAACTCCCTTGCACCCTAGCTCTCTTCGTCTCCCAACGCCCTTCTTCGCCGCACACACTCTTTCTCGCGTTCCTCTTCCAGTGCGATGGCACGGGGATCTTCGCCGGTCGAGGGCAGCGTGCTGCCACCATCTCGGATCACCAACGACAGAATGGCCAGCCTGCCGCACAAATTCATGCCGGCGGTGCCCGACCGGGAGGCGGTGATGCTGGGCGAAGCGCGCCTGGTGCCGCGGTTCCCTCACAGGTCGGTATTCTTCCTCCCCTGCGCCATGGCGGGGCTGATTCCGCCGTTGTCGCGCTTCTTCTTGGACGTCCTGGAGTACTACGACGTCCAGATGGCGCACCTCACCCCCAACACCGTGATGACGTTGGCCATCTTCGTACACCTGTGCGAGATGTTTGTGGGGGTGAGGCCCACCCTCCGACTGTTCTGGTGGTTCTACACCGCACAGTCCGTGTCACCGGTGACGGAGGTCGGCGGCTGCTACTTCCAGCCGCGCGCGCAGGCGACGCAGCAGTACATCCCCTGCGTCCTGTGGAAGAAGTGGGACGACTGGTTCTACACCAGCCTCCCCGACGAGCATCGTCTCCGACTCCCAAGCCGCCCGCCAGTGCAGTGACCAACATGGCGGTCGGCCGTCACCCTTGGGGACGCGTACGACACCGTCTTGGATTGCCTGGTCGGTCTGCATGCCCAGGGCCTCACCGGCGCCATGGTCTTCGGGGATTACCTCCGTCGCCGCATTGCCCCGCTCCAGCAGTGCACCCGGGGTGCCTGGGCATCCAGCGGCTCCGAGGACCCTGCCCGGTCGCATCCGGGCCGCAATTGGGATTGGAATCCGGAGGACCTCCCGGTGGTGATCCAGCGCGTGCTGAACCTCAGCACGGTGGAGCCATCCTTGATTCCTGCGGGGGTCGTCCCCTATGCTGCAACCCCGACCACGATAGCATACGGGCGATCATGGCCGCGATCGGTGCTTCTGGGGACCGGGGCCACGACGGCGCTGACGGCAGCCACAGCGGAGGAGGAGAGCGGCCCTCCTCCGGCGAGGGTCGCTCGTCGGCCCCCCACGGCGGTAGCTCAAGACTTGGGAGAGCCCTCCCCATCTCCACCCCGAGGGGTGGAGTCCAGAGTGCCTCGGGGGGGGGAGGGGCAGTAGGCGAGCGGCTCGCCGTCACCCCCGCCCGGGGGAGAAAAGAAGAAAAGGCGGCTCCACAAGCTGGGGGAGGCCGCGCCCCGCCAGGGGAGAGCCCTCCCCATCTCCACCCCGAGAGGGTGGAGTCCAGAGTGCCTCGGGGGGGCAGTCGGCGAGCGGCTCGCCGTCACCCCCGCCCGGGGGAGAAAAGAAGAAAAGGCGGCTCCACAAGCTGGGGGAGGCCACGCCCCGCCAGGGGACTGAGCCCAGCAAGGGGGACTTTATCGAGCCCCCGAAGTGGACGTTCAGGCGTCCATCCAGCAGGTACAGCCTTACTTCCAATAGGGACCGCCCCCCTTTCTCTTTCATTATATTTATGTGTGCCTTGTTTTTGGCCTTTTCTGTCCAGCGATCTCCCGCCTCGGAGCGCCCGTGGCGATGGCACCTCCCGTCAATCCAAGACCGGCCCGCAGGGGCCGAGGCCGAGGGGCCGTCGGCCGAGGAGGCAGCCCGACAGGCGACCGATCTGCAAGCTGTCTAGGCCCGCGAAGCAGCCCGTGCGTGGCAAGCCAAGGCAGCCGCACGGGAGGTCGAAGCGGCCCGCGCCTGGGAGGAGGCCGAGGCGACTCGGCTCTGGATGCTGGTGCTGGCCGCCAGGGACGCGAGCGGCAGCCCGGGGCCCGAGACCGACCAAGCCCCGGAGGGAGGGCCAGACCACGGTGAGGCCCCCGAGGCTGAGCCCGAGTCCCCGTTGGGGCCGGGGCACCGGACCTCCTTTTCCACCTCCACCCCGTTAGGCGCGGAGCCCCTGCTCCAAGCCATGGTGACGGCCAACTCCGCCGTCGTGGAAGGGCTCAACGCCCAAATGCAGGCCCTGGCGGGGGAGCGGGCGGAGCTGGCCGCGGAGTTGGAGCGGCTTGCCGAGGGACGCCGCTCCTTGGAGGCCATGGTGGAGGTTGGCCGGAAAGCTCACGCCGCCCACCTCGCATCACTCGACGTGCGCACCGACGCCTTGGCGGAGATCAATCGGGAGGTGGAGGAGGAGAGGGTCGCAGCGCTTGCTGTGACCGCGGCCATGGACCTCCGCTGCCAATAGGAGTCCCTGTCCACTAACCTATCACGCCGGCGCGACGCCGCGCGGGGGGTCCTGGACACCGCCGTGCCCCAGGAGAAGAAGGCGGCTGAGGCCGAAGCCGCCATCCACCGTCGAGAAGAGGGCCTGGCGGCGTGCAACAGGACGTTGTGGGTCCATGCCGACGAACTAAAGGCGCAAAAAGAGACCCTGCCAACGTATGAGGCCGCCGCCGCGGAGATGGAGGCCACGCTTCGTCTCCGCGAGGCCACCATCACCGAGCAGGCCTGAATCCTCGCGGAGTCCGAGGCCACGAACCGGCAATTGGCCAAGAGCATGTACGCCCGAGAGGAGCGCGCAGCCCGGATTGCCGGGCGCGAGTCTGAGGTCTTTAAGCGCGAGTAGGCCGTGATGGTGCGTGAGCTCGCGCACATCGAGAGCGCCCGCGCAGAGAGGGCCGCTCTAGAGAAGCACCCCGTCGAGCTCGAGGCGCGGGCAAAGGAGGTGGAGGAGATGGCGCGGGGCGTCGGGTGCTCGAGGCCCAGAGCAGCCTGGCCGCCCACCTCGCCGCGGCCGAGGAGACCGCTGCATGGCTGCAGCAGCTCCTGACCTCCCGAACCGGAGAGCTCGAGGCCCTCCGGTTGGCCAACGAGGTTGGCCCCGGCATGCTCCGGGACGCCGTCGCCAAGCTGGAGCGCGCCGGGCGTGAGGTGGGCGTCTGGTAGGGCCGGCTGTACAACTTCGGCGACACCACGGCCGGGGTCGCGCACCGCCTCGCTAACATGGCCGAGGACCTCGGGAAGCTTCCCAAGGAGATCAAGGAGACCATCAAGGCTTACTCGAAGGGCCTCGCTGAGGGGACGGTGGAACTGGTGCTGGTAAGCTGCCAAGCACTTACCCCGACTTCTCACTGTGGACTGTCTTCGACGACTTCCCGACGGGGACTGAGGCAGCCGCCTGCACCCGAGTCCGAGAGGCCGCCTGAGAAATCATCCACTCCTTCGAGGGGACGGCCCCCCGGTTCGCCCCTGCGCGGACCTCCGACAACAAGGACGCGGGCGACGACGACGGCGAGAATGGCGACGACAGCGATGACGGCAGCGAGGCGTAACCCCGCAAGCCGAGGCCCGCAGATGCTAGCTCCCCCCTCCTTTCTTTTTTATCATGCTTGTCTGTTAGGCCTTCGTGCCGATTATGTAATAATCAACACTTCCTATTATGCTTGGTTTTTTTCTTCCTGCAATGAATATTCTATGAGTTTATGTTAGTTTGCTACTTTGTCTTGTGATCCGACTGAATTTTTCTTGTTGATCCGTCCGGTGTTTTGACTCAAGCGGGGGCTTGGATTCGGGTCGTTATCCCAAATGATAGGGACCGGAGCTAGTGCACATGGGGAGTTCCACGTGTCGAGACTGGCCAGGCCGAGAGCACGATGACCGGGGTAAGTGCGGACCCGATTGTGGGCCATTGGCGAGTTCCCTCGCTCTGGGCGCCGTCGGCGTATAGGCGGTCCAAATCACCGGGAGCAACACGAACACAAGTGCCCCGAGTTAAGACAAAATACCCAACAGATCATGCGAATAAGAAATCACAGTTGGTTCGAATGTAAACATAAGAAAGGACTTTACTACTTAGAAAATGAATGCGAAAGAAGAATATATTGATAGTGGGAGCCCCCGGCCAACTTTGGTGTGCCCGAGGGGGCACGCGGGGTTGGCCCGAGCCCGAGGTACAACAACAGCGACTCCTTTATGGGTAGAAGCGACGAAGGTGCTCGATATTCCACAGGTTAGGTAGCTCTGTGCCATCCTCCGTGGCCAGCCTGACCGAGCCCGGCCGAGGGACGCCGATCACTCGAAACGACCCCTCCCACATGGGTGAGAGTTTGCTCAGTCCAGCACGTGTTTGGACGCGACGTAGGACGAGATCGTTTATGCTGAGTGATCGGGCCCGGATATGGCGCTGATGGTAGCGCCTTAGGCTCTGCTGGTAACGCGCGGCCCGAAGGGCGGCGCGCCGCCTTCGTTCTTCAAGGTAGTCGAGGTCGTCCCGTCGGAGGTGCTCTTGATTTGCCTCGTTTTACAGGGCGGCTCGCGGAGATCCAGGGTGAGCTTGAATGGGAGGACCGCCTCCGCACCGTAAACCAGGAAAAACGGTGTTTCCCCTGTGGCACGGCTCGGGGCAGTTCGATTGGCCCATAGCACCGCTGGTAGCTCATCGATCCACGAGTCGCTGTGTTTCTTGAGGACGTTGTATGTCTTGGTCTTGAGGCCTTTGAGGATTTCCGTGTTGGCGCGCTCCACTTGACCATTGCTCTTGGGGTGGGCGGGCGAGGCGAAACAGAGCTTGATGCCCATGTCGTCGCAATAGTCACCAAACAGTTCACTTATGAACTGGGTGCCGTTGTCCGTAATGATACGGTTGGGCACCCCGAACCATGCAGTGATGCCCTTGATGAACTTTAGAGCCGAGTGCTTGTTGATCTTGATGACCGGGTAATCCTCGGGCCATTTGGTGAACTTGTCGATGGCGACGTAGAGGTACTCGTACCCGCCCAGGGCCTTCTTGAATGGACCCAAGATGTCCAGCCCCCAGACCGCGAATGGCCATGAGAGTGGGATGGTCTGCAGGGCTTGGGCCGGCATATATGTTTGTTTGGCATGGAATTGACACTCCCTGCATCGCCTGACCAGATCGGCTACATCTTGGAGCGCTGTGGGCCAGTAGAAACCCTGTCGGAAAGCCTTGCCAACCAAGGTGTGCGAGGCGGAATGAGCGCCACACTCTCCTTCATGGACATTGGCGAGAAGCTCGATGACATGGTCCCGAGAGATGCATTTGAGGAGGATTATATTGGCACCGCGTCGGTAGAGGGCCCCCACTACCAACACGTACCTCTGGGAGATGCAGATGACTCGCTCGCTCCCCTCGCGATCCTCGGGGAGAGTCTCATCTTTGAGGAATGCCTGGATCTCGGTCATCCAGGCGATTTGTCGTGGGGAGTTGGGCTTGACCCCTTCGAGCCTCGAGGCCTAGACTCCCTCGGGCCCCGAGGGTGGCGTGGCAGCGTCTGAGTCCCCCGGGGGATCAAGACACGCCGACGGCTGGGTGAGCCTTTCTTCAAAGGCACCCGGTGGGGCTGGGGCGCGTGACGAGGCGAGTCTTGACAGCTCGTAGGCGAGCGCATTATCTCGCCTGGGCACGTGTCGTAGTTCTAACTCGTCAAAATGGCACTCCATACGCCGCACTTCGTGGACGTAGGCCTCCATTTGCGGGTCGGAGTAGCGGTATTCCTTGGAGACCTGGTTCACGACTAGCTGTGAATCACCAAGAACCAAGACGCGGCGGATCCCCATTCCAGCCGTGTTGATGCAAAAAACACACACTGGCTTGAGAGATTTGCTTTACTCTAGTGCAGGTCTAAAATTAATTCTTTAGGTTCGAGGGCGTGCCAGTTGATTTGATCCTGCAATCAACAAGAAGAAATATGCAAATATATTAGTAAACGATAGTCCATCGGCTAGCTAGCCGATTTCATATCGTATGTAACCTAGCCGATGCAATAAAGCATGAATCGGCTGTAAGGTATAGTTGTTGATGATGCTAACCCTAAAACTAGTATATCGGTTGTAGAGATCAATGTTACATAATCAATACATCAATATTACTTTAGACATAAGCAATTGGGATAGATCGGACTGAACCGAGACAGTATAAATTGCCCAAGTCTAATGTAACATGAAATAAAGATTATATAAATTCATGTTGTAGCTGATATTTAGATTTAAGCATGTATCGGTATAGCCGATGCAACCCTATACTAGGATATTCTCTAGTAATAAATATATTCAACTATAACCAATTAAATTGGTATCAAGCTCAATATATTTATATTAGATTAGATCCTGATATAAGGGGCAGATATAGAACATTAAACAAAGCATAAAACAATGTAAAACATCTATACCAGGTAAGATCGGCTGAAACCCCGATACTATACTTATTAACAACCATAAAATAGGCTAGATATCATGATTCTAAATACGACTTAATAGGTTGGACTTAACCAATGCAGCATTAAGTATAAAGAGAAGCATGACATCTAGGAAATCAAGCCGATGGTTGGCTTTTCGGGATTGTGGATACATTATATAATCTAAACCAACAAAGTAATCTAGCCCATATCGACGAAACCCTAAAAAGAATCCAGCCGATGTAAGCAGATTGCATTGTCAATCTGAATTATATAACGTATATGATAACTCGGAAGTGTACAAGATAGATCTAGAGTGTCATAAAGATGTAAGCACTAGTTCCGATGATGCAAACCACCATAACAAGATATACCTTTTCGTTGAAGATCAAACTGAGATCTCACGGCGTTAACTCCGCTTTCACTGCTTAAACCACCAAACTTCTCCATGATCTCCGGCGATTGCTCCCTTTCTTCTCCGGTGATTGCAACAGCTAATCCCTTCCTGGCGACGATCTTCATCCATCTATGGCGTCTTCATCAAACCCATCCACCGCCGCTACCAAGGAATTCCCCGAGGTAAGTCCTCTATCGGCTCAAAGTTTACTTCGTTTTATTTTTTTCACTTATTCTCCCGCCTTCAATCCTTCTTTTCCAATCTTTAGCACTTAGTCCATCAGATAGAAATCCCCAGTCTGAAAGATCCGAATCAATTTTTCCTGGGCCCGATAGGAGATATAGATCCCACTTATATCATCAATGCGGAAACAAATAGAATCCCTTTTAAGCAGTCATCTCCATCTCTTTCCCACTGGACTGCAACCTTCAGATCTTGGCCCTCTCAAGTTGATAAATGGATAGATTGGTATAAGAGGGTTGCGGCTAGCAAGCAAGATCACTGGGACGAAATAGGAATAGCTCAGTGTTTATCTGTATCCATAGCCGATATGAAAAAAGACGAGCCGATGCTATCATCTGCTGCATACTTTTGGTCGGATACCCTAAATGCCTTCATGTTTAACCATGGGCCGATGACCCCCACCTTGCTAGACATAACCATGATAACTGGCCTGGATATAATCACATCGGCTAACCCCATCAGCATGAAGACCAAGTGTACTTATAAGTTCAAAACTAAGAATATTGGAGGTTGGTCTGGTTTTATCTCTGAAAACATGGGCACAGGTCCTGTTTCGGCTAGAAAGCATGCTGCTTTCTTAATGATATGGCTGGATAAATTCATATTCTGTGGATCCACCTGTGGCCCAACAGCAAACTGGCAACACCTAGCTGAAGCCATTGTCTTGAAGAAAGAATTCCCCCTAGGAAAGTACCTACTAGGTGCAGTATATCAGACACTGAGCTAGTCATCGGCCAGATTGATCATGGACTCAAATATTAACACTGGTGGCCCATGGTGGTTCATCCAACTTTGGTTAACTCTGCACACCCTAAAAGTTGCAAAAAGACCATCACTCCTCGAAGTAGAGTTCCCGTCCTTAGCCAATCCCAGTAGTGATGACGAATCGGCCCCGGTACGCCGATGTATGTCTTATGGCGAAGCAGCTACTGGTTATGCTGGTTCTGGACCATCGGCTGAGCACTTCCAAAATTGGTTCGGCAATTTCTATGACGGATTTCCCAGAGAGCCGAATTTGGTTTGCTTATGATTCTTTTAACAACTACGAACTGCCAGCCGATTTCAGACTGAGTGAGATAAATGATGAAAGATTTGAGAAACCAAGAGAAATCTTAACTACTGCAATCTCACCCTGTATACTTCCCACTGGCATATCCCAAGGCAGGAATATACAACCATCCTATGAATTTTATCATCCAATAACAGCAGCAAGACAACTTGGCATGGGACAGCTGCCCATCGGCTTGTATTATGCTGACAGGATCCAAACCAGGCGTGATATAATATCGGCTCTGATGATGGACAAGCTGATTAACATCCCTGGTCCCCCACTTGGTAGTATAAACAGGTTCAGCATCATACTGATGAGGAGTATACAATTTGACAGATGGTGGTCTGAGATAAAGACTCATATTTTCCACCTATCGGCTGAAACATACTTAACCAAAATCATACCAGACTTGGTCCCTCAGGTAAAATTTCTTCTCTTCAAACCTTACACTTTATTCCAATCAACTGCTTAATACTTACATTTTATCAATTCCTTGCAGACATCAGACTCTCCTCCCCCTCTTGTCAGCCGAAGTGGTAAACCAATAGAGTATGCTGCTGCTAAACTCCTAAACAGCTGTGGACTAGCTCCACTCATCATCGGCTTTAACGCTCCAAAAACAACCACCTTGCTCCAAGGTCAATTCAGAGAGCCGATGCAAACAGGTGAGAAGAGAAAAAGAACCAAACAAGCTGCCATCAAACCAACTCCCTTGAAGAAACCAGCTAAGATACAAAAGAAGGCAGCTGATACAGAAACCCCTCGAGACCAAGAAGTAGATGAAATCTTGAAAGAGATTGAAGTGGAATAAGCTATTGATGAAGCCACTGCTCAAGTCAGCGAAACAACTGAAATTACCACACCCCAAGCCGATACACCTCCTGCAGTACATTCTCAAGCTGCAAAAACCCCAAGTCCTCCAAAAAGACTCCAAAAAGTGCAAGTAAGAACACTTCAACAACAATCTATTCTCTTCAACCTATATATGTTCTAACTTAATCATCCTTCTCAGCCTAAGAAGAAACAAATTGTTGCTAGGAAGAAACCAATTCCACCACCTGTATCGGTAACTATAACTTATCTCATACTCAATCTTACTTTCAGCCGATACTAACCAATACTTGTTAATACTGCAGCCCCCTCACCCAGCATCTCCTCACCAAATCTCAAGTGAACGAACCCCATCGGCTACAGCCAGCCGACAAGATGAAGAGGTTGCTGCCACAGCTTCAATTCCTCAAATTCCTATAAGCATTTCCCAAACTTTATATTCATCGGCTAATCTCCAATATCAATATCATCACTTAACAATACTCTTCTTATGTTGCAGCTTTTAGCCGATATGTTTTCTTTTGATATCAAACCATTTCTGGACGAGGAAGAAGAGGATACAACTAGCAAAGCCATTTCTCCCATATCAGAAAACCTGAAAAAGAGCTTGACTGATATTGCAGATTGGCTCAATGCTTCCCTTGATGCATTGATTGTGAGCTGTGGGCCAATCAGGGGAAGATTTCAAGAAATTTAAGACCAAATCCCTGATGAACTCATTGAAGCAATCTCCCCAGCAGTCTTCCTCGAGCAACATCGGTTTAAATTAGAGAGAGCAAGGCAGAGAATTGCCGATCGGCTAGAGCGCTCTGCTCTTGAAGCCAATATTCAGTCCAGCCGACAGCAAGTGAATGACGAAAAATCCAAACTTGACGAACTTGAAGCTGGACCAAACTCCACGCAGCAAAAGATTGAGTTGTTGAAGAAGAAAGAGGCTGATCTACTGCAACAACTTGAAGCCTGCAGAGCTGAAATTAATAATGAAGAACAAAAACTACCAGATCTGCCCAAAGCGATTGAATCCCAAAAATTGAAGCTAAAGAAATCAGTTAAACATCTTTCTGCCTTGAGCAAAGCTTCGAAACCGATTCCAGGTACAAATGTCAGCCGATGCTCAAGCCATTGACGAAGTAGAACAAATTAGGCAAAGAGCAATCTCGGCTATCCAACAATACTTAGCTCGATGTAACATTTGAACAATCTCAAACATTTTTTTGCTGTAATATATACATATCGGCCATCAAACCGATTTATACTTAGCCAAGTTCTTGAAATATAATCTGCTATTGGCCATCGAGCCGATATATGATATTGACTGATATTGTCTTGACTTGTAATTCTGTTCAAAAAAGTTTCAAAAAAATTTCAAAAATTCCCAACTTTTGTCCTCCATGCCCCCCAAGTTTGTAGTAGGGAACACAATGCTGCAAACTTATATGGCTAAGGTCGATAGAAAATATCGGTCATCTGAAGGCGATGTAAATACATCGGCTGACACCATATATCGGCAGAACAAAGCCGATTATGAAGCAATCAAGACACTTGGATAATATTTATTCAGATACTTCCCATTAAGTGCTCTTCCGAAAATTTCTCCATCAAGTCCTTTTAACATATAAGCTCCTTTAGAAACACAATTATGAATCTGGAAAGGTCCTTCCCAATTCGGTGACCACTTGCCAAATTTATTATCTCTAGCTCCTATCGGCAGCACCAATTTCCAAACAAGTTCACCCTCCTCAAAAGACTTTGGCACAACTTTTTTATTGTAATGTCTGGCATCTCTTTCCTTGTCTTTTTCTAACCTTTTCAAGAGCTCGCAAACGAGATTGAACCAAATCTTCTGATTCATCAACCATCAAATTATGATAATCATCGGCTGTTAGCTCATCTTGTAAAGAAACTCTCCTAGAGCCGATGTTGGTTTCCTATGGTAAAACAACTTCATACCCATAAACCAGTTGATAAGGAGGTACCTGAATTGCACCATGACAAGGCATCCGATAGGACCATAATACTTCGGCTAATATTGTATGCCACTTCTTGGGATATTCTGCAATCTTTCTTTTGACCAACTTAATCAAGCTCTTGTTAGATGCCTCAGCCTATCCATTTGCTTGTGCATAATATGGTGAAGAATTCAACAATTTGATTCCCATGCTATCGGCGAACTGAACAAACTCATCAGACACAAAGATCGAACCTTGATCAGTTGTAATTGTCTGTGGCAAACCAAACTGGTATATAATATGTTCCTCGACAAATTCAATAGCATCTTTGCTGTCAACTTTCTTCAAAGGAATTGCCTCAACCCACTTAGTAAAATAATCAGTAGAAACCAATATGAACTTATTCCCTTTACTTGATAGTGGATTGATCTGGCCGATCATATCAATACCCCATCCTCTGAACGGCCAAGGCTTGATAATAGGATTCATAGCCGATGCTGGTGCTCTCTGAATTGCTCCAAATTTCTGACAATCTTGACACCCTTTGTAATATCTGAAACAATCTTCCAGCATTGTCGGCCAAAAATACCCAACTCTTCTAATCAGCCATCTCATCTTATGAGCCGATTGATGAGTCCCACAGATACCCTCATGAACTTCACACATGACAACTTTTTCTTCCTCCAGGCTCAAACATCTTAAAAGAATTCCATCAATCGTCTGATAATATAATGTATCATCCAATAGAACATATTTGAGGGCTTTATATCTTAATTTTCGGGAAACCGATTTAGAAGGATTCTTTAAATACTCAAAAATCTCAAACCTCCAATCATCGGCTGGTATGCAGGCAACTTCCACTTCAACTCCTTGCGACATCGGCTTGTAGCCTGATGCACCTTGAGCTAAATCATTGGCTTCAACATTCTGCTCCCTAGGGATATGCCTCAGAATAACTATCTTGAAAGTCTTCATAAACTCTTGACATTTCTCATTATAGACCATCAAAACATCATTTTTGCACTAATATTCCCCAAATAACTGACTTATCACCAGTAATGAATCACCCATAATGTCAATAGCATCGGCTTCAACCTCCCTCAACAGTTGCAATCCTTTCAGAACAACTTCATACTCGGCTTGATTATTTGTAGAATAAGGCTTGATAGTAAAAGCAAACTGAAAACTTGCCCCCCTAGGCGATATGATCACCAAGCCGATACCACAACCATGAGTGCATACAGAACCATCAAAGAATAAAGTCCATGGCATAATATCAACATTATTAATACTGTTATCCTTGTGTTCAACTATGAAATCGGCTATCGCCTGCCCTTTTACTGCCTTAGCCGATTCATACCTTAGATCAAATTCTGACAAAGCAAAAATCCACTTCCCAATTCGCCCTTTCAAAACTGGAGCCGATAGCATATACCGCACCACATCGGCTTTACATACTATTGTGCACTCATTGGAAAGCAAATAATGCCTCAATTTTGTACAAGAAAAATATAGACATAGGCATAACTTCTCCACTGGTGAATACCTTGTTTCTGCATCTAAAAGTCTTTTGCTGAGATAAAATATGACTCTTTCTTTACTCTCAACCTCTTGGATCAATACTGAGCCGATAGAGTTATGATCGGCTGACAAATATAATTTGAAAGGAAGCCCCTTCTGTGGTGGTATAAGAACTGGAGGAGTACTCAAATATTCCTTGATATTGTCCAATGCTTGCTGTTGCTTTTCTCCCCAGACAAACTCTTGATCGGCTTTCAACCTCAATAATGGAGTAAATGGTTCTATTCGGCCAGACAAGTTTGATATGAAACGCCAAACGAAATTATTTTACCAATCAGAGATTGCAACTTAGTCTTATCTTCTGGAGGTTTTATATCTTTAATTGCTTCAATACTCCTCTGAGGTATTTCAATCCCTCGCTCATGTACCAAAAACCCAAGAAACTACCCAGCCGATACACCAAAAGCACTCTTAGTAGGATTCATCTTCAAACCATACTTCCTTGCCCTTTCAAGCACTTGTCTTAAATCGGCTATATGTTCATCAACATCCTTGGATTTGACCACCACATCATCAATATAGATTTCTACCAGCAAGCTAATAAGATCATGAAATATATAATTCATAGCTCTTTGATATGTAGCACCAGCACTTCTCATGCCAAAAGTCATAACAACCCACTCATATAAGCCGATTGCACCAGGACACCTCAAAGCAGTCTTGTGAATATCTTCCTCAGCAATGAAAATTTGATTATAACCTGCATTACCATCCATGAAGCTGATAATTTTATATCCAGATGCATCAACCAATTGATCGGCTACAGGCATTGAGTATTCATCTTTTGGTGTCGCTTTATTTAAATCTCTGAAATCAATGCAAACCCTAAGCTTGCCATTTTTCTTAATAACTGGTACTATATTTGAAATCCACTCAGCATATCGGCATGGTCTAATAAAATTGGCATTATAAAGTCTTGTAATTTCGGCCTTGATAGCATCATACATTTCAGCTTTACAACATCTTGGAGGTTGTTTGTATGGCCGATAGCCTGTTTTGATAGGGAGCCGATGTTCAACAATCGATCGGTTAAGTCCTGGCATTTCATAGTATTCCCAGGCAAAACAATCTCTATACTCCTTTACAAGTGCTATTAATTTACATTTAAACTCCTTGGATCAATCCTTACTAATGTATGTCGGCCTAGGCCTATCACCTGCTCCAATATCAATTTATTCTAACTCATTGACCGACATAAACCCTCCACGGCACCCTCAAAATAATAATTGGGGCTCTCCATCTCCTGTTGGCTGTATGGCATAATCAGAAATTTTTACGTAATCTCCTTGCCAAACTTTACCAGATAAGCAATCAATTCCTTCCATCTCCCAAACAGATAAATCGGCACTAGCTACATTGACTGACCTATCCGCTGGCACGATTTCAATTTGGTCTCCTTGCCATTGAATCAAACTTTGGTGCATTGTTGAAGGAATACAACAGTTAGCATGGATCCAATCTCTCCCCAGCAACAGACTGTAGGAACCCTTTCCATTAATAACTAAGAACGTGGTAGGAATTGTTTTACTGCCGATGGTTAACTCCACATTTAAAACTCCTTTGGTTTCAGATGGATTCCCGCCAAAATCTTTAAGAATCATATTGGTCTTGATCAAATCCTCTGAATTCTTCCCAAGCTTCCTGAAGGTTGAATATGGCATTAAATTGACTGTTGCTCCTCCATCGACTAGCATCTTTGACATCGGCTTGCCATTGACAAATCCCTTGACATACAGTGGCTTGAGATGCCGATGATCAGTTCCTTCGGGCTTCTCGAAAATAGCTTGCTGTGGAGATGATATCAACTTAGCCGATGGCAACTCATCGACTTGTTCAACAACCTGCTCAACCGCATATTCAGCTGGTAGCATAAAAACCATGTTAAGCATCGATGACATCATCCCTTTGCCCTTGTTCTGGAGACTTCTTTCGTGATCGGCTTGGACTTCATCGGCTGGCACTACCTTGCTCTTCACGCGCCATACTTTCTTTGTTTTCTACCTCAGCTGATGATCAATTTCTCCTTCAACCTCCTGGAATTGCTCTCTATTTCTCATCCTCTGAACTCTTCTCTTTTGGTTCTTGGTAAAATTTCAGAAGGGCACCATTGTGGTTGCATATTCTTGGCCTCTCTCTGTGAATCATCTTCATCATTGTCTTGCTGGATCGGCCCAAGTCTCTCGTGAACTGGTAACTTTCTCTGAATCGACCGATGCACGCTTGCACTCTGTCGGTTTGGTCTTTGAACAAATTGTGCATCAGAATCACAACACCCGGGACAATCTTCAATAGATGGTAACCTCATACCATCATTCCAACAAAATCTGAAGAATTCACAGCTCCAATGAGGATCAAAATATCTTTCATCATCATGGTGATATGACTCCTCTTCCTTCTGGTGTCTCTTTTGATATTTGTTTATCATACCAGCCGATTTGATAGTTCTGGTGAAATCTTTACCTCTATCGGCTTGATTCCGATTAAATCCAGAGTGAACCATATTTACTGGAAAAGGATGTCCATCTATCTTCATCGGCCGCTTGGATTCATCAATCTTGATCTTCCCTTGCACGATAGTCGATTGGATCTGCTGTCTGAAAATTTTGCAATCATTGGTACTGTGAGATTCTGTGTTATGCCACTTACAATACTTCCTCCTCTTCAACTCTTCAGCCGATGGAATCAACTGTCCTACCGGCAGTTGAATCTGTTTCTCTTGAAGAAGAAGATCAAATATTTTGTCGGTCTTAGTAATGTCAAAATCAAATTTTTCTTCCTTTCCCGAATTCTTGACCCATTGGCAAACTACTGTTTTCTTGTTCCTAGCCCACTCGGCTGCATTGACTTCTGGATCATTATCTTCGGAATCAGAATCGTAGCTGTAGATATTGTTGACATTATTGGCTTTCTTGATAAACTTTCTAGCCTCCTGGAATCTTTCCCTTATCGGCGCCAACAAACCCTGGAAGGCTAGATCGGCTAATTGTGAATCTGTCAAGGCTAGACTGTAGCACCTGTTCCTCACATCTCTAAATCTTGGAATATAATCGGGAACTGATTCATCTGATTTCTGTCTGATGGCTATGAGGTCTGACAATTTCATCTCTTGAATGCCACTGAAAAAGTATTTGTGGAATTGTTTCTCCAGATCGGCCCAGCTTCTGATAGAATTGTAAGGTAGGGATGAAAACCATGTGAACGCCGATCCAGATAGGGAGAGTGGGAACAATCTAACTCTAAGGGCTTCTGTAGCTGATGCTTCACCACATTGAGCTAAAAATTGGCTAACATGCTCATAAGTAGATACGTTGTCTTGCCCTGAAAACTTGGAGAAATCTGGCACCTTGTATCGGTTTGGCAATGATACCCGATCAAAGTATTCTGGATATGGGTGCCGATACATGTTGTCATTGTCCTTAGGCTTGTGCCCTAACTGTTCCCTCATGACGTCAGCGATCATATCGGCCCAAGGCTGCTGAGATGTTGCTCCACCAAATTGCTGTTGAATTGGATCAAACTGGTCATATTGGATCCGCTGATGTCATGGAGAATGAGGTTGATAAACATGATTAGCCGATATGCCTTGAGATGGCACATATGGAAGTTGCTCTGTGATGTATTGTTGGCTTATCGGCTGAGTAATTCCAATCGGCTGTTGTGGAACCGAAGGAATTTGATATGAGGTGTCGACAACTCGCGGTTTTGGATTAAGAATACTGATCAATTGCTCCGGTGTCAATTGAGTTGAAGCTTGCCCCCTAGTGATCGGTTGTGGCCTTGTCATAATTGTTGAAATATTTGTGCTGGAGTAAGGAGCCGATGGGGCCTGGGTTTGAATTGTCCGTTGATTCCCGCCAATTTCTGTCTTCAGAGTCCTGTAGCCTGTAAACGTACCATCTGGTAGATATATGGGTCCTTTAGCTTTCCTCGGCTATTGTTCCGTCGACTTCTGACTTGATCATATTTGTCAAAGTATTGATAAGTACTCCGGATTGGTTGATTAAAGCGTGATGTACAGCCGAATCAATGCGATCTTGAATCGTGTGGAGTTCCTCATCACTTGATTCGACCTTGGGCTGCTTATCCTTCTCTTCGGTTGTCCCGGATGTACCTGGGTCTTGCTTCACAATCGTTGGCAACTCAACTTTAGTCCTTTGAACAGCTGTGCCCTGTCGGGTTACCGTGAACGAGTGCAAATATTGTTTCTGGAGTTGATCTAACATCTGTCTCATCTCTTCTCTCTGCTCATCGCTCAGTTGTTCGATCGTGATCGGCAGAATGTTGTCCTCTGAAACTTCAGTACTATTTGGCGACATGATGACAAAGTGTCCCACCGGGCGTGCCAAAAGCGTGTTGATGCAAAAAACACACACTGGCCTGAGAGATTTGCTTTACTCTGGTGCAGGTCCAAAATTAATTCTTTAGGTTCGAGGGCGTGCTAGTTGATTTGATCCTGCAATCAACAAGAAGAAATATTCAAATATATTAGTAAACGATAGTCCATCGGCTAGCTAGCCGATTTCATATTGTATGTAACATAGCCGACGCAATAAAGCATGAATCGACTGTAAGGTATAGTCAATGATAGAACAAACCCTAAAACTAGTACATCGGCTGAAAAGATCAGTGTTATATAATCAATGTATCAATATTACTTTAGAAATAAGCAATTGGGATAGATCGGACTGAACCGAGACAGTATAAATTGCCCAAGTCTAAAATAACATGAAATAACGATTATATATACTCATGTCATAGCCGATGTCTAGAATTAAGCATGTATCAGCTATAGCTCTGATACAACCTTATACTAGGATATTCTCTTGCAACAAATATATTCAACTATAGCCAATCAAATTGGTGTCAAGTCCAATATATCTATATTAGATTAGATCCTGATATAAGGGGCATATATAGAACATTAAACAAAGTATAAAACAATGTAAAACATCTATACCAGGTAAGATCGGCTGAAACCCCGATACTATCCTTGTTAGCAACCATAAAACAGGCTAGATATCATGATTCTAAATACGACTTAATAGGTCGGACTTAACCAATGCAACATTAAGTATAAACAGAAACGTGATATCCAGAAAATCAAGCCGATGGTTGCCTTTTCGGGATGGTGGATACATTATATAACTTAAACCAACAAGACAATTTATTTGTTACCAGCAAAACCCTAGATAGAGACCAGCCGATACGAATAGATTGCATTATCAATTTAGGTTATATAACGTATATGATAACTCGGAAGTTTACAAGATAGAACTAGAGTGTCATGAAGATGTAAGCACTAGCTCCGATGATGCAAACCGCCATAACAAGACCTACCTTGTCGTCGAAGATCAAACTGATGCAGCACGACTCAAAAGCATGAACTTGTCGAAAATAAGAAACAAAGGTTGGTGATGCGCCGAGATTGATTTGAACGTGTGTTGTTTATCTACAAGACCTCGGGTCTATATTTATACCCGAAAATACAAACATTGTCCATCACGGACACGACCCATATTAACCTAATACAAATCCAACTAGCGAACAAGTCCCTAAGGCGGACTCTTACTGTGATTATCTTTAAGGAAATTACATAAAATATCCTAATTAATAGATACAATTGCCAATCTTGGACTCTATTCTTGCCCGACAATGCCATCGTAAGTCCTCTGTTGAATCCGATACTGATCTCACATGCGATATCGGCTCTATTGGCTATCCCAATCGGACTCGATCTCCAGCCGATACGCACTGTGTTTCCGAGATTTCTGCATATCCTCAAATCCACTTTGGATTGGACCTTGTTTCCGATTCATGTATATCATATTGCTTGCCAAATTTCATCGTCAACACATGCCCCCCAATTCCGAAGTATTATATAATGCAACGGAATTATCTCTTCAGAACCGCAAAAATCTAGGGTTTCCTCTGTGACCGTTACGCACCTACTTCTTTAAATACCAACCGCTTTTCCGGAGATTTCACGGCGTTAACCCCATTTTCACCGCTCTAAACCACCAAACTTCTCCGTGAACTCCGGCGATTATTCTCTCTCTTCTCCGGCGACCGCAACAGCAAATCCCTTCCCGGCAGCAATCTTCGCGCATTCATGGCGTCATCATCGAGCCCATCCAGCACCGCAGCAAAGGAATTCCCCGAGGTAAGTCCTCCATCAGCTCAGAAATTTTTTCCTAATCTTCATTTGTTCTTTTACCTTCAATTTTTTTTTCTTTTCAATCTGTAGCACTTAGTTCACCAGATAGCCATCCCTAGCCTGAAAGATCCCAATTACTTTTATCTGGGTCCGATTGGCGACATAGATCCCACCCTGTTTATTAACGCGGAAACAAACAGAGCCCCATTCAGGCAATCATCTCCAACTCTTACTCACTGGACTGCAACCTTCAGATCCTGGCCCTCCCAAGTAGACAAGTGGATAGATTGGTATAAAAGAGTTTCTGCAAGCAAACAAGATCACTAGGATGAGATGGGAATAGCCCAATGCCTATCTTTATCCATAGCCGATATGAAGAAGGATGAGCCGATGCTGTCTTCGGCTTCATACTTTTGGTCAGATACCTTGAACGCCTTTCTATTCAACCATGGGCCGATGACCCCCACTCTGCTAGACATAACCATGATCACTGGCCTAGATGTCAGTACTCGGCTAACCCCATCAGTATGAAGACAAAGTGCACTTATAAATTCAAAATCAAGAACATTGGGGGTTGGTCCGGTTTTATCTCTAAGAACATGAGCACAGGTCCTGTATCGGCTAGAGAGCATACTGCTTTCTTGATGATGTGGCTAGACAAATTCGTATTCTGTGGATCCACCTGCGGCCCAATGGCTAACTGGCAGCATCTAGCCGAAGCCATCATTTCTAAGAAACAATTTCCCTTGGGCAAATACCTCCTTGGTGCAGCATATCAAACCCTGAGCCAGTCATCGGCCAAATTGATCATGGATTCAAGTGTCAGCACTGGTGGCCCATGGTGGTTCATTCAGCTCTGGCTAACTCTGCATACTTTAAAGGTTGCACAAAGACCATCACTCCTTGACACAGAGTTCCCGTCCTTAGCCGATCCTGAAAGTGATGATGAGACAAGCCAAGTCACGGAAACGACTCATATTAACCTAATACAAATCCAACTAGCGAACAAGTCCCTTAGGCGGATTCTGAAATATCTATAAAGTAAATACATATATTCCTAATTAATAGATATAATTGCCAATATTGGACTCTATCCTTGCCCGGCAATATCATCGTAAGCTCTCTGTTGAATCCGATATTGATTTCACGTGCGATATTGGCCCCATCGGTTATCTCAATCGGACTCGATTTCCAGCCGATACGGACTCCAGCCGATACGTACTATGTTTCCGAGATTTCCGCATATCCTCAAATCCACTTCGGATTGGACCTTGTTTCCGATTCATGTATATCATATTGCTTGCCAAATTTCATCGTCAACACCCGTTGAGCTCTTCGCCTTGCAGACGAAGAGGCACCAAGTTAGCCACATCATTCAGCCAGCGCTGGACGGGGGCCTCTGGGTCTGTGGCGATGGGCGGGTGGTGCAGGAGTGCTTCCGCCGCTTGGAGGGCACCCTGAGGGGTGCCGCCGTTGCCGTAGACCAAACGGCGACGCGCCTTGGGACGGCGCCGCCGTTCGTCACTGGGCTACGGCGAGGTGGCGGAGCCCTTCGGCACCTCCAGCACTTCCCCCGCCAAGGACTCCGGTGTGGAGGCGGTGACGGGGAATGTGCTCGACGGTGAGGATGCAGCTCTCCGCCGTCGTCGCTGATGCTCGGTGTCGGCGTGCGGATCACTGCATCTTCAACCATAGGGCTGAATTGGCGAAACTTGGCGCGCACGGAAGGAATGGGAGCCGAGGAATACGTCTATGCGCCCCTACCTGGCGCGCATATATTTATATTAGATTAGATCCTGATATAAGTGGCAGATATAAAACATTAAACAAAGAACGAAACAATGTAAAACATCTATACCAGGTAAGATCGGCTGAAACCCCGATACTATCCTTATTAACAACCATAAAACTGGCTAGATATCATGATTCTAAGTACGACTTAATAGGTTGGACTTAACCAATGCAGCATTAAGTATAACCAGAAACGTGATATCTAGAAAATCAAGCCGATGGTTGCCTTTTCGAGATGGTGGATACATTATATAACCTAAACCAACAAATTAATCTAGCCGATATCGACGAAACCCTAAAAAGAATGCAGCCGATGCAAGTAGATTGCATTGTTGATCTAAATTATATAATGTATATGATAACTTGGAAGTTTACAAGATAGAACTAGAGTGTCATAAAGATGTAAGCACTAGCTCCGATAATGCAAACTGCCATAACAAGATATACCTTTTCGTCGAAGATCAAATTGATGCAGCACGACTCGAAAGCACAAACTTGTCGAATAGTAGAAAACAAAGGTGGCGATGCACCGAGATTGATTGAACGTGTGTTGTTATTATTTACAAGACCTCGGGCCTATATTTATACCCGAAAATACAAACAATGTCCATCACGGACACGACTCATATTAACCTAATACAAATCCAACTAACGAACAAGTCCCTTAGGCGGACTCTTACCGTGATAAAATATAAGGAAATTATATAAAATATCTTAATTGATAGATACAATTGCCTCCTCAGGACTCTATCCATGCATGGCAATCCGTATGAAGCACCTTGACTCAACCCGATGACGTGTTCCGAGTCACATTTCCAAAATCGGCTCAATTGGCTAACCCTATCCGACTCTGACTCTGCCGATCCTGTCCGCAGACGATTTGGACTATAGCCGATTCTCACTCTGTTTCCGATACGATCTAATCTCTTGGATTTTCTTCGATTCTATCCTTATCTCCAATATCCGAATTACCAAATTTGGTCGTCAACAGTTAGCAAAGACCTGGCTCTTTTGTGAGCTCCTCAACGGATAGTAGAATCCCCTCAAAGATTTGAACTCCTGGAATTACTTCGGTAAGAAATCTCGGTGATATTCACTCTTCCCTCTCCTTTACTATTTGCCTTGTTGTGTCTCTATAGCCTAGCTGTTGTTTGCGCTTATACTCTTGCTTGTGTAAAAGATCTAGGTGTTGCTTGTATCTCTCTGTGTGTCAGACTGTGGATCAGACTATCCGACCTTGTTTTTAGTTTTATCTTTCGTTGTTTAATTTTAAGTAGCCTATTCACCCCCTCTATGCTTAAGTGACCCTTTCAAAAATAAATATAGGAAAACCCTAAACATGTTACATCGACTGTAGAGACTAACAACATGTAATCTAGAATTCAACATTCACTTAAATTGCTTACATCCAAAATCAGATGAACTAGAGATTGTAAGTGTTTGCGTCATAGTCAATGATAGAGTTAAGAAAGATAACGTATTGACTATAGCTACGATACAACCTTACACAAAATTATTCATCTAAGGTAAATGTATTAAACAAGTATCAATCTTAGATGAATTGGATTGTATCAAGATCGATTACAAGCTTAATATATTTAAATGAATGATATTCCTATATAAGGGGCATATATAACATGTTAAGCAAGATTTAAACATACGAAAAGCATGCAAAAATAGATATATCAGGTAAGATCAGCTGAAACTCTGATACTACCATTATTGGCAATCAAGAAGCTTAGTTCTTACAATTTCAAGCATGACTTAGTAGGTCAAACTCAATTGATGCAGCACTAAGTATGAAAAAAGTGTAAGATCTAAACAGTCGAGTCTTTGATTGTTTTTTAAGGTGGTAGATATCCTAGCTAATCTAAATCAATGAGAGTTGTTTAGCCGATATCGATAAAACCCTTGACAAGGCGTGACCGATATACGTAAACAAAATCGTCAACTTAGATTAGCTAAGATATATGATAACCGACAAGTCTTACCTCTTGTTGAAGATCGAAGCCAATGCAACCCGACTCGAA
The DNA here is from genome assembly GCA_000573905.2 of Oryza punctata. NCBI lineage: Eukaryota > Viridiplantae > Streptophyta > Magnoliopsida > Poales > Poaceae > Oryza > Oryza punctata. The sequence continues at coordinate 22,597,337 of CM002495.2, read as the reverse complement.
ACAAAAACTCATCGAGAAAATTGAAAGTAAAGATGTGACGATGCGCCGAGAGTATATTGAACTGTTGTTGTTTTTCTTGCATGACCCTGGGCGTATATTTATACCTGAAACATAGATTTTGTCCATATCGTACATGACTCAAACTTTCCAAAGTACTAAATAAACAAACAAGTTCCTAGGTCGATTCTTAACACAAATTTCTTAAAGGAAACGACTAACTATTATACCTAATTAATAGATACAATTGCCTCTCCTAAACTCAATCCTGGTTTGGCAATATAGTTAGATCTCTTCTCCGAGTCCAATATGAACTCGCACTGCCTGTACCGGCTAACCTTGTCCGATTCAATATCGACCAATACAGTCTCCAGCTGATGCGCTGCTCTGTTTTTGGAAACTAGATTATCTCCTCCAAATCAGCTTTAGATCTAACTTTATCTCCACGTATCTTACCAAATTTTGTTGTTAATAATCTCAGAAAGAGAAGTATGCACTTTCCCGTTGGAGGAGTTTCACACTCTGACACACATAAAACAAGAAATACCATTAAAATGTGAAATTAAGTATTAAGTAATAAAAATTAAAAACATGTTTATTTGAATTTTCTAAAAAGACTTCTATAAAATTATTTTAAAAGATATATCATTTGATAGTTTAAAGCGTGTTCATAAAGTTTACTCCTCCAATTAAAAAGTTAATCTAATAGTATTGTTTTTTTACGGATGGAGAACTCCGTGTATGAGTTATTATGACGGACTATCAAAAGACAAATCCGTTTTCTCTTGCCGTTGGCAATTTGGAAGCGGGCAGTAATTGTCTGACAAGGATGCAGCACTGTACAGGATTTGGGTGACCTGCAGAAGCAACGCGTCTTCTCAGCCGCAGCGTGGCAGAGTGAGTGACCAGTGTCACAGTGTGTGATGTCCTCTAATTTGTTGGCCTCTGGGATTTGGTTTCGGAGCTGGCTGTCAGCTGCATGCTGACCTCCGATAATTAATCACCTAACCCGGGCCACGCGATTAAAAGGAGATTCCCTTCGGCACGAATAAAGCCAACCAACTTTTCAGCCAACAGCCCCTTTAACATGGCAAAATTTACAAGAGAATTAATTAGATACGTACCATTAAAAATTTATCAGTCTCAAAATATATTATTACTATTTACATATTTGTAACGATATCATGCTACTTATCTGTAATCGCAGTGGCACCACTAAGATACATATTTTGTATATACTGTACGAAAATATCCTTATCTTTTACTCGTCTCTCCCTCTTCCCTCTTCCCTCATCCTCCCTCCTCTCGCTGACCCGAATCTCGTCGCCGCCTGCAACACCTCTCCAAAGTCGTCGTAGTGGTGCGGCAGCCAGGGGTCGTGGATCCTCCCCACGCACCTCGCCGTGGAGCATCTCGTTGGTGAACTCGCCAGTGTCGAGCACCTCGAGGCGCGGGCAGTGGTCGAGGAGCGCGCTCATCACCGGATCCCCAACGACGAAGTAGCCGTGACACACCACCAGCCATCTGCGTGGCCGCGAAGGACTCACAGACACCATCGGCACTACGGTTGTGCTGCCAACGCGGCCCACTCCGGCGGGGCTACACGAGCTCGTCGGTGGCGGTGGAGAGGTCAATGGCGATGGGGTGAGTAGCAGTGGGCGGCAGCGGCGGGGACGGCGGTGGAGCAAGCGGAGCGGTGGGAAGAGAGAGAGGTAGAAGATGAGGGTATTTTCGTCTAATACATGCAAAATATGTATCTTAGTGGTATCACTAAGATTACAAACAAGCAGCAGTGGCATCGTTACAAATACGCAAATAGTAATGGTATATTTCGAAACTGGTAAATTTTTAATGGCACATATCTAATTAACCCAATTTCTAATCTCAAATCTTCCTCAAATAAAATCATCTCATATTTGACTACAATATTGTAAGTTTTGGGATAAATTTGTTGTAAAGGTTCTTGGTTCATGAATTTGGGGATATGCCGTACTATTGTTAGAGCTTATTTCTCTGTTCCAAATAATATGGTAGGTTAAAATTCAACATGTACGGATAGAGTTTGTAGAACTATGAGATTCTTTTGGTCAATATTTATTTGTATAAAATTTGATATGAGCGTATTATATTGTGGTAAATATAATATTTTGGAGTATTAGAGTTGATGCTATGTTAAATAGATCATAATTTTTATTGTAGATTTCTGTTCATTTGGAAATGTGGTGAACAATGAGTATCTTTATCTTGATACTTTACACGCAATACCTTATATTTTTCATTTGGACCAAATTTTATTGCACTTTTTTGAGCTATTGTTCAATTGTCTCGTTGATCTGTGAAGCCAATATGCAAAGAGTTACTTTATGGTCCCTGAGAAACATAAATAATTACATGTGTTTTCTAATACTGTGTTCACATGTGGGAGGCAGAAAACCTGGTACCCGCTGCCCATGGACCATCCAGAAACCCAGTGTCCAAATGGTTTTAATTCTCCAATGCAGTTTGTTGTCCCCATTGATTGTCACCACCCATTTGCAAGCCAGATGAGATGAACTCCATGGAAACTGTCATATGCCCATTTGGACTGAGGCTACTCTGGTGCTTCAAACGTGGCATGTCTTGAAAGGTAGGGGCCGCTAGGAATAATTACCATATTATCAAGCCCATGTGCCATTCGATAAGAAGAAACCAATGTCAATGATGTCTGAAATAATGCTATGATGGTTAGTACTAGTACTACTCCTACTTACTCCCTCGGAGTATTGACATAAATATGAAAACATAGTTGTTTATATCTAGATTCACGTGTAAAAGTTTATTTATTTTAAAGCAGATGATATAATGTATTATGAAATCTAGATAACTGTTGTTTGTACAAATAATATAACCTTAGAAATTATATATAACCTTGTTGTTTGGCACGCTTATGGGATAACCATTGCAATTTCAGATTCCAGCTTGCTAGTGATGTCAAACATTCCCAAATCGTCACACACAACTTTGAGCCTTTTGAAGCATCTACTGATGTTGATGTATATATCAAATTAATCTACACTGAGTAAGGCAGTAGCACCATGGTAGGCTTGTAGTAGCTGCTTTTTTCCACTGCTAAAAGCTTATCCTGACCAATCAATATGGGCTAGAAGTACTTGCTAACTTGCTACTAGTACATCATTAGTATTTGCTTTCTCAGTATATTACTTTGGTAGTTTGGTGTCATCAGCTACTCCATTCAGCTTCTTCGATTCGTACCGCTGGTACAGGATTCCAGGAACTGAATGATCTTTTAGGCTCCATTTGGAACAGTGGTTTTTCTCTATCTCTTAGGATTTGAACTGCTCTTTTCATGTTGTTGTTTAAAACATGTTCTACTAGTAATTTCCAAATAATGCTTGGGACGGAGGGAGTATGATGTACTACTATACTAATACTGCTATCTTTCTTCCTTTTCTGCCAAAGGATGCTGTACATGAGCTCATCTGCCTACAGGATACTGTCAGGATGTGACATGCTGATAACCCTTTTTTCCTTTTGGACTTTCATGGTCTACTTTTACCTCTTGCTCAAAACATCAAATACGGCACCTTCCGTCCAAAATCATCTTTGGCACACCACCGCTGATGGCAACCTATAAGCAAAGCAAATACTAAATTATATTATATGACGTTGGTCGGTTAAAAATAAACTAACCAACGTAAGGAAAAAACAGAGTACTGTACTACTACTGTGTATAGTAGAATCAACATAGTAGTATTACAGTATACATGTAAACTTCCTACGAAATTTTCATGGGTCAGACGACGTGAAAATGTTGAGAACTGCCAGTGTACATCTCACATGGTCGTATTTTCTCTCAGGCAACTTAATTGTACACGGCCAAATTGGCAATCACGGATGCATATCTTTTTTAAAAAAAAACATATAAGACCATTATGCACACACATACATGGAAGTACAACTACGAACACGTGTTTCAAATAGCAAGAGGCTAACGACAACTTCCTGATCCCATTAAACCCTCAAAATTATGTACGAACACATGTTCAAATAGCTAGCAGAGACTATCGGTAAATTCTTGACCTCACTGAATCCTATTAAAAGTACATCTACATGAGTAATATTTGTAAACACTAAGATTTAAATATAAGAAAATGGAGCCATACACATACAACATCACCACTATATCTCCGGTGCTTTCACCGTAACAACTGGGAGTATCACTTTAACACTTAACACAATTAGGGGTGGGTAAAAGATAGACCGAACTGAAAAGATCGAGACCGAGAAATTCGGTCACTAGTTCGATCTCAGGTGTAGAAAAACCAAATTTTGTTCGATCAATTTGGTTAGTACCTTCGGTTAACCGAATATACCGAACAAACCGAATTTTGATACAACAGGTCTATTAAGGTCCAACAAAATCCAATTAAACCGATTTTAGGCCCAATTTTAATATCCAACATGCTTTGATTTGTGGTCCATGATAGTGAAGAGAGTCTATTTGTGATTTTTTAATGTGTTTTTTATGTATAATTTTTTATCTAGAACTTATTAGGGACTTAGCCTGATTATTTTGGATTTTCTGAAATTTCGATCACGACCGAGACCAAGACTGAATTTCTCGGTCTTCATTACTTTTTAAGATTGATCTGTCCCCAATTTTAGATGACCAAAATTTCTAAAAGACCGTAGACCGAGATTGAATTTTTCGGTCGGACCGAACGCCCACCCCTAAACACAATAGCATGTTGCTAGGCATAACACTAGTGGTTGGCCCATTCGAGTTCACACACATGAATTAAAGTTCACCTTTGAGCTATAAAATTAAAATTTAGTTTATTTAATTAAACTAGAACATACTAACTTATGCAATATATGATAAGTGGCAATTTCGTTCTTGCTCCTATTTTCGTCTTCAATATTGATTTTACCCCCTTTTTTAGGTTTTCGTTTTTGCCTCTACTTTTTTGAAACGAAGCAACGTATTGCCCTACTTTGGATGGATAAGTTAACGGTGGTAAGTATTTGATAAAAGGATATTTATAACCTCACTTTACTTCTTTTCTTGTTGCATATTTATTCTTCATTTTTTACATATAGCATGGAGCTTGAAGTTTTTGAAGATATTTAAAATCAAATATAACAAAATTATCCCTTGGAAGAATTTTTTTGAAGATATTTGATTTTAAATATTTTCAAAAAATTCAAGTTCCATGCTATATGTATAAAATGAGGGATAAATGCGCAACAAGAAAAGAAGTGAAGTAAGCGTATAAACGTTCTATTATCAAATACTTAACACCATTAACTTGTCCATCCAAAATATAGACAATATGTTACTTCGTTATTTAAAAAATAGGGACGAAAACGAAAACCTAAAAAGCAGGAGCAAGATGAATATGGGAGATGAAAGTAAGGCAAGAACGAAATTATCCCATATGATAAATATCCAAGTTGTCAAGGCAAAATCAAATAGAGTTTATTTTTTCCATAGGATGCGAAAAATTGACAAGAGGTTGTCTTCAGGAATAATTGCACATGTTGTTGGAAAGGTGTGCCATACCAAAAAGGGAAAAAATGTCAACAGGCTAAAGTCTGGACTTAGAAAGTCAAAAGTTTGATGCGTATAAACTATGTCTTAATGAGCAGAAATACTGTTCTTTTATGCAGCCATACTCAAATGATATTCTTCCTGTGGGAACTCCATGCTTGACCGCGCAGTTTAACAATAACATTTTAAAGTTCCGCTGTTTTGATAATCCTTGGCATAATTCGACTTTTGAAAAAAGAAAATCTTAATCATAATTCAAAATATCAGGTTCGCTAGGAGCCAGACACCTAAAGCAAGCGAATCCTTATATCTCCTCAGTAACCGTAAAATCACTCGAGAAGAATATATCAAAACACAATGATGATATGGTCGAGTATATTTGCATAGCAATCAATTAGATTAATCTACAGAGGGATCCAAGATTGATAGTAAAAGAATCAGTTTCAAGCAACTGAATATATAGTGCCTCACAGTGACCGCATGCATAATCAGCATCCACATTCTATTGATTTTATTGGGGAAACGAAAAAAAATGCTCTGATGAGATATGGCTGGCATCGGCACAAAATCAGAAGCATGATTTCCACTCAATTGGGTGTGCACCTGACATTGCCATCGAGTAAAAAAAAAAAAAAGCAATCTTTCGATGAAAGTTGGAGCCAAGGGAGAAAATCCATGCCCCTTGTGCAGACAATTATGTGCAAACAAGCTTCCAAACAGTCCACATTCCCGGGCACCAAGTGGAGCACAAACATCATTGATACTTGTGTGTGTGTGCAATTGACAGCATGGGTGGCACTCAATATCTCTCTCTTTAGCAATAATAGCTTTCATGCCATGTCCTCCACAAAGATTCCCTGTGGATAATTGAAAAGCTGATCGCCTAATTCTGACAGTGATTCTGATGGCTTTGGTAGACCATGTCCATTTGTTAAACCTTCTGAACCAGAGAGGAAGTTGCATATTGATCCCTGTTCACTTTGCCGAACTTGCATAATCTTTTATGGTATTCTTAGCCTTCGTTCTTTCTCCCCTTTTCCCAACTCACCTCTCTCATTTTCTACGCGCACACTTTTCAAACTGCTAAACGGTGTGTTTTTTTAAAAAATTTCTATAGAAAAGTTGTTTGAAAAAAATCAAATTAATCCTTTTTTAAAAAAATAGCTAATACTTAATTAATCACGCGCTAATGGATCGCTCCGTTTTCCGTATTCACTGTGCACTTTGGGAGCAAGGTGCTGCAAACTCAGCCTTAGGCTTTGTTCTTTCCCCCTTTTCCCAACTCACCTCTCTCGTTTTCCGTGCGCACGCTTTTCAAACTACTAAACGGTGTGTTTTTTCAAAAAGTTTCTATACAAAAGTTGCTTAAAAAATCAAATTAATCCATTTTTTAAAAAAAATTAGCTAAAACTTAATTAATCACGCACTAATGGATCGCTCTGTTTTCCGTGTTCACTGTGCAGGTTCGGAACAACCAGCAACGAACGCTGCCTTATTGAACCATACTTAGGAGCTGTTTGGATGGGACTAAAATATTTTAGTCCATGTCACATCGAATGGTTGTACACTAATTATAAGTATTAAACGTAGATTAAGGACAAAACTCATTTCATAACTCTGCACTAATTCGCGAGATGAATCTATTGAGCCTAATCAATCCATGTTTAGTCTATGTGATGTTACAGTAAATATGTGCTAATTATAGATTAATTAGGCTAAAATATTTGTCTCACAAATTAGCTTTCATTTATGTAATTAATTTTATTATTAGTCTATGTTTAATACTCTTGATTCGCACCTAAACATCCGATATGACGGATTAAAACTTAGTCCCTAGATACAAACACCAACTTAAGCTTAAATAGCATGGTACACATAGGTAGCAACATGTCCCCTTCAGTGGGGCTTGGCTAGCTTAGTAGTGCTAGTATCATTTAAAAAAAAAGACTAGATATAAGGGAAGAGACATCGCGAAAACATTGTACTAAAGATCGAGAAAAGGCACCCGATAGCCGGCTCGTACCCATATAAGTACCCGTAACCCAAAAGTCGGTTCTTAACTCATATTTAACTCACATTTTTTGAGACACACATAGTGAGGGGCTTTTCTTTCTAAGCTAGGGTTTGAGCCTCGGCCGGTAGCCTCACGATCGAATACTTTACCGCCGTGCTATTACTAGTATCTTAATATGAAGTGTTTTTGGATTTTTAATGTTTGACTTATTAGATCTTTTATTCATCATCTTAGCAACCATGGAAAGAGACTTGGACATCGCAAGTGACGAATTAAACCCCTAAAATTATTTCTAAACTCAAATTCTAAAATTCAAAATTATAATCCAAAGCATTGTCAATCAGGTCTTAAAGTGCCTCCTCAAGGAAAATTGGCAATGTAGCGGTTATGCTCATCTCGTATTCCGGATAATCTTGATACATACACCGGATCTATGGTAGACCAAAGATGATGCATCTCATAATCGAGAAAGGTATAATGTGTGAGCGAAACATTAGGTGATGGCCATTGAGATGAGGATCTTATCTCTGAAAACCCAATCAAAGATAGCCGAAAGTGTCATCAGGTTGTAACTTTTCCATCATTTTCTCTCTTTATTCCAAGATATGATAACTAAACCATTATTAACAAGTTGATAATAGACTGGTCAGAAACAGTAGCAGTGGTAGGCAAAAGAAATGACAGGTTGCGTTGGCATACGTTACTCTCAATTAATTATCTTTGGTCTTTTCATATTGGTCAGTGGGGGTTGGCATTTCCAAATTAGTTTTTGTTGACTTGGATTAGTGACACAGATCGATCGGTTTGCTGGGCTTATCAACAGCTAACTAATCATGCATGCTGCTGTTTGCAAGTCATCCAAGAGTGGCATTACTGATTGGGATCACAAAGGTTAGATTAGACTGTGGCTCTATCTGCATTGACATATTTTTTGAGAGAACATGTACATTGGCCTAATTGGTATAAACTATTTCAGATAACTTGGAATAGTTTTGCCTAAGAGTTTCATGAATAACCCTTTTGCTCATGTTTCATTTTTCAATTTTTTTTAGTAAACCATGTATTTAATTACACAGAAGACACGCTCACGTACACGTAGATACAACACTATGCACGCATACCATGCTAAAAAAGATGAAAATCAGTGGTACATACCTGACCTTATAAACATAATTATATGCACCAAGATTTAAACGCGGCTCGCATCATCGGATCAAGTGCGTGGGACTTAGGTCTGCTCAAACATCGAGCTGGGCTGGACCTAAAAAAACAACCCAACCCAAAATCTGCGGCACAACCGCCCAAGCCCAGCGCTAAGACAAAAGGAGAAGCCCAAAAGCCCGCCAAACCTCCGCCTTTTTTGTCCGGCTTGGTTTTTTGGGTTTCCGGGCTGCAAAACATAAACCCAGCATCGGGCTAGGCTCGGATCCGGTGGCCCATGAACAGGTCTACAACTGTTTGGTCTGCCGAGCAGGCCCACAGTTTGGTGCCAGTTCGGCCCATTGAAATAGGCCCACGGTTTGGTTGCTATTCGGCCCATCGAAACAGGCTCACGGTTTGGTCTGTCCGAGCAGGCCCACAGTTTGTGCTAGTACGGCCCATCGAAACAGGCCCAAGCTTTTGTGCAAGTTCGGTCCATCTAAAAGGCCCACAGTTTGGTCTGTCTGAGAAGTTTGAAAACATGGCCTGTCTCCTTGTTGTTGAGTGCACATCACGGCCCATACCGGTGTGCTTTGCCGAAATTGTCCTCAAGGGCTCAAGGCTGTCGTTCGGCTCACTGGCGAGCAGCGAGGATGGTATCGCGAATACGTTGAAGACCCCTCGAAATTCTTGGTTTTTGACCCATATGAGCCGACTCAAAACCGGTAGGATTCGGTAGAATTCGATAAAATTCGGGTGAAAACCACCAATTTCGAGTGGTTTTCGGTGATTCAATAGGGGGTGAAAACCACTAATAATGGGACTTTTTATCTGGGCTGAATTTGAATTCTCCTCTCTTTCGGCCTCGATCTGCATTGTGTTACACTTTCGATCTGTCGCTGTTGCAGAATGATAATTATCTAATTAAACGATCAACAGATCAAGAATGCCAACGAGAATATAGTGGCAACAAAAATTTATTAACCATTTAATCGCAATAACGCGCACGACGATTTCTCTGAGAATTAATGTTATTATTATTGTTGCCGTGCTATTCTTTTATGCCCCTGTCGAGGTGAGTACGTATCGATCCATCAGAGGTCCAAGAAACATATGCATGCATGTACATGTACACACATGCACGCCTATCTATCTAACTTTTCCTACCACATAAATGTCAAAATAAAAATGTGGTTCGTGTCCACGAACAGAGCCATGAATTGCATGCACATTCCCCCTATTTATTGGCGCCAAAAACTTTACCAGCACTGAAAGAAATGCTGCAGGCAGGCACTAGCTACAGTAGTTATAGTGCAACTGGTCCTTGTAGTAGTACTCACTCCGTTCCATGTTGTAAGTTATTTTTATTCATCCTAAATTAAACTTAGTTTGATCCTCTTTATAAAAAAAAAATTATAGTATCTCCAAAAAAGTACTCTATATATATAAAAGTATATATATTTAGTGATGGTTTTAGTGAAACTACTATGTATGTCGCTACGTTTATATATAATTTTAATCAAATTTAAAAATATGTGTAACTTAATTAGTACAAACTTAGAAAATATTAATTATAATATGAAATAGGGGGAGCAGCAGCACTAAAGCTGTACATAACAGTGTAAGGTCGGCTGTTCTAGCTAGTAATTGAGTGTACTCCATGCCCATTCATGGATATATGCACTAAAGCTGTTCATCATCATGAAAACATGCATGCATATATTCTTTGCATATTGAATGTGTTTCGATATGTATGCACCAAAGCAATATCTGCCCAATTTGGAATTAATGTAGTACAAGTTTCAATTTCCCGCCGAACTAAAACTTGCCATGTGGTATGAAATAGAATTTCCTCATCTATGTTAAATTTGAGAATTTGGAGTGCATGCATCAATTGACAGAAAAATTCAGGATAGGCAGCTAGCAGAAATACTAGAGTAGAGACCACATTGACCAGACAGTCTGTTAACCAAATCTTCCGTGAAAAATGACCGATCTTCCATGAAAAAAAATGTGTTCTAAACATAGCCTCATTATACCATGACACTAGATTATTAGATTGCCAGTAGAACTCTACCGGCATAAACTAAAAATCAACGACAAAATTAATGAAGAGCCTTATATATAATACTATCTCTGGAGATATGTAGGTACTATAATATATAGCGATTTTGTGGTATGGTGTAGTGCTTCTGCTGATTATTCAAATTCTTGACCTTCCTTAAATTTGGGAATTTGGAGTGTGTGCACCAGTTGACTGAGAATTTAACCAAGGGTCCATCTATAATACATTAACACGCAAAGCTTTTGTGAGTTTGAATAAAAACAAATCAACCATATGGGTAGCAGAAATAAAGATCCAATAAAAAACAAACATACAGATCAACACAGAGAGAGAGAGAGAGAGAAATGACTTGATAATAGGGAGTAGTTACGTACAATTAAATCAATATACCAGTAGCAGTAGACTAAATTACGAGAAACAATAATAAGTAAGGATATAATCATACGCTGGATCACTCACTAGCTAGCCAGTCAGAGAAGAACAAGAGGTGTGGCAGTAACAAATTCAGCGTGCAAAAGGAGATCGATCGAGGAGAGACAAGTTTCATGGATCGATGGATATGAATATGATGCAGTCGAACACCTGCAGGTGATGATCGAGAAATCGTCATGGACGAAGCGTGACATGGTCGTCGCGCGCGGCGCGCGGCGCGCGGCGCGAATCGATCTCTCTTGCTAGCTGGCCGTGGTGCTGGACGCCGAGGAGGACGACTGCGGCGAGCAGTCCCGCCACTCCCATCCCCCGGCGGCCGCCGCGGACGCCGTCGCCGCGGCCGCGTCGCAGCCGCAGCATTGCTGCACCACCACCACCCGGCGGTGGAAGCTGCGGTGGCATCCGCACGCGGCGCAGCGGAGCGCGCCGCCGGTGCCCTCCTCCCCCTCGGCGAGGAACTCCCGGCACCCATCCACCGCGTGCCCGCCCATCCTCGCCGCGTGGTTCCGCCTGCACTCCCCGTACCTCACCCTCCCGCAGCAACCTCCCACCACCGCCGCCGCAGGCTGCGGCTGCGGCGGCGGCGGCTGGCACCGCCTCAAGATCACCATCCTCTTCATCATCTCCCAAACAACAAAAGAATTCTTGTGGCAAGATCAATATGTTCAGCTCAAACTAAAGATCAATCGAGCTAAGACGATGAGCTCATGCACAGTGCGCAGAGAGATTTATAGATGGCGTTATTGGCGCGACTACACCAATGTACCTAATGGCAATGGCAATGGTGCATGGATGATGGGCTGGGGATGCACATAAAGCTCTCACATGGCAAGAGCCTTTCATACATTCAGAGCCTGTGGATTGGGAGACCGATCGAAGACCTAAGAGCTAGCTAATGTTGTGGCTGGCCGAATTGATGGTCCAGCCAATTCCACCTCACTGTTGCAACAGCAGCCAAAACATGCACCACTACTACTATACCAGTGTACACTTCCTTCTCTCCTCTTGCACTATACACATGTTCCTTTCTTTAATTCTTGGGCCATATATGCATTACACACATTATATTGGTTTTATGACACACACACACACACACACACCAGTAGTTATTATTACTGAATTTACTCTACATTTATGTATATATCATCTCTACTCCTCCTAGGTAGCTATCTCATATATCTAGATTTTGGTACTACTATACTCTGGCGTGCATGCATGCACCCATTTGATGTTTTCTTTGATTGATTTCTTGATGTGAGAAAAATGAAATAATGGGCCAACCAAAGCTAGGTTTCATGAGATGCATGAGATGAAAACAACCTATAGCTAACAAGAGAAGGTTAGGTAGGTCAAAAGGCTAAGCTAAGCTATGAGTACATGTGGGGGAAGGAGGTGGTGATTGGGAAGGGAAGAAGAGGAGAGTACGGGGGCGCCAGGCTAGCGAGATACTGAAGTTGGCAGCTGGGTTGCATTGCATTTTGCATGCTTACCTCTTGGCCCTGCATATCTTGTTCCCGATCGATCTGCGTCGACGATGGCCGGCACCGGCACGTAGTAGCTGCCAACCGGGCCCTCACTGTGCACGTGTTCTACCCTACCTATAGGCTATACCAGCTACTTAGGCTGCGTTTCAGGCTGCATTTTCTCAACTTCTCTTCTCTTATTTTTCGTGCCTATATTAATTAAACTACGTTTTTTAAAAGTTTCTATATGAAAGTTATTTTAAAAAATCATATTAATTTATTTTTCATTTTTTTACTCATACTTAATTAATCATGCGTTAATTCATTATTTTGTTTTACGTGTCCAGGAGAAGGGGTTTCTAACATCCATGAAAGAACATAGCCTTAAACTCTGTTTGTGAGAGCTTAAGATTAAGAGAAAAAACTGATCAAAATCTGTAAATGCTGGATTTCTTAGCTTCAGATTTCTAGTTCATTTTCTGGATTCTGCAACTGTAGATTCTCAAAACCTAGGTAAAAATCCGGACTGTTTTGGAGAGCTTCTGGGCCTATTTGGTGAAGCTTAAAATTTTAAGAAGTAGGTGGTTGGTAGTCAGCTTCCAAAAATCTGGAAAAGTTAGGTTTCCCACTTTCTAGCTTCTAGTTCATTTTATGGATTCTACAACTACAATTTCTCGGAATCTGGATAAAAAAAATTGGATTGTTTGAGGAACCTTCTGATTCTGGGAGAAGCTGCAGCAACTAGAAACTCCTCCAAACAAATCTAGCAGCCGGAGATTTTAGGAGAAAAGTTACAGCTGCCAGAATCTCCCCAAAACAGACCAGGCTCTCACCGTCTACATTTGTTTGTTGGCTTATTAGCCACAGTCAAAACTTAAAATTTGGACCATAATTTTAGAGTTGATTCAGTTCGGCAGTTCGGGATTTTTTCATTGTAGTCTATTCTCGATCCAGATTTGATTTTAAACTGCTAATAATACAACTGTAAAAGTTTTATTTATATTTTTTTGTTTATTTTTCTGTCATTTGTATTATCTTACTCGTAGCTCAACTAATCATAGCTTTAATTAGCTAGCGGTGCAATTGCATTGCCGGCTCCACTGTTGCATATGTTTCACCTTACTGTTGCAGCATGTGCAGGGTTAGAGGTGAGGAGGGAGTACGCAGCAATGCACCTGGTTGCAAAAATTGGTGTGTATACAGTCGCAACGTACCGCATTGATGGAGCCAGAACGCCCAGATTCCTGGACAACGTTGTTGTGTGTTTTCCTTTTCCTTTTTGTTCTTATTATTATTAGTTTCCTGCTGCTTGCTTCAGTAGTATGCTGTCATGGAAGAACAGGGTCGCGAGCATGACAGGATGGAGCCAGCTTGATGAATACTAATCAACTGTAGGTCTGTAGCTAGCTAGCTTAGCTGAGAGATATGAGCAGTTTGTTCTGTTTCTGTGCAATTTGGCTGCTCTTGTCTCGATCGCTTCCATCCATGTGTACTGTTTTGTGGTCCGTCTGCGATTGTGTTGTTCGGTGGTATATATATATCTTCGGTGCAAGCTAAGGATATTTGTCCACTCACTACTGGAGAACTGATCTTTGATCGGTTAGCAAAAAAAACACATTTGTTCTGGTTTGAATAGGAACCGATACTAAAGAGTATCTTTAGCACCGGTTCAAAAGCCCAATGATGCTTTACGATTTTTAGTCCTGGTTGGTGTTACCAACCATGACTAAAAATTGATCTACCAACCGGAACTAAAGATGGAGAATCTTTAATCCCGGTTGGTAACATCGACCCGGACTAAAAAATGATCTTTCATCCCGGTTGGTAACACCGGTTAGTGTTACCAACCCGGACTAAAGATATCTACAGGGTTAGTTTAAAAAGAAAGCATCTCTATCCAAGTTAGATGTTTGTAGTAGCTGGGATGATAACACGCGTGAGTACTAAGGTGAGAGATCTTGAATTCGAATCCCACATCCCACACATTTTTTTGACTCGATATCCATTTTGTTTCGGTTATTTCAACCGGAGTCTCATCTTTAGTCCCGGTTGCACAACCGGGACAACAAAAAAATTACCAACCAGGAGTAAAGCTCCCTTCCCCACTAGTGACTGATGTTATATACATGAAAACTTGTTAGTTAGAATTAGTCTATTTCTCTCAACTCCCAAGCAGAATGCTAAACTAAGGGGGAAAAATACTGCATAGACCACGCATCATTGAGATGGCCGCTAAAAATTAAGCCGTCATATCTGTAATGGACGAGCCAGCTGTCAAATATTTTGGTCAGCGATGTGGAGACTCATAGGTAATGGCTGACCATATGTTATATAAAAGGTTTTTTCAAATATATCATACCATTATATGTAACGGTTCTGAGTCGTTATGAATATATCCTTATTAATAGTGGCTCGATTGCACATGCCATTTCTCACGTTAAAATTTGGTAAAAGAAAAGACCAAAAATCCAGGCCCAGCACATCCCCGTGGCATTATCGTCAAGGCCAGATCAAACACCCGTCATTGCTGTTGAGGTTAGATGTAGTGCCTGCACTTTGTCGTGGTCGGATACCACCGCCTCTCCATTGTCGCCATGGCTAGATCCATCGCCCGCCATCGCCGCCATTGCTGAATCCATTGCCACCACCGATAAAGCTCGAGCGTCTGAGTCATCGTTATCGAGGCCGTGGGAGCACGATAGAGGAAGAGGAGCCGCTCATCGTCTCTTTCAAGGTCAGATCCGCTATGGACTATCGTCGTTGAAGCCGAATCTAGAGGTGGAGATGGTGGCAACCATCCTGAGCTCCAGGATGGGCGGTTGAGGAGGCCACTCGCTACGACATTGGTGCTTCATGGGATAAGCCACTACTAAATCTCAGGGTAGGCAGGATTGCTTAGCGCAACAGTGGTGGGGGTGGAGCAGGATGGCACGATAGGCCCCACCGGGGACAGGAAGTGAACGCGGCGATTGATGCCGGGGACATAAAGAAAGCAATGTCGGCTAGCGCGGGGGATGAGGAGGGAACACGGTGGCTACGATTGCATTGGTGTCGTGGAGTCTAGACCCGGCATAGTGAAGAGGAGTAGTCCATCGCACTTCTCGCTAACTTAGAGAGAAACGGCCTAAATAGCAGTGAAGCAGGTTAGAAGGCAGAGAAGATAAGAAGGAGGAGGCCCAGATGGTTTATTTGGTGTCTGGTGGTTCGGTCAGATAAGGATCGTACTAGTAAATATATAAATGAATACTACTATCTATAATGGTTCCAGAAAAAAAAAACTCATTATGGAGACATCTTTAACGGGTTTTTAAATAAGGAACCGTAGCAAAGAATTTGACATATGTAACAACTCTACGTTAAAAGTGGGTATAGATGATCAACGCCACATCTATAACCGCTCTTTCTTAAGATCATTATGGATACATAGTTATACTGATGGGTGTTGGTCCAATTATATAGATATCTTCAACGGATGATTTAAACAGTCGTATGTGTATAATAATTTGTGATCGGTCTCTTTAGCCATCGCAGATGACCCATTAGAGAGTGAAGCAATACTCTCCTTTCTGTGTACATGCAGCATATATGTTGAAGTACCTCTTTTGATTCAGTTATCAGCTTATACCTTAATTATCAAAAAAAATTAATAACTAACTTCTCACCTCGATCTGAGGCGTATATGAAGTTCACTCCATCGTGTGCATTAATTGAAAGGACTACCTACCGGTTACCTCTGCACAAACCGTGTATGCAGATCTAGCTATTAGCAGAAGTAGAATCCTCCAGTAATGAAACATCTTTAATTAGTTAATTGCCATGATTTGATCGAGCAAGGACAATTGCTAAAATATCCCTAGCTAGCTAGTACCTAGTAGCTAGAAGAAGTAGAGAACCCATACAACATGCAATGCTTTCAATTCGATCATCCAAAAGAAAACATGGCATTCTAGTGCAGTACTGCACAAAGTAAATACCACACCACTACAAGTATTTCGTGCAGGCAGGCAGGCAGGGCTGGGCTAGCTTTGCAAGAATTAACGGATCGATCTGACGAGTGATCTACTCCCTTCATCCTAAAAAACTCAATTTCTAGAGCTTAAATTTTATAAAAGGATCAACTTCTACCATCACCTATTCTCAGTACATAAAATTTCTTCGATACATTTACTTACCTATCACCATTACTACTTTTTCTAATAATAAAAGGTATTTTAGTTAGTTTTATTTTTTACTAATTTTATTTTGGTTTTTCGTAGAATGGGGGGAGTATGACTTAGCTAGCTGAAACCTAATTACGACAACGATATGTACGTCCATCCGTCCGTCCCCTGATCGATCTGCTGGTCCCGTTCCAGCACTGTCCCAGGCGTAACGAAACTTGGCTGGTTTCTGCACCAGCCACAC
This sequence comes from Oryza punctata, assembly GCA_000573905.2. Classification (NCBI taxonomy): domain Eukaryota; kingdom Viridiplantae; phylum Streptophyta; class Magnoliopsida; order Poales; family Poaceae; genus Oryza; species Oryza punctata. Next base: position 22,580,271 of record CM002495.2, on the reverse strand, counting down.
ACATCGCATTCTGTGATTTGCCTGTCTCTCTGCAGGTGCATCGTCACTGTGCCCACGCGTACGTCGCGCGCGCAACGTACGTACGTGCTCCTGCTTCTTCTGCTGATCTCCCTCCCTGCTCACCGCTGTTCTTTCTTTCTCAAAGATAATTTCATTCCGATCATTACTTTTTAAGTAAGCTAGAGCTAATTATTATAAGATTTGTGTTACGAATTTGATCGATGGATAAAGTGAAAACTAATTGAAGCATTACATTTTTACACGTGAGTACTGCTCATCTGTCATCTGTTTGCTTTGATCATTTTATTTAACGGAAGTACTGAAATATCTAAAATAATTCTATTATCAAAGTGCTTTGCATCCTCCCTCCCTCCTTCCCTTCGTTTCATTGACGAATCCAGAAAATTAGTTCATTGGTATCATAATGTACTTAGCGGTATCAAAGTATACTAATTATAGTTGGACCATAGTGTTATAATATATGAGTTAGCAGTTTAAATATAGGTTTTGTTAAAAAATTGTCGGTGTCACCTAACACCGGTCCATATGCTATAGATCCGCCCCTGCTTAGCTTGTAAGTATTACCTCATTTTCAAAATGTATAACACACCGTTGATTTTTTCGTACAACGTTTGATCATTCGTCTTATTGAAAAATTAAATATAAATATGTAAAAGTATAAGTTAATATTATATTTTATTTGATGATAAAATAAAGTAAAAAATTAAATGATATTTATATAATTGTTTTGAATAAAACGAATGATCAAACGTTATGTGAAAAATAAACGGTATTATATATTTTAAAATTAAAGGAGTATTTGACACCGGAGTACCGTCCATCTGTATGTTTGGATCACTATTTTTTTTCCTAGAAGTTTTAAAATATAAAAAATGATGACATATTATTAAAGCATGAAAGTTTCATCTATCATAGTTTAACGAGTTAAAAGTTACTGATGGTTAATGTTGAAACAGTAGAAAGCTCGTTTCGGAAAAGCAATAGAAAGTTGAAATTTGATAAGCAAATGTAAAACGGAGGTAGTATATCTGCATGCGGTTCTAGCTTTGCTAGCTATATATAGCTGATCGATGCTGGTCCAGGCTTATCAATTGTATCTCTCATTTCATCCGGCATTATTGCCGTGCTGCTATACTACCAGTACACTACACTGTATAATATACCACTGTATACTGCCTCTGCCCGTATATGTACGTAGCCATGATTCGCATGTATATAAGTTTAACTCTGCAACAACTGCAAAAATATTGGGATAGGGAGATCAACTAAGCTGCCTGCAAGCAAGCAATGGTACGGGAGGGGGACGAGCGATGATTCAACTGAAACAGTCGCCGCTTTTCAGGGAACGTACGGCCGCGACATGTGGGAGCGAGTCGCCGTGCGTTTTGCTGAATTCTGCGTGCCCCACACGTTGAAAAAACGGGAAAAAGGCCACACGAACCGCACGAGACCAGCTTAGGGTATGTTCGGTTGAAAGAACTAATCCATTAGTTCCTCTACTGTAGTCTCTAAAATCTTAAACATGGGTGACTAAAAAGGACTAAAAGTGCATTAGTCCATTAGTCCTTAAGGGAGGAGCTTATATGGACTAAAATCTTTACTTTTCACCTACTACCCCTGTATGCTTTGATTTCTATCCTTGCGAATTGCATGGTTAAGGGTAACATGATCTTTGTAGAGTGCAATTAATAACCTTTAGTCCCTTTTAGTCGCTAGATCTAAACAGGAGGGGACTAAAGTTTTCAGTCCTAGAGCTAATTTTAGTCCAGGGACTAAAGGATCCAATCAGGGTCTTAGCCTCTCGTGCCGGCCCGGCCATCGAGCGAGGCACGGCCACCGAATCGGGACAACATCCTAGCCCATGTAGGACGTCTGGGCACGCACGTGTCGGCAACGAGAGAGGAAATCAAATCCTCTTACGGAACTACCTATCATCGTGACGTGGTCACTGATATGTGAGATCCATCATCGTTCACGAGCCCACATGTCAAGCGATCATGTTCCTTTGAGGTTATTTAGGATGCGGTTTTCCTTTCAATTTTTGTGTTATATCTTAACGGTCTAAAATGAATGTATAAAACATCATGATGAGTTCTTTTTTCTGCAAGGGAAAAAGATCGAGAGAGAAGTTAATTGCACAATTTAAAGCTAAAAGCTATCTAAAATTGGAGAGAATGTGAATGTAGAAAATGGATATATACGCATAGCAAAGGCCTATAGTTTCTAAGTTTGTGGTAACTCTGGTAGATTCATGGAGGATGCATGGAGAGCCAAACACAATCACTTGATTCACACCACCTCAGCAACCAGAGTACCAGACCAGATGACCGACCAGCCCACGAGAAAAGATATCTCAATAGTGCCCTGCAGATCTGCAACTGGCAACATGCTGTACTATATATACACTATCAAATGAAAGATATACTTAACCTTGGATTTCTGAAAGCGAAGATACCACGGCACTGACAGGATGAGCTGATACTGGCATCAGAGAAAAGATCACAAGAAGGAAATGAGCTTTTTGCCTTTGCTGAATTGGTGCATTCATTGACACTTGACAGTCGTATCCTCTGTCCACTTTCTCAGGATAACGCCACCAAGACCACCAAGTCCGCATCCAAGGCCCACCAATCCACGCACTCGAAGCCCCTCTAACGGCCCACGCGTAGGCAAGGAGTCGGCCCATCTCGGATTTGCGGCCCATCGCGGGATTATTCGCGTTTTCCGCTCACCCTGCCGGCGACGAAAACGATGATGGAAATTCCCGATCCATCGACCGTCGTTCCCATGAAAACAGGGATGGAACAAGATTGAAAATTGAAGGGGTCTTATCTCCTTTCGTCTTCTGTCCCCTACTCATTATTTTCTCTCTCTTTTTCTTCTTTCTCCTTTTCTTTTATTAATAATAATCCAATAAGTTAGAGGAACTCGAACTCCCCGCACCTACGCTACGCTGAATTCACCCCTGCATGAAAACGATATCGTTTTTGCGTTTCGGTAAAAACGATATCGTTTTCGACCGTTTTAACGTGTGATGCCTGGTTTGCCGCACCGATACGATCGATTCTTCTCGCCGCGCGCCGCGTGATAACGTACACGGCGCCCCTCGTGCCGTGCGTGCGAGCGGATCAGCGAGCATATGGTACAGCAACGCGACTCGATCACGCGCGAGCTGACGAATGGGACATGTGGCTTATGCTCCACGTGTATACGGAGATGATCACGTGTAGTCCCAATATAATTTGCATGGCCATTTACCAGTTTAGTCACACACATCATACTTTATTACTTTATCTTAGGATGGAGATAATATCTAGCTTGTTACTGTACGTATTACCTCTTATTTTGTTAGGCTAGCTACGTCTCGATCATATCGTAGTTATAAGAGTGGTTTTACAGTCTTTGAGAATATACCAAAATGTACCATATTTTGTAACGCTTTTGCTAGCTAGCTGTTGATAATTTTTAGGATTGAAAATGTCCGATTTTTTGACCGTCCATCCAGCGCTATGATTTGTGCTGAGATATTTTTCTATGAGATCCAAACCCACTTTCCAATCGATGTCTGCCCGTTGACGCGATTCCCAATTTTTAAAAATCTAGCCACGTTAGTTTTGTTTTTTCGAAATTGCTAAAGAACCTACGTTAGTTTTTATCCCAGAATACTTTCATATTTTCTATTATTAGATGTGCTTATAGATTCATGTATGAGAGGTAGGGTTCGAACCCGCAAGGTCTTGATCACGAGACAGTGACGCTAGCCAGTCCCACCATCGCATGTTTACAGTAGATTTGTGCAAATTATATCCTAGTTTACATGTTAGTTATATTGTAGTTATATTGTAACTACAGTGTAACTATATTTTTATCTCTATATATGTGTATATATTATTTTAATGCATATATACAAATTATATTATAGTTATAGTGTAGTTATAGTGAAATTATATACTATAGTTTGATCTAAAAGTTTTTCACTTAAAAAATTTGTTGCAGTTTTTTAGTAGTATATAAAGTTAGGTATCAACTCTTGGTATTTTCACTACTGGAGAAGTGATCTTTGCCCGGATGGGAAAAATCACATTAGTCCTGGTTTGAATAGAACCAGGACTAAAAAATATTTTTAGCCCCGTTCAAATGCCCAATGGCACTTTATGATCTTTAGTCCCGGTTGATGTTACTAAGACTAAAGATCATTTTTAGTCCCGGTTCAATAGCTGTCAGGCTATATCAGCCCCTAGCGATCTTTAGTCCCGATTGGTATCATCAACCGGGACTAAATATCTCTCTCCCACATCCTTATCCTCTCTCGTCTCACCTCTCTCGATCTCTCCACACCTCCTTAATTTATTTCCCACGCATGCCTCTCTTGACCTCTCTCGCCTCTCTCTCACACTCTCTCGAGAAGCGGCAGCAGCGGCCAGGCGGTAGAAGCGGCAGCGGTGGCGGCATCCTCGCCCTCCCCTCTGCCAGATCCGGCAGGAGGGGAGGCGGTGGGATGGGAGGCCGGGCGGCGGTGGAGTGACTACGGCTCGATGGCGTCGGCATGGCCATGCGGCGGCGCGACGGGCGAGCTTGGTCGGCGGTGATCGCGTGGGGTGGCGGATTGGGAGGCGCGCGATATTTATGATGTCTGTGAATTTGTTTATTCTGGATATGTGAATTTGTGATGTGAATTTGTTCATTCTATGGATCTGTGAATTTGTTGATGATTTTGTGATGTTTTTGTGAATGTGGATGATTTTGCTGTTGAGTTCGGTTCGAAATCAATATGCAAGCAGCAAAAAACAATTAAAAAACCTTTAATCTCGGTTGGTAACACCAACCGGGACTAAAGATGTATTACTATCCGGGACTAAAAATGGATCTTTAGTTCTGATTATTTTAACCGGGACTAATGATGGATATCTTTTATTTCGGATTGGGTGTTCTTGTTTATAACCCGGGATTAAAGGGGTTATAAATCAGAACTAAAAATGTGTTTCCTTGTAGTGTTCCGATACTATAAGATACCAAGTTTATATTAAATTTTTTGATACCTCTTGGACAGAACAACTCGAAGATGCTATGCTAACTAAACAGATACAGATACATCAGATATATATAGCTAGCATCTATCGACTCTAGAGAAGAGTAAGCTGTGTTCTTCTCCCCCTCTTCCTAACTCCTCTCCCTCGTTTTCCACATGCACGCTTTTCAAACTACTAAACGGTGTGTATTTTGCAAAAAATTTCTATACAAAAGTTGCTTAAAAAATCAAATTAATCCATTTTTGAAAAAAAAATTAGCAAAAACTTAATTAGTCACGCGCTAATGGATCGCTCCATTTTCCGCAATCACGTTGCGCGGCTGGGAACCGATCCTGCGAACGCAGCCTAAAAGGCCAATCAAGCACTAGGATATTTTACGGAAACGCGTGTGGATATATATGTTCCTGTATATATATTTTACTGTACTAGCAACACTACGTGTGTGTTGCAACAAGTTGATACAATTTTCACGTTTAATAAAAACTAACAATTTAAACCACAAATCAAAACAAAGACAAACAAAACAATATCAAAACAAAGTCAGAAATCATATATAGTATAAACTCGGTTACACTCGCTTCATGCGTCATCACACGAATAATCCCTTATGTACACTTTTCTATAGCATCACAAATCAATCGAGTGGCTATTCCACAATTTGACGCATGCATATTATGTGATACGTCATCGATCAAAGATTGAAATTTTGATTGTTCAATTAGTGAAAGTTTTTTTAACCTGTAGATGAAAAGTATTTGCAAACTAACATCGCATAAACACCTTAATGATAATTTCAAAACGAAAATATTTACGAGGAGAGAAATTTGGAAGAAAAAAAGGAGAAAATAAGAGAAAAGAGAGGATATTGGAAAGAGAGGGAGAAGATATGATTATCGGGAGAAAAGAAAAGGAGAAATAGAAAAAAGGAGAGAAAAAAGGTAACCATCGGAAAAGGGGAGCACGGCGCCGAGTGGAAGTGCGCAGGATGGTGTGGGTCGGTTGGGTTGGGCTGAGGGAGAGGGATGGATTGCGTTGGAAAGGGGTGTATAATAATTATTCTAAAGTTACATCGAATTGAATACAGCTGATAGAATTAAATAAAAACCAACTTAAATAATACGGATGTACCAAAATTTTGATGAAAATATTTTTAGTTTTTATAATAATAGAGATAAGAGATATACCTAGTAAATTAATTAAGAGGGATTCTGTAACGGTATTAAACGTCAATAATTCAGCTGGGGGAGACGACGTATATCGATCTCAAAAGTACATAAGTAAGGCGGCAGCGAAATAACTTCAGTACCGTATAGCGCGTGCTTACTAGTTATTTTCACGTACATACATATATATCCTATCAATGATCGGCATGCATGCTTACCGCACATGCTCGCTCGCCAATGTACGTACGGGATCGTGTTTGAGATCTTCTACACGTACGGTGTTATGTGTCATATCCTGGTACTTCTCGTACGTACCTCTACACTACTAGTAGTACTACTACTACCGGATCATTCAATACTGACATATATAGCATATCATGAATCAGGGAATTTTAGAATTAATTGAGCTGTACATGAGGTATATATATCCCATCCGCACATCTTTATGTAATTCATTCATGTATTGTGTTTTACTCCCTCCATTTTCCTCCATTTTATCTACACCATGTTCACTCTCATATTTAAACTTTGATCAACAATATTTTTATATCACTTCTATTGTTCTACATAACCCCTGACAAGGGACGCTTCACATGTACGAGGCATTTCCCACCCACTGCCCTTATTAACCTCAAGCCACGCTGATATTCTCAATCTCAAGCACACATTGCTACTCGCCTTCAATCGGGTTTGAGCTTGAGTAGATCCGGAGGGGCACGCTTCAAGGTAGCCTCGTCCCCGGGTGGAAGAGCTTGAGGTGGCCTCCTAGTAGCCCTCCCAACTCAGCTCAATACGGATCGAGGAGCTTGTGGTGGCCGCCGCAACAATGACAGTTAGCATAGTCAGCTAGGTGGCGGTCTCGATGAAGGGGAGGCCCATTGGTGTAGCTCTAGTGGTGTCGATGGTCGAAAATAGGGTCAATGGTCGATGATGGAGGGGGAGGTGAAGATGGAGACATAGCTCACGACAGAGAACGGATGGTCAATGGACTATCTAGGATAGTTATCTTTTTGATTTAGTGGGCCAACAAATGGCCCAAATTGCTCATTGGTCTTTGAAGAGAAAGTTGACCATATATGAGCAGCCAACTTATTGTGTTCTAAAGAGAAAGCGCAACATATTTACTGGTTTTAAACCTGCAATCGAATCAGCTGACCCAGTGGTCGGACTGCTAGCTAGTGAACATAGAGCTCTACCAGTTTATTGGACAGTTTCACTTTTTCAGTTATGTTGTTGGTAGAGGAGATTGAGCACCTCAGTGCAAGGCTGCTGCAGCTTGAGGTGGCCAGCACCATGCTGGAGCACGATGTAGATGTTGCTTATGGTGAACAGATCTTTAGTGACCTTTCACTCGAGCATATTTTCCGTGCTCCCCGTCAATATAGGGGTTCGAATGGACTTATCCCTACTTTTAAACTAACCATTAATAGGAAAAAGTATGAATTACCCTCTTGAACTATTGGGTGAGTATGAATTACCCCCTGAACCTGAGAACCAGACCTCTTTCAGCCTCAACTGTTAATACTAGATGAATTACCCCCTTAACCCAATCCGAAGTGGTTTTATCCTACGTGGAATACATGTGGGCACCTATGTGGTAATCTAATCAGAAAAACAATAAAAATATGAACCCGACTGGTCATATACTTCACGACTCTCTGGTTTCTCTCTCTGTCGGTTGTTCGCTAGGGGCGAGGTGGGCGACATTGAGGGGCATTGACGCGGCGGCGGTCAGGAGGGCACTACGGCGTGACGGGAAGAAGAGGAGCGATCGTCGAGACATGAGTTGGGTGGCGGCGTGGATTGACCTTGAGGACACTGTTGTAGACGAAGGCAGTGGGACAGTTGTTGAATTCATCCATTCGGGAGAATGCTTGGACGGCCTCGACGTGCCGGCCGGCGGAGGAGTGCACGATGACGAGTGCCGCGAAAGCAGAAGAAGAGGCCGAGAGGCCGGCGGCGTGGGCATCGGGGAGGACATTGAACATGGCCTCGTTGGCATTGGAAGAGAGGAGGAGAAGGAGGGATATGGCGTGGGTGTGGAGCGGGCGGGAGCGGAGGCGCGGTAAGAGGGTCAAGAAGAGGAAGAGGCGGAGGTGGGAGGTGGCGGGGATGGTGGCTCAAAGGAGGGAATCCAAGACAGCGTAAAGGGTGAGGGTGGGCGAGAGGAGGGAGAGGCAGGGGAGTAGCGTAGGGAGCGATGGCAGGAGTGTGGAGAGGAGCGCGTGAAGAGCGTAGGCGGCGTTGAGCTCGGCAGCCAGAGAGCAAGGAATGGCGTGCCTGTGCTAACATGACCATGTTCCTCGCCTCCTCTCCTGCCACGACATGCACCGACGATGCCGCGCACCTCCTTGAGCTCCGCAACCAAATCCGCTTTGGTCGCGTCATCTCCGCCACCACCGATGACACCGCGTGCCTCGCCCTTCCCACGGAGAGCCTGTGTTAGCCCTCGCCGTCTATACCATCGCGTCGCGCCACGCCGCTACCAGTCAACTACATCTCCTCTAGAGGTTGTTGTGTTCCTCCCTACCTCCCCCCTCTCTCTCCAACGGAGAGGAGGTGCTGCAGCAAAACAGGCGAGTACCTCGCCTCCCCTGGTGTCCTCGCTTGCCGAGGTTGAGAAAAGGGAAGAAAGGAAGAGGGGACAGCGGCAACGTCGGCTGAGGCCCGCCTCACCGTCATCAATATTGCAATTGGGGACATTTAACCGGGGAACAGGGGAAAGAGAGAGGTGAGAGTATAACAGCTGGACGTCATTTTTTAAAAAGAGTAAAATGCATGGAGGGTCAATTAACTTGTTTAGGTGTGTCATGTAGGTCATTCTACTTTCAAAATTCACATTTATATCACTAATGTGAGTTAAGTGAGTCATTTTTCCTTTCTCACATCACTAGCACTTAGAAATACACTGCATTAGGATAACCAAATCATTTCATCTGTGCCTGTTTTGATGAGTTCTTCTAATTCTCAGTCTTCTGTCTCGCTCGCCATCAAACCCGGTTGCGGTGGCAACTGCAGCGACAAGCTATGAATATAAATAGCGATGGAGATGAAATCCTAAGCGGCGGCGGCAACAACGACAAGCTATGAATATAGACAACAACATAAACGAAATGCTAGAAGGCAGTGGCTAGGGTCAGGATTTGCACTTTCGATTTCGGTGAAAACTTTAGTAATTTTTGTAGGACCGAAATTTACGAAATTATGTGATTTTCGACACTTTTTGGACTGATTTTTTTTTGAAATTTTAACAAATTTTGATTGAATTTCAATAAACTTGGACCAATTTCGACCAAAAAAAGAGAAAATTTGAAAATTTCGATCGATGTATTGACTTGCGGATGGGGGTCCGAAATTACAAAACTTTTGGAAATTTCCTAAATTTTGAAACGAAATTGCCATTGCTGGCTGGGGTACTGTGCAACGGCTACGGATGTCCAGACAATTTTTTGTATCCTAGGTGGCATGCTATGTGTACAAGGTATGGCCATGTGGATAATTAGATGGCTAAATGACTCAATTAACTCACTTTAGTGACCCGGATGTTCATTTTGAAAGTAGAGTGACATATATGACACACCTAAAGAAGTTCTATGACCCTCCATGCATTTTACTCTTTTAAAAAGAAAAATATTGATTAGATTACCATGTAGGCTTCATATGTATGCCACGTAGGAAAAAAACGCTCCAGATTGAGTCAAGGGGGTAATTCATCTTGGTATTAATAGTTGAGGGTGAAAGATATGTGGTTTTCGGGTTTAGGGAAGTAATTCGTACTTACCCAATAATGCAAGGTGTAATTTGGACTTTTTCCCCATTATACCTCTTTCAATATTTCAATTCAACTTTTCAAAATGGTATGGTATTTCGAGAAAAAAAAACTTTTCAAAATGAGTATGGCTATATTTATATTTAAAAAAATTAAAACAAAATTGTATAATTTCCCCCTTCTTATAGATTTTATTCAAATAATTAACAATATATCAAACTAGAATATTATCATAATCATTCCCTGTTCTTTTGTATTCTCTCCATATATCAAATTAATTAATAACTAATCTCGGCCACACACTTGTTCCTTGAATTCCCACTTGGGCTAGCTTAATCCCACCCAATCGCCCATCGCCATCGCCATGATCACTGTCGCAGCATTATTTCATCAACCCCTGTGTACGGGGCTCGATCGAGAATGTATCATACATTCATATCATCTCTGCATGGCTTGCTGGTTAAGCTTTTACCCATTCGATCCTCCTACTCCTCTCACACGGTCACATTCCCCCGCACGTACGTCAACGTTGATCCACCGGGCGACGCCGGCGACGGCGTCCACAATAGCGGCGGCGGGCGGCCAAGTCAAAATCCGGCGAGTAAATGTTAATCGCTCGCACCGTAGATTCACCTGCAGTGAGTCTGTGTGCATGACGAGATGTCGTCGTCGTCGCATTTAAACCCCCTGGCATTTAACGCCACGGCGCGCGCCACCGTGTGATCTCCTGTGTCTCGCACGTGTGACGTCCCTCTTCCGGAGTTCCGGTGCCAGGCGGCGGCGGCGACATACTCCGGCGATCGTCGGACGACCATCAGCCGACTTGCTGGATGGATGGATGGATGGTACACTAGAGGAAATATCTTGCGATGATTATTCAGAAGGCGATGATGTGATATGCAGGGTGAGAAGATGCATGCATGGGTCAGAGTATGTGTATAGAATGCTTAATTAGGTCCAGTTGCAGGGCAGGGAGACACCGGAGTAATGGCTATGGACGACATGCATGGGGCTGACTCTTTCTACTGCACCACAGTAGTGTCATGCAATTATGGAGCATATCAGCTGACTGATTTTTATTTTTTTTATATATACTCACTCCTTCCCAAATTGATCATCACATAAGAAAAAAATCAAAATTTCTCAAATCGATTATCGTATATATAACCGCATGGATACATATTTTATCGGAATACAATTAATGCAGCATATGGGAATGTGATGCATGCTAAGGATATAATTGTGCATTTTTGTTTTAATCGATGCATGCATTGTGGGAGAATGTGTGTATATTGTGCATGGTGTCTTGATTGATGCGGTTTAAATAATTCTTAGTCTTGGTGAACAAACATTATATGATGATCAATTTGTGATGAAAGAAGTATAAGATATACTACTGAGTAGTTTATACCACTACTGCGAAAAAACGTAGCTTAACTTATTAGATTACTTATGATGAAACCTACCAACCCAGGTGTCAGTAGACGCTAGTGGTGATAGTGGTGGAGCCACGTTCAGCTCATGTGGAGCACACATGAACCCCTAAATTCAAGATTCCTCACTTAATAACACTAAAATGCAAGGTATTGTATTAAAATTTTCTAGGTTTTCAATGGTAACATACCACCTTTTATTTTGATGATCATAGCCCTGACTCTACGTGGTGACTTCATCAATCTCAAGGTATACTAGCTCACTCTTCACTCTTTATTAGGTACTAATAGAATATGGTGTGCATATATGTATTTATAGAAGTAAGTATACATGTGTTGCAAGCATTTTGTACTGATTTTAAAAAAATCACACCACCATCGATCATTTTTCTTTGGCACCGCAGACTCACATCGATCGATCGAATGCATCAGCTAGCACTAGTAGTAGAAGACTACTGCTGCTCCCTTCAGATTGATAATACTTATCTTATCTTGGATAATCATATGGTATCCGAAAAAACAACTTTAACCATTATTTTCTATTATAATATATATCAAAAACATTAACAAACATATGATTTTATTGACGTATGGTCTCAATATTTCTAAGATAAATATTCATAGTCAGATAAAATATTTTATAGTTTGATCTCACCCTTATCTAAAATGACCCTTATCTAAAATGACAAGTATTATCAATCTGAAGGTACTTCAGATTATTGGAGCATGCATGTCATCTTCAAACAGGAGACATCAAAATAGCATGCATGTTGATTATATATGCATATATGGAGTACATGATAGTAACATGCATGTTGATTGCAGGTATACCTTATCGTTTGAGCTGGGGTTACTGCATCCCTAAGGCAGCGCGATAACTGCGGTAACCGCACGATAACCGCCGGAAACCGTACAAAAATCGTCTCCAAAAATTTAAATTAAAAAATTTGATGGTTTCGTGGTTTGCCGCGGTTACCGCGCGGTTTGACGCGGTTACCGCGCGGTTTGACACGGTAATCGCGATATTTGTAGAGAACATGAAAAAATGAAAAAAATCTAAAAAAATAAAAAAATATTTAAATGTGTGTAGAAATTGGGGAAGAATATATAAGATACATGCAAACCTCCTAACTTGTGGATGTAAAATACAAAAATGAAGCCTAATACCTTTTTTCTTTTTTCTATTTTCTAAAAAATTATCGGTTTTGCTCTCAAATTTAATTTTATCTTACTCTTTTTCAAAAACTTTCTTCACGATCTACCATTAAAAATCAAGAACTACATCCATGACTTTTTTTTAGATTTTTTTTATTTTTTCCGAAAATTTGAATTTAGTCAGAATTTCTCATACTCTAACCGCGGTAACCACTCGGATCAGACTACTCAACCTTCAAAGTAACGCGACTTTATTATTAACAGACAGGTCCAATAAATCGTGGACGTACTCATGTATCAATATCAATGATAATGGCATGATATCTTTGGAGGCGGATGATGTCAATCCTGTAGATTCTACAGTCACGCTGCATACATAGAGGTAAATTAACAAACGCAGGCGCTGAACTGCATACATGACAAACGCCGGGTTGACTTCCACGGGCTTAATTTCCTGCATTTATGAGATCGAGTGATCGATCGATCGAGGTGATGATCGTCCATCTTCTCCATATTGCATTGCAATTACTGCACTCCTAGTCTCCCTAGAACAGATTCTTGATGAGCAGGAGTAACTAGAGTAGCTAAGGTCTCAATTATAAAGCACGCACAGTTCCAAGGAGAGCGAGGCGAGACGACCGGTTTAATTGAACTAGCCAGCAAGCAGCCACGCAACAGTATGCATATGCAACAGTACACTATTCCTCCACTACTAAAAAACCCTCATAGGAACCAGCTTATAGGTGCCGGTTTTAAATAAACCGGCACCTATTGACTATTTTCTACCTTCCATGGGAAAAAAAATAGAAAACCGGTACCTTTGAACAACTATAGGTGTCGGTTCTATAGAAAAACCGACACCTATATTATTGGTATCGGTTTTTTAAAAGAACCGACACCTATAATATATTATAGGTGCCGGTTTTCTTTAAAAACCGACACCTAAGAATCAAGCCGAGCCAGCTAAACAGCCGAGCCGAGCTAGCGGGGCCCACTGGAAGAGATAAGGCCGCCAACCACCAGCGCGCAGCGTATCCATCGATCCATATCCATCTCTCGCTATCTCTCTCTATCTCGCTATCTCTCGATCTCTCTCTCGCCCGGGACCGGGGGTGGAGGGGAGGTGGCGGGCGGCGGCGCAAGAGTGGAGGCGGCGGGCGACGGATGGCAGCGGTGCCCTCCCCTCCGCCGGATCCGGCGAGAGGGGAGGCAGCAGGCAGCGGTGCAAGAGGGGAGGTTGCGGGCGGCGACGCAAGAGTGGAGGCGGCGGGTGACGGATGGCGGCGGCGCCCTCCCCTCCGCCGGATCCGGCGAGAGGGGAGGCAGCAGGCAGCGGTGCAAGAGGGGAGGTTGCGGGCGGCGGCGCAAGAGTGGAGGCGGCGGGTGACGGATGGCGGCGGCGCCCTCCCCTCCGCCGGATCCGGCGAGAGGGGAGGCGGCAGGCGGCGGTGCAAGAGGGGAGGTTGCGGGCGGCGGCGCAAGAGTGGAGGCGGCGGGCGACGGATGGCAGCGGTGCCCTCCCCTCCGCCAGATCTGGCGAGAGGGGAGGCGGTGACAGCGCCCTCCCCTCCCCGCCGTCGACGAAGCAGAAGGTGGCGGGCGGCGACGCAAGAGTGGAGGTGGCGGGCGACGGATGGCGGCGGCGCCCTCCCCTCTGCCGGATCTGGCGAGAGGGGAGGCGGCGGGCGGCGGCAGCGCCTTCCCCTCCCCGCCGGCGATGAAGCAGAAGGTGGAGCATAAATTGTATATTTTTTTCATGTTTTTTTTGAATTTGTGGATGATTGTATTGTTGAATATGTTCATTCTGTGATGTCGATCGATTTTGGTGACGATTTGTGGATGATTGGGGATTTCAATTTGAATTGAGAGTAACTCGCATGGGCGCATGGTGCGGTGACGATGCTTGGTGAGTTCGGCTCAATTCGAGCCGGCTCTCTTTTTTTTTAGCTCGACCAAAGCTATAGGTGCCGGTTCTATTTTCCTCATAGGTGTCGGTTGCTGATATTGGTGTCGATCAATTGGTGCCAGATGAAAATCCGACACCTAAGACCCTTTAAGAACCGGCACCTATGGCTTTTTATGTAGTAGTGCTCCTATACTCATACTACGACTGCAATTAAGTACATGCCTCTCTACCAGTCTACGTATCTACGTATATACCTACCACTTTGATCCATGAACATATGAGATCATCTCGCTCTCGATCGATCGATCAAATGCTGCTTTACAGCTACACACACACACACACACAAACGCGAAGAGATCGATGAAAATGGAAGAGGTTACCACTGTCAATAAGTCATCTCACATGTGGAGACTGGAGGGAGAGTCGTAGTAGTGGATTACTACTATCGAGTAGGGGAGACGCACGCATTTAAGCCACACCACACGGGGAGCTTTCCCTTTTTCGCTCGGCACTGCAGGCTGCTGCATTCAAGTCTCCTACGTATACTCCCAGTATATACTCCCACTTCTGCATTCGCGCACACGTACGTACACACACTGCTCAATCTCATTTCCTTGCCTTTCTCTCTCTCACATTTCATAGTAGGAGTAGGAGTAGTATACTTGGATTGATCACCTCTAGCTAGATAATTGTTTTTTTTTGTCTTCTTGGAGGTTCATGTATATGCTGATCTGTTGACAATGTCATGCGATGTCAATTATACATACATGGCTCAAAACAAATAAAAGGGGCACAGTGCAAAAGCAGCAAGCTAGCTCTCCCCACACACAAGAACAGCATTGACAGTCACAGGCCTAAAGCATACTCCAAAGAAGGTGAGAAAGAACACAGTGTTTTAGTTATAACTACAACCTTACATGGTCATGTCATGCATGAGAGCTGCTGTACTGTTCTTTTTCATTTCAAATTTTTTTTACAGCTTCAAGGAAAGAAAGAAAGGTGCAGCAAGCAGGTGCAAATGCATGCCTGAGCCAAGGAAAAAAGAAAAGGAAAAGGTCAAAGCTGGCCAGCTTTAAAGATCTACTACTAGTGTGGGCATTTAAGGCTTGCCTGCATATTTCCAAGGGCAGTAGTAGTGCATGACATGCATATAGCCCCTTTGCTCTTGTTCCCTTGCTCTTCATTTAATCCCTCTCAGCCTCAGCCCTGGCCGCTGAATCCATGGGACTGCCAGTTCAGTACCGTGCTGTAGCACACCATGGCATGCAGGATCAGCAGTTCAGCTTACACTTTGTTTTTTTAACAAAAGAAAATTATTTTAGGACTGCTGTAAAACTACTCCCTCCAGGTTAAAAATAATTGTCATTTTCGATACAACACGGTTTCAAAAAATAGCTTCGATCAATATTTTTTATATCAACCAATATATGATTTTAGTGAAGTATGTTTTAAGATTAATCTATATATACAGTTTCTATATTTTTAGAGCAAATATTTTACAAGTAAATTATAATCAAAGTTTTCAAGTTTGGTATCAGTCTTGTCCAAAACGATAATCATTTTTAATCAGAGCTCGTACAATTCTGTGCAACAGGTTGTACACCATGATTTTTGTTTTTATTATATGATACTAATTTTCAGAAGTATCATAATTTAGTACTTATTTGAAATGCAGGATTTAGAAATCATGAGAATAGAAAAAACATATAAGTAGGTTGTCGTGCCTCATTGAATCTTTTGGAAAGATGGATCCATTGAATTTTTTTTAAAAAAAAACATGTTGTTTGGTCGTACTATAGAAAAAACATATGAATTTTAAGAAGTAAGAAGAAAAACACATGAGATCAAGTTTTCTTCATAATTCCTGTAGATGACCTATTCCACATGATTACATGAATTTCATAGGATTTTGTGATGGTCATTCTTTTGTTCAAAATTAAAGTACCATAAAGAAATTTCTTCCAAAGAATTCCAGTCCTCTAAAATTCCTCCATTTTTTTCCTTTCGCCCCTCAAATGTTTAGAGTGGCCCACTCGATCACTCTGAGACAATCCCGTTTGCTAAGGTGAATATATAGTCCGGTGAAACCGACAAGTGAACATGATATGTCAATATGGCAATTACTATTAAAATGTTTGGTGGATTATTATAGACTCCTTCAGGTTCCACGAGAACCCACAATTTAGCTTGCACTTTCTATTTTTAAAGGATGAAAGTAGAAAAACCACGCTGCATTTAATTCCTTATTAAATTATGGCAAAACCACGCTTTCGAGTAACAGTTCCATACACCAAACTTATTTTATAACATTTCACTTTATCAAAATTTAAGTATATATTTACATCATACATATATAACTAAAACGCGACCCTCGTATAGTAAATGGTTTACTACGTGTTGTATATTGTCAAATACCTGATAGTAATAATTTTACTATTAGACTTAATTCACAGATTTATCATGATTGCACTGTCAGTAACAAAATTACTAACTTGGGTGCGTTTTTACTATAACGCACCCCAAGTGCATTATAGTATGTATATATATATGTATGTATGTATGTATGTATGAATGTGGATGAGGTATTTGGTGAAATGTTATACCATAAGGACAAGCTTTTTAGTCGCTATCTTTCCATTTCTTTCATATTTTCCAGCAAATATTTGTCCTTTAGTTCAAAATGATTTATTGAACCCACGTGAAGCGGCACGTGGACAAGTCAACTCAGCAAAGGTCAGCCATGATGCAACTTCCCTTATTACTAATTAAGGTAGTACCTTATAAATGAGTAACAGGGTTTCTCAAAATTAATCTAATTAATGGTTTAAACCTCATTTTGTGATAGCTAGTTTGTGTTTTACGAAATTTACTCTCTCTTCAAATGGAATTGATTAATTTGAGCAAGCATAAGAATCCATCATACTTGATGTGACTCGGATTTATGATAAGGAAGTCGATTTCCAACTCTCGATGGTATTACTATTACTAATAAGTAGAAATGAACACCGCCTAAGCAGCACATGCCGATAAAGTATGCCAGTCCTAGTCTCTGATGCTTAACGATGAATGGATGAATGCGCATACTTCTTAAACTCCTAAGTTGTATGATCTTCTACAAATTAAACCTTCTATATATGAATTTATTATAGTAATATTTTTAAATTTATTTTTAACACTATAATAATCCATTCATGCATTTGCACCCTCGAATAATTATCATAAGTCATTCATCTATATTAAACCATCAACCAATTAGCAGAAAAGAGATTATAATCAACATGGAAACATGTGAGCTCTGAAGAGGCCAAATACTCAAATGTGGAAAACGCACACACAGGAGGTGCAATTAATTAATTTATTCTCAATTCGTTTTCTTGACTGTGATCTCGTTTATATAACTTTTTGTCTATAGGAAAGCTGATGTGTGATAGATAAAATATAACCACTAAGATTACATGAGAAAATATCATAAATACGGGTCTCGTTTGAGACATGGGATTGTTGCGAGAAAACATGCATGCAAAAACTATATACTCGTGTTTTCAATTTCTTTAGTTAGGTAACCCCAACATAAAAAAAAATTAAATTAACCTGCTTTGAAGAAAAACGGAAAGCAGCAATTAACTGTTGAGACTATACTGATTGCTTAACGACCTTTGGGTGCACAAAAAGATCTAAGTAGGTAGCAATATACCCTTAGGTGATCGATCGATATATTATTGCATTCAAGCGATATTTATAACAGAGATATGTAGTACTCCTCCATCGATCAAGTTAACATCAAATGTTAACTGCAGAGGCAAAGGTGCTTAAATGCAATGTCAGATTCTATGGCCGTGACCTCCAGTGGTCGCCATCAGCATGGAGAAATTAGGTTAAGTGTCCTATTAATTAGTCATAGCAGCGAGGCAAAGCCAGTTGCAACCCTGAGGTTTGTCCAAGTTGAGTACTATAGGGGTACTGCATTAGTGAGAGACAAGGGCATTACACATTGCCCTGCACATTAATTCGAATCCCTTTCTACACATATATACCTATACACCATATTTATATGGATGCATCTCTATACACAAATTGAATTTAAATCTGAGGGATTACTCGCGTATTTATGGAGAAAAAAACAAAGTGTTTCCTTCAGAATTGGAGAGGATGAAGGGTACATTTCTAATGCTACTTTTTGTTGCTAATCTGAGGCAACAAACTAATTAATTGATGATTACTACTCCTCCATCTCAATTTAATCATCATATTTGTGAATGGCGCCAATACCAAGACAAAAAAATACATATTTTCTTTTTAAATTAAACATCATCGATTAAAGCGTTGTGTTAGACATGCATGTGGACATGCATGCAACAGTGTTATTTACTCCTACTTAGATAAACGAACATACATGTAATTATACCATTTACTTCTACACACATAAACGATATAGAGGCCATTTGAAAGGGCTGTATATATCCGTTTGGATATAGAGGCTGGGTAAAAATTACCCTTCTCTAAAAAAATAAAAAATATAAACAAACAGGCATGCGACTATAGCATTTACTCTTACACAAATAAACGAATAGACACCGATTAGATGAGGTCATCCTCAACCGATCATATCATCTAGTGTCCATAGCATTAAATACATTATCACATAAGTAAAAACCTGATGTGGCAAAAGAGTTAATGAGGAGAGAGGTAAAGATTAAGAAATCATTTCTCATGTAAGAAAACATATAACCATGAATGAAAACAAGGGGATAGGTGGATAAAAAGAGAGAAGAAAGATGATTGGATGATAATTTAATTTGAAGACACCATCTATCGGATATATAATTTCTATACATGGTGTTTATATGACATGGTAAATATGAAAACTACTTGATAATTTCTGGGTTGGGAATGACCTGACGATCAATTTGAGAAGAACTCAAAAATCTTAGGAGATGATCAAAATGCGATGGAGGGAGTGTCATTTCTAATTTCCCCTCCATGATAGTATCATGATTAAAACCAGATTGTAATTATGAGATTTTATCCGGTTTTTCAGGTTAATTTTTATGTTAAAAAACTGATTTTTTTGGTAGGGTGGTGTTTTTAAGGTGATTTTTATGTGGAAAACTATTGGTCGGGAAGAAGGACTCACTTTTTAAGATAATAGAGATAATTGACGAGAATTAATTTGCTCCTTTTGTAAGCTCACTTGTTATTCCACATGCAAACATTAAGAGAGGGTACCAGCAAAATTTTCATTGTTGCAAGTATATATATAGGAGAATATTACAGTAGTAGTGTCATGAATATAAATCAGAAAATTAAGATACACATGGGACATGGTTAGCTGAGATAGAGTATTACACATCAAGTACTCACTAGCTACTCAGTACGTACTAGAAGCAAGCATTAGATGCATCACAATACCATATGATTCTCATGAATTAGTGCGCATCAAATCAATGCGTGAGACCACGCTATATCAATGTGTACGACTCTTACATTTAAGACTTGCTATTATTTTTTGCGATTTTCCATTTAATACTTCCTCATCTCTAGCTACAGCATCATATCCTTGTAGAAAATTAACTGTGAATAATACCGATGAGTACATTTCACTCGAAGAAAGTATCATAGCACTCGTCCGTGAATTGCATAAATTATATTACTCGCAATAACCAAGCTATGAAGTACGTACTATATATACCACTGGTAAGTTAAACTCTGCAACTAGTATTAATTAATTATAACAAATCGATATATACCAAGGATATAGTATAACATTTACTAGTACGACTGATATATAAGGTTTTTGTAATTAAATAAGATGTACATTTCTATTGTTTGCCAACCTCCATTTCATGACCGGCTCATCTCACAATGGATCCAGTCATGCATCCACCATGGATTAGTATAGACTACTATAGAAACTTACAAATTAAGATGATCAGTTCCAAACCCTAACAACAAATTAAAACTCAGAAAGAAGAGAGAATATAATTAACTAGATTACTAGGCTAGATCAACACCAGCTTTGTGCTTTTGATGATCTAAAATCACCAAGGATTTGCAGCAGTGATTGATTGGCTTTGTTCTTCAAGGCTAGTCACATTTATTGTCATCTTTTTTTGTCCCCTTCTTTTTTTTTTTTTTTTGGTTTCACTTGCACTAAAAGAACTCACTCGGGTCCCCCAATGGCACCACCACGTCCATGAGCCCCACCTCGCCGTGGCCCATGCCGTCGTCGAGCAGCCAGCTCTCCAGCATCGAGAACGCCGGCGGCGGCGCGGTCACCGCGCCGGCGGTCTCGTCCTTCGTCTTGCTGGTGACCGTCGAGCCGTCGGTCGTCGGCGCCGTGCCGCCGCTGTGGCTGGCCTCCCCGGACAGCACCGACGCCGACGACCTGGACCCGGAGGGCGTCGTCGTCTTGCCCCCGCCGCCGCCGCCGCGGGGACGCATCCAGCCCTCCAGGAGCCGCGCGATGTTGTCAGCGCTGGACGCGTACGTCGCCTGCGACGACGGCGCCGCCGCCGCCGCCGACTCCAGCGGCTTGGCCGGCGGCGAGGGGTCCAGCGAGAGCGCGTCGCGGAGTGCCTGGCGCGCGGTGTGGATGTCTGTCTGGAGGCGCCGCTCCCACTGCCCCTTTGGCGCAGCCGCCCTGCTCTTCACCTCGCCGGCGCCGGCGCCCTCACCGCCGTCGCCGCCGCCGCCGCCGGCGCTCATCTTCTTGAGCTTCTTCTTGAGGTGCGTGTTCCAGTAGTTCTTGATGTCGTTGTCCGTCCTCTCCGGCAAGTAGGACGCGATCGCCGCCCACCTAACCAAAATCAAGAACCGCCAAAACGCAAGCGCAGAGACTTAATTAGGGCTCGAAAAATATATCCATCCATCAATCGATCAGTCAATCAACCTCACCAAGAATTTCATCTTCTGATTCATGAAACATAAAATTAACCAAGAAAACCAAAAAATACCTGTTGCCGAGGAGGGCCTGGAGGTGGACGATGAGCTTCTCCTCCTGGTCGGTGAAGTTTCCCCGCTTGATCCCCGGCCGGAGGTAGTTCGTCCACCGGAGCCGGCAGCTCTTGCTGCACCGCATCAGCCCTGCAACCATCCATCGCCGGCCGGTCAGAACACCGCCACCGCCACCGCCGGCGACAAAAATCAAAGGGGAACGGTGACTCACCGGTGTTGGTAGGCACGGCGCGCCAGTTCCCGGGGCCGTGCTCCTGTATGTAGGCGACGAGCATGAGGTCCTCCTCCGGCGTCCACGGCCCCTTCTTCACCTCCGTCTTCACGCAGCACGGCGGCCTCCCCATCTATCCCCCTCCCCTCACCACCGCCTCTCCGACTCCGACGACGACGAACAAGAAGCAGCAGCAGCAGCTATTCCACTCCACTCCACTTCACTTCACACTCCACCACCTCCTCCTACAGGTGAGAAAGCAAGGGAAGAGGGGGGAAGGAGAAGGTAGGGAAGCGAGCGAGACAGGAGTCCAACGGAGACGGCAATGGGGGGTCGACGGTGAGTCTCCGGCGGAATATATAGGCGGCCCCGCGGCGTCGCACAGCTGGGTTTGACCTACTAGCCGCCAAGGCGAGTGAGGTGGACGACCCAACAACCTGCGCTGCTCGATCGAGGAGTCCACATACACGGCCACGGCCACGGCGACTCTACTGACCTGTGACGTGGCAGTGGAGTTAGTAGTAGTAGTAGCTTTTGTTTATTTTTCTAGGGACAAAAAAATAAGAGAGAGGAGTGTGACCGTGTGAGCTCACTGGGTCATTAACGAAGGAGTAACTGAAGTGAGGTTGACTCGGCCTGATGGGCTTTATGGGCCGTCCTGTGTGAGCCCAGAAGGGTGGAATGGTTCTGGTTTGGGAGTTATGCTCTTTATCGTGATTTTTTTTCTATATTTACTTTAGTGAATTTTGAAATATTTGAAATGAGGTTTTTATTCGAGCCACTGAGCTACTACCTTCACCGAAAAATAACTTCATTTATAACATATATCCTTTATCCCAGAAAATATTTTTTATTTTCATCTTATGAGAGTAAGGTCAATAAGATAGTCAACTACTAGCTACAAAAATTGATACATTATCTCTAGTCGATTTAATATGCCACTCGTACAGTAATTATATGTAGATATATGCTATAATATTAATATCTCACCCATCCCTTTCTCTCACAAAGTATGTTAAATTTGTGCCATGGTTGTCTACTATAAATTTATAGTCCTCTTCTCTTCACTCTTATATTCTCTTCCATCTCAACATAATGGGATATGATAACTGCTTACATCATCTTATTTTATTTTATCGGCTCTTACTTACCCTCGATCTGCACATAAATTTCACTTCTCCAATACTTTTTACCTATCAATCCACCAATATTACTTGCTTATTAATGAGATGCAATCTGATTTGTTTCATATACCTTGTTTTGAACTGAATACCAAATATAAAGTTGTTTTAGATAAATCCTCTTACTACAAAGTTATAAAGCTTAACATACAAAGATGTTACATCATCATTCACTAACAACCACTAATTCCTAAAGCTTAACATGTAAAGATACCACATCATTATCTACTAATAATTATTACATTTAAACATCATACAAACATGCAAATATTATCTATAGTTTTATAATTATTAAATTTTAGAGATTTAAAATGCAAGCATGTTAAATCATCCCATATAATTCACATAATATTTTAATATATCTCTCCATTATTTTTCTATAATATCCGTTCACCCTCACTTAATTGGTTATTGTTATTTCTCTTCTCTCTCATTAAGTCATATCGCATCAATTGTTTTTACCACTTAGATGATTAATCTATAGTTCAAATTATCTCTCTTCTTTTTTCTCTAATTAAACCATATCATCTCAATTTTTTTAGCCAAGAGATGTATGGTCTATATTATCTTCCTTCTTTTGTTCTCTTGTAAAGCCACATCATCTTACTTTTACATTTAAATCATTATTATATATACTATTTAAATTTAAATCACATCAATTTATATAAACTTATATTTATGCAAGCTTATGTTGTTTAAGTCATCTTACATACTGTTTTTACTTACTGTTATCGTAGTAAACTTTCGTAGCAACACGTGGGGTTTCACCTAGCGTAGTATATATGAATATGGCCGGAACCATCTAACCACCACGACCAAAACTTCAGTTTGATCTAAAACTAAAATCATGGACATTTGTTTTTTTAATTTTATTTAAAGGAAAGTTTCACAGTAAAAAATGGGGAAAACAGCGGTGTTATACAGTGAAGTCGTGGGTGTATGACCGAGGATACAAATATCATACACGTGAGTCTACTTTCAATAGGAATTTAATGAAACCGAGGATTTACCACTAGTATATTTAGTATGTGTTGAGGTTACACTCGTGGATACGTGTGTGATACGCACACGTGCGTGATGCCACGCATGAAACAAAGAAGAAGAAGACGACGACGACTGACAGCTTTCGTCATGGATGACTCGCCGCTGTTGATTGCTCTCGTCATCGTCGTCGGCTTACAGGAGGAGCGGCGCAGGAGGCGGCCGGCCGGAAAAGCAAATTCGGCGGCTGCAGCGCGTAATGGCTGCGGTTATATTGCCGGTTGTTTTGCCCTTTTCTGACGAGACGTTCTCGGTCGATTGTTTTTCCCGAGCCCGTTGAAAAAAAAGAACGAAATCGCAGCATGTGCAGTGCATCTGAGTGTGAATGTGTGGTCAGTGATATGTAGTATTGTATATACACGTGACAGCTCTTCATATGCGCGTCGCGCGCGTGCCACGGTCGCGGACGAGATGGGCGCCACACAATTTAGCCTCACAATTCATACCATATAAATATCTATATCTATTCCAATATTACTTACTAACTTCTAAAACGCAACACATAAGTGCACTACATCATCACACAATAATAATTATTATCTAGACTATTTTAAATCACATGCAAGTGCACAAGTGTACCACATCATCACCCACTAGTAATTATTATCTAGAATATTTTAAATATCATGCAAACATAACATATCATTTACAATTATGTTCTATTAGAACTCAATGTACAAACTGTTTACACCCAAATTTAGCACCTATGGATGAAATAGGGAAAACTTACCAAAGTTTGAAAAGCGCCGGATTTCTTTCACGGGGCCGGTCAGACTGCAGGTATATGGCCGGTCTGATCGTAGGTATGTGGCCGGTCAGACCGGCAGACTCCGAGTCTGAAGCGAATTTCGTCGGGTCTCGAGTTTCCTTACTCGGGAAGGTATGTTTTGGGTTTCTATTGGTTTCTACCCCGAGTTAAACGTGAAGGATGACCTGTAGGAGGTAATACCAACATCTTTATAAGGGCAAAGACCGGTTTGATTGAAGCTCCCCAATCTCAATTTACACAATCGAATCGTTCTTTTACTATAGTTTTCAGTCATGTCTTCTACTTTACCTTAGTTTCGTTGCACTGTAAACCGTTCGCCATCACTGCGAGAGTGCAATTATCCCTTTGTAGTTTGTCCCGAAAACCTTCCATTTGTCCACGAGACCGGTAGTTATCCTCATATTGATCTAAATCGGTCTAGAGGCCGATTTTAATCTCTAAATCGGCTCCGCTAACCGGTTTAGCCTTTTTTACAAAACCCATCTTGATTTGGCCCTTTGGCTAGATCAGGATGATTGACGACTTCATATCACCGCAAGGCGTTTAGATGTTCCGATCGTGATTATTTTCTTAAAAAAAAGGTTACCAATACGATTTTTAGCGATTTCGCTGAGGAACGATCTATTCGGTCCTCTTAAGTTCGCCTTTCGTTTCGTCGAGTCAAGAGTTTCGGCCAAACTGCCGAGATCAATCTACACAAATCCATCGCTACTACTACGAAGTTTTCATCGGATCAATCTATTCAGCGGCAGTACTGTTCGGTCATCATGTGAATTAATCCGACCGTACAAAACAAATTGGTCCGAGGCGGTTTGGATCTGCAACATGGTTCGGTTTACATTACCAAATCAATTTCCAATTACCGAATCACTTTATCAAAGCTTGCATTACTACTGTGTGATGAAGCAGCAAACAACAAATACATACTTCCTCATCCTGTTGTGCACGGCACCATAGGAGAGATTAGCAAAAATAATTAAGAACATTTGCTGCACACAGGAGATCGGCCGACCAAGGCTACTGATCTCTTGATTTTCGGAAAATTTGCTAAGTACACACGTCAAATATACCAAGATTTCAACTATGAAATTAATCAACGAATTTCTTCATCAACCATGACGAGCGAGGTTGTGATTGACAACAAGTTCACCAAGGAGGACTTGACCGATGAGGAACCATAACAAGGAATATTTTGCAAGCTTCATCAGGACCAACAAAGGCATCGTCAAAAGAGATGTCCCTCTATCTCAAGTCGAGATTTCACATAAGATAACCTCCAATCCGCCCGATCCATCTCTTGCTGTTCAAAAAACTATTGACCGTTGTGTGGATGCGTCTGTTTGCGCTTTCACCGATAAAAATCATAATACGATAGAAGATGCTATTAATACTAGTCTTGATAGGTTCATCAAGAAAATTGGCTCCATAATAGCCAGTTATCAACAATCTAATGCTACTTCTAGTTTTGTTTCTATACAACATGCTTATAATGCTATGGATGGATCAACGGGTATTTACACAGCCGATTACAGGGGAATCGACTGTACACAGAACTTAGCCAACGGTCAGACCGCTCTCTTTGCCGGTCAGATCGTGCCCACTATGGCCGATCAGACCACGCCCTATGGTAGTCAGACCGTGCCCACCATGGCTGGTCAGACCGCGTCCTATCTCGGTCAAATCGTGCCTCCTGTGGTCGGTCTGACCGTATCACTGATCACCGGTCAGACCGAGCATTGGGCCGATCAGACCGGGTACCTGACCAGTCAGACCGGGCTGCCTGTAGCCGATCAGACAGACGCCCTGGAACCTTTTCCAGATCTTTGTCCCACAACTAATGGCACTGATCTTAATTGTTATTACCTCATGTTAGTGCTGTTAGTCATGATATTCCACATAAACATGCTATTTGCACCGACAATCGTTACGAGATAGTCCAAAATCATCGAGTAGATGGATTGGCACGAGACGTGAATTATGGCCAGTAGGAGGTTTACTCTCAAAACCTTGTTGTGCTTACACACATTAGGCCATTAGAACAAGAATTTAATCAATTAAGGCCTGAAGTTACTGGTAATAGTTCAAGTTCTAGTTTAGATGATAATGCAATATCATGTATAGCCGAACCAAGCGATGGTTCGGATTGTGTTACCAGCTCAGATAGTAGTACAACTGAAAATATAACCGAACTAAATGATGGTTCGGATTGTATCTCAAGCGGAAGTGAAATAGTGTTGTCACCTAAGACCGAACCACAGATCGGTCATGTGAGTGCTAAAAAAGAAATTGATGATGTGTTGTGGGATAGTGGTGAGATAGAATCTGAAGCAACATCGCATATATACGAAAGGTCGTATCCTAAAAATATAGATTTGGTCCTGTACCCGCAAGGATTTGAGGTGCCCAACTTCACAAAATTCATAGATGAGGATGTTAGAACAACAAAGGAGCGTATTGACCAATTTATTAATCAATGTGGAGAGGCCGGTAGCAATGATTTACTTAACTTAAAGTTATTTCCTCTTTCTTTATCGAACTTTGCATCTTTATGGTTTGATTTACTTGCTCCTAATTCAATTTCTACTTGGTCACAAATGGAGCGTGAGTTTCATGAATATTTTGGAGATGTAAGCTCAATAGAGCAAAGACCGATTGATGAGTCATCGGTCGCTTGTGAAACTATTTCGGTTACACCTACGGCTAAGACCGGAATTGTTCGTGATCCTCTCCCTATTGCTCTTATAGACTTTGATAACAAGAGAGTGTTGGTTCGACCAAGTCAAGCCGAGTCCACAAGAGGGAAGAGTGTTATTATTGGGGATCCTCGGCCCGAAGTGATTAGGTTCACTGGTGACAAGGCCGAAGATCGTAAGGTTACAAAAGATGAGTCATCTAGTTCCAACAAGACTGAAAAGCCGAAGCTTACTTTCAAAATGCTTATGGCTAAGTACAAGAAGGGATTGGCCGGTCAACAATTTGACAATCGGCCTAGTAATTCAAAAAGACCAAGATCGTCTCCTAGGAAGAAATTTGGTCAAATGCCAGAACAATCAGAGCCACCTAAAATACCAACTCCATACAAACCTCCGGTTGTGATGCCATGGTGTTCGTATCCAATGTCACCGTTCAGTTATCCTTTTATATATTACATGTCGTGGATGCCTCAACCCCCTATGTCGTTTCATCAAGGATAGAAGGAATCACCTAGGTCAGTATCAAGTCATTCATCTAACTTTAGTCAAGATCGTTTCCCACAAAAGAGTCAGTCCGGTGAATCAAAGGTGACAAAGGTGAAGAAGGTATGGGTAAGGAAAGAAACTAAAGCTCCGAAGGTCGTTTCTATCAAGGAGGAGTCCCAATGTGTTCAAATATCTACTAGAGATCATCGGAGGGACTACAAGCAAAGAAGACCGAAGCCGACATTGTAACTATTGACAACAGAGGTCTGACTGGGGCATCTGGCCAGTCTAACCGCCATCTTACGACCGATCTGACCGAGCCATCAGGCCGGTCTGACCGACGGCTTACAACCGATCCAACCGGGCCCCAAAGCCGGTCAGATCGGCTACATCCAAAACAACCCAAGCCAATACAACATGGTGCCGGGCTGACCGGTCTGACAAGGGGGCACTAGAGACAATTGAGAAGTCCGGAAAATTTGAGAGTAGTATGAGAGCTTCTACTTCAACGAAAAATATCAAGAATCATCATTTAGCTCTTGGAGCACAACCAAAGCCGAAGTGGTTACCTTTCGGCTTATCCCACTTTCAAAAGAGGAGGTTACAACGTCTTCG
The DNA here is from genome assembly GCA_000573905.2 of Oryza punctata. Lineage (NCBI taxonomy): Eukaryota > Viridiplantae > Streptophyta > Magnoliopsida > Poales > Poaceae > Oryza > Oryza punctata. Next base: position 22,551,844 of record CM002495.2, on the reverse strand, counting down.
AGTCATAAGTCAAAAGGAAAAGGAGGCCGAAAATGTGGAGAACAAAACATGTAACAATTTAGAGCCTCGAATAACACCTAAGCAAGTTTGGAGACCCAAGGTAATAGAAGTTGAGAGACCGATGATTTCCCAAAGTCGTGACAAATCCAATTTGATGAGAGATGAATCATCGGTCATTAGAGATAAGTCTCCCTTCGAAATCGTGCAGTCAAGAAAACTGATTTTTCTTGGGGGTCAAGACATTACTTTGTTAGCGAGGAATCAAGAGAGGTGAACGGCGATGGGTGCAACATTATATCTTTGAGCCGTTGTTTTTCCGATGTTATGACGAGGTATGTGTTTATTATGTTCGTTGTTGTATTATGCCTATGCCATGTTAGAACATTGCTGGCTATTTGGCACATGTATTTTTGCTAGTTAAATCAATATTATGCATACATGTTGCAAATGCCAAGTTTTGAGTAGTAGAATTGGCAAGTTGGCATATAATTTATTTGAAGTACGATTGGCCCATGGGTCTTTGATATTTGTTAAAAGCCAAATCATGTATGTTTTTATGGATCACCATATAAGATATCGATTTCATAATCATTGCACCATGAAAGTTCTATTTCTTAGTAATTCAGCTTATATCAATGGCTAATGTGATGATTTGTTCTAATATCACCTAGAGTTGTTATCTTTTACAACATTGGCCTTATTATGATGTTTTGCATACATGCTCGAGCCGTTTACTTACATTTGTAGTTTATTGGAATTCATGCGTGTGAGACATATGACTTTGGTGATTCATTATTGATCATACATCAAGTGGCTAAGTATTTTGATGCTTTGAAGATTGTTGTTTCAATAGCCACTTGAATTAATATTTATCTAGACATATTAGTTGGATATTACAATTTTTCATACATCTAGAAGGAAGGGGTTTTTGTCCAATGATTTGGTACACCAAGCATCTGGCTATAAAGATAGAAGAGGCAAATTTTATATACTAAAAGCTGATGCTTGATTAGAGAGTGTGCAAGGTAATTCTAGATCAGGCCGGTTTAACCAAGACACATGGCCGGTCCGACCGATGCATTAATGCCGGTTTGACCGATGCCTTGCTATCGTTCTGACCGAAGTTTTCATGCCGGTCTGATCCGGGATTGCAGCCCACAGTACGTAGCTGGGGGGCATGAGCTTAAATTTGATTATATAGCCAAATTGATTATGTGAAATTCAACTGACGTGTTATGACTTCAAGATTACCAATTGGAGGGTTTCACTAGTTGAGCATTTCAAAGATTTGAGCAAGATGGTTGATCGGAGGAGGTCTATTGGAGAGTTCGGTGGTAAGCATTTAAGTGCACTTTGTTTAAATGAAGAGTTATGTTGCCGAACCATGGAGTTAGTAGTTTCAATATACAAGTTTAGATATCGATCATTCGGAAATTACTATAGATAAAGTTGTTATAAAGCATGGTGGAGTTTATTAATCGGTTTAGGGGATAAATTATTTAGCTGGTTGATTCTCCTAGTTTGGATAAGGTGATTTATCGGTTAATGGTTATGAGACATTAACAGTGATAGAATGGCCGATAAAAGTTTGAAGGCTTTGGAAGAGACTAAAAAGATGAAAAGAAGGTGATAGCCAAAGTTTATAATTGGAGTGAAATCGTTTCAAGACTAGGGATTTGACCTCAAAAGACGATTTTACCGTTAGTCTAAGTGTGAAGTACTCGGTGGGTATTCATCTAGTTGAGAATGTCTATACCGAGTTGTGTGAATCGTTCTTAGAAGATTGTACATTTGATAGGACGAAATAAAGAGAACGGTTTACTAGGTACTTGGAATCTTGTATGGCTGGTAATTATATTATTGCCCTAAGTCCCCGTGTTCTATGCTTTTAGGTTTACAAGTTCACCAAAAAGGCAGGGAGCATGTGTTTACACCCAAATTTAGCACTTATGGACGAAATAGGGAAAAATTACTAAAGTTTGGAAAGCGTCAGGTTTCCTTCACGGGGGCCGGTCAGACCACAGGCATATGGCCGATCTGACCAGCTAGTTGGGCCGGTTTGACTGTAGGTACGTGGCCGGTCAGACCGGCAGACTCCGAGTCTGAAGCGAATTTCGTCAGGTCTCGAGTTTCCTTACTCGGGAAGGTATGTTTTGGGTTTACATTGGTTTCTACCCCGAGTTGGACATGAAGGAGGACCTGTAGGAGGCAAGATCAACCCCTTTATAAGGACCAAGGCCGATTCGATTGAAGCCCTCAATCTCAATTTACACAATCGAATCGTTCTTTTACCTTTACTTTTTAGCCGTGTCTTCTACTTTACCTTAGTTTCGTCCATCTTTGTCGGTTTGCGCCGTAAACCATTTGCCATCGCTGCGAGAGTACGATTATCCCTTTGTAGTTTGTCCCGAAAACCTTCCATTTGTTCACGAGATGAGTAGTTATCCTCATATTGATCTAAATCGGCCTAGAGACCAATTTTAATCTCTAAATCAGCTCCGCTAGCCAGTTTAGTCTTTTTTACAATACCCATCTTGATTTGGCCCTTTGGCTAGATCAGGGTGGTTGGCGACTCCATATCACCGCAAGGCGTTTAGGTGTCCCGATCGTGATTGTCTTCTTGCCAAAAAAGTTGGTAACAATGTTAAATCATTATCTCCACAATATTTTTACATTATTTAAACATATACATATATCATTTCTATAATGTATAATGTATATCATGCATCATCTACATATCTCGCAACAAAGCGTGGAGTATAACCTAGTTACTTTAAAAAACAAGAGCATCTTTCTTCTTCCCACTAACAAAGTTCCCCCACAAAAAAAAAACTTTCTTAAAAAACCACTCCAGTCAACCGATGTTTTCCCATAAAAGATGATTTGAAAAACCGCATATGAAAAAAAAACTAAACCCATAGTTCCAATCTTGTTGCAACACGTAGTATACACTAAGAAATTACCATCAAACATTATTCTTGAAGGTTAATTACCGTGTTGTTTGAAATGTACTTTTACAACAAAATATTTTTTTTGGCAAAATTTACTACAGGGGATTCAAAATTTGTGTAATTTGCTAGTAGACATCGTAAAAACATATCACTGCTGAAAGACACTCTAAAGAATTGGTAATTTACTGGATGACACTTTCAGATCAATCATAGAGAGAAGTTCTTCAAAAAGATGAGAATGACCCTAGGGTCAAAAGCCTTTTGAGCTGAAAATGAGATATGTTGTATGCTAGTGATGTAGTTGGGGTGATGATAAATTTAGAGTTGCATAATTTCTTTTTTTTTACTCTAACATCCTAATTGAAGCATGTGGCCGTAGTGGCATTCTCATCTTTGAGTTTATCTCTCCAATTGAGTTAAAAATATTTTCTAGCACATTACCAGTTTTTGAAATGTCTTTTGGTCGTGACATATTTTTTTCCCGATTTCTATCAGTAAATTATACAAATTTTGGTTGTCCTGCAACAAATTTGTCTAATTTTTTCCTTGAGAAATTGTGTTTTTAAGAAGCGTGAAGCAAATAACCAATGGCAAAGATGGTATAGAGAAATAAAAATAACTGGGCCTATATATAACGATTTGCTATCAAACATTCGATAGAAATTTTAAGGAAAACTCTATCAAATTTTAGGTCATTGGGTAAGCTTTAAGATGGAACAAAAATCAAACCACATGGCTGGGGTGGGGATCCAACCAAAAACCTACAAGCAGCCTCCCATATGTGATTCAGACTAAGCACTATTGCGACTTACATAGTTAATTAGCACTTACACCCTATTTCACATTGTAATTACACCTTGGTTACATTTATAAACTGTACTTCCATCTAACAGATTTTTAGGGATTTTCTGTCGAATTATAGATATGCGCAATCCCTATATACGATGCTTCGTACGGATTACAGGTCTTGCAGTGAGAAGGTAGGTATTACTCCTGTTGCTGCATATTAATTTATTGCTTGGCACTATGGCAGAGTACTTGTCATGGGACAGAGGCCATCATCGGACGAACAGTTTTTTTCCGGTACTATCGTCATCTTGGGTGAGCCTGCATTGCCATGCATGGACCGGCGAGGAATAATGGCCGGCCGTGCAGCAGGGACCATGTATGAGGCAAAACACTTGACGCGACGCCGAAACAGCGACCTCCCCGGCGTGGTTGATCGGGCAACATGCCGGCAATTGGGATCGAGCTTCTCCGACAGTGTCGTTGAGACCATCATCAGCAAAATGTCAAATATATATAGCTTTTGATCCTAATTATTTTTCTTAGTTTACTTTTAGAAAAGTTAGCTTCAGTGAATTTTCACTAGTTAGAATCCCTTCTCCATCCTTTTCACTCTCCATTAGTGAAGGAGCACACCGACTCCCAATACGCACGCGCTGGTGAGGGCGGGAGAGGGAGCGGGTAGAGGAGTCTGAAAATTCCTATTCTTTTTATTCATAGTCTGGGTAGATTCATCTTTTATAATTGCGAGTCAATTTTTAGATATTTCTTGGAGAGAGATGGATCTATTCAAAATCTGATTAGGAATTTCCAAAAACAGAATTTTGGGTTTGGATTTGGGCATATGTTGGTGATGCTCTGAGATAGATTTTCGGTTGAGAGTCTCTTGAACACGTTGGAATAATATGTGCGCTAAAAATCTATACAAAGACCATGTCATAAGAGACATACATGTGAACCTTAATACGACCATGCTAGTTCCACAAGAGTGAGATCACTCTTAACAGGGGCAATGCAAATGCTCTCCTAACTATTAAGCTATATGCATGGGAGAAAAATCAGATGGACACACTCGTCCTTGCTCTCGTCCCTGTAATTACCGAGGTGTCGTGCGACTTCATCTAGCTACCGAGCCGCCATGCGAGAGTAAGGTTTTTTAATACACGTAAGGTTTTTTTTCTGAAAACACTACGTGTATAACTGCTCGTTGTTCGCCATCACGGTGTGTCTTCCTCCTCACTCTGTTGCGAGCGACGTGTTCCCTCGTTTGGCCGCGACGCGTAGTCGTCAAGGACATGTACTACGAGTTGTGCCTACTACTAGAAATAATCCTGATTGATCTGTTCATATGTAGTTTTGTCATATATAACCACCGGTACACATCGATCATGATTGATATGTAGTTTTGTCATATATATATATATGTCCAGACATCATATACCCATATGAGATGATAAAACATATTTTTCTGTTGGTTTTGTGTTCAAAGGTTTGCTCCCCAGTCTTGTAGTGACGCCGTGTATTGATTCTGTTAGTTTACATAGTAAATGTCATAAATTACATCCATATGTGCGGCAGCTATGTCTTATTTTCACGAAAATCGGTTTGTTTCCTTTAGAAATAGGAGACTTTTTTTTCATTTTAAAACAAGGATTAAGAGACAAACAAGGCTTTGAATGTGCTCTGAACTACACATGCAGACATGTGGAGTAGGTAGAGACCAAAAGTGGGAGTGTGGTGTGCCAATGGCCGATCAAGCATGCATGCATGTTAATTTCTAGGATTAATCGTGATTCTAGATGCATTGGATCGGAGTTTCTCTATATATGGCCCTTCATTTTCATTGATGGGTGGATCAAAAGGCTCACTCCAAGCTAGTTGGTATCGACCTAAATTCCACATATACGTCCATGCATGCCGACACACTCTTTGCGATTATTCATGTTCATGTCATATCCTTAATAACTTTGTCAAATTTCACAAATACTTTTCGTGAGTCCCTTTCCCTCTATTTAGGATGTGGGAACTACCATGCATTAGGCCCTAATCGAAATTAAAATATGATTACAATGTTTCTAATATGCTTAGATGTATATGTTTACATATACTCAGTAGTCTGTAGTTAAGCACTCTTTTTCATTGATGTGTTAATCTTTTTCTTGATTGTAGTTATCATAGTTAGCACAACTCCTTGTGTAGTCTGCACGCATAAGATAAATTGTGGCTATTGCATTGTATGGTACCCTTCAAGAGAGTAGAAAGAGCATCACCAGCCTTCCCCCAACAACACAGCCCTAATAAGGTGTTCAAGCAAGTCTAACAGTATAGTTAGCTGCTAACTCTACTTTTATACATGTCGCATATAGATAGCTCCAAAGGTAACTCCTGCAATAGATAGTTCTAATCTATTGACCTACCAAGTATATCTAAAAATATTTTAGGGTGAATTGCATTTTGATCACCCTTTATTATCAAAGTTTCAATCTAAACAACCTATAATCTATCATTTTCGTACTGGTCAATTTTCCCTCTATATCACTTTGGACCAGCCATCTCTCTTATCCATCCACGTCCAATTCATCCTATATCAAAATTATGGTCCACATAGAGTTTTAGGAGTTCATCGGTGTGTAGGAAATTGGTATAACCGAGGTCGTTGATGCCCTTGAAAAGAGAGTCCGGTGGTTAAAAGTGCAACAAGATAAAATTACCTAGTCCAAAGTAAAAACATTGGTTAAATAATGGTTCAAAACAAAACTTTGTACTCCATCCATACCAAAGTAATTTGAACTAGAGGAGTGCACTTATTTCGGGATAGAATTAGTAATAAAAAGTTACCCAAACTACCATTTACTCAATGTTTTATTATGTAGTGGGTCCTACCCTCCTCTCTTCCTCCTCTTTTTTTCTCCTTTCCCCTACACTGGTTTATATGGTTTCACGAATCACAAGAATGGGGCCACCATGTGTGAAAGAGTGTACGACAACTAGCATTTATTCAGTCACTGGCATCCATTCTCTGTCTTATCCTCCCTCTTCTAACTCACCAAATAATCTAACATGGTGATTATGTATAGTCGATTGAATTCTTTATTGCATATGCTCGTACTGGGAAGCAGAACCATTTTTAGCATTACTAATTAGGGAGGTACTTTAGTAGATCCCTGCCCCCACTAATTCGTTCCCTCCTATTTCTCTTCACTTGTGCATTAGAGACGATGGATGAATTTTGTTGAATACCTTGCGAGGTGGAGTAGCTCAGGGAGGTGCACCTCCAATAGTAGGCTGGCTATCGTGGGGTGGAGCACCTCCCAGAGGGACGGGCCACCTCACCTCACAAACGGGCGGCACTCTGGGACATCGAGGAAGGTCGGAGATAGGAACGCTATAGGATGGATGGTGGGAGGTTGAGCTATGGGTTGCGAGAGGGTTACAACTGGTGTGGGATGGGATTGAGGTCGGGAATGAGGCAGAACACCTCGGGGATGATCGATAAAAGGTGGAGCTGTTCCCCTTTATTTTGAAGGAGTGGGCTGGTTTTCTAGTTGCTAAAAAATATTGGGATTGGGGAGCCACTGGAAGACTACTAGAGCACCCAAAATATTATATAATAATATTCATTGGATCAAATACATAGTCCATTTATTATTTCAAATATGTATAGAAAGCATTTCGCCCAACAGGATATGTATATAAGTCGCAATTGACATCCAAAGAAGAGTGATGACCGAGTAACACCAACATCAGCGGTGATGCATGCAAGAAGTACATGTCTCTCTTTCTCTTCCCTTGCCTGTATTTTTGTTTGGACCAGAAAGGATCGATCAAAGGTAAGTGTTCCGGTGAGAGGATTTTGGTAAATAGTATATGCGCGCGCGGATGCTATCTAGTATCTAAACAAAATAGATCAAAAGGTAGAGAGTGAGAGTGCATGTCATGTTCATACGATGGGACCGATGTTTATTGTTAACTAGATTAAAATACTAGGATCCGTTTGAAAAGGTATATATACATATATTAGATAGGAAGATATTATGTAGATTTGGCAATGTTTGGGGTGTAGAATTTTTTTAAGCAAATTTCACAAAAATAAATCTACATATTTTCTTCATAACACATTACAGACACACACGTCCATATAAACACGCACACACACTTTATTCCTATGAGTATATCCAAAAAATATGCAGTCGTTTCTTAAAATTAACGAAATCACACCACAGTCGTTTCGTGTCGACCAGAAATCTACATATTTAAGGCACAACATTACAAAATTATATACCTAAGCAATAGTATTGTAAAACTTAATTTATAGGATATATAGATACATAGTATTATTGTCACCATGAAACTTTTTTAAATATACAGTTTTATGATAAATTTGACACTAATATGTAAGTATTGGGATACTATGTAGACGTTGGATTGAATTATGTTATCAAAAAGAATTATTGGGCTTTTGAGATAAGGTGTCTTAATTTTTTTAAAATTATTTTGTAGGTTCAAATGAAACTTTAGTTTTTTCCCTTGACTATTCTATATTACATTCATTCATACATACATACATACATACATACATACATACATACATATATATATATATATATATATATATATATATATATATAAAATATCCATGCTTACCAATATCCTCTTTGTTATTATTCACATTCATACATGGCATACCCTTAAATTTGTTGAATTTCAGAAATATGCCTTTCATGAGTCCCTCTCCTCTCTTTAGGATGTGGGAACTACCACTAGACTAATCGAATTTAAAATGAGATTGCAATGTTCCTAAATGTGCTGATATATATGTAGGTAGCCTAGTAGATAGTGCAGTAGTTAAGCACTCATTTTCTTTGCTGCGTCAATCTTCACTCTGATCATAGTTAGTACAGCTTTCTAGCTACATGGTGCATTAGATATAAGCTGCGGCTAAATATTGTACGAGCGTCCATGAGCGTAGGAATTTAAGTAATTGTCCAATGCGATCCTACAACAATCCATCTACATTCAAAAGAAAAACTTCTTAAAATACAACCCCTATACCTTCAACTGAAACTACTAATAGTATGTACGTGTTAATGCTACGGCGATATCTATCGGTAATTCATTGTCATACATTTTAAAGAAATCATTATTTGACAAAAGAAAATTGTTATATATAAGCAAACTTCTAAAACATAATAAACATGCCCCTTTTATTGCATCTATACTTCATGTTGATCTTTTTTTAACAAATACTTTATGTTGATCTGCATATATTGATTTGCTTAGCTGGGCACAAGCGCACGTTTTTCTAGTAATATATCTTTTCTCAAAACAATATCACGTATAGTAGTCTATCCTTGAGCAAGACATGCCTAATGTTAAGTCAGCTTCATGTCCATTTAAAATGAGAGCAAATATCTGCATGCTTAATCTCCATTGGGTTTATTATTCTCTTAAATGGCTAATAAAATATACATCAAACCAAACTTTCTTGTCATGGGAATAATATTTACACCGATGAAAGCAGAGTTATTTGCGCGCATGTCTTCTTTGCGGCAATGGAGATCGTAACAGAACAATTACACCTTGCGCATGTCTCACCTGAGCTTTTAACTACAACCCTACTTTTCCAAACCTGTGATTTTGGTCTCATTTTTTAAACTAAAGCTTGTGTTCTCCCCTCTTCCGCTCTAAGAGGACGGTGTCAAATGTACATGTATGCTCTTAATTGCCTGTTTAATTTGCACCTATTTTCCTGAGGCCTTTGTGAATTTGCTCCTATTTTGACATTAAAATTATTTTCATACAAATGTTCACATATTCAGTAATAAAAGGGATAAGCACAAGATCGGTTTCACATATTTTAGTTTAAAAAGTTATGGCAAACATGAGTTTTCACACCGTTAAATCCTCTTAACCAAATGGGGACAAGCATAAGCTTCAGTTTAGAAAAATAAGAACAAAATCATAAAGTTAGAAAATTCAATGCTGAAATCATCTATAAAGTTGACAATATATATAGGTACGAACGCAATTACCCCTTTTAATAAATAGGAACCTACCCTCAAAAATGAAAAAGAGGAACCTATATAATTTCAAATTATTTAGGAGTAAATTTCAAAATAGAATCCTGACGTATAGGACTATTGTCAGGAAGTTCGACAATTTTGAAGGCCTACCAATTAACACCGTAACAGGTCTGCATCAGTTGTTGCTATTCTATATCAGAATGGAAACAACAAATGAACGGACAAACAGTAGTACGGGAATTACTTAGGTGTACAATTCCAAGTATCACTATCAGTAACATTTCTTTTGAAAAAAAGGAGTATCCCTATCAGTCACCAGTACGGCTTTAATTTTTATTAGCTGGATTATGACGTGTAAGTACTAGTTAATTAAGTGTGAACGCATGCGCTGCAATTTTGGATTTGCCCTAGTAGGTTGATATATGATATATGGACGATACTCCTGTAACGTAAAATCAGAGCGACATGGCCGGTGAGCTCCACTTATCAGGATCCATGTCCATCTAACTTTACATCAGATGAGCTCGGTCCATGATATATATACGATTATATGTATGCGTACGGTCTTGTATAATTACTTGACAAAATCTTCCAAACACATGAAATTTTAATTCGACAAAAAAATAGTGCAAATTACTCTATTAGCTAAGCGGGCGGAGAAGCTCCCAATAATCAAGGAAAAGGAAAAAAATAGAAAACGAGCCAATTTTACCATCCAAACTATTTTTGTTAGTCCACTTTATCACCCCTATACAATTTTTATCTTCACTATACTCCTAATAAACTATTTATACTAATTTCGTGCATGCCACATAAAATGTTATTAAAAAATTTGAAAAACAATTAACAAAATAGATCTATATTAGATATGTGTCACTCCACAAATAAAATATATAAGTTCAAATTCAATTTATATACCTCATCGTTTGGCTATATGCGGATAATACGCCAAATGGCGCATTAGCAAAATAATAATAATTTATAAATAAAATTTTTATATATGCATTCTTATCGATTTAAATGCCAAGGCTGAAAAAAAACTTCGATGAAAAAACTTCGAAATCAACTTCAAAATTGAGTTTGAAAATTCAAATTTTGGCAGCGGCGGATGCTGTATGGAGGAAACGATAAGGGCCATAATTAGAGTATACTATTTATAATTATATTTATTTATAATTATATTTGATATTTTTCTACTTATCTTTACCTACTTTACCCACCTAAAATACCTATTTCTGTCTCCCTCTATTTTTTTCTCTAAAAAAACGGATTCCCTCCTCACTTCCGGTCCCATCACTCCTCCCCCCAAAACCATCTCCCTCTCCCTCCCTCTTTTCTTCTTTATTTTTCTAGCGCCCCCTCCCCTCACAATCTCTCTATCCGTTGTTTTTCTTTTTTTCTTGATTTTTTCCTCCCTAACCTCTCTTTCCCTCCTGTTTTTTCTCTTTTCTTCTTCTCAAGGAAACCGGCCAACTAGAAAAGAAATTAAAACACAACATCATCGATTCCGAGTAAAATCCGTCGGCTCGAGACCGAGTAAAATCGCGTGACTGTTTGCACCGGCATGTTATAGCTCGTATGGTTTGTATGCCAAGGAGACGTGACACGCTATGATTCAGTTTGCATGACGAGTTGAGTTAGAAGCGTTCTCAAATTGTTTGCAATTCTCTGTTTGCATGGTGATTGGACTCACCGGAGCTGATTGAAACTATCACATGCAAATGCAAATGGTACTAATAAGAAGTTATGCCACTGACCCATTCTAAAAGGATGTGTGTGACTTTTCTTTTAAAAAATTAGCTTATGTTGAAGGTGAGAACAAAAATATTTTTTTAAAACAAGTTATCTAGCAGTTCTACGTGAAGAATATTTTCTATAAAAGAGTTTAGATCATATGAAAAAAAACTTGATCAATCTGTATGTGTATGTACACTAGTTTTCCGGTTGCAACACACGTCTTTTTTCTAGTATAAATAAACTTGCATATTTCTGAAACGATCTATGTTATGTTGATCTATGGTACTATCTTTTTCTAAAGAAAAATTACCACTATTTAAATGATTAGAAAAGTACTTTTCCAAATGAGACACGATAAAATCCTCTAACTCCTCATGCCATGGGAGTGGAGTGTAGCGACGCAAGCATGACACAAAACCACACGCAAGACGCAAACGCAAACGCAAGGTCTTCTTCTCTTCAACGTTGGTTCGGCGACGCCAATCCGGCCATTCAATTGGCAAAACCGAGCCTCATCAATGCCGATTTGAACCACTCTTAAACTAAAACCTTGATTAATCTTAGTTGCATACGCCCATTATATTCCCTCGGAACACACACAATGTACTTCCTCCTCCTCTGCTGGCTGCTGCTGCTGCAACAAACAAAAGCGGCGAGAAAAGAGAAGAGTTCAGGACTGGAGCACGCACACATCAATGCGGAATTAATTGCGGACAAATCGCAGCATATGCATTCAGATCGGCCGGCGATTCAATCAGTGAGCATGCATTTTACTATATATTTCGCTGGCAATGTTGATGAGATGAGGCGATCCTACCAAACCAAAAGGGAGTTTAGTTTCAGTCAGTTTGCAGCAGATTTGTTTCGCCGCCTTGAAGCGCCTGCACTGCCTCGCAGGCAGGCAGGGTCCCTTCTCCTTTCGACGCATCGCCCCGGTCAATTCCCCGGTTGATAGCAACACAGCGACCTAGAGGCTACAGCCAAGGCTGCTAGGATTCCGATCGAAATCACAGTATCGTCCTACCAAACCGAAATGATAATAATCCTATCATCTTAATTTTTCTGGTATCCCGATCAGATCACTAAGACCTTGATATTAATATTATATATGTAAATCCCGATCTTCGATACTACTAAGCAAGTATCCCCTCCATCTAAAAGCATATTTATTTTTCTAATTTTTTAAAATAAAATAGTCATATTGTAGTCTTCATGCATTAAAGACTTAAATAAAAAGATTATCTTTTCATTTTGTGCTAGATTAAATTGTTGATCAAAACTCGAGTAACCATCTTAATTAATTAATACTCGTTGGTTACATGTATAGTTTGTTGGTCTTTATTAATATGTGGGACGAGTTAATTTCTTATTAGTCCTGATGAAAAAATGTGCCTTAGACTTTTCGATGAAATGACTACTATAATTTATAATTAAGGTGGATTAAAATAATATGAATTAGTCTACTTAAATAAAAAGTCAATTAAACTTAAGAAAATCAATATTGTACTAGTAGACTTCAATTTTGCATGTAATGTACTCCTAAATCATATAATTTCTTGTAATTTATAAAATTTGATACTGTTTCTATGATACGATATTTGATATATACTCGTAGAAGAGAAGAAACGTATCCCGATCCTAACTAGCTTACTTGCAGATGGCTCAGTGTGACATGCATGTTGTATGAAACCGGAGGGTTTTTCAGGTTATCCATATACTGTTTCTAGACGATGATGACGATCCGTAGCAAAGAATTAACAATATAAGTATATATGTAGATTTATATCTTTGCGACATCATTAATTACGAGATGTTGATCAGATGAAAGCAATGAGACGAGGTCCCGTACACGCGTACGTACGTGGGCCGGGCCAATGCTAGCGATATGATGATCATGTCACTAGTTATACATCTCTCACGTGCTCTCTAGTACGTGCTGCAAGACGTGTCATGACATGTCTAACGTAATCTCTGGTATATAAGTCTTTCAGATTAACCTTGGCGATCGAGGTGTGGTTCAAATTCCATGTAAATTTTGTATTCGGATTCCTTTAATTTAGGTTCGTTGAAAAAGAAAAAAAAATATGCCTTTAATTTATTACTACCATGATGGCATGATGTTGAGCTACAATTTTCGTCGTTGTTAGCTCGTTTTCTCTTGACATGGCCAATCGGCACCTACCCATCATCGATGTTGTCCAACGAACTGAACAATAAATCAATGCACTGACAATGTACGTAGATATATCTTTGACTATAGTTTAAAGCTTTTAATGACTTTATATGCTTCACTGAAACATGTCCCTTTTTTTCTAAGAAACATTTCCTTACTCCATTTTCAAATATTTATTGGCTATAGTATCCTTCTTTACACTTCAACCGCTTGTTGTCTTAGAAAATTGAAAATGTATAGAAACCTAAAAGTATGCCATATGAACAAATTAAATGAGTAAAATGCACGGATGATTCATAAACTTGTGTGTAATATAGTTCTCTCGACTCTTAAAATACACTTTCAGGTCTCTAAATTTATCATAGGTGCCATACAGTGATACAGGTCCAAACGAGCTTCAATCCATATATATACATAGACGTAGCATGTCACAATGACACATACGTGTCAGTATAACCTACATGTTAGTCACACATGTTAGTATCATAGAAAAAAATAAAATTTAAAAAATATTTTCGGGAGTCTATGGGAGAAAGAGGACAAAAGTTGTCTTAATTTAATTACTTTTTATGTAACTGATATGTGGCTCCTACTAACATGTATACGTCATTGTGGTATGTCACATCAACGCACGAACCGAATTGAACCCCGTTTAGACTTATATGATACCTAGGACAAATTCGGAAGCCTAAAAGATTATTTTGAAAGTTGCTGGACCTAAATGACATACCGTACAAATTTAGAAACTGCCCGTTTCGTGTATCATGATATAATCATTCAATTTATTGATAGCCAATAAACAATGGCAAATATTTAAAACAGGAGGAAGTAGCAGACATATGTGTCAATGGAAACTTCATGAAGCCCGTTGCGAATGTTTTTAATTTTTAATTTTTGTTTATTTTAAAAATGATTTTTGCTTTCAAATTTTTACAAATCTACACCCCATTGGAGGATTTTTTTTATTACGTGGCACACGTCCATTGATGTGTTAACAATCCCACGGAGGGAGACTGACCATTTTATAGACAGCCCCTTGCAGCCCTCTAAGAGAGCATCAAGGAGTCTACCTGTAAATGACCAACATCGGTTATTTTGTAAGTGATTTCCTTGGAGTCCTTTGAGAGGGCGACGAGGAGGTTTCCTGTAAAATGGCCAACCACTTTCCATGTGGCCGTTAGAATGTGTCAACGACATGAGCCACATCATAAAAAATACTCTTTGGAAGTATTTTTTTAAAATAAAACGCCATCTCAGAAGGCTTCAGGGTGTAGATTTATAAAACTTTGAAACCAAATTTTTTGTTAAAAATATTTTAATAAATAAAATTAAAAAATAAAAAAACGCCCATTGCCATCTCAGGAAAAGGAGAAACCCATGGCAACCTGAACCAGCCCACCATACAAGTACAAAACGGACCTAAATTCCTGTAACTCTCCCGATGAAGCCCATCACGGCCCAACAAGAGGACCCGCGACGGGCCAAACCAGCCCAACACCATCCCGACCGTCAGATCAAGCCGATCCGAGCCGTCCATTCCCCGCCCCGCCCCTGGCCAACCATTTATACCCCTATCGCCGCCGCCTCGCCCTCCTCTTCCCCCCCTTCACCCACCCACCCAGCCTCGTTTCTAGGGTTTATCGCGGCGGCGGCGGCGAGATGGTGCAGCGGCTAACCTACCGGAAGCGTCACAGCTACGCGACAAAGTCGAACCAGACCAGGGTCGTCAAGACCCCAGGTGCGGATCCGTTCTTTTCTTTTTCTTTTTTTTTTTTGAGAATTTCTCGACTGGTGTGGTTTCTTGATCTGTTCATGGCGATCTGTTTGGTTGTTTGGTTGGTGGATTATGATGGGATTTGCGCCGTGGATTGTTTGCAGGTGGTAGGCTTGTGTACCAGTACACGAAGAAGAGGGCGAGCGGGCCGAAGTGCCCCGTCACTGGGAAGAAGATCCAGGGGGTGAGCAGTGCGGCTTCTTCTTTCTTCGCTGTAGTTTAGTTTAGTTTTTTTGGGGGGTGATTGTAGTGTCGCATGCGGATAGCTTGTACGTTGTTAGTGTTATCCCCGATGTATGAATCGGTCCTGGTTAGTGCTGATTAGTAGCTGTGCTTAATGCGGTTAGTGTGGAACTAATACTTGAACTAGATCTTGTTTTTGAGTCGATTGTCAGATGATTTGGGGGTGGAATTCGTCTTTAAGGTGTTAATTAAATTGTGATAGGGGAACTGCCGCACGAAATTTGGTATGGGAATGCTGTTGTAGTTGTAGTCATTTGAATCTTTTGGCTAAATCTGTTGTTGAACAAATAATAGTATGACCAAATCGAATGTACTAGTTAGTAATGGGTAATACAGGTATTTGCAGTAGGTGAATCTTCTGAAAGGTGCTTGTTACAATTTGAGGTGGTATAGTGTTGTAGCTAAGAGAATTGCTCTGCAGTTTTGAATTGCTAACTGAATAGTCTACACTTGTTGCTACCATTTCAAGTCTATTGCTCCTTGGGTTTATGCTTCGTGTTTCTGTCTGGTATTTCACGTGGATATGCTGATATGCTCCTCAAGTAGAAATGCTCTTCTCTATGCTATTTCACGTGGATATTTCTACTTGAGGATTCATACAGTGTTCTATTTTCTCCAGATTCCCCACTTGAGGCCTGCTGAGTACAAGAGGTCCAGGTTGTCTAGGAACCGCAGGACTGTGAACCGTCCATATGGTGGAGTGCTCTCTGGAACTGCAGTTAGGGAAAGGTCAGTACATAATGCTAGATATTGTGAAGAGTTTCAAGATCTGTATAGTGGTCTTATTAGCTGCAACTGTAACTCTGCAGGATCATCCGTGCTTTCTTGGTCGAGGAGCAGAAGATTGTCAAGAAGGTCCTGAAAATACAGAAAACCAAAGACAAGACAGCAAAGTAGAGCTCCTTTGTAAGGGTTGCATAATGCTGTTTTGTACACAGTGAAGGGTATTTTTGATGGTGGTTTATGAAAGGGTCTAGTGGCCTCATGTCGGATGATGTTTAGCATGTGAGGGACCTACCTTTTGAGTTTAGGGTTTTCAAATCCTCTTATCTTATAATTGTCGGAGTATTGGGACATCTGATCCCCTTGTTCCTTAATTATGAAATTTCTGTATGAACCATTGGGTACTAGTCGAATTCACTACATGTTAGCCATCTTTTTATTTGACTTAATTCACTCCCTTCAATGATTTGTGGTTGTTTTACTCCCTCTGTTATTTGGTACTACTATTTGTTAGCTGGGCTAGCTTGTTTGGTGACAAATATGCCCAGAATGTTGGATATTTGGATGCACAAGGTCATATCAGCATGTCGATGCCTATCAACTTGGCAAGAACAAGACGATGCATTTCTGAAATTTAACTACCGGATATAGGGGCTGTTTGGTTCGTGGCCACATTTTACCATGTGCTGGTTCGTGGCCACATTTTACCATGTGCTACACTTATACTACGTATGTGTTTGGTTCACTACCACAGTTACGTATGAGTTTGTTTCACTACCACGGTTGTGGCTTGCCATACTTTTTTAATAGCTGTTCTGCATGTTTCGCTATACATTATGGCTAGCAATTTGTTCATACTTTTGTGGCCGTCACAAATCTTAGTTGTAGTAAAGTGTGTTCGGTAACCAAACACACCTACAGTATGGTATAGTAATTGATCTGAATAAATTAAAGATCTTACTTTGGCTAAGAAAAATTGACAAAAACTTTGGCTAAGTGCCTCTTCAAAGCAGGGTTTGCAATATCCACAGTAAAGTAATCGTGATACCGTCAGATAGCGATAACTTTCTCCAAAATGGTATTTGAAGTAGTCCCAAACTACCAATTATGTTTGATGTGTGGAACCTGAAATGCTTTATACCCTTCTCCAAACGGTATTTGAAATAGCTAACCACGTTTGATGTGTGAAACCTGAAATTCTTTCTTTGTGAAAGTAGAGCTTTGATGCAACGTTGAGAAAGGTATGTATATGGAAAGGATGAGATTCATGGTATATCCCCTCTTTTTTATTATTATTATTTGTATATATCCCAGCTAAATCTGGCAATCTGCCATATAAATTCACATATATTTCTCCTACTGACAATACAATACTCATCACACTCTCACAGCACTCAGAAACTAAAAAATGTATGTACAACACAACCAAAGTAGCTTTCTCTCTGTTAGCTTTGCTGTTAACAAGTACTATATCTCACAGTATGTACAGTACATCTAATCAAAACTGAAGAAACAATACCTGTTTTTCTTTTTTTTTTTTTGTTGCTAATAGAAATGCTAACAGATGAAGGTGACTCACTGTATTTGTACATCTATATCTCTGAATAATATTAGTAATAACACCCCTGGCCTTCCTCTGCAGCTAGTGTGGCATCTCAGCATGGACAGTTGGGCTAAGGAAGGATTCCCAAGGTATGCTGCTCCTCCAATCTTCTGAAGAATCTGCTCCTAAATCGAATGGGAAGTTGATTCTTGTCATACCATCCCAGTCACTGTTCATGCTGAAGCCACCTACAGGCTTTCTTGCTGATGGATCTTGGCTCTTGTTGCTGATGCCTCCTCCATTTACACTTACAGATGAATCGACCACAAATCTGCTGATCTGGTCAGGCTGCCCAAACTGCGTGTCGAAGAGCAGCGGCGTAGCGGTCTTCTGCGATGTTTGTGCCTCAAATGGCAGTATGATCTGGGAGTTCTGGACTTCTGCAGATTGACTGCAGTTAAAGTTTATGACCTTGCATGAAGAGCCATCTTGTGGATTGCTTGGCTTGTGCTGTTGCTGATTACCTTGCAATGCATATTTGCTGGTGATCTGATGAGCTGCAGTTGCTGCAGCTTGCAATGAGCAGGAGGAGCTCTCCAGGGCAAACTGTGAAGCTTGCACAGATTGCAGGGTACTGAAGATGTCTGGTTCAATTGCCCCAGGCAATTGAGGTCCCCAAGTCTGACAGAGTGCCCTTTGTGCCATGGAACTGGTCTTCTTGAAGATCCTGCAGATTGTCCAGTAGTCCTGTTTTCAGAAACAGAACAGTGCACCTTCAGAATTTGACATAACCTTGGAATTCAGCTCTATGACTACAGATTGTGAATGGAATGCTTACATTGAGCGGAATGTTCTTGTCGATCGGCTTTTTCGGGAGCGAGGGATCGGTGAGAGTAGGAAGCCTGAACTCATGCATCATCCAGTCAGTCTTGATCCCTCTTGCAGCTCTGCCCTTGTAGAAGACAAGGGACTTCTTGAGTCCTATGCACTTGGTACCCTCAGTGGAGTAGATTGGCCTGTCTGTTCCTGTGGCTTTCCAGAATCCAGCAGCTGTCACCCGGTTCGGCCTCGCACTGTTGCGATATTTCCGGTCCCTCGGGCAGTAGAAGTACCACTCCTTTTCACCCGTGCTTGCAAGCTCTGTCAATAATGATCAAGACAGTGAAGTCAGATACATTGCAGTAAGGTGAGTTACTAGTATAACTTTGTCAGTTACAACCAAAAAAAATGATACTGGTGACTTTAGTTTCAACTTTCAACTGAACCTCCAGTAACCTGATGAACAGAGAAGTGTCACTAGTTTCTATTCAGCTAGACATCACTTAAACTGGTTTATTGTTTTTCTCTTGTGTTAAATTTTCAGTTCCTAAGATATCTTTAAACTACAAATAGAACTTTTCTTTCTCATGCTATCTGAAAAAAATGAGCTTCTAAACTTTGGAGCTGATTGTGTTTGAATCCATTCAGTAACAGAAGGTACAAGAAGTGAACACAAGTAGGTGCAAGCTTACTTGGGAGATCCCAAGGATCAAACTTGTAGATATCAAGCTGCCTGATGAGCTCAATGGAGATAGGCTTCTGCTGGATCTTCCTCTTGAGATAGAAGCTAACCAGCTCTTCATCTGTAGGATGGAACCTGAATCCAGGCAGGAGGATCTCATCTGACTTGTCCATGTTGACATCATTTCTCTCCTCCATTTCTCACACAAGAAAAGATCAAGCCTGAAGCAAATCTGACAAAAGATGCTCTTGTACTACTAGTTCAGTAGCTAGTGAATGGCTTCTAGGGATGAAGCTGGTGAGGTGAAGACACAGTTGATCACTATTGCAAATCCATTACACACCATGTGTACTTATATATGGAAGCTTGTGATGCTTAGATTGACTAGATGAGGCCCACAAGTCTGAAGGATTTCATTCTGCATTAAACAAGTGTTTTCTATTTGAAGCTGTCAAGGTTTCTTTAATCCCGGATCAGTGTCCCAAAGAAGACAACAAGCTCAGCAGATTACCGTCACTTTCAGTTCACACTTAGAATACTCATGTACGGCAGTCAAAACAATCATTAAACTATGTAACAGTTAGCCTTCTGATTTTTTTCAGAAATTTGTTTTAGCCTCTCCAAATACACCAATACACTCAGTTTATTTAGAATGTTTCATTCTTCCTGAGTAATTTTGGCTACATGAACTTGAAGGTATGTTTCTTTAATACTGAATCTAAAACCTACTCACTGATGTTTTGGGATTCTGAAATACTCACTGATGTTTCATTCTTCCTGAGTAATATATTTCTTTAGTAATCCGTAGTCACTAAAATATATATTGTTTTTTGCTGAATTCTCATAAGATAGTGATGGCCTTAGGCAGTGTAATATCTCAACATTTTTTTTATCAGCTAGCGTGTGAGACACTGCTAAGTGTTGGAAGGGAAGCTTCTATTATTCTAAGTACAGTTCTGTTACACTAAATTTAATTGCACTTAAGTTGCCACGCTGGAAACCGGTCCAATTTGCTCGATGGTCAGCATGGTTTAATCTTATGCTAACTCATCGTTTACTCTTACTACTCCTCATATTGATTGTTTTTCCACAGTCCATAAGATTACCTTCTTAAATATTTTTGCAAGATTCTGAACATACTAGCAAACTAGATAGACACGCTGAATAGTTTAATCCCATCTTAGATTCAATTACTATATGCAAACACATGGTGTGTTTTCAAACATTCATGGAAAGTACATGCTCATTTCAAAATGAAATTTTTACTGCTACAGGGAAACAAAAATCATACCTCTAAACTGATACCCATAAAAATGAAGAACAAGAAAACCGTTAATTAAGTAGTTTCTCTATTATCTTACTAATTGCAAAAACACACAAACAAAAACATCCAAGAAATAATCACTGGATCATGGACAGTGACGCGAGAATTCAGCACAGGGGTGAGAGTTCTTGCTCCTTCCAATCGCTCGAGGACAAGGCTTCGCCCGTGCGCTGGTGTCAGTCAGGTCAAAATGCTCATCAAAAGCTTTGTGGTTTGTACTAAATGCAAACCCAATGTCTCCCCAATTCCCGGCAAATGGAGCAGGCAACACCATTAATCCCCCCAGCTTTGGAAGAACAAATCCCCATCTCGATTTTGGACCAAGCTCTCAACTGCACTTCACTGAGATTGATTCGCGTCAACGTCAAACGCTTCAGGCTCAAGCGATCCATCTCTGCATCTCCTGCTTGGATTCATCGTTCATGGAACACATGCCCATGCATTCTGCTGCTGCTCCTCGTTGACAGCTGCAAGAGCAAGCTCAATGTAGTAGATGTTCATTTTGAGCGATGATTACTTCGTAAAAATGTGGTTTTATTGATGCTGCTGATTGTTCAGATTGAAATGAAATGACTGTTGACTGTTCTGATAAGGCTATGGGAAGCAGTGAAATGTTGTTGTAATGGAAAAAGAAATTAAAGGACAGGGATTTCGTTTTCCGTGTAAATTACTAATTAATATCATCTTGTTAACCTCATTTCTTCCAAATCAAGCGAGCTTTTGCACGAGGAGAACTCCTACTTACATTAATTACTTTTGTACGGCAAGAAGTCATAGTGCTTTAAATTTTGGGTCAATCGAGCTTCATCAAGAATGAAAGGAGTGCATAGCAGCATAGGAATCTTGCAATTGAAGCGTTGCCTTGGAACTTCTTCTCAACTTATGAAGTTGTTGCTTCTAGTTCTTCAGAAAACTTGACACAATTTCGTGTTCACACAATGGACATAAGTCCGCCTGAATTCTTTTTTTTTCTTCCGGAATACACAAAAAGACCTGTGCATGCATAAAGAGAACTATCAAAGTGTTAGATAAAATTTAGATGCACAACCGCACTAGACTAAAGACGTCACTGTCACTGAGCAAAGCTGACGACAGTCCGCCACTCTCATTACTGCTCATTCATCCCAAAATATAATAATTAATTTCATAATTCTTCGACGGGTTAGACAATAACGCGGTCTTCAAAATATATCTTATATTTTTCTATTGTAATATGTACAATAAATAAATACATTTTACTTTTATTATAGTACTTTATAGATAAATCTATATATATATTGCTCTAGTGCATTTAAACATAATATTTTTAAAGTTATTGGTAGTCAAAGTCATAAAAAATTGATCTTAATCTTGTCCAAAATATCAAGAATTATGAAACCGGAAGAAGCAGATTGTATGATAAATCAAATCAGGCTAGTAGTCAGGAATGTAAGGATTCCAAAGTCTGACAAATTTCACAACATTATACTTGTTGAAATCAACTTTTATTTAGCTTGATGTATTGGCAAAGATATAAATCTCATTTATAAGTAGATACTCCTATTGTCCTAAAAAGACTGTTTTTTAGCTTATCTTATTTGTCCCACAAAATCTTCATCTTTAAAGAAATAAATGCATTAGAGTTTGCTAAAGTGAAGGGCATTTTAATCTTTGCAGATTTCGGTTGGTATGCGTAAGATATGCTAAAAACAAAGTCGTTTTAGGACATACAGAGTACACATGATCCCACATTGGGTTAATTGGATCATGCAATTGCAAATTTACCAATTTTAAAAAATACCACTATTATTCGGGATATCGGGTGCATGCCATTGGAATTTTACAAAATTCGAGCTATGTCACTCCATCACGATTTCGTGGATGACACTGCAAAGGGAACATTCTCCGACGACAGCGGCGGGCACAGCGCACAGCGTGGGAAGAAGAGGTGGTGCAGGTCACCGTCCCCAACCTTGCCGCCGCCGCTCCCCTCTAGTGCGGGGTTCAGGCTCAGCGCTCCAGCTTCCCCCTCCAGTGCGGGTGTCGGGCTCGGTGCTCCCATCCAGCTTCCACTCGCGCGCGGGGTCCGTGATCACCGCTACCCTCTGGCATGGGGGTTGGGCTCGGTGCTCCCCTCCACCTTCCACCGGCGGCGTGGGGTTTGTGACCGTCGCTCCCCTCAAGCTCCACCTCCCTTCATGGAGTATTGAGCTTGCAGCCATCACCAGATTTGCACCACCCTCACCGGAAGCCCTCTCTGCGCTACCGTCGATGAGCCTGAGCGCCGCTGGATTTTTGCCTGAGTTGGAGATGAAACAGATCTGCGCTGGCTGGTGTTAGAGCTAACAGAGGTATTGACAGTTGCTGTGATGGAGTGGCATAGCTTGATTTTTTGCAAAATTTCAGTAGCATGCACCCGTATCGCGAATAGTAGTGGTATTTTTTAAATTGGTATATTTGCAATAGCGTGGATCCAATTAACTCTTATGAATTTGGGATATAACAAGAAAAAGGGTTAACATATATGGATGCAACAAGCAAGCAAGGTTGTCTTTATCCTGATTCTTGAATCTAGAGATATGTTCCAAAATAAAGAAACCACATTCTGGAGAGAATTTTTTTTTGAAAGAAGCATTTTGGAGATTTTTTTTTTTGAGAAGGGTAGTTTTTACCCGGCCTCTATATCCAACCAGATATATGCAGCCTTTTCAAACAGGGACTTAGCCCTCAAATAACTCAATCTGAAATTCGCTCCTATGGAGATTCGAACTCAGGACGTTGGGCGCTACAATAGAGTATCCTAGCCTTTGCATCACAGCCATATTCATGAACTGTCTGCAGATGAGGAATGGAAATTTTAAAGGGGACATTCTTTACACTTTCCATCTTTATCCGTGCACACGATGACACAAACAGAGAATTTTCCATCCGAAATTCTTCCAGATCCATCAGGCAGGCATCTTCTTCTGATCGTTACAGGCTTATAGCGATGGAAAAATAATTTCTCAGAAAGCAACGTTTAACATCCACCTTGCAACGTCACCAGGAAAGACACCGAGTAATACTGCTGCTGGTTAATAATAATACAGTAATTAAGGTTTCTCCCCTGGGGTTACATCTTTGATGTCACCATCTCTTCAGGTCTCTGTACTTGCACAGAAACTCTAAAAGCAAAGAAACACTGCTGAAATATTCAGATCATTGTGTAACTCCAAAAGCTAAAGATTAGTAAAAAAAAAAGGAAATCATAAAACAAGCAGTGATAGTAAATTATTTCAAAATTAATGGAAATTGTACTAAACTATTTTTCGAGGCACAAGAATGTCTGCATTATCTGTGTGACACATTGTTCTAGCAACAGGAAGGTTTTTACAGCTCCATTTCAGGCATTTCAGTTTGAATAAGAACTACTTAACAGTAGACGGAAGTTCACCAGTGGCCCATATTTTCATTACAAGATCCCTTTCGTGCAAAATACAATTGATTTCATAACTTGCATGACACTCTTGCATATCATGTTCTTTATTAAATGTAAGTTTGCCTTCACACATGCATGTACTAATCAGACAGCTAACAACAGGGGTCAATATCACAATAGTAACAACTTATCACTCTGCTGCAATATAATGCAATATTTGGCCCTAACTGGATCCATACATCTTATAGAGATCCATTGAGCATGCTTTACTCTCCCTAGCTATCCTAATAAATTAGTGGATGATCCTAAAGCATCCAATTGTGAGTTCACATTGGTTAGATGCATGAAAGAAAGAGCCACCCCTTTTTTAGTGAGAAAGCAAGTAAATCCTATTGGTGTTTTGCTTAAACAAGGAAAGAAAACCAGGGGGAACTTGTCAGATTCCAATATGGATTGAGCTCTTCTTGGTCAAATTGGAGAACATTAAAAACTCTGAATTAAATGAAACAGTATATAATTTGATGGAACATTTCCCAATAGATAGCTACCTTAGTGGTCCAAACTATTCAGGGAAACAGCACATGCAGAACAAAAATGTTTGTAACAAGAGGACAATGCACCTTATGGAGGACATGACTAGTTTCATACTCTCATCTAGTTCAGAGAGAGTCAGAGAGTGGATACTGGGTAACAATGACATGAACATTCTGATCAGATACTATTCTTTACATAGGCCATGATTGTATAATACACTTCTACTACATGTCTACATGGTCCTCAACTCCTTAAGAACATAAAAATCTCTAAAAATTAAGCACAAACTCATGGTCATGGACTGTACATCGATGCAATGGTTCTTCCTAGAAGTGATAAATGTATGAAATAATCAAAGATAACATGAGTGAAGTGCAAAACATGGAGAAGTGCTTTAGAACTCTCCAAAGTGTGAAATACAAAATTTAAAAGCAAAGTGAAAGCCTGGGTTGCGATCACCAAAATTCCATAATTACATGTACACAAGCACTAAAATACCCCTCCATTGGTTTTGTAAGGCGTATTTTGATATCAAAAGGTCAAACTTTGTAGATGTTGACCAACAATAAGTCAAATTAAAAGTACATTTAGTGTATAAAAATTATACCAACAAGTTCATAGTCAAAGTGCTTCCACAAAATGTTACATTAACAGTACATTTCGTAAGAAATAGATGGCCAAATTTCATTCTTCACGACTTCTTCAAAAGTAAATATACCTTATATAAATCAATAGGCAGTACATCTTTTACTATAAACTGAGTTACTACTAATTGGTTGCTGAGGTTTCCTATAAAGCTTGCACCTTTGTGAAAAGGAAAATGATGGCCCCTCTGTTTACAAATGACATGTTTGTAAACTAAACCATTCATGAGATGTGAAGCTACTAGCCTACTACAGTTAGGTTAAAAAAAACAAAAAATGATTACTAGAAAACTATAATCTAGATGGTCTCCACAAAGTGCATATGTTGACCACAGAACAAGTTTTCAGAGTTTCTGTTTTGCGTTGCCTTGAAATATGCCATCACATTTTTTTAGACCAAAGGTCATACGACCCAGATTTTAAATTGAGAGCCAAAATACAGAGTCTCAGACTGGGTTACCAGCTTTGTCATCACATTCACAAATAGCATGGAACCTCCTGAAAAATAAAGATGACATCATAGGAGAGCAAACTCTTAAATTGCTTGACTAAAAACGTTGCTAAACCATTGTAAAAGGAAAAAATAAGGCTCATCTAAAGAGTGTATTTGTCTTCTTAGGTGACTTTATAATATGCAAGGCAGCACAATATAAAACTAATATAACCAACTGAAACCTTCAAGATGCCAACAACAGCTCCTTGATATTGTATCCCTGCAACTGATGGACAGTAACAAAGCACACACATTAATTTAAATATGTTCTGGAGAAATACATTTACTGTAGTATATATGATTGGATGCCTAGTTTCTTTAGACAAAAGGAACCTTGCAGTTTTTCATGAAAACTCATAGCAGAGTATATTAAACTTCCTCTAGAACTTTCTTTACAGTTGGCTCAAAATAATTTAGTAGATAGAAGTAGAACTAGAAAGGGAATCATCAGAGCTGTCCATATTTCTCTCTAATAGTAAAAAACAAATGCCAAAAATATGGAACAATGTGATGACAAAGAGAACAATACATACCTGAAGAAATGTTAGCAATAATATTACTCCAGAGTTCCACATAGCATGTAAAATAATAGGAGTGAGAAGATTGCGAGTTTGAGCATATGAGAATCCCAGTACAATACCTGTGAGCATTCAATGGATATAGGAAATATTGTCAACTAAACAGTGCTACATCATGCCGACACAAGTCACAGAACTTTCCAGTTTTTCCAAATTATTTATACCCAGGCACAACACTTCGTTGAGTAACTGCACTGAGAGAATAGGGATTTGGCAGTTTGCACTTTTTTGTACTGTGTACTATCTAGCTAATAATCACTTACCAAGCACAAATAGTTGTGGAAATTCTCCTGGCGTAAGGTGAGCAAAGGCAAACACTGAAGCAGTGATAAGCACAGAAATTGGAGTAGAAAACCTGTATTAGAAAATTATTTATTAGTTAAGGATGCAATACCCTGAATGCATTGGTCTGTAATGTTGTACGTCTAAGATAATCTTTTGAAAGGAAGCCTCTGAACCAAGAAAAATATTATTTGTATAATACCACATAGTCAAGGACACCATTAGAAATCCTCGAAACACAGTTTCTTCCAGAATTGGTGCAAGAACCCCAGTGATGCCAAGTAAACAGGCAGTGCTACAAACAAAGAAAAAACTATCGAAAGTTAATTCTGTCTTGCCTGACCTATGCACAGTAAATCAGTAACTTCTGAAAACAGCAAAAGAAAGTCCAGATAAACCACACCTAATATTAGACGAGCCAATCAGTGGCAATAGAAGGACCAACGAGTCGGTCTGGAAGAAGATTATCAATAAGTAGATCAGTAAATGTGAAATATAAGCTGGTACCCCAACAAATCAGGGTTGTCAACTTATAAAGGGCAGTACTAAATATGACAACAGGAAACTAGATACTGAAGCATAAAAATGTGTACACCTCTCGCTCTGGAGTTTCACCACCCAGAAAGGACATTGCAGCACCAGCTAAAGCAATAGAAATTATTGCGGCAAAGAAGCCGATTCCAGCCCACAGTAGCCAACCATTTTCAAGCTTAAATGGCTCTTTCAAATCTGAAAGTTTAAGAACATAATTGCATCAATATATTTTCATTCAGAGCTTAAAAAGATGGGACAAGCTATATATCAATGATCATAGTCCACAAAGCAGAAATATTCTCAGATATTTGGTATTCTCCATGCCATCAAAGTGAACCATAACAATGTATACCAATCTAATCCTTTGAAATATGATAATGTGTTCATATGTTATAAGAAAGAACATCATGAAATGAAATATAACAGTATAATCTTACCATAACGAAATATATCATTTGAGAACGGCCGGTAGGTATTTGTAATGCCAAATATAACTCCAAGCACAGCTGCCGTCACACTACTGTACTTGCAAATATCAGGTGATTTTACATTATAGTATTCAGTACTTGCAGATCATCTAGGTATTGAATTGCAATATCAGGTGATTTTACAAATAGGAAGAGTAGGTTAGATCCATACAATTGCCCCAGCAAGAGTACTTCAGCCTTCTCATCTATAGTTGCCTCCCAAGCTTCAAAACCTATATACTCTAGAACAGCCTGCTCAATCATTCCTGCCAGAAGAAAGCTGTCTAAAGAACATTCAGCAATTTTTATTCAAGACATTTACAGAACATTCAAAATGCTCAGATTAATGTGGATCATTAGAAATGGACTGCGCTAGAAAATTGCAGAAGTTTGGAAACAGTTCAGCTAATTAAATTTAACTGACGAATACATAATTAAGCTTCTTGATACACAACAATGACAGCACGATTCTGAAACTAGAATGCTACTACTGCACAGCACCGATAGTTCAAGATGCATCATAACCTTACTGCACAGGCCACCATCGTGAGCGAAATGGTTGGCCACTCCCATGGCACATCCCACCGGCGAAGCACAGACCACTTCTCCAAAATTTCATTCTGAAAAAAAAAAACAAAGTTTTTTGCAACGAGTAGTAAATCACAATTCACAACCGAACACTTCGGAAAAGAAATAAAAAAAACTCACAATGCAACGAACCCATCATAGCACCACACATTATCAGAAGGAAGCTGGGGTGGCTCGTTGCAGTCATCGAAGGAGCAAGAGCAGGAGAAGCCTCCATCGCCCCTTCTCCGGCCAGTCTCCGGCAGCCGCAGAATTAGCTGCTCCACCGCTGCCGCTCCCAATCGACGGCTACTGTTTCTTGGCGAGAGAAGCTGGCGCAGCCTCCTCTTGGATACGACGCGGAGAGACCCCGCCCCGCCGCCGCGAGGCATCGGGCGGAGGCGGAATAGCAGGGAGGGCGACGCCGACGGCGAAGCCATCGGAGCAATCCTTCCACCGGAGAAGCCGCCGCCGGTGTGGGGACTCGAGAGCGAGAGAGACAGGAGAAAAGAGGAGACGGGGATAAGATACAAGGGTTCTTTTGCAAATAAGGAAATTTTAGGGTTTTTACATAAATTAAAATTTCCACGAGGGTCTTTTTGTAAAATATCTTGAAAATCGGAGTGCGGAATCCGACTCGGTGAGAATGGCGCGAACAGAACAAGGCGGAGTTCGAGCCTCGTCCAAGAAGCCATCCGCCGCTGCTCCCTCTAGCTCCGAATCTCCGATCACTTAGCGGACCAAGCGAATCTTTGTCGCTGTCCCGATGGCGCAGCTGGAGCTCGCCGCCTGCGCCAACTGCGGTGGCCTCTTCGGGACAACGGCGAGGACCAAGAACCTGTGCGCGAGGTGCTACCGGGACCACCTCAACGCCGTCGACAACGCCACCGAGGCCGCGAGGACGCGGGCGTTGCTGGCGTCGCTCGCCGGGAGCTGCCTGGGAGCCGCCGCCGCCGCCGAATCATCATCATCCTCGGCGCCGCCGGCGAAGCCGAACAAGTGCATGGCGTGCCGGAAGAAGGTGGGGCTGCTGGGGTTCGAGTGCCGATGCGGCGGCGTGTTCTGCTCGCTGCACCGCTACGCCGACAAGCACGGCTGCAGCTTCGACTTCAGGAAGAGCGACCGGAAGAAGATCGCCAAGGAGAACCCGCTGATCATAGCGGCCAAGATCACCAAGTTCTGAAGCACCCAATTCTAATTACAAACCATATGCATGCATGTCTTCTACGTTTTTCAGTCAGTTACTCAGGCTCAAGGATTGATTGATTTTTTTTTTCTTGTACAGTTTCTAGTTCAGTCATCTCTATTGATCGCTGTAGCCCGTCTACGTGTAATTCTTTTTGAAATGAAACATGGCAGGAGATTTAGGCTTTGTTCTTTCCCCCTTTTCCCAACTCACCTCTCTCGTTTTCCACGCGCACGCTTTTTAAACTGCTAAACGGTGTGTGTTTTGCAAAAAGTTTCTATACAAAAGTTGCTTAAAAAAATCAAATTAATCCATTTTTGAAAAAAATTAGCTAAAACTTAATTAATCACGCGCTAATGGAGCACTCCGTTTTCCGTGATCACTGTGCAGCTTGCGAACCAGCAGCAACGAACGCTACCTTATCGGATATATGAGAAGGAGTAAAAGTACCAATTACAGAATTAGAGCTTAGAAAAACAAAAAAGGCAGCTAAAATATCTCAGAAAGATCACTCTTCATTTATGTTTGTGCTTCATTCTTCATTACGTGTCTTCTTGTTTTGAAAGCGCTCGAGTCAAACATTCCACCGTGTTGTGAGCATGACTCCTAGGATCTTCTCTTTCTCTTCTCTCGGCAGATATGTGGCTAGGGTCTCCCACCAATTTAAAATTGGCAAAGTATCATGTTGCTACCTATTTCATGAGAATCGGATTATTCTACTACTAGAGAAGACATCTTTATTACCGATTTACAACCCTCTTTACTACCAAGTTTTGCAACCCTTGGGCGTAACCATCCCACCAACTCTACACATTTGACTTGGATAGAGATACTTTCTTTTTAACTAACCCTGCAGACATCTTATTATCGGTTGGTAATACCAACCGCTACTAAAAATATCTTTAGTACATGTTCTTAATATATCCAAGATATTTGTGTTTGGGGGCTTAAGAAAAAAGAACGTTTCTGTAGTAGTGTTCATATATAACCAGTATCTGTCTTTTGTTGATTATGCTAACTTGCGATTATTTATTAAGCTATGCTCGAGTTAGATGCTTCTTCCATGATTTGTGGTTTAACGTTTGATGAGCTCTAGCAAGCCTATGCCTATACTTTTTATAGGCAAAATTTGCTAAAGGATATCCAAAGTTTGCACTCTTTGTTGGAGGATACCATAACAATGCGTTTCGGTCGGAAGGCACCGTAAAAAAGTGGTAATTAGTTGCTAGACACCCGTGGTATTATTTTATTATATCTCGAGGAAATGGGGAGAGAAACAGGTGCGAAAGTACAAATCTACCCCTTACTCCACCACTGCACACCTCGCTCTCCCAACCATTGCTTCCTCCTCTCGCCCGCTCGCTGGAGCACCTGCTTGCTCTCGTGCCTAGGCCAAAACGGGAAGGCCAACCCAAGCCCGTTGCGCCGCCGGAGTAAGGAGGAGACGACCGGTGCCACCATAGTCCTGGAGCCGCACGGAGTCGGGGCGAGGAGGAAACGTCCTTGCGCTCACCGATGCCGCTGGCACGACAACCTCGCCACCGTTGCTGAATTTTCTCGCGCCACGCCAAGCCTCTTTCAAACCGCTGTTGCGGCTGGATCTGCTTGCACCGCCCCTAGATCCGCAATCGACATGACCGCCGCTGCCCACTGCTGCTCCCTGCTGTTGCTCGCTCCATCGCTCCCACTGTTGCTCGCACCACCAACGGCGCTGCTTTTTCAACCATCGACGCGATCGCCGTTGTGGCCCATTTCCCACAGGATGAAGTCACTGCTACCTGACGAACTCTGTCATTGCCGCCTCCATCGTTCCTCCTCTGCTGACGGGTGGCCATACACCCGGCCTACCTCCATCCGTGAGAAATAAGACACAACAAGAGGAAGAAGAGGAACAGAGAAAGAGAGATGTGAGACTGAAGAGTGGGCCCATAGTCAAACCTATCTAAAACAAATGTTTCTCTCTCCATTTCATCTAGATATAATAAAATAATATCACGGGTGTCCCGCGCATAATTACCACATTATTACAATGCGCTCCAACAAAAACACGTTCTTGCGGTGTCCTCTAGCAAAGAGAGCATTTGAGTGTCCTATAGTAAATTTTACCTCTTTTATAAGACTGACATGTTGGTCCCACCGACACATAGGCACCATGACATGTCACATCAGCAAATGGAGCAAGTTGGAACCTTTTTAGATCTATATGGCACCCATGATAAGTTCCGGGAACCAAAAATGAAGTACAGGAACCTATATAACACACTTGTACAAGTCTAGAGACCACTCGTACACTTCACTCTTTTTTTTAAGAAAGTGAGGTGGAACCTCTCCCATTTCATTAAAGAAATGCTAAACTGTCACCAATTGTGCTTACATGATGTCCCACAACAGGAACCAGATCCAAAAGCTCTTTAAAACTCTTTGCTAGCAACGAATTCATCCCTAAGAGCAAGCCAACTATTAGCTTAGGGCATCCGCAATGTTCTCTTTTAGCCGGTTAGAAGCATTAAATGCTTTCTTCTTACCCGGTAGGAAGCACTATGAGAGTGGCAAAGAGTTACAACATGGTCATACGGCTACTACCGATAAAGAAGAGGTAAAATATATTATTTGCACAATGTTTCTAGCAGAACTTTTAAAAAATGAAAGAGAAGTCATGGGAAGGAGCCGCGCGACAGTCACGGGGATTAATGTAGGTGACTTCTTCTTTGGCTAGCCCTACCTTATTCCCCTCCGTTGCACTGAAACAATGTAGAGGGTGTGATGGCTTAATGCCACCTGACCCCTGGGTCCACAGTATTGCCGAACTCGGCAACTAACATTGCGCTTCTTATAGCTCATGTTAGGGTTAACATGTATAGTAGATGAGCTATAAGGTTATTTCTATTTGTTTCCTCTCTCTATCTCTCACCTATGCATTTAATGTATTCATCTTAAAGTATGTGAATAGCTAGCTTTTGCATGAGAGTCAACCCTCTTCATTTTTCAAATTCTCTCTCCTCCATATAAACTTATAATTGGCTTAAAGCGGGAAACTATTTTAATCCCTCGAGGTGATGTTCCCTCATTGTTTTCATGTCACTCAAATGGTTATGAAAAAATTTGAGAAGATGTATTAACATGTGATATATCACTCCACAAACATGTAAGTTCAAATTCAACTTCTATATATCGCAACAAAAAAAACAAATTAAACTACGTATATTCACAGTCATATTTATTTTTTTCGTTACGAGATGTAGAAGTTGAATTTGAACTTGTATGTTGGTGGAGTAATATATCACACATTAATACATCTTCTTATTTGTTTTTAATTTTTTTGATAACTATTTGAGTGACATGCAAACAACGAGGGGATAGACCTTCAATAGATCAAAATCCACTCCTGGCTTATAGCTTACTATTAAACTTGCTCTAAGAGATGTTGTTGAGCAAGGAAACTACTCAGTTCAAGGCACCCCACAGACTCCCAAAACAAGCACAAACATAGACTTGCAACAGCCAGCAGCAGAACAACTACAGACATCAAACAGACAAACTAGATTGGCTATAGTTCCTTGTTTATAATAGGCATCTTGCTTGTGGTTTCTTTATGTGGCTTAAATTGTAGACTTCAATGGACATCCTCCTTAGCAGCACCACCCCTAGTTGCAGCTTTCTTCGCGCGTTCTCCGATGTCTGCAAAATGAACCACAAATCAATCTAGAAACACACATCATGTATTAGTTCAGTGGGGTCTAGAATGCTTTTAGCTTTGAAACATGTTGTATTTCTGCCCTTCCAAATAGCCCATGCACCACCCACTGACACAGTTTTCTTATCATCCTTACTGGAATTATGTAACCAACCTCTAAACAAGTGATGTGTGTTATTAATTTGTTTCAGATTAAAGGCACATCACAAGGCATTCCAAATAAATCTGGACAGCTAATGAACAAGTGGTCCATTGTTTCAGCACCTAAACAGAAATTGGCACCTTGTTTCTTTTCCTTTACATCCTCTTCTCAGCGCAAGTTGTCTCTCTTCAGTAGAAGTCGAATGAACACTTAAAATTATAGGTGTGATTTTAAACCTCTAGAACCCCGGGAACTGGAAGCCAGTGCTTTGCAGCATGAGGCTCACAATACAACAACCCATCATAACACACATTATCATGAGGAAGCGTGGGCTGCTCGTTCCTATATATGTTCAAAGGAGCAGAAGCATGCGAAGCCACCGTCACCCCTCCTCCGGCCAGTCTCCGGCGACCACAACTCCAGCTGCTCCACAGCTGCCGCTCCCACCCCACGGCGACAATTTCTTGGTGAGAGAAACCTTCGCTTTTTAGTTCCTATATGACAAAGCTGCTGCAAGGAAGCAAGGGCAGGCGATCGTCGTCTTCCATCGATGAATGATTAATTAGCCGATTAGGAGCTTCTATTCTTTTTCAATTTTTAGTTTTAACCATTCTCGTCTGTGATTGTATTATTATATTACATATTTTTAAAATATGAAGAAAGATGGATATGGCATATCCTTTTTAGAGACATGCAGCGAGAAGAATAAGGCTTCTCAATTGCATACCTCCCCGGTAGTGGTATGTTGCATTTCATTAAGCATAAGTTGAGAGATAAGATGAATGGGACTTTTAGATGATTCTCTAGTCATATTCATTGAGCAGGATATGTTTTTTAAAGTGAATGAAGACATTATAATAGAGACTTCCATAACCACTATAAAGCATAGACCCCACAAGAAGCATAGTAATTTTCTTCAAATTTTTTTAAGTCAAACTTCTTAGTTCTTAATTTTAATTTTAAGATGTTTATAAGACACCTTATTTATATGTCATGATGTATTTTTGGCCAATTCTATCATGCATACTTACATTGTATATATTGATATTGTTACATTTTTGATGCTTAAATTTTTTTAAAAAAAATCGAACCACCTATACTCTAAATCCTAGATACGTCGCTGGATGGTGTTAAGTAACCCTTCGACCGGAGGCCGCCGGGGACTTGAAAGAGAGGAAAGGAGGGGAGAACGGGATAAGATACAAGGTCTCTTTTGTAAATAAGGAAGCTTTTAGAGGCTTTATATAAATTTAATTGGACATAAGGTACTTTTTGTAAATTGTCGTAAACCGGAGGGAGTTCGGAATCCGACTCGGTGAGGATATGGCGCGAACCGCCTTATCTTCTCTATGGCGCGAAGAAAGGGGAGGCTTCCTTCCAGCGTCGTCCACGAAGCAATCCGCCGCTGCTCCCTCCCTCCAGCTGATCCGAATCACTGATTGGGTCAAGCAATTCTTGGTCGTCGCCGGGTTTGATGGCGGAGAAGAAGCTGGGGCTCGACGCCGGCGGCGGCGGCGGCGTGCCGTCCTGCGCGAACTGCTGCGGGCTCTTCGGGACGGCAGCGAGGAGCAAGAACCTGTGCGCGCGGTGCTACCGGGACCACCTCAACGCCGTAGACAACGCCGCCGAGGCGGCGAGGACGCGTGCCTTGCTGGCGTCGCTCGCCGGGACCTGCCTGGGCGCCGCCGCCGGCGACTTGAACGTCGGGATATTCGGCGACCCGCGCGGCTGCGGCTTCGGCTTCAACTTCAAGAAGGCCGGCCAGGAGAGGATCGCCGGCGAGAACCCCGACGCCGGCCGACGGCTTGCGGTCGTCGTAGGCGCAGAACAGCGAGCGCGGGATAGCGCAAGGGATCATCAGGTCAAGGTTGGAGACGGCGAGGGCGCCGCCGTGACAAGGCTCCGGCGACGGCGAATGGTCCGGACGTGCGAGTGATTTGGCCATTACGTCGATCTGCGTGTATCTACTCTACGTACCATTCTTGCTAAGCTTGTAGTTGTACTAGTAGCATCAATCAAGAGTTGAAGGCTAATCGCCTAATCCTGCAGCGTAGTGAAGACGATGGATGATCATGAATTCATGATTTAGAAAGATCATCGATTCGTGTGCGATTTGTGTGTCATCATGTGTGTTACAGTCATCTACATGAATACTACTCCCCTTTGTCGCGTTTTTGCGTCATGTATGTCATGATTTAGAAAGACTTTAACTTTTTTTCTAATCAAATTTTATTAAGTTTAATCAAATTTTTATTAAAAAATAGCAACATCAAAACACCAAATTAATTTCAATAAATCTAACATTGAATATATTCCCCATCTCATCCGAATTCTTTAGTTTTATTTTTCAATTTTTGTGGATTTGGTAAAAAAAAATCAAAATAAGTCAAAATTTATTAATCAAACAATTTCATAAAAAAAGTTCCAAAATTCCCGAAAGTTATCATTGCAAGGCTTGTGACATGCTATCTCTGTTCTCAATAATATTGAAAAAATTATCATGGATAACTCTTTTTTATAGTTATACTTTATAGTAGCTTTTAAAAAATAGCGATGAAACATTCACATTTGTACGTGTCGTCGATGTCCAAAGCAACAAGTGAAAAAAAAACAGACAATATTAGTATATCAGACTACTTAATTCATAGTTGTACAGAAGATTTCATGTTCTAGTCTAGTCCTGCCCTCATCATAGAAAGAGGTGATATCTGGCCAACTTTTATTCGAACAACTTTCATTCGATGCTACAATAGCACCAATGCTACTTTCTTAATTAACGTCATGAGTTCATCATAATTGATAAAATTTTATTGTGGCTTGAAATTTGCTACGACTTGGTTGAACAAACATAATGTTTAAGTATCCAAGTGATAGAAAATTAAAGCCATTATAAGTGAATTGCTTTGTTTCATTGAGTTCCCTATCCATGCCCAAGCAAAACATGGAGTTGGGGTCTTCTAATTGTACATTTCCATGCTATTGTGTTGATGTTGGTCTTAGGTCCTAGGTTCATCTACCCCTCTCGCTCCCACCCTCCTTATCCATCATCAACGATTCTAGAATATATAGAGCAACACCAGAAGAGGGCGCATAGGCTTGGCTGTTTCATAGGAACCCCCCCCCCCCCCCCCCCCCCCCCACACACACACACACACACCCACCCCCCAATCCACACACACACAAAAAAAAATTGTGCTGCACTGAAATTTACTAGGTTTTCAATGGTAATGTACCACCCTTATTTTGATTGTTAGCTCTTCACCTGTGTTGCTCATGAGCAACCTCCACTTTGATCATCCATAATGGCAAAGGGTGGGCGTGAGTAAAGACCTGTAGCACCCTACAACAATTTCTTTTCTCCTCAAGATTTACCAATTAATGATCAAATAATTATGTAACTTGCTTGGTTCATTGTCCCCCCTTCCAAGACTCCAAGAGGCATCCATGCCCAAGACAAATATGGAGTTTGGGTCTGGAGAGGGATTATATCACTTGATTGGACGTCAACTCATTTATTGCATGTCAACTATTGTAGTGTTTATGTTGATCTTGGTAGATGATGAGATAGACTACTACCTGACTTTAGGTCCAATGTCTATTTGCCATATACCTCATCGTATGTCCCCCATCATCACCATTGTCACTGATGCCCCTGCGCAACCCTCTCTTATGGCTCCTGCGGTCAGATCCACTACCGCCCAACCACTTGGTCGAGATGCCCCCGCTGCCTCCACCGCTTACCATCTTGGTCGTTATTGCCTCGTGGCCCTTCCATTGCCATCGTCCATCGCTGGTCCACTACCACCCCGAAATTGCTCTAAACTAAGGAACTTCCCCCTCCCCACACCCTCTCCTATGTCTCCCCTAACCCTGTATCCTAATTGGTAGGAATCACTGCCGCTAATCGCCAGAGTTCATCAAGGTCACCGATGTTTGAGAGAAAGATGGTCAGAGCACATATCACAATGCATATCAAGAATTTCCAAGATGGTTTTCATTTTTAATCAAATGTAGTTTGGCAAAGTTGATATTAATTTTAATTGTGCATGCCAATTTGTGTAGACTTGAGTTATTCTTTCCGGCCATGATGTGGATTATTATTAATTATATTCCAGTTGGAATTAATTTTAATTGTGCATGCCAATTTGTGTAGACTTGAG
Organism: Oryza punctata; assembly: GCA_000573905.2. Lineage (NCBI taxonomy): Eukaryota > Viridiplantae > Streptophyta > Magnoliopsida > Poales > Poaceae > Oryza > Oryza punctata. Next base: position 22,514,388 of record CM002495.2, on the reverse strand, counting down.
TTATTCTTTACGGCCATGTGTGGATTATTATTAATTATATGCCAGTTGGCTAGCATGATCTTCATTGTGGAGATTTTAACCAAACGTCCAAACCAATGTGTTAGTTATTGAAGAAGAGAATTGCTTAAATGCTACTGATGCGTAAATAAAGGCTTGAAATCTATAGTGTGTTCATCATGATTTTACTATAATCGACCTTTGTCACTTGGCAAGGTGGCTTGCCCCCTTGCATGTCTAAATCAGTATGAGCAGAGATTTGCTAGAGCTCGTTAAACATTAAGCCACAAATCATCATGGAACAAGCATCTCACTCGATCACGGAGCTTAAATTAACGGAATGGCTATATGGCTAATGACAGAAAAAAACATGGCTAAATCATTCGTTTTATGGGCCGTTCATATTTCTTTGAGATTAGTGCAATGCTGGAACGGGCCTAGCTAGCTTTCGTTTGGGTTTCTTTGTTGGATTGGGCTTCTGTTTGGGCTTATGTGGGACCCACTTACACTGTTCAATTTTGAAGGCCACACTGCTTTGCTTTTCTCGTTGCTTCAACCGACAGAAAGAGAGAGTGAGGGAGAGAAGAGAAAGATACAATGATAAACCCTAAGCTCCACTCGAAGCGCTCAAGTCTATGATTGGCCCGATCTTTTGGTGAGTTAAGATAACTATGATTTGGGAGACACGTTGACGATCCGACTACAACCGTACGAGACGTTGTGTTGCGCCTTAGCGATCGATACACCTCTCCGTGGGTTGTTGATCTTACCGATGCAGATCAACCTTATTCCTGCAAGCAAATCGAAGAAACAAGCAAGAACAAGATAAAAGAAATCTGAATTGCAAATAGGAATTGAATACAAATTATAAGTTGGGGTTCCGAAGAACAAGCAGACGGACGGTCTAACCGACACGCACGCTGCAAGCAAGTAGCGATGGCTAAACTTTAATCTAACAAAACCCGAGAAACCCTGAAGGGGTACCTAGCTATTTAAGGAGGTGGGAGGATGACCAAGAGAGCCCTAGGGTCGTGCTCCACCTGTTTGGGGAGCACCCCACATGGGCCCCACATGGACCGGGGTCCCAGACGAAGTTACAAGCCTATAGGCCCATTACAGGTGATGCAACACCTTGTTTATGCAATTGCGGCTAACTGAGATGGAATTTTGTAATGAGGCTGGATCTATTGGAAAGAGGATTCTGAGAGATTTCCATCAAGTACTCACGGGCCGGCCGCGGAGCTCGTATGAATATTTGGCGGCCGTTTGAAGTCAGCACTGTAGCAGGTGGCTGACTTGGATTCCAGCACTTGCGTAACTTGAACTTGATGTGAGCAATGGTTTTATCAATGATAGCCATGGTTACATCATACAAGGAGAGAGAGAGGAGGCTTACCTTTTCTCCTTGCCAAGGCGGAGGCGACAAGGTGGGGATTTTGGCCATGTACTGCATCTCATCGGCGAAGTGCCATTTCCTTGCTCCGATGACTGTTCCTGCTTTGGTGCGTGCTCCTCCTACTCTTGATGCTTTTTTTGGTTGTATTTTCTTTTTTTAGAGTTTTTATTTGTATTGTGCTTGTTTTGTAGGTATTTTCTAGATCCATGATTTCGATTCGGGGTTTGTAGCGGAGATCTGACGGTGGTATCTACGGTGAGTTATTTTCTGTTATTTGTACTCGATTCGGTGAAACTAATGTTGATGATTTGTGGATTTGTCTATCTGTTCATGGGGATTTGATATGTGAGCATATAGTTCAATATGGTCTTGGTTTACTATCCGATTTTGAATCGATATAGATAATGGTTCAGTCCGAATCGTTGTTTAGTTGTGTATTGCATTTGATTTGTATGAATGGTTCATCATAACCTTACTTTCATCATATATAGCTTTTCTGGTTTAGGTGTTGTTGAATATTTTAGGGTTTATATGTAGATCTGAATGTATTTGTACATGTTATTATGTTTGTCCATCGGCGAGGCAGCGCCATGATTGAGAACCTGTTGATACGATGGATTTTGTTACTTGTTTGTTCGGTGTGTGGTAAAGAAGGTTTCATTCCCATCTGCAGGTGGCTGTGTTCAGGAGGTGAGGTTGGGAACTCACCTTCCGCGCATGCAAAATGGAGTGATGCATTTTCTTATGATTAATTGGGTATTTACTATATTTTTTTGAAAAATGGATTAGTATGCTTTTTTAAAACAACTTTCATACAGAATGTTTTTTTGAAAAACACACTGTTGAATAGTTCCAAAAGTGTGCGCACGGAACACGAGTAAGGTGAGTTGGAAAAAATGGGGAAGAACACAATCGTGCTTGTCTCTGGCCCACGTATGTTCTCCTGCTTGTGCAAGCAAACACTGTAACTGATATAGTCTACCCATGTCACACTCTCCATCCTTCTGCCCATTTCTCTCTTTGGTTGAAAAACAACAGGCTTGCAGGCATGCCACTCCATTCTTCTGTTTTTTTTCATCATTAGTATGGTTAGTTGTGCCTTTTTATCCATAATCGAGTGTTATTCCTTTAACTTTCTGATTTAGTGTAATGATGCATTCTTTTATCTGATCATCCATCTGATCTATCTGAGATTTGTGGTGGTGAGTGCGTATGTATACATCCATCATCCCAGGAGATGGTGATGCATGTATTGATGTACATGAATGCACATGGCTGATTCTTGGTAAAAGATGTGTCTACTACTGCAGCATCTATCACAATTTGACAGATTATAATTAATTACTACCGTTCACTTGCTTATTTATTGTATAGCTTGTTATTTTTTTGAGCGATTGATTCATGGAACTCAACATCAGATGTACATTAGACCTAAGCTCACATATATGGTAGGATTGAATTAAGGAGAGAGAATTGACAATCACCTGAGTCCATACATGCATACACACGTGTGAGTGTGAGTTTTTTCATCAGCTTGATTCTTCTTGCATTGTCGAAACACACACAAAAAAAATCATGAATCTCATGAGTCATGTGTGGCGAAACATCACTGTCAAAATAGCAGCAGCTGGCCGACTCGTCGATCAGCTGCTTTTTTTGAAATGGGATATACCCTACCTCTACATCCAAATCGGATGTACATAGCCACTGGTGGGGCACCCAGGTTTTGTGATCACTAAGGATATATGTAGTGCATGAGTGACATCATGCATCTGGATGAATTTTGTTGGAATATATACTGCATGCATACCCTCTTGATGAACATGTGAGTTAAATTCTTCATACCATTTGAACCACAAGCTAGCTATGCACTCACATGGATATTTCTTCTGATATTATTTTGAATTGCTTTTGCACATACAATATTAAACAACTTTGTACTTTTATCTTTTGCAATATTTTCTTTTTAATACTAATTAATTTTACTTATAATAGATGCAAAAGCATTCCAAGTTGAACATATCCGTAGAAAAAATGTCATTAGAATTTGATTCTCTTTTTATTGAAGAAGATTGTATATCTGAATCTGAAGAGAAGTAGATAATCATGAAATATATTCACTACTCATAATTGTGATATTTTTTTAGCTTTAATTTATTTTGATACACTAAATAGCTTGAATAACTTCAATTGCTACAATTTACTGCATTAATGCATTTGTTTTATTTTGATATGCTATTCCTTAGTTTATTTTGCTGTGCATCATTGATATTATTTATAATTTTATAGGATAAAGCTCTAGAATGTGATGAAAATGATCCTTTGCATGATATAAGTAAAGAACAACTTTTGAAGACATTGAAAATGAAGTTTAGTAAAGCACCAACTAAACATGCTGATAAATTTAAGGTATCATTATTGTATATTTTGGACAAATTTATTAGTAGAATTATGTTTTCTTTAATATGAATTTGTACTTTTTCAGAGAAAGATTTGAAACTGTTAATGTAGAATCCAATTCACATGTCAATGAAGCATTGTATGATATTTACAAAGAAAAAGTGATAAATAGTTTGAAAAGAAAATTGAATATGGTTTATGAACAATCTGATCATAAGGTACTTATATTTGTATTTGTACTGTAAATTACTAATATCCTTACATAAAGCTTAATGGAATCTAACTTATACCTCTCTAACCTTTTTCCCATAAACTTGTAGTGTTTACTTTAAAAAAATACACTAAAGGAAATTTTGAGTCATAAACATTCAAGTCCAACTAAAATAACTGATAAGAATGTATGTATTTCAACTTTTGAATCATTGATAATAGTGTTATGTTCCAAAATTTTCAGTAGTACATAATATGTGTTTCTCAAGCAAGACAAAATTAATTTATTTCTCCAGATCATGACAAGGAAAATATGGATCATAATCAACAATTTATAAACAAAATTTGTAGACCAATGGTATGTATTCATTTATAAAGTATCTTAAATGTACTGTAAAGTATCTTGATTTACATTGTCTTCGTATTAAAATTACAGTATAAATATTATTTAATTCTATCACAAATGTACTGCAATTATGTACTAATCTTTAAAAACATAAAGTACATGCAAATAAAAGGAGTAGAAATTTGTAAAAATATTTTGACTAGGAACTAGGTTATAAGTAAGGTGATTGAAAAGTACAAATGATCAAATTTGATCTCTCAGAGAAATTGGATGTACTTCTTTTCTAGAATGTTCACAAATGTGACCTTTCAAATTTTCAATCCAGCATAGTACAGTTCATGTATGGATAATTTCACAAAACTTGTAGTGTTAGAAGTAATAATTTTAGGTAAAATGCTTTAACCAAAAATTACACTATTTTTTCCTATGATTTTATCAGAAATGTACTGTAATTTAACTTGTTAACTTGTACCCACATATAAGAAAGCATGTAAATTAGTAAACTAGTTCTGAATTTAATCTGGTTTGTAACTATATGTTCCAATTTAGATCTAGCATGCCGGTATTTGAATTTAAACTAGTTAATGATTGTTTTGTCTTGCAGAGATTATATTTTTCAACCAATTTCTTACCGAACTTTTGCAAATTAATCAACCAAATTGGATCAAAATTTTGGTAAGTTTCTAGACTAATCAGCACATAGTAGACATATGCTTTATGAGTAAAAAAGACTTAACTAATTCAAATATTACCATTTATTGTTTGAATGATGCTATCCATTTGAAGTGAATTTGAATTGTTTGGAATTTTAATTTCCTCCAATTGATCTGTACTTTGAAAATTTGATGTATGATTGGTTAAGTATCTCACAATACAATTATAGCATAGTACTAGTAATGTTAAAACACATGTTGCAATTTGAAACAATTATCAACTATAACAAGTCTATATAAATTTATAGTGTAGTTAATATGTAATTCTATCAAAAAATAATTATGTGTTTGTGTTTCAATGTAAGCATTTGATTTTTAAACTTGCATCCACACATAAGAAAGCATGTAAATAAGTAAACTTATACCCACACATAATATATATTAGAAGTGTTGTGATAACCTTTCTTGTTCGAATTGATGCTATCCATTTGAAGCGACTCAGTATTATTTGAAATGTTCATTTCCTCCAATTGACCTATACATTGACAATTTGATGTATGATAGCCAACCAAAAGTCTTAATAATAAATACTCAACAATGAACCAAAACTACAGATTAGATGATGTCTTAAATGTACCAATATACTGATTCTATGTCTTTTTATGGATTTTTTTTCCTAGTACATCCATGGTGTTATTTCTATGAAAGACATGTCAACTCCAGATTGAAAAGGTCAAAATAAACGTAAGTTTCAATTTTCAGGTACATAAATGTAGTAAAAAACTTTCAAAATAGCTAATAGATATTCAGGTTCTGATATCTCGACTAGTCCATTTATCTAACTTGTAAAGTTGTAACGACAGGAAACAAATACCTCAATTTGTTCCTGAATTAATTTTGTTGGTGAATTAAATGCCTGAGTGAACTTTGTTCTGGTAGTTTCCGTCGATTTCCTAGCATTGAATGTTGTTAAACTATGTACATCCCGCAAAATACATCATTAAAAACAACATTAAAATTAAATTACGTAATATTTATATTAAAATTACAGTGTGTTACTTATGTAATTTTATCACATTTGTACTGTAATTTGTGGATAATATTACTACACATAGAGCAGTACATCTGAAATTGCATTGAACTGTTATTCGGTTTTCAAAAAGCTGCCTAATGGTAGTTATGTGACAAATACCATTGAACTATTTCTTTTGTTAGAGAGATAAAAATCTAGAAAAAGACATGATTAGTCGCACAAACAGGTAATTGTTTGCATAAGTTTATAGTCGTATTTGACCAACTTGATTGATGAGGTGAAAGACATGTGAAATAAAGATTTAAGTGAGTTGTTTTCAATCATACCTGTAGTTTGTTAAATAATATAGGTATATAGAACTATATGTAAAATTACAGTAAATGATAAATTTACTTCTCTAAACCTAGCACTATATCACACAACCTGTCAAATACCAGTGACATAGTTCAATAACAAATTTTCATCACATCATAATACAAATATTGGCTCATTGAGTTGGTTATTGTTGGCCCTAGTTTAATTTTAAATTACATGATGTATATATTAAATTTACATTGTTCTCCCCATGCAATTCTTTCAAAAATGTACTGTAAATTTCATGTTTGTAAGTATTTTCTCAAAACTAAACATGTATGCATAGATACAAAGTTCAGTTCTTTATCTGAATAATGCTTACATATTCCTGTCAACAAGTTCAAATCATAGTTTCAATCTACATTTTTTCAGTACTATAAAGTTAATAGTATATCGGTGATAGTTGAGTTTTTAATTATATGATGTATATATTAAATTTACAGTGTTTCCCCATGTAATTCTTTCAAAAATGTACTGTAAATTGAATGTTTGTAGGTATTTTCTCAAAATTTAACATGTATGCATAGATACAAAGTTCAGTACTGCACAATTAGTCCTTAATCTATATGACTTTTACACAATTAAGCATCAATCACATGGCAAAACAATAAAAATTAGGCTGGGGTTATTATGCTATGAAGATTTGATTTGAAGGTGGGCATGAAAAAACTACAAACATGTTCTTTGTGATTTGTTTTGGTCAACTTCAATACCTTACATGTAGTCTAATTACCAAAAAGTTCAGTCCTGCACAACTAGTTAATCTGTATGAATTTTACATTGGTTCAAAATTTGAATCTATATTGTTTACTATTTCAGAAATGTACTGTAAATTTATCACAATTGTACAATAAATTTTGTTTTCAAATGAATATACTTGAATGAACATTGAAGGCTTTTTTTTCTTTTTGATTGTTGACAGGCTTTTGTTCTGCTTATTTGAGCTAAATTTGCCTATATTTGGCCTGTGATTGGACTCTAGATTTGTTGTTAAATTTTGAGCTTTGTAATATGTTCGAAATATTATTTGGGCTTTTGAATGTACATTTCTCTATATTTGGATATGTGACTGGGCTCCGAAAAATTTCTAGGTCTCCGGTCTCATTGACATGCTTTGGTTAAAATTTGTGCATTGTGATATGTTGCAAATATTATTTAGGTTTTAGAATGGTTTCATATATAGTTTTTGTTATATTTGGACTTGTGATTGGGCTCGGAAAAAAATCTGCACCCTTCAAATAGTCTGATCAAATATTTGCTCGATCTTTCCATTTATTTATTTATTGATGTCAAATATGTTCAACCGTTAGATTTTAATCCTAAACCTACAAAATCTGCATGATTTGAGCTAAAAAATCTGTGACATCCCATCTAGACAGTCCCATAAATTAATAATCGCAAGTTAGCATAACGCCATTGTGTTGAAACCAGCAATTAACACCCAATGAAACCAAGGACAGATAATGATTATATATGAATAACCCAACTCTCATGAAATAGGTAGCATGCATTACACGTAGGCTGTAGAGCGATCAATAGAGATGACTGTAACTAGAAACTAAGAAAGAAATAATCATCAAGCCGGCCTTGAGCCTGACTGACTGAACTAGAATTCTAGAAACCTAGAAAACATATGCATATGCATATGGTTTGTAATCAAGATTAATTGTGTGTGCTTCAGAACTTGGTGATCTTGGGCGCTATGATCAGCGGGTTCTCCTTAGCGATCTTCTCCCGGTCGCTCTTCTTGAAGTCGAAGCTGCAGCCGTGCTTGTCGGCGTGGCGGTGCATCGAGCAGAACATGCCGCCGCATCGGCACTCGAATCCCAGCAACCCCACCTTCTTCCGGCACGCCACGCACCTGTTCGGCTTCTCCGGCGCCGGCGCCGAGGATGATGCGGCGGCGGTGGCGGCGGTCGCCTCCTCCTTCCCCTTGAGCAACGACGGCGCCGTGGTGGCCGGAGTCATGGGGACGATGATGTCGGGAACGGAGGCGGTGGCCGGCGACGTCGCCTTGAGGTGGTCGCGGTAGCACTTGGAGCACATGTTCTTGGTCTCCTTGCTGCCGAAGAATCCGCAGCCGCTCGCGCACAGCGCCAGCTGCTCGTCGGCGGCGGCGGCGGCGTCCGTGCTCGCCTCCTCCTCCTTCACCGCGGTCTTGTTCGCGACGTCAGGCGCCGCGGTGGCGACGGTCGCCGCCGCCGCGGCGGATGACGACGACTCCTTGAGTTGGTCACGGTAGCACTTGGAGCAGAGGTTCTTGGTCGCCTCGCTGCCGACACCCGTTCGCGCACATCGGCGCGCCGCCGCCGCCGCCGCCCGCCGCCGCCTGCTGCTCCTCCATGATCGCCGCCCGCCTGCTAGCCCGATGCTACAGGTGGTGGACGGTGTAGCCGCTCCGGCCGCCGGAGACAGTCGTCGTCAGCCCTCGGTACGGTGCTCGCCGGAGAGATCTCGTGAAGCCGTTCGTGATCGTGATCGCGTTTGCGTACGTTGGTTGCCATGTTATAAAGAGAGGCCACCCACGCACGCGTGCGGACTCCGAGTCGTATCAGACTTCGGACTCGCTCGCGCGTACACGTACGTACGTGTCGGTCGCGATGTCGCGTTACACTTACGGAGGTGCACGTACGATCGCGAGTCCGCGTCGGCGTAGCAAAAGCACAACCACAGGGAAGGTTCTGGAAGGTGCTGAGTACAACAGGAAGGTTCTGGAAGGTGCTGAGTCCAGTGTAGATAATCACACGAACGTGTAGGGGGGCAAAATCACTTGTAATTAAGCTGTAACCAGTAAGGGCATGTTTGTGTCCAAGTGCATCTACAAAGTTTTATCTGAAGAGAAGTCTAATTACAACCATAATATATCTGCAATGGAAGTCCATGTTTGTATCAGATTGGAGTATATGCAAACAAATCATGGAACTCTAATTCATGTTTGTATTAGATTAGATGCGAAATTGAAATAAATCAAGGATTTCTGCGAGACATCAATTAGACCTACTGAGAGTGTTTCTCCGTGCTCTCTGCCTATACGCAGGACACTGAACACAGAACCCATACCATACATACAACAGGGGCTTCAGTATCACAGACACCTCTTACACACACACACACCAAAAGTACAGGAATACATTCTATCTGATAAGAGATGACATTGCATCTCATCTTGTGCTGAATAATTAATCACAATTCACGAATTCTTCGCCAACGTCAGCTAACAATGCCACATGAACCTGAGTGATGCTGACAAAATTCAAGGGATAGGTTCATGCTGCGGTGTGGCAGGGGAATCTGGTGCGATGGTGAAATTCATGCCCCTTCTTTGTCCCGACTGTAGAATGAATGCCACCTCGGTTGCTGCTAGAGCAGCCGCTACCTAGATGGGGAAAAATACACAAATTGAAAGATTGGGTTGTGTTGAATCGTGAAATCATCCACAAACCAGAAAAAAATACACAAATTTAAAGACTGGTTGTGTTGAATCGTGAAATCATCCACAAACAAAGAAAAAAATACACAAATTTAAAGATTGGGTTGTGTTGAATCGTGAAATCATCCACAAACAAAGAAACGAGATTTGGAGGGAGAGACGTTCCTCCAAAGTTTTTTTAAGAAAATATTGTGAGTACGTTGGGGATTGAACACAGGATCTCAGGGTTGAAACCACACACCCCTTGCCACTGCAATATCAAGTCCACAAACAAACCACCAGCATATAAAAGTACCAACACAATTTCCTAACTGTTGGTTTTCCATGTTTAAAGAATTCAAGCTCACCAGAAATTTTAATCGAAGCAACTTCCAAACGTGGTTGCAGTCAAACAATTAACTGGTTAGGAGTTCCTACACAATATTTAATAATCTACTTGTCCATTGGAATGTTCATGATACACTAACCTGCCTCCGCCTTCGGCCCTGTAAGATATTGATTGCCCAAGCCATGATGTAGAATGGTAGCAGAAACCCGGCGACTCGCAGTAGAAAAAGCTGCCAAACGATCGGTTCTGTTAGTATGAGGGGGGCAGAAAGACAGAAGCAAGAGGATCAATGTACACTTCCAAGAAAATTATTTCACTTGCCGAAAACATCGAAGAAGCATCGTCTTCATCCTCATCAGTTAGTACCAACACATGCCTCAACACTAACAGAGCCATTAACTGAACACAAAATACAGTTGAAGTGTGTGGCAAGCGAGAGCTATTAATAGATGTATCGTGAATGCACAAAGGAACTTACAATAAGTGCAGCAGAGCGGCAAAAGGCAGCAGAGCTCGCATTTGTTACAGAATAATCATCATAGTCAGCTTCCATTATGTGATTTTGTGCCATTGCAATAATCCTTGGATCACGCAGATCAAATGCTGTGCCGGTAATTGTCCAACCACCACTATACACCAGAGAGGAGAATGAAAGATACATCAGAAAAAACATATAATAGATGAATTGCCTCTTACATAGTTATAGGGACAGGTAAATAGTTAAAATATATAAAAAAATCGACTATAGTAAAGTATGGATGCCTGCCTTATATCAATGGTTGTCTCATCAGGATGAGCTCTAGGAAGTGCAGTGTACCCATGTTTGTATGGCTGCAAACAAGGAAACTTTCAGCCGCAGCTCAGATGACTTGCTTTCTGAATGATATTATGATGTGAACTAAAAAATATATGAAAAATAATAATTGATCCATTTATTTTTGCTCCAGGTTCAGTCTAGTTGTACTTTAAAATCACCTTAAATTTCATCAATTGCTTTCATAAATTTATCACCGTTCGTGCTAGTGTTAAAAGAGATCGACTTCAAGACAACCTGGTACAGGAACATGTTACTACTCACAGATATCAGATAATTGATCTCTCAAGTCTCCTAGTTTTATGTCCTTCATTGAGATGTCTAAAATCATCTATCAGTATATAGTCAGTAGCTTATTAAATCCCTAATCAACGCAAGAACACCACCTTTTGCACAAACATTTTTTCCCATCTTTAACACACTTAAAATAAGAAGCCAATATGGAAAGGATTTTATTGGAAAATTTGGATGGCTTCATAGTTGATACTCCATCTAATCACTTTTAAGGTGTAGATATACTTCAAAATTCATATTTTGTAACTTTTGGTCACAGTTAGTCAAACTATACATAATATGTTTTAGTCACATAATGGTTGTGACATTAGATTTCTTGAACATGCTTTCATCTGATCATGACTTTTGTGGATTAATGATATAATATAAGAGAAATTAATGCTCAAAGTTCATTTTAAAAGACCCTGCCAAGTAAACACGGGCTAGATGCTGACTAAATCCAGCAAGAAAATATAGAGATGTCATTTTAAATAGTGTTAATTCACCTCATGGCAAATTTCACATGTCAAATCTCCTTTCTCATCGCACCATCGCTGCACGCAAGCCCGATGAGCATACTGCAAAACAAAATATTAGACAGATCTTTGTGAGTTTCCACACAAAATGCATTTCTAGTTCTACAGAGGCATACTTAAAGACAAGGTGCTAATGCTCATAGAAAACAACCAGGACAATTGAACAATCTTTTTTTGCTTTTCATTTTCTGTTGTTTGAACTGAAAGTACACAGGATGCAAAGGAAAGTTGGTGGATGAATGAATGAATACCTTTAGACTTCCAGTGCAAGCACACGGACTCTCGAGGTTGCTGATGTTATCCTCCTCTTGGCAAATACGACATTCTACCGTCTGAATAAGAGGTTCTTCCTCAGTACCCATGCTTTCCCGAACTGACAAAAGTGTATGAGTTGTAGACAGCGGTGGTAGAGAAACTCCCCCAGAAGGCAGATTCATGGCTACCTCGGTTGCCTCAACAGACTCAGGAATCACAAGGTTGTTAACATTAAGCATTAGATGATCCTTCATTGTTACTTAGAACAAAGAACCTTGCCAACAGAGTAATTCTATCCACAAGCAGTACCGAATAATAAAATTGATGTACTCTACTAAGAATCCTCCTGAAATGGGCTAAAAACACAGAACATTCAATCAATACAAGATTAACTTGAATATTCTCTGACAAAATGGCTTTGGAGAATAACAATGCCTGTTCTCAGGAAAGAAGGGACTGGAGTTATTAGTGGAACCGTGGAAGCTTCAAGACAAAAACAGGCACTGATTTTTCGCCAGGCCGGCGATGCAACGTCAGCCAACTTTATTAGGATTGAGAACAGACACCGAGAACATGAGCTCCACCGTGCTGCGAAAAAAAAAAAAAACCTTCTAAGTAAATGTCGCAGTAGAACGAACAAATTCTCATGACTGGCAACTTTATGAGCATGTTTCTTTACACTGTTAACATCTAAGCACCAAAGCAATTCAGAAAGAACATATCTAAGAGAATATTACAAAACGTTTCGAGCAAACATGTTTGGAGTAATAAAACTCTCATTACAGAAACAGTCGATTTGCAATACATTATTCATGGATGTTTTCCTAACATTTATAACTAACAAACAAGCAAACAATTGTATTGAACAAGGATTGATTATCCAAACATAGTGGCAGAAAAATCACCAAACAAAAAATGTGAGTATGTAAGAAACATTTCCTACAGCCCTTGGTAAAAAATGAACACAAATAAATTAAATGCCCGAATCCTACACGATTCACCAAACAAAAAAAATGTGAGCATGTAAAAATCACAATTCATTCCTTGGTAAAAAAATTAAATGCCCGAATCCTAGTTTTTGGAAAATGAACACAAATAATTGTCCCAGATCAAAACACGATTCGCAAAAATCAAATGGTGTTGCGTTCCAACTTAACTTTTTGTGTTGTGATCAAATGCTCAAATGTAACAAATAAGCACTCAAAACCATCCTGCGCTTAACCACACAATGCGATCAAATGTTTCTAATCCAAAGGGATCAACGGGAATAACCAACCGAAGAACCAAACGTTTCTCCCTTTTTCCAGCATCATTAATTTTTCCTACATCACCACGGCAGAATATCCGTCCCAATTCCTCCCAAAAATCTCTCTCCCATCCCCACATCGATATTTGTCAAAGGAGCAAATTAATCCCACGCCATGCACACATAAACATCCCGTCAACTCGACTAGAAAATCGATCGAAATCCTTCCGCAAATTCTCGCGGGACGCCACGCCACGCCGCTCCGCGGGCCAGAACACAGATCGCTCCCGGAGTACTCCTCCCCCTCTCGAATCGAATCGATCCCCAGTCGAGGGGAACGAAATCCCGATGAGGAGGAGGGCGGATTTCCGGGTGGGACTGGGGGGGAGACAGAAATTTGGGGGAGAAAAATTGCATGTTGTTACCTTGGGTGGGAGGAGGAGCTCTCGTGCGTGCCTCCTCGTTCTCTCGTCCTCGTCGACGTCGCCTTCGCACTCGTGCGCGCGCGCCGCTCATATACGGGGGAGGAGGTGGGGGCCCCACACACACCGGCTGCCACGTGGGGCTGTCCGTCTGCAAGTGGGGGCCACAGAATGTTGCAACCGAGAAGAACGGTGGGGCTCGCAGCAGCAGTATCATTTTTCGTTTTTTTTTTTGAGATGTAATTTCTTTTTCGTTAATACTATTATTATTACCACCGTTACGAGCAGTAAGTAAATTGTATTTAAAGAGAAAATCGAACGGTAAATGCATGATTATGGTACATTTGCAGTTTGTGGTTTCGTAAAAATATCGCAATCGGAATTGTATTAAATAAGAAAATAATTACAGTCTCCTACCGTTTCTATTGTTAGAAATAAGGATAAACTATGTACTCTCGTAACAACTAGACACGAAAACGAATTCAGTAGCATAATATGGGTCATATGGAAAAACATGAAACTTGAAATTTGCCAATGCAAACAATGAAACAAGTGAAGTGCTCACATACAAACCGGATACTGTTTGCTGAAAGAAAATGAACAAAATTTCAAAACTCTCTCTTCGGTGAAGGGCTGTGTAACTGATATTGATAATTTGTTCTCTGAATGTACATTTACAAATTTTAGCAACTCAGCTCGAGAAAACATTGGGTACATTTTACGGAGACAAAATTGCTGCTATACATCAGGTCATCAGCAACATTTTGAGACCAGTACATCATTGAGCATTCTGCAAACACGACCGTTGCTGCAAGCAACCCACATCGTTGTATTAACTACAAAGGGCTGCTTTTACAGTCAAGATTCCTTCAGCAAGGCAACGTCAGAACCATATATATGGCTGCCTAGCAGATATCGTGTATATACTACGAGAATTTACAAACACGATCACTGGCACCCCACCGCAGGAACTCCACCAAATCCCAGCGACGACGCGCAAGGCTCATCGCCTCACCCTGGTTATGATGTACCGGCCTTTCTCCATGTCGTATACCGTCTTCAGGCGAGATCTTCTCCCCTTCAGGATGGAGCATGCTGTAAATAGAACGACAGCGGTAATGAAAAGGAGTGGAACCAACCCAGAATAGTCATAGCTGTTTAGATATGGAACTGATGAATCTGAGTACTCTGTCTGGTTTGATGTCTTCTGCACAATGAAAGCACCCAATGCCCAGTCAACAGGCACACCGCCAATTTGATTCGCAACATCAATCCTGAAACAGAATGAACATTTCAAATCGTAAAGTTCAAAATGTGAAATAGAAAGATTAGAACAGCAGAAAAGGTTGCACCTCTTATCATCCAGTGGGACCTTTAGAGTATCATGCAGCAAAGCAACAATATATGCTGAGGAAAAGCAAAAAAGAAGCAGCTCCCCCTCATTGAAAGAACGGTACTCCTTTTTAATCTTTGACCAGTCTCCTCGGCAAAATTGCTCCCCAGCCAGCATCAGGTCAGAAAGAAAAGACTTAGAACGCAACCTAAAGAACTGCCAAGTAATGAAGGATCCAAAATTAGTTCCACAAAAAAGTTGAAATGTTGAACATTCAAACAAAGAAGGAACAAAAAGTAAAAGTCACTGCTGTATGCTTGTTCTCCAGTTTCACAATATATGTCTAAGCTCACCATCCTCGCAGACCCAGGGAACTGAATCTAAGTAAAAGGATAGACTTATACCAAGGATGCCTCATAGTAAATGACATGCTACAAAACACAACCTACTATAAACCAAATTAACATTAAAGAGGGCGCCGAAGGCCCGAGAGTAGAAATATTACAATGGCTGCACTATCATTTTCCTCAATGGGCAAAAATTTATAAAGACACATCTCAAGGCACTAACCGAATTTTGTGGAACTAATCAAATTTTGCAGCACGGGAGCATGCCATTTTGATTCATGGGCACTCTACATTCTGTAAGTCATTTTATTGCATAAATGCAATCCTCTTGTTTTAATTTTCCAAGATTTTCCCGAGACTCTCTTTGTTTAAGCTCAGGCTTATTGGCTTAGGCTTTTAAGTTAGCTTTTTGGCTTATATATTTTATAAGCCGGTGGATATAAAGTTCTAAGTTTAATGGTGGAGTCATGTCTCCATTTCAAATAAGCCAAAAAAGCTTCTCCAACCTAGCTTTTGGCTTAACAGTGTAAGAGTGGCTTATGGCTTTAAAAAAGCCAAATAAAAAAGCTGCTTGTTTGTTTAGGCTTAGACTTTTTGGCTCATAAGCTGGCTTATAAGTCTAAACAAAGTGGGCCTAATATATCAGCAGATGTGAAGTCATGAACATGAGATCCACTAGGCAGCCTATCCTGTTCTCGCTCTTTTCTACTAGCTAATCAGTCATCATTGTCCTCTTTTGTCCTTGTCGTGGCGAAAACATGCATAGTGAGTTCCATGTGTTGTGTCTTGTGAGATATGGTTCTGACTTATGGGGATTTTGAACTTATCCCAAAAAAGTGAAAAGCCAAAATTATCACTTTGGAATTCTCGTCTTCCTTACACACCAAATACACTTTGAAAGACACTCAAATGGCCAACCAGAGGGTAGGGAGAGAGGGGAAGTAAACCTTGGAAGTATGGTAGAAATTCTCTGTTGCTAAAAATTTCCCATCAAGATCTGGTACAAATGCTGCTCCCATACGGCATTCATGGTACCTACATTCCTCTGCAACAGGAGGAAATTCTCAGCTCCTTTTCTTATATTATGGAATCAGAGAACAAGAAACTGCCAGAAAAGGTATACACCATTGAATTGTTTGCATTGCAAATTATGAATCAAGAAATAGCAACCTTAGGAATGAGTTTAGAGAGCAGAACATGTCTGTTGTGGTCCAAACAAATTCATCGGTACAGATAACTTTGCTTTTGTTTTTTGTCATCTTGTCAAGGATAATAAGAAGTATAGAGAACTGATCATTAATCAACAAAGCATGTTTTCTACAATTTACTCCTCAACACACAATATCTCATCAGTTAAATAACCTTTTTAAATTAAAGAATTTCCTCTGAAGGGTGACATATGTTCTTAACTAAGGACAGCTCATTGCAGTAAGAGCAGATATATACCTCTTCCTTTCTGCAATATTGTTAGTGCTGCAGATCTGCATTCGGAGAAGTTACCAACAGCATGAGCATAAGGTCTGTACTCAACCTTCGACTCAAGAACACTGGCAGGAAGTTTAACTGCTCCCTCTATGGGTGAAAATCCCCTTGGAGTGCAAGGATCTCTGTACTTAGCTTGAGAAATTAAATGGGTTGCCACTGCATAACAAATCAAATCTTAAGTAGAAAGACCAAAGAATTGCACTGCTAGTTGTTTTACAGGGTAGGTAAGTGTATCCCATGGACATAGAAAAGAACCATACAAAAGGAAAAGAGACAATGTCATATTAAATGAGCAAACCACTAAAATCTAAGCTTTGGAATGGAGTGAAGTCTCAATCAGTAACATTAGCAACTACACATATATTAACAAATCAACTTACTCGATTTATGGCCAGGTGTGCTCAGCATGTCATGGAGTGATTCGTACGCAACATTCTGCACATAAAACAAGCAAGATCTTGTAACATACTATTACCAAAAGGTTTATTAATGCCACATGATACTAAGATAATGATCATAACTCATTATAGGTAACAGTTAAATATACAATAGTAAATATTTGCACAAATCACCTGACCAAGATGTAGAAAGCTGTGACTGTACAGATTATATGTGACATCACCGAACTTCAGAGTATGAGAGAACTCCGGGGGCAAAGGTTTGTCCGTAACGAAAGTTACCTATTCAACAAAAGAGGCACAATAATAAGACATCCTGACAAACTTCCATTGCAGTTTTCTCAATTCCTTCGTGTGAAAACGATACGTGAAACCTGAACGGAAGCCCCACCAAGCTCAATTATCCCAGTAGTATCTTGTGAGTCATCGCCTAGGATACCCAGCGCATAATTTGCCGCAATCCATGCATACATCCCTTCCTCAGATCCTGCACGACAGTTGTAAGCAATTGTATGATCACCTGAACGAGAACACCCAATTATACCGAACTATCATGCATGCAGACGCACAAATCAGCCCAGATCAAACACAATCCCATCCTATATGCTAGTGCAAACAGACAATTGAAATGAACTCCATCCAATATCGTATTGATCAATAGCATGAAAGAACTGCAGCTCCACACATTTCCACAATACACAAACGATGAACAATTCTGCGCTTCCATTATATAATAACATGCCTGAGATCACGGTGGCCCATTCGTCCTGGAACCGGAACCCCGATCCCCGCAGCAACACCCTGCACGAATCCAAGACAGCCTCGGCCACCGCGGCGTCGAGCAGCCGGAGCCCCGCGGTGGCCATGAGCCGCACGTCGGTCCCCGCCCAGCTCTCCGGCGGCACGCGGCGCCGTGCAAACTCCACGAGCGGCGCCAGCGACCGGCCCGCGCCGCCCGGATCGGCCGCGAAGAACGACAGCCCCGGGGTCGCCTTCATCGACGCCGTGCGCGCCCAGTCGATCCGCGGGAGCGCCGACGCCGCCGCCGCCGGGGGGGAGGAGCGGTAGGCGATGACGTGGACGCGGCTCCCCGTGCTACCGGCGTCGATGACGACGCCGTACCTGGCGGGACGACGCGGCGAGCGGGACAGCAGCAAGAGGAGGAGGAGGAGGAGCGCGAGGGCGGACGCGGCGACGAGGCGGCGGCCGCGGCTGCGGCGGGAGCTCATCGTGGCGGAAATGGTCGGAGGAGGAGCTAGGGTTGTCGCCGCCTCCTGCGATTCGCCACGCGGGTCGACGCGGGCATTGGGGCGGCGCATGCGAGGGGGGGAGGAGGCCAGCTGGGGAGGGAGGCGACGGCGACGGCGACGCGTCGGCGGCGAGGGGTGGTGCTGCCGGCGCGGCGGCCCGCGAGGTGGTGGGGGGTGGATGGGATCCGATGCGGGGAGGGGCGCGTGGGGGCCCACGTGTGGCCGCGGGAAGTGGGTGGGCCAAGGCTAATCGACTCGGACCGTTCGTGATGGCGACGGGGGAGGTGGTGTGTTGTCGCTGCCTTCGCTGGTGTGAAGTTCCTCCCAATTTGGGGTGACAAATTCGCTGGCTCTCGTTCACGTGGGGTTTTAAATTTGGGACTGTTTCAGATTGTAATTAAAATAAATCTTATTAAATTTTGGTATAATAATTTATTAATATTGTTAAATTTTGGTAGAATTTCTTATAGATTTATCAAAGTTTGGTAAGAAACTAAATGATGCTAACTTTACCATGACATCGAATCACCCCTTGACTTTTTATGCTAGCAAACAAGTGAATAACATATTCACGTGCTCCCATAAAATTGAACTTAATATATTCTCACCTTGCGTAAGTTCAACCTGAACATTCCGTTACTATCGATTATGTCGGTGTCATGGCTCCAGGGGTATGTTGACTTAGAGCTTGAGGCGGCCCCGTACGCCTACGTGACCGTCCCCCGAGGGGGATCGGGCTCGAGGGTGACGTGGCGCCGCCCGTCCTAAGTCCTGGTACCTCCCGGTTGCTACTGTGGTGGGGGTCGGGCTCCCCTGACCCCCTCGGAGAGCCGCCACGTGTGTTGGAGTAGGTGAGCGCTCCCAGCGCTCACCTACCCCCATTGATGGCGGCACAGCCGGAGTGCGCCTGCGTGCGCGTGTGCCGCATTAAATGCGAGCAGACGCGCACGCACGTGCCTGACACCGATCATAGCCGGCTGATCGGTCTGTGACCGGTGCGAATGATCGATGGGACGCAGTACAGTACCGGGCGTGCCATCTACACGCCGTTAGGTATGCTGCGCGTCCCGTTGGGTCACATCAGGGTCATGTGAGCTGCATGGGCTCACTCACCCAGCCGGAGTTGGTATGCCAAGTCTAATCATCCGGCGCGCGTCTCCACGTACAGGCGGAACAAGTAAGTCGCCGGCCGTTTAATGAAGAATGACGCGCGACACCATACACGGGTGATAAGCCGCCTGACAAGGGTCTCATCGGCACTGCAGACGGTGGACTTCTGCCTCAAGCAACAGTGTGGCCTTTAATTGTAAAAGAATATTTTTCCTTTTCTATAGAATGTAGCCTGTTCGGCCCATGTGGTGTCCCCTTGGAAATATAAAAGAAGGCCCAGGCCTAGAGGAAATGGGGTTCGATCATTGAGAATAAGAACACACATATAGTCCATCACACAGGAGTAGGGTATTACGCCTCGCCGGCAGTCCGAACCTGTATAATCTCTCGTGCCACTGCCTTATCTTGGGCGAAACTCTTTCTCTCTCTACGCGATCGACGCACCGAAGTTAGATCCGGGAACACCTCTCTTTTGTGCCCTGCGCCGAACACAGAAGGGGGCCCTCACAGTCCCCCGCTGAGGAGTTTACCCTCCGTCAGCTGGCGCGCCAGGTAGGGGCGCATAGACGCATTCCTCGGCTCCCATTACTTCCGTGCGCGCCAAGTTTCGCCGAGTCAGCCCTATGGCTGAAGAGGCAGTGGTCCGCACGCCCACACCGAGCGTCAGCGACGACGACGGAGAGCTGCATCCTCGCCGTCAAGCACATACCCCGTCACCGCCTCCGCACCGGAGTCCTGGGCGGGGGAAAGCGCTGGAGTTGCTGGAGGGCTCCACCACCTCGCCGCGGCCCAGTGACGAACGACGGGCGCCGTCTCAACGATGAAGACTAACCCGTCGTCGACTATGAGTGGTGGTCCATGCCACCGAGTCGACGACGACTAGATAGGTTGTTCTAAATATTGTACTTGATTAATTATGATGAATAAGAGCAACACTAGCTTCGACCAACAGGAGTATGGCTATTACCTGTCAGTTAAGGGGCCCGAACCTGTATAAAAATCCCCGTCTCCTATCTCTTTTACCTCAATATCGCGTATACCTTGGTACCAACGATCCCCATACCATGCAAATACCGTAGTCGTGATTTACAACATCGGCACTTAGTATCCTACGATACTACGATCCTACGAAGTCCTAATGATACCGATCTCACCTAGTATCCTAATTTTCGTATTATCTCAATCCTACTATTCATTTCCACACGATCCTACAAATCTTAGAAAGTATATAATACTACGATCCCGACGATACTATCAAATATTATTTAAAATAAGGCGGATTGAAAATAATGAGAATAAATATGCTCGAGTTTACCTAAAAACCAATTAAATATATCAAAATCAATATCATATGCTTTAATTTGTACAACGTATTATATATTCTATATAAAAAATATGCACTTTCTAAAATCTGATAAAATCTGATAGTATCCCGATACTATGATACTACAAATCGAAAAACGATCCTACCTAGTACCTCAATACTGATTATCTTGCACCTGTGTTGCTGCCACCATCATGTTCCTTCCATACCCTAACATTGAAAAGTGCCAACAATGTCAATGAGGTCCACCAGACCGACCTCCTTTCACTCCACCCCAAGAGGGGACAATGGCAAGGTGCTGCCGCCCCAACATTCGTAGCAGACACCGTCGCTGCCTCATCATCCGTCTGTGTCCATCGTCCATTGTCGGTCCTTCATTGTCCACGATGATCACTCGAAGTCGAGAAACCCCCTCACTAGAGGATTTGGCAATTGGCGCATGACATATAACTCCAAGTATATTATGTTTCTAGAGTTCTATAAAACCGCACAATTGACATATTGTCCTTTGATACATTGTACTTGTAAGTTTTGAAATCAAATATTAAATTATGAATTTTTGACTTATTATATAAATATCCTAGCCACCTAAGTAGTGTATTTATTTATTTACCATAGGGCTATAATATATATGAGGTTATATGCCACATATCAAACCCTATGTTCTTTTCACAATGTAAATAAGGCGGATCCTTGTTTGGGCTAGGCGCCGAGCCAACCCATTGTATGTTAGGTCCAAGAGAAAATTATATAGTAAAAATGCATATCTCGATACGGGCTTTTATCCCTAGACCCTGGGCCGGGAGTTTGGTCTGCCATGGCGTGATGAATTTATGGAAATTTACACGAGTAAATTTTTTTATACATTAGTTTTACTTTTAGAAAATAAATATTACTTCCATTTAAAGATGTTGTAACCTAAGATGCGTCAACTCGCATGTGAGATCCTCATCGGTTACCCACCTTCTCTAGAAATTAAATTTGAAAATTTAAATTCCGATTGGCATATGAATACAACCAATAGGTTCTGAATAGCTTCTGAAGTACCGTATGTGCACTTAAGACGTGTACGGCCCCACCGGTCACGCTCGCGTCTATCATCGTCTCCTTCTAGAACCACACCCAGCCCAACAATCCCAATCTCTCTCTCCTCTCATCTCCAGCCGCTCTCGCTCTCTCTCTCTATAGCCCCCTCAGCCTCGACTTCACCCAAACCCTAGCCCTATCACCCTACCCCTCCCCCCCCCCCCCCCCCCCCCCCCCCCAATCCCATCGCGCGGGCGACCCGCCGGTGAGGCGCACACGGAGCGGCGGGGGCGGAGGGCCGGCCGCCGGCCGCCGCAGCAGCAGCAGCGAAGATGCCGTCGGGGTCGGCGACGCAGTTCCGGTACACGCAGACGCCGTCCAAGGTGCTCCACCTCCGGAACATGCCGTGGGAGTGCACCGAGGAGGAGCTCGTCGAGCTCTGCAAGCCCTTCGGCAGGGTCGTCAACACCATGTGCAACGTCGGCGCCAACCGCAACCAGGCCTTCGTCGAGTTCGTAAGGCCCCCCCTCCTCCCCGCCCCGCCCCGCCGTCTGATTGATTCTGTCCGTCTGGTGTTCGGTTACGGATTTACGGCTGCGTGTGCGATTGCGATCGTCTTCCTCTGTGTGTGTGTGTGTGTGTGTGAGGACGTGGCTTGTTACGATTTTGGAGGAATTTGTCCCTGTTGTGTGGGGATTCGATTTAGGGTTTATGCGATTGCATCTAGTGACTGGCGGGGTTAGTGTCGGTAGCAAGTCGTTTAGTTGATCGATTATGTGGGAGTATGATGTATGAGAGGAAAAAAAATTATAATCTTTTCTGGTGATTTGGGCAGTAGCAGTTCAAGAATTTGGTGTTTATAATTGTTAGTTGGGTATGTGCTTTGAATAACTAAGATGATACGGCTCTGTTGAATGAGATGCATACAGACATTACATCCTTTTTGTCATGTGCTGGAAATGCGTGACTCTTGTTGGTGTTTGCACGTGTGTTTTGTTTCCATGGTTTATTTTGGCATCTTTTATTGTAGCGTGAAATGGGGTTTTGTCTGACATGACATGGTGAATATAAGTAGGTGCAGGGAAACAAACTGATTTTTATCTGTTAATCTAAACAATAACATTAACAGCGAGGAAGATACTACTGTGGTAATCATGATTTATCTAGTGGGCAAGCTTTGGGCTATCTGATAATTGGTAAGAGATCTGTATAAGTTTTTATTTATATACTTGCTTGATTGTTGATTGCTAAAAAGGTTGTGTTCCTCATTCTGTATGTTGTAGTATCACTGTTTGGAATCAGGATTTTTATGACCACTTTTGGTTCCTAAAAAACTTTACTATTTCAATGTTATTTGTATTGTAAGGTTGATGGCCTGTTGGTTATGTTGATTTGGGGTGATTTATTAAAGCAATTTTTCATCTCGTTCAAAAATAAAGTGTTCTCCAGTGTTATTGAGGTGTTAAGGTGGTTTTGAGACGACATGGATATGCCTAAGCACCACAGTGCACAAGTTGCAAGGCGAGGCAATGTAATTTGAGATGGCGGAGGCGTGATTAGGGAGAATTTTGCAAACAAAATAAAGGAGAAAAACCCCACTAGGCCAAGCTGCCAGCCCACAAAAGCCCAACATCAGCTTCATGAGCTGAAATCGGCATCTCCAGCCGCCTGCCACCTCCCCCATAGCTGACCTCCGCCAGCTATCACCACCATCAGAGCTCGATGCCTCTGCCCACCTCTCTATCCACCACCGCTGCTGCCAGAGATTGAGCTGCCACAAGCAGTAAAAGCAGCTGGGATCTGGAGCTAGATCTGATGGTAGGGGTGTGGGATCTGCGACAGCAAGCTGGCTGCGGTGAGGATTGAGGAAGGTGACCGGAAGCAGCTAGGGTTCCAGTATGAGCTTGCCCCCTTCTTGTTTCCTTTATTCACTGGTTTTGCCGGCAGAGTGGGCATCTTGACCCCTGCAACCGCCTTACCACTATGGGGACACTATAGTGACGCCTTAACAGCCATGGTGTTCTCTAAGTAATAGAAGAAATGACACAATTATTATTATTTGGTTGCATAAATGTGTTGCCCTTTGGATTGATTTAGCGGAAGTTTCAAATGAAGAGTGAACTGTAGACTGGACATGGAATTGCTGTTCTTTGTTCCTCACTTGTATTATAAACGTGCTCTTTTTTCAGGCGGATCAAAACCAGGCAATTTCAATGGTTTCATATTATGCTTCTTCTTCAGAACCTGCTCAAGTTCGTGGCAAAACTGTATATATCCAGTACTCAAACAGGCAAGAAATTACCAACAATAAAGGAACTGGTGATTCCTCTGGCAATGTTCTTCTTGTCACTTTTGAAGGCGTCCAGCCTAATGATATTAGCATAGATGTCATTCATTTGGTAAGTATGCATGTTTTACTTGTGATGTACTTCAATTAGCTAACAGCTTGGTTGGAATAAATTATTATATTGCCTTTCAAAATTGCTTGGGCCTCTGAAGCTATGATACACCGATCTTTTTTTTTATCAGGACATATCTTTATCAAAATAAAACCGGCTTGACGTAAACTGATTACTAAATGCACTCTATAATTGATTTGTTATGCTTGCTAGACAACGTTAATCCATGGACTTTAGGACGCATACTGTTGCTGGCAAAAAAAAAAAACTTAGGATCCACGTAGTCTTTAAAAGCACTGCAGACTGCCTATTTCACATACAATGTATGGAGGTTAGATACTTAAATGGCACCTCCATGTCAAAGGAAATTCAAAATCTTTTCTCCTCCTTCTACCAAGTTTATTACTTCTTAAATTTGTCGTCCTGCATCATATGACTTGTCAGCATAGCATGTTCACTAATACTACCTCCGTTTCATATTATAAGTCGTTTGACTTTTTTCCTAGTCAAACTTCTTTATTTTTGACCAAGTTTGTAGAAAAATATTGGAGTATTTTCAACACAAAACAAACATGTTGTCTAAATATATTCAATGCTAGATTTGATGAAACTAATTTGATATTTTAGATATTGCTAATTTTTTTTAGAAACTTAGTCAAACTTAACAATGTTTGACTAGGAAAAAAGTCAAACGAATTATAATTTGAAACAGAGGGAGTATAATAATAGCATCCAAGTTCATTATTTCAGTACAATTCAGTTCTATGCTCCATGCTCTTCTCTTTTCTGCATAATCTTGCATGTGTTGTTCGACTGATTAGTCGAAACTCGAAAGTGGTTTGTATCCTCATTTTTTGTTGCAATGGTATGTGGATGTTTTAGGTATTTTCCGCATTTGGTTTTGTCCACAAGATAGCAACCTTTGAGAAGGCTGCTGGTTTCCAGGTAAGATAGTTCTTATATTGAGCTGCTACTATATCTTAAGTTCAGCTTATCAGCTGGAATTTTTGCAGGCACTTATCCAATATACTGATGCTCCAACTGCTCTAGAAGCAAAAAATTCGTTGGATGGAAGAAGCATCCCAAGGTAGCACTTCATTTTATAACTATTATTATGCGTTACAAACCTCCGATGCAACGTTACTGAAATGTCAAGTCATGCAGATATTTACTTCCTGAACATGTCCCCACCTGTCACCTGCGCATAACCTTTTCTGCGCACAAGGATTTGAATATCAAGTTTCAATCACATCGTAGCAGGTAAAGAGGGAAGCTGGTGATATTTAAATTTGATTTTAACCTCCAT
Organism: Oryza punctata; assembly: GCA_000573905.2. NCBI lineage: Eukaryota > Viridiplantae > Streptophyta > Magnoliopsida > Poales > Poaceae > Oryza > Oryza punctata. The sequence continues at coordinate 22,488,717 of CM002495.2, read as the reverse complement.
TTTGTATAACATGTGCTTGATGAGTCAATACTCAAAATTCACATAACTAACTGTTTTGTTACAGGGATTACACAAATCCATATCTTCCTGTGAATCCAACAGCAATTGAGGGAATTGCACAGGTATGCTTTAACATTTCATACTATTCATTATATTTTTTTGCTCCTTCCTTACTGTGGAAGTTATGCAGCCCACTTTAGGCCCTGATGGGAAGATAAAGGAGCCTGAGAGCAATGTGCTTTTAGCTTCAATAGAGAACATGCAGTATGCTGTGACGGTGGATGTTCTACATACTGTAAGTATAGTTTATTCTTACTATACTCCAGGTGTTTTATCTAAAATAAGGACAAAATTAATATATAGTCATGTTATGAGATATTTCAGGTGTTCTCTGCTTTTGGTACTGTCCAAAAGATTGCAATGTTTGAGAAGAATGGTGGAATGCAGGCTTTAATTCAATATCCAGGTATTTTCCAACTAGCTTGCAGCTCACAGGATTTTTTGCACCTTGATTTGTTGGATGTTCATAACCTGGCTGCACTTGGGTGTGATATTTGTTCAGTTATCGTGTAGTACTATAGTTCTTGATAAGCCATATCATAGATGATGATAAACCGTGTAACCTGTCATGTCATGCTGACTATTGAGATACATATTTGTTTATGCACCATAAGTTTCTAAACCTGGAAACTTCAGCAGAGGGGTGTCGGAGTTCGTGAAGGCTTAGAATGGACATCTACAACTATCCACAGCTATAAAGTTGCCTTTAGTAATTTCTTGATCATTTTTACCTTCTGTATAAGCATATTCTCTTTCTTAGTAGAGGTTTGCTTCTGAGGTCTTCCTATCATCACTGCATCAATATTTTCCTCCTCATACTCTGCATTAGATAATACCTATCTTAATTGTTTCCAATCCTGCACCTTGGGGTAAGATTAGCGTTCACCATGTCAACAAAGACCTGTCTTGCATCTGCAGTCCAAAAGCCATCATGGCATTTGATGTGTGGTCAATTTCTATATCTATATCTATACCTAAGTGTGAATACATAGTGGCACCTCTTACAATATTTGATTTTATCAAATCTCAGATCCTCCAGAAATGACTTCACTAGTTTGTGTAACTTGGAGACATAAAATACTTCATCAAATGGAAAGAGTTCTGCTGACCACTTTGTTTCCTCGATCATGAACACTATAAATGCATTCCTCATTAGCCAATGGAATCTATTTAATTTCAGCTTTGCAATGATCTAATCATGCATTGCAGTACCATTTTAGTTTATTGGAGTTATGTTATAATTGAAAAAAAAAGTTTTAATTGCAGACATCACAACGGCAGCAGTTGCTAAACAAGCTTTGGAAGGGCACTGCATATATGATGGAGGTTACTGTAAGCTTCATCTGTCATACTCTCGTCATACTGATCTCAATGTAAAGGTATAAATGATAGTTTCAGGCTGCATAAATTAACAAATATTGAAGTACATATCTCAGTTGACTAATTGTTGACTAATGAATAGTGAATGTAACTCATTTAGAAAATAGCGTACTGCTACATGAAAGCAGAATAATATATCCATTCAATTTGACAAAGTACGCTTTCTGAACATATTTCTTTTCTCCTACAGCTTCCTTCTGCATTGTTCCTCCTAACTGAGTTCTATTTTTTTGACATTCAGGCACATGATGAGAGAAGCAGAGACTACACTGTTTCAGATCCTAGTTCCCAAATGCAAGCTGCAGCGCAAGTCCCAGGTCCTAGCAATCCAGGAGTGGCATGGCAAAACACTGCACCTAGTGCTTCCTTTTATGCCAGCACTGCAGCAGCGACTCCTGTTGGACAAGTGCCAGCTTGGAATCCAAACATGCAGGCAGGTGCTTTTGGATCGGCATCGTCTGCATACCCAGCCCAACCAATGATGCCAGGCTCTGTTCCGCCTTATCCAGGAATTGGATCCAGTTCCGGTGCACCGCCAGTATCGTTTCAGGCCTCACAGCAGATGCCACAGTATGGTGTACCCCCAGGTGCTCCACACCAAGCTCCACCGTCTGGTCAAGCAATGTATTTCCCGAAATAAGCTATCTTCATCCGATGTACAAGCAATTAGAGCAATTGCAAATGTTGCCTGCAATACTCGGGTCTGGGTATCTTCTCTTCGAATTTTGGGTTGTAACTCGTCTATGCAGCTATTCATACTCTAACTCAGTGAGCTCCCTGTCGCAATTGTACCTCTGCGTCAGTCGGTGTCTGTAAACTGTTCGGCAATTAGAAATTCCCACCATTAGCATGCCTGGTATTGTTCAGCTCGAAACTGAAATTTTTCTTCATGCCCTATATTTTTTGGGTGTAGATACTCAAGTATATAGTGTTCCGCTGGAATTTTATGCAGGTGCAGCCTATGTGCTGCTTTTTTTTGGGGGTGTTTCGTGGATGATTGCAAATAAGACCCCAGCAAATCTGCTGGTTGGTTGCAAATAAGAACCCCTCCAAATCTGCGCAGATCAAAACCCCACTCAGGACAGGAATTTCCATTGTACATGAGCATTTTGGATTAAGCAGAACATGAATTTCGATTGTTCATGAGCAATTTGGATCATGGAAAGATTGGAAACAAAGCTTTTACGTTATTAAGGTTTCTACTAATTACGTGATTCCGTTTTTCAGAGTCAGCCATGGCTATGCTGCCTTTCCTCCAGTAAACATCACAACTATCTAATTCTCATGATGCCTATGCTCTAGTAACAAACATTACAATTATCCAAATTCCCAGATATTTTCTTTCACTGCTTCAAACCTAAAGTACATAAGTGAGTTGAGTGATCCAAGCAACATAAAAATCCGAGGCTCCGAGCGATGTACACCAACCATCTCACCCATCCGACGTGGCAGCAGCAACCAGCCACAGCTGAGACCTCCATCCAATAGAAGCCCTCCCTTTGATTCCCCCGTATCCCGGCATCCGGATAACGCTGGATAAGAGGCGACGCCTCCCATTGGCCACACCCATCCAGCATCGCATCCTGGACCTCCGATCCACCGCCACCGCCGATCTCGGCCGTCCATTGCATGCTCGCCGCCGTGTCCACCTGGCAGCTCCGGCCACTCCCGGACAGTTTAATACAAGCCAAGCCTTTGCTCCGTGCCGGCCAAAACGTACCCTGACCACCGCTTCGCTCCCTCCTCCGCCACCCTCTAAGCAATGGCGTCCGTCACCGCCCGCGCCCCCGTCGCAGCCCTCCGCCCATCGGCATCGCTCAAGTCTAGCTTCCTGGGGCAGTCCTCCACCCGCCTCGCCCGCGCACCGACGACGAGGCGTAACGTTCGGGCGGAGGCCAAGGGAGAGTGGCTCCCCGGCCTCCCCTCCCCCACCTACCTCAACGGCAGGTGAGCACACAACAACAATTATTTTTAATACTACCAGTAGAGAGTATCATAAGGCTTTGTATAACTAACACGATCATTAATGGGTGTAGCTTGCCGGGCGATAACGGGTTTGACCCGTTGGGTCTAGCGGAGGACCCAGAGAACCTGCGGTGGTTCGTGCAGGCGGAGCTGGTGAACGGGCGGTGGGCGATGCTGGGGGTGGCCGGGATGCTGCTGCCGGAGGTTCTGACGAAGATCGGGTTCATCGACGCGCCGCAGTGGTACGACGCCGGCAAGGCCACCTACTTCGCCTCGTCGTCGACGCTGTTCGTCATCGAGTTCATCCTGTTCCACTACGTGGAGATCCGGCGGTGGCAGGACATCAAGAACCCTGGCTGCGTCAACCAGGACCCAATCTTCAAGAGCTACAGCCTGCCACCACACGAGTGCGGCTACCCCGGCAGCATCTTCAACCCCCTCAACTTCGAGCCCACCCTTGAGGCCAAGGAGAAGGAGCTCGCCAACGGTAATTACAAGACGTCCTGTGTTTTGAATAGGATCATGAATGCATCCATGTATGTGGTTCGTACAGATGTTAGTGAATCTAGACGAGGCATGAAAATACCGAAACGTCTTATAATATGGAACGGAAGGAGAAAGTATAGCTTTATTGACAGTTCAGTTTGAGTTTCAGTTCAGATTCTATCAAAAGATTTGCTGTTCTGAATCGTCGTTGTTTGTTGTTGCAGGGAGGCTGGCGATGCTGGCGTTCTTGGGGTTCCTGGTGCAGCACAACGTGACGCAGAAGGGGCCCTTCGACAACCTGCTGCAGCACCTGTCTGACCCGTGGCACAACACCATCATCCAGACGCTGTCAGGCTGAGCGTGTGATTGGTTTCATAGCCAGACAATCTCGAAAGAGCTTGATGAGTTCAGGCTGGTGATCTGAAACCGATTGGGCGATGGAAAATGTTCTTCTTGTTTCTTTTTTGTGGAGTATGTATAAGCTGTTAATGAATTGGGGGGGGAGGAGAGAGATGGATGTGATGAGATTCAGACTTACTGTGTGTGTTGTGGTAATTGTTTCCTGCATGCATGGTGAGGCCGGGTGAGTTGATTGGTGAACTTCTGATGTACAGTACTACAGGGGAAGCTAAAATGGTAGCAGCAGTGTTCTAGCTATCTCTCATGGTCTTGATCTTAATTATGGTGGATAAACTATGCTTAATTGCTCGTCAAGTGCTTCATTTTTTTTATCATCCTTGCGCATTGATTCAAAAAAGGAAAAAAATCCGTATTGATGCAGTCACTGTTAATTCAGAGCTGCGTCCGCAATGGTGAATGCTTGCTACACTTTGGTGTATTCTCGAAAAAAATGGTCCATGCTTACACTTGTTCTGCCAATACACTTGACACCAGACTTACCAGTAGAATCACATTTTTTTTCACCGCAAAAGAAGGTCCATAACAAAATAAGACAAATCTAATGACGTCTAAGCTTCTTAATCCTCTGTTTGCATTCAATGCTTCAGAGCAGTCACACAAGAGACTACTACTAGTTATTAGCAATGACACTTTGGACGATCCGTAAAAGAAATATCTGCATGATAATGCACATAGATTCTTCGAAAAAAAAATCATTAGTTACTCCTTTAACATAATCACAGAGTGAAAAAGATGGACGGTTTCGACGGACATTGGTCGGCCTTCTTCTTCGGCTACCCCGACTAAAGAAAAGAGCGACGGGTACTACAACTGAATAATTTAAAAGAGGAAGAACGGTGTAATATACCTACAAAATTCTTGCACTTTTTTTCTAACAGCTCAGTTGCATAAAATCAAGATTCCAATCACAATGTATTACAACATCGTCTGTAAAAAGGTTTTTTTTTTTATATATGCATCTTTCCCCAAAGAGGAATACACTACCAATTTTATGGAGAGTCAATAACCCAAAATCCATATGTAAATATACGAAAATATAACCACACATAATAAAATGATCATTTTTATATTGTGCAAGTGTGATTCGATATGCATTATATTGTAAAGTTGAAAAACAACAGCTGATTTGGTATAAATCGGAAGAAACAATGTGTATTGTGTACTACTAGTACTAGGCATCTACAACATGGGCTGGTATGGTCATCTTTGCCCGTTGCGTATGTGCAATTGGGCCCACATGAATGGGCCACACCCACTAACTCTCAGGTCCATTGAGGCCCACAGGGCTTCTTCTTCTGGTCCAATTTTTTCAGCCCAGGCCCATGGGACAGTAATAAGAAAGCGAAAGTTTTAAAAAAAAGAAAAAATAAATCTGGTCAAAGTCGTCCTCCTCTCTCGTCTCCCTCCCCTTCTCACCGGCGGAGGTAGGCCTCGTCTTCTCGCGGCGTTGCGCGCGCCGCCGGCGAGAGGGCCGCCCGTAGGCACGGAGCCTACGTACTCGGTACTTCCCGACCCCCGCGCCCTGCGTGGCATCCTTGCCGAGGGCGAGCAGGTTTCGGAGGGTTGACCCTGCCAAGCCGCGGCGCGCACGCAGCCTGTTCGACGGAATGCGCCACTGAGAGATTCCCAGAGTGAGCCGCCCATTCCCAGACAAGAATGGCCGCTGGGGTGGCTGGAGCGAGGGGCGCAGGTCGCCCGCTCATGCGGCTGGTCACCATGAGCGGCGTGCCGGTCCTGCGGCAGCTGCACCTGGAGGAACGGCTGCTACGTCGTACCGGAGATAACTGGTGCATCATCAACGATGGCACGGCTCCTGCCACCATCGTCATGGGCGTGTCAGGGTACGTAAGCTCTTCTTTCCTGGTGGCTGTCCTAAACAATGAAGCGTAATGCTGTGTCCTGGCTGTTGTTGAGGAGATGAGTTGTGTTGATAACGGGGTTTCGGTGATGACAGGAGAGTTTCGGAGCTTGTCGAGATTGAGCCGGTCCTCCGGGATAAGGTTCCGGTTGTAAGGAGGTTCAGTGGTGGTGGCACAGTCATCGTCGATCAGGGGACAGTGTTTGCCACATTCATATGCAGCAAGACCGCCATTCCTGGACTGCAGCCATTTCCACGCGATATCATGTCTTGGACTGGTCAGTTGTATGAAAAGGTGTTTGAAGATTTCGGTGAATTTCATCTTCGTGAGAATGGTATGCCATAGCGTCTGAGTCTTTCATCACTTGACACCGAATTTTGTAATGCCACTATTTTACCGCAATTGATGGAACTTTCCATGTTCGTAATTGCTATTTCATTCTGCCCTCTATAGCATGTATGACATTGATTAATAAAAAAACATAATGTGTTATGTACCACATCTACAACTTGCATATTCATATCCTAGTTTTCATTTAAAAGTCTCAAATTAAATGTTCAGTTTTTCTATTAGTCCAATTTTACTATAGAAGAGATACTAACTATTTGACATATTTCCTTCTGATGTTGCTTGAGTATGTACTCTATTCTGTAGTAAGTGTTCTCCTAGAAGTTAATTTATTCATGCATTTTTACTTCTGCAGATTATGCATTTAGTCATAGGAAGTTTGGAGGAAATGCTCAATCCATTACAAGAGATCGTTGGGTTCATCATACATCATTCTTATGGGATTATGATATGAAGAATATGGATTATCTCAAAATCCCGAAACGTGCACCTGATTATCGACTGGTACAGTTTTTCCATATTATTTTTCCCTCCATATACTTATCAACACTTAGATTTTAACACTCAGGCAAACATAGAATTCATAGTTTGGTTAGGTAGTAGATATGCTTGGATATCAGTTTCTGTAGTTTGTAAGCTAATCAAATTTAGGATTACTAGCTAAATACGCATGCTTTGCTATGGATTAAAATAAATTATATGTGTGCCAATATTGCTTGGAGTTAATTAATTGTGAGGTTTTTGGGACAATTTTGTCCCTGTTAGATGTCTTTGTACAATAAATTTGTATTCTAGAGATGAAATAAGATAGAATTATATGTAGAAGGATTATTCGTAATATTAAAGCACATGAAGGAGTATTTGGTTCCAAAAAAAGGACTATACAACAAAGTTGGTGGGGAGCAGATTCACTGCCACCACCATTGTATTCTTTTAAAAGATTATAGATATTTCCAAAATATAGCGAAGAAAAACTGAGCTATAAACTGCTGGTTAGTAGCTACCTGGCTGTTGTAGTTCAAGATAACTAATGCACTGAACAAGCTGGTAGTGGCTTTAGTGTTTTTTTCTACCAGGTGGTCTTATAATGTGTTCCATAGTTCTGAAAACTTGTGTTGACGGAAAACGGCGAGTCCACTGGTTGTCTGGTTAATGATTTGCTGCTTGAACCACCTTTATCTTAATATTGATAATTTATTTCCAAGGTACTACTTTTATTCTGAAATACTATGAACATAACTATAGAAGTGCCACCTACAGGATATTAACGACAAAATGGAGATACAGAGTAATCTAGTCACCTGTACTGTACCTACATGGAACCTAACTACATAAGTATGTATCCCGATTGAGCAATTTAGATCAGGCTGTCTCTGCAAGCCTCTACCTCTACTGATCCTTTCCCACCCAGTCTGTACCAATGGCAGATGATGGCCCTTTTGAATTTTGGTGGATGACAATGACTACGGATCTGTGCTCCGCTCCATATTGTTGGACGACAGTAAACTAACCAGATTGGGAGAGAAGTAGTGGCCATGGGAGCCCAAGGTGCTGGCTGGGCCAGACCACCAGCCAGCCCATTTAACCCTTATCTATTTCTCTCTTTTCATGTCCAACAAAAGAGCAGTTTGATTGATTCGAAACCATCCATTAGCTGGTTTTGCAAGATTGTTGGGCCTGTTTTCTCTTGTCCACTTCCACGAACAGTCTTTGAGAGGAGCTGTGCCATTAAGGTCATGGTTCAGGTTTTCTCCTGTTAAAACTTTCAGTCTGATCTGGTTATTTAGACTACCTGTGCACATGACTTCCAACACTGACTTCTGTTGTAGTAAGCGAGCTTCTGCCCAGAATTTGGTCTGAGTTGTGAACATTTTTGCAGTCTGCGGTTAGAACCAAAGGCCAGTAACTGATCACTAATGATTTTAGCAACATCAATAGTGATTCTGCAGAAAAGCAGAACAGTAGTAGTTTTAAGGGTGTATCACTCGACTAGGGCCAGCCAGCCCAAAGAGTTGAGCAATACTAAACTCCGGCTTACCATTTACTGATGATACTGAAACCTTAAAAGTGAAGTACTCAAGGGATTTCAATATAAGCATTTATTTTCTAGTACTTGAATATCATCTAGCTGAAAGCAAAGCATTGAGTGGAGCATACTGGTTTTCCACCTGCTGTTGGATGTGAAGATCTGGTATTGCATGAAACAATTTATGAATTTCAGCGGCTGCAAGCAGCAACTTGTCTGGGAACCTGCTGATATCCTCTGGACCACTAGCAGATTAGCTTTGATCCTCAAGTGGCCCATTGCCACTGGTACCCGAGACCTAAATGTACACATCCTTTTCCCGTAGAAAAAAATTCAATTATTCGTTATATGTAATGATGGTTGAAGTCGGCACACGCTTTTGTTCAATTCAATGTAGCTTTTGATTTTAGGAATACTAAAACTAGAACTGAGCCTAAATCACAGACACTGTGATTGCGCGGCTTGCATTTGTGAGCTTTTTAACTTTAGGGCTCCTCGACGTTATGCTGATGTTCATATCAATTGCCCTATCTTATTTTTCAGGCGAGGAACCACACAGATTTCTTGTGTCGCATGAAGGAGTATATGCCATCACGATCCGTTTTCACCGAAGGAATCATCTCTGCCCTCGGAGACCACTTCACAGTCGAACCCACAGAACCAGAGGCAATGCTCTCTGATGACACAGGGTTTAAGCCTTCTACGAAGCTGTTATCATCACAAGACCTAGAGGGTGTTATCGCCTCAAAAGAATCACACAAGGTACAAGAAGTTGAAGCATGACAACAGCTGTGAAGATGACTTTCTTTTCTCATGATCATGCCTGACCAAGCGGTACCATCGAACAGTGAATAAATCAAGCTTTCAGTTTGGACGACGTTGTGCTCACTGAAAATTGACACCGAAGGACACAATCACAGCTTCCTTGAAGTGGACTAGCGCATCTAAAGCATCATTGCTCAAACAACTAATTGTTATTCATTCCGATTTCGGAATCTTTTTTACTGGAATAACCAGCTGGAGAACACAATGTTCCTTCGCCTAATGCCGTCCTCATCGCTTCTAACCACACTCATTTTAACTTGTTCTTCATTCCTCAACCATAATATGCCAGAGCAGTCAAGCAGAAGCTGTCCTTTGTCACCAGCAGCAGCCAGTGCCCAGTAATCCAAAGTGGCAGGCAGCCTGAGTGATCCCTGCTCCAAATTATTCCCCTCTGCCAATCCTAAGCAGGTACTATTACTAACCTGTGGCTCACCTCACCTGCTCCTTTTTTTTGACTGCCTGTGACTTCCTTACCTGCAAGTTGCATCTGGTTTTTAACTTTTAACCCAGAGCTGCCTGTGTTTACAGTGGTCGACCAGCCAGGCCGGCCGGCCGTGTTGCTGCTCTGCTTGATCTGGATAGGCTAGTCCGGGGAAGAGAAAGTCTATCTCATATTATAGTAACCTAGCACCTAGATAGGAGGGTATCTAGATTCATTACACTATGAAACATCTCATCCGATCCTAAGTTGCTATATTATGAGATGGAGGGAGGTATTTATACTGTTACATGCGTGTGCCCCCACAAACCTGCACAAACCTGCAGGATCACACGGGGGAGGTGTTTGATGGATGGGGGATGGAGGTCGCCATGGATAACGGACAAAGGCCATCGCGTCATGCACGAACGCAGCCACAGTGCAGCGTGCACGGACACACGGCGCGTATCATCGCCAGGGCGGGCGTTTAGACCGGATGATGTTTTGGCGTTTGATAAACCGTTTTTTCTCTCTTGTCAGGGTGTCGCTGGTTAATCCCGTACGGGAATGTCATGGTGGTCAAGATGAAATATTTAACTATTTACCGTTCTTATAGTACTTGAGGATTTACTGATTTATCACTAGATCACATATCATAGACTGTGAGTGGTAAATTCTTAATTATTATATCTTAAAAGTGATAAATAGTTAAATACCTCTAATAAGAAACGGCGAGAGATGAACAACCAGATATAATAATATTTTTTTTTCCTTTTTATGTGTGCGCGCGCGTGTGTGTGCAGGGTGGTAGCATGGACAGCGACCGGCGGCCATGTACCAGTCACAGGTAGTAGTGGAACGAATGAAACGCACGTTCCACGTAAACAATATTATACTAGTAGTTCATAGTTGCTTGGTAGCCATGCACTGCAGTGCACTGGTTGCAAGGAAGAATGGTACTCCGCTTGTTTGTCTGACGCGGCGAGCGATGTTGATGGAGATGGAGCGCGACGGGGACGGGGGCGTCGATCCCGTGGCCGCGTCAAGCGCTTGGCGCGGGGGCATGGACCGTTTTTGCCTTCAATTTCTCCGATTGACACTTGCGCTCCTCCACCGCCCAGTTCCCCACCACCGGATGTATCGCTCGCTGCATTGCCTGCCTACGTCCTACATGTGTGTCTCCGGTGCTGCATATATGCTCGTCAGGATCGCTAATTCAATTTGCGCATCTGGTTTTTTTTTCTATAGACATAGTATAGCGTTGATACTCATAAAGATAAATGAAATCATCACGAGATTACAGAAACAATAATTAGTTGTAAATGTGGATACCTATTAAGCAATACGCATGATTTGATTTGCGCATCTGATTGAGCTACTCAATCTTTTGGGCTATTGCGGCTATTGGTTGTTAAGGGGGCTATTGGTTGTTAAGGGTGTGTTCGGTAGGAGTTCTCAACTGCTCTCCCTCGTGTTCCGCATGCATACTTTTCAAACTGTTAAACGGTGTTTTTTTTAAAAAAAGTTTATATATAAAAGTTGCTTTAAAAATCATATTAATCCATTTTTTAAAAATAATTTAGTAAATACTTATTTAATCATGTACTAATGAGTCGCTCCGTTTTCTATACGGAGGGAATAAGTTCCCAACTTACCTAGACAAACACAACCTTGCACTGACCGTGAGATTTGTCCTAGTTGCTCTGTGTGTTAAGTGTGTCTGTGTGTGGTTTGAACGACACACTGGCAGTTGTATGAATGATGTATTTGCACGAATAAGATCGATACGTACATGACGTGTGAATAGTGGTGACTGCATATGTATGCAATGGAAAGACGACAGATATACAGTCGTGGCAACCAATTAACAATTCACGCTCAGTGGCTGGGCTTGGTGTTTTTTCACCTCTACTGAAATTCAAAACCATACATATCTTGCTGCCAAACGTACGTGACGTATGTGACGACACGAAGAGTTCAATAAATCAAATTAGTATTTATTTACACCGCCACAAAAATAGCCTTGTCTCCACAACGCAAGCTAGCATCGCGACGTCAGGTAGATACGTACGTACGTACGCACGCACGTATTTAAATCCGCATCATGTGCCGCCGGCCGACGATTCCGGCGAGGAAGCGACGTACGCCGCGCCGCCGACGACGGAGAGCCAAGAGCATTATTCCTGCAACGATATCGATCCACGACGACGTAACGACTCTCTCTCTCGCTGGTCAGCCGCGGCGCATCCGTGGCCGTGGCCGCGCGAGCCGTCGCCGTCGGCGAGCGTGCGTACGTACGTACGTCCATCGATCGTCGTCGACATCTCCGGCCGGGACCATCACTGCATGCTAGCTAGCTCCCCTGCCTTTGCCCGGCATCTCCGGACACCGGCCGGCCGCGGAGGAGACGAGTTAATAAGACCCTCGATCGGAATCGGAAAACAGCGGCGTGTTCTGCGTGCGATCGAGCTTGGCACATAGGCGCCATAGATGAGTACGTAGTAGCTGTACTAATTGACATGATGCACATATATATATATAGCTAGCTAGCTAGGCCCTAGCTAGAGATGGAGACGTAGTAGTCCTACGTGTACGTGTGTATCATCGATCGATGGATCGAGAGAGATATCAACGTCGTCGTCGTCTTCGTCGCCGGCCGGGGCGGGACCTTGGTTCCGGCCGGCCGGCACGTACGCCGCGCGAGCATGTGGCCGACAGGTCTAATCAACCGCTGCTGCTGCCGCGGCGGCCATTACGTTTTTGGCGCGTGCTACCTCTAAGATAGCTAGCTTGCATTAATCGGAGGAAGGAGCGGACTGGGTAGCGGGGCGATGTATATTTATTTTCAAGTGAAAACCACTTCTTACCGGTTTACCCAATAGAAAAATATATATTAAAAACCAATGATTTTCGGTTAACGTTATACAGAAACCAACTAATACCGAATACCGATTGATTTTTGTAAACCGAGACTTAGCTGTCTCAAAAAACCGACCACTTTTCACGAAAACCGATTGATTAACAAGTCGTCGTTGATCCAATCGATTATCTTGGTCCAAGAATATTTATTTGGGAAGAAAATTACACTCCGTTATCTCATAGAATTAATAGATGAATATTTGATGTTTGGAAATGGATTTGATCAAACATTTTAGAATTTCAGAAGTTATAGATGGTTTAAAAAGTTTTAGAAATTCAATCTATACCGCTTTAAAATACTTAGTGGTAGTGTTGTCGATGACGTATACCGGGCATGGGAGCTGCATCTGTTTCTAGCTAAGGTTTCATTTTTTTTTTAGATTTTTAATTTTTTGCCATTTTTTCTTTTTCAGGTGAACAGCATAACACCCTCCTTGCGAAAATCCCCTTTTGTGCGCAGTTGTGCTGTCTGTAAGCGAAAATTCCTATTTTTACAGATAACCAGGACCAGACGGTTACCCCACCTACGAAAATACGTTTTTAGCTGCTTGGAAAAATCGATTCTACAGTAATGGGTGAATCTGTCACTAACCATCGACATTTGGGAGAAGTTGATGAATCTACCACCACCAATTCCCACACCATCAGCTGACATATGAAGGCTACCGAACAATGACGCGCGCATACGACTGTCTTATTATCAAAACTATGGTGGATTGGAGAAAAGTATATTCAACATGTCGTCACAATTGGGTATTTAACCAATTAAATATGACATATTTATGAGCAACTTAGGGATGTAAAAGTGATTCAATGAAATCTCGTGTGTACATAAGGAATTTTCCTAGAAGTCGTGGAACAAACACCAGTACGAAAAGGATTTTTCTGTCCGGTCAAAAAGGTTTTTTCCGTGCGAAGGTCTTGCCCCATCTGCACCTAGATGTCTAGGAAAATAAATATTTTCGCATGCAGGCGGGTCAACCGCACGGGAAAATATGATTTTCGCGTGCGGGTGCTTATGCCGCCCACACGCAAAAACAAAAAACTGGAAACAAAAATAAAATCAAAAAATCCGAAACCCTAACCCTATCCGCTGCCGCCGCACCTCCGGTGGCGGCCGCCACCGCCGCCGCCGTCGCCATCCCCACCATCCGAACCGCCGCCGCCGCCGCACGTGGGGAGGGCGGCCGTCGTCGGATCCGTGCCTCACCACCGCCATCGCCGCCACCGCCCGCATCCCCACCACCAGATCCGTCGCCGCCGCGCATGGGGAGGGCGCTGCTGCTCCCGGCTACCTCCTCCTCGGTGGCGGCGGCGGTGCCACTCCCGGGCGCCTCCTCCTCCTCGTCGGCGGCGACGGCGGCGCGGATCCGGCCGTCACGCGCGCGGTCGCCGGTCGCCAGCCACCGAGCCGCCGCCATCGCCTCCGCCATCGCCTCCGCCAGCAGCCGCCGCCATGGCACCTCCTCCAGTCGCCAGCCGCCGCACCGCCTCCTCCTCCTCGTCGGCGGCGACGGCAGCGCGGATCCGGCCATCGCGCGCGCGGTCGCTGGTTGCTAGGCACCGAGCCACCTCCGCCAGCAGCTGCCATCGTGGCGCCTCCTCCGGTCGTCGTCGCTGGTGTCGGAAGGGAGAGAGGAGAGGAAAGGCAGAGAGAGAGTTAAGACAGTGAATAAAAAGGAAAGGAGAGAGGGGAGGTGAAAAATTTGAAGTTAGTAAGAGGGAAAAGAGAGAGAGGGGATGGGTGAAAAATCTATATTTTTACGTGTGGTTCACTTAAGAAGTCCGCCTGTGAAAATAGGCTCATTTTCGTGTGCGGTCCACTTAAGAGGCTCGTTTGCGAAAATCGATTTTTCCGTGTGGTCCTCTTAAGAAGCCGCACACGAAAATGGAGGACGATTTTCGCAGACGCGACTAGTTACGGTCCATCTGTAATCTAAGGAGACGCTTGTACAGGAAAATCGTTTTTGTAGTAGTGAAAATATCTAACTTCATAGTTTTTAATTAATTTTGGAATCTATGAAACTGAATTTTAAACGGAATTTAATTATTTGAGTCGAAAGTGAGGAGATCTTTAGTTATAGATGAGCTAGGAGCTGAGAGCCTGCAGAGAAGAGCTAACAGTACCTTGACAATGCCAATGAATCGACCATTCAGCAACTGATCTACATGTACACAGGGTTTGTATCTGCGACCTCTCCTTTTCATTCACACAGGACCATGGGAACGAACTTCTTCAATCATATCATGCATGTTCCCTACCTGTGTTTTTTCTCAAAAAGGCTGTAAAAGAAACCAAAATCTTCTCATCATGATCAGCAGTAGTACCATTAGCTACCTAATCATGAATGATTCAGCACAATTAAACTATACTCGATCCAAAAACAAGAATCAGTTGGAACAGTTGTATGTTAGCTAATTCTCTCTCCCTCTACAAAAGAGACAAGCCCATTATAACCCCGACACATGGAAACTTACGTATCTGAGATGTAGGACGTCTCAACTGAATTGAGCAGTCACTTTCTACTCAATTGAGTGCATGGACGCATTCATTGATTGCCTATGAACTATACACACACGTACACACACACTCCATGGAAGGACAATCGATCTCTAGCTAGCCAGGATGCAAACAAGTCCTTAATTATGAACACCATTTGGAGCATGGTCAAGCTATAGCCTTGTGTGTACAATCTTCACACTCATGAGCAGTGAAGTAGTTAATGTGGACACAAGTAACACATGCAGTCACTGGGGCTTGCTATTTGCTACTAGTATAGTAGTACTATGGTCTTAATTTTGCCACTAATTTTATGTTGGCACAGTTGATCACAGTGTTTTGTGTACCAATTCAATCAGAGGACTTGCATTAATTACACTAGACCATACACACTTGAGTTTAACGACATTCTAGAGCTATATTTGGCATTGTGTTGACTGTTAATTTGTTTGTAAATTTAAGAAGGTAACAAGTTTTTATAGAGGACCCTAAGTTCTTTATGAATGACACTTAACTCCATTTTCATAGTCTTATTGTGTGTGCTTTGGTAGCTTGTCAGCTTATAAGCCATAACAAAATCTAAATTTCGAAACTTAATTTTAAATTAATCTGGGTGTTTTTTTTCCATCGTTTTTCTATTTTCAAGTCTTGGCTTTCAAACCTCTAAAAATATAAGTATAAAAGTACTGTCCTAAATTAAATTATTTTTTGTTGCTTCGGTTATGTATCATGGTTTATAGACCATGATACCAATTCATGGTATCATGGTCTGACACCCATTCATTTCAATATTTTACTGTGACTTGTAATACTATTTTTTTTCAAATGGCATATAAAATGCAAGTGACAATCCCCCCACTATAGATTAAAACCTCACAAAGGAAAAATGTTTGAGTTATACATTTGTTTTTTCTAGTTAGACATTATATATTACCCTAATCAACAATTTTTCTTGATAAAATTCAACAATCTAAAATCCAAATATTCCTATAATTTTTAGCTAAACTTTATTGAATTCATTCTGTTGTCGAATGGACAACTATGCCACATCGAAAGGCGTGGTTCTCTCAACAATAGTTGGAGTGTAAAAGCAATTGTATTCATTCGTACAATTTTTGGGATCCCCACATTACATAGCCCTAGAGGTGTATTTATAGCCTTAGCACAAGCTTACACCTTCTAGGGTTTAGGTTTACAGGGGAATTTACATGGTTGCCCTTATGAAAGGGATATTTACATTGGTATGCAGTGTCATTTGCACATATGGGTCTTTAATGGGCCGATAGGCTGGGCCTGGTCTATGGCGAAGTCTTTGTAGTTCGCCATATGCCCTTCGCCAGAGATGCCTTCGCCCAAGATGCCTTTACTTGCGGAGTACCGACGCGGCTTTCCAGCCTTCGCCATGTTCGCTTATGGCTTTCGTCATAGGGCTTCGCTCGAATGGTCTTGACGTCTTTGGCTTGAATCCTTACTGGTACTATGGTTTCGGCAGGTCCGGCCAAAGGGCTTCATGGCGTGCCTCCAACAAGCCCCTCACGGGCAAGGGTGAGTAAGAAGCTTCGGCCGAGACCGTGCAAACTATACGGTATGGCATGAGGCGCCCCTTTTCGGCCGATGTTCCTGCCGAAACCTCTTTTAAACTCCTGCAGAAAAAATATCAACACTGGCGTTCACCTTTCGAGAATGGCGAAGCTGTATTATGACACTGGGTGATTATACTTTGCCAAGTTCGTCTGCTTTGCGCAATTCTTGACTTGTATTTTTTCCTTCCCCTTTTCCTTATTGTTTTAGCGGGGATTTCGCTGAAAGTCATGTGTTCGGCCCCCTTTCGGGGATTGGCGAAAAGATTTGTTGACTTTTCAGCTTTCGACTTCCGTTTTCGACTTGTAGCATTTTGCGCTAGGAAAAACGCTTGTGTTTTGCGTAAGTCGAATGTAACGGCGTTCGGTATCTTTATTCCGAAACAAACGGTTGCGGTTTCCATGTTCGGCGAGCAATGCTTTGGCCGATTCATTTCGCCCCCAGGCGTTTTCGTTGATAAAGCGTTTGCCTTTTATGTAGCTATGTGGTTGCCAAAATGGTGAATTGGAGGCGAAGACATCCTGGTCGAACCTTAGAGGATTACGACCGGTGCCACATCCAGCGCCGTGAAGACATTGCCACATTCTGGTTAGACTTTGAAATGACTAATCGTCAAGCTACTATCGCTTGACGTCAGTGTGTATTTCGCCTCCTTCCCCCCTTAAAGTCATGTACAATGACGAACCGTGTTCGCCAGACTTAGTATGGGCAAGGCGAAAATGTCCTGAAATGGACGATGTAATATGCTTATAATGCTCCTTTGTATAACACGTATGTGCTTTTTCCTTAATGGAGCTTGTGCGTGTTTTTAAGTTTCTTTTCGCTATCATCGCATTTTGTAACTTGTACGTTCGGAAGGGTGAAGTGTGTCGGCCCCCTTGTGTGTTAGCGAAAGGAATTCACATTGACCTTTCAGCCCTCATCATTCGCTCTCGACTTTCAGCATACGCGTCCAGAAACGCTTAAGTATGTGCATAAGTCGAGTGTAGCGATGATCGGTATGTTTTCCGAAAACGAGCTGTCGCGGTTTCAACATTCGGCAAGCAGTGCTTGGGCCGATTCGTATCGCCCCCCTGGCGTTTTCGTTGATCAAACGTTTGCCTTGGGGTTTTTCCACGAAATATCATACACAAAAAAGGCGAAGATACCCATGAATTTTTATATGCCCGAGCGCCAGTTTGCCATTGCCCAGGGTCGATACAGCATAGTCCCCATTTTTCCTTCTTCACCGCTTAAAAATTTTGTTGATTTAACAACTAGCGATGTAGAAAATTCTCAAAGGGTAGTCCTTCGTCATTGAGGACTGCTTTTGCAGATGAATCGGAGCTAGAGTCCGAGTGCCCTTTGGCGGGCAAGGGTATTGTGGCGAAGGGCATGGGCGTGGCGAAACCTCTTCGCCCCCAGCCCTTGGCGCCGTACCTTACTGATATTGTGGCGAAGGGCATGGGTATGGCGAAAGGCTCCAGAGGCTAGGGTGGCTTCGTAGCCCCCCAACTTGGAGGCAACTTATTTTCGCCCCCAGCCCTTGGCACCGTACCTTATTGATAATGTGGCGAAGGGCGTGGGTATGGCGAAAGGCTCCAGAGGCTAGGGTGGCTTCGTAGCCCCCCATCTTGGAGGCAACATATTTTCGCCCCCAGCCCTTGGTACCGTACCTTATTGGTACTTTGGCGAAGGGTATGGGTGTGGCGAAACCTATTCGCCCCCAGCCCTTGGCGCCGTACCTTATTGGTACTGTGGCGAAGGGCGTGGGTGTGGCGAACCCTATTCGCCCCCAGCCCTTTGTGCCGTACCTTATTGGTAGTGTGGCGAAGGGCGTGGGTGTGGCGAAGCCTATTCACCCAGCCCTTGGCGTCGTACCTGATTGGTACTTTGGCGAAGGGTATGGGTGTGGCGAAACCTATTCGCCCCCAGCCCTTGGCGCCGTACCTTATTGGTACTATGGCAAAGGGCATAGGTATGGCTAAAGGCTCCAGAGGCTAGGGTGGCTTCGTAGCCCCCCAGCTTGGAGACAACTTATTTTCGTCCACAGCCCTTCGCGCCGTACCTTATTGGTACTGCGGCGAAGGGCGTGGGTGTGGCGAAGCCTATTCGCCTTTTGGTCTGGGTTCCCCACGGATGGCGCCAGCTGTTGTCGAATGGACAACTATGCCACGTCGAAAGGCGTGGTTCTCTCAACAATAGTTGGAGCGAAAAGCAATTGTATTCATTCGTACAATTTTTGGGGATCCCCGCATTACATAGCCCTAGAGGTCTATTTATAGCCTTAGCACAAGCTTACACCTTCTAGGGTTTAGGTTTACAGGGGAATTTACATGGTTGCCCTTATGAAAGGGATATTTACATGGGTACGCAGTGTCATTTGCACATATGGGCCTTTAATGGGCTGATAGGCTAGGCCTGGTCTATGGCGAAGTCTTTGTAGTTCGCCATATGCCCTTCGCCCGAGATGCCTTCACCCAAGAAGCCTTTACTTACGGAGTACCGACGCGGCTTTCCAGCCTTCGCCATGTTCGCTTATGGCTTTCGCCATAGGGCTTCGCTCGAATGGTCTTGACGTCTTTGGCTTGAATACTATGGTTTCGATAGGTCCGGCCAAAGGGCTTCATGGCATGCCTCCAACACATTCAAAACACAAATTTTGATTTTTGACCAAAAAAGGTTGAGAATACCAAAACTTTTGGGTATTTGGGTAATTTAGCCTTTATTGAAATTGCTTCAAATTTGGTTTAAGTTTGTCAAATTTAGGGGGTGAGGAATTCAATAATTTTTGGTGATTTTAAACTATTCAAATTAAGAATTAGGTATAAAGGAAGTGGACATTATGAATGCAGAGATAGTAAATATTGTACTCTCTGCAGCACAACACACAACAACCTCAATCTCATATACCTGTCTTTATCAAAGAGACAAATTAACATTATGAAACAACACCTGTTATATTATAAATAGGAAAACATTAGTAGTAAGCATATACCAACTAATACAGAACTAATTAAAGAAAGGGACGATTTCTTATTTTACCCTGTTTTGAAGCTTAACTACCAAATTAATCCTACTTTTTTAGTTTGCTTATTTGACCCTGCTTTTCGAAAATGAACACCCTGTCTGACCCTGTCTGTACAACACCATTAAGAATTCACTTTTCAAAAAAAAAGAAATATAATAACTTTTTGTAATGACAGAAATACCCTCCAACCCTATCCACGTCTCTGCCGTATCCCCAATCGGTCTCTTTCTCTCGTATCTCTCTCTTGTATCCCTTCTCTCTTTCTCCCGGTGAGTGGCGGTGGTGATGCATGGTGGTAAGCGGTGGCGGTGGCGCCGGCTGGTGGAGGGAGGGAGCACCGCCGGTGGCGATAGGCCGTGGAGGGAGGGGATCCATGCTGGCACCAGCTCGTGGAGGGATCTGCGGCGGCGCCGGGGCGTGGATCTACTGCGACACCGGCTGGTGGAGGGAGGGAGCACCGGTGGCGTTGGCGGGCCGTGGAGGGAGGGAGAGGATCCGTGCCAGCGGTGGCTCGTGGAGGTATCTGTGGCGGCGGCGCCGGTCACAGGTGGAGGTAGCGCCGGGGCGGCCTCACGGGGCTTGGATTTGCGGTG
The DNA here is from genome assembly GCA_000573905.2 of Oryza punctata. Lineage (NCBI taxonomy): Eukaryota > Viridiplantae > Streptophyta > Magnoliopsida > Poales > Poaceae > Oryza > Oryza punctata. The sequence continues at coordinate 22,468,327 of CM002495.2, read as the reverse complement.
GCTCCGGCTCGCGGGTGGAGGTAATGGCGGCGCGGCGTCGCCAGCTGCGCGCGACGATGGTGGGAGTCTGCTGCTGCTGCGCGTGGCGGAGGTGAGAGGTGGCTGCTGCTGCTGCGCGTGGCGACGGTGGGATGGCGGCGGTTGCTGGTGCGCGCGGCGGTGGTGGGAGAGCGGATTTAGCTATAACTGTGCATATGCTTCCTTGAATTTGTTGGACATGATTTTGTTGTTGGATTTTATCAGGGTTACGGATAAGGCATACCCTTTATCCTTGGAGTCATGCAAATATACGGATACGGTATACCTGTACGTATACATAAAGGGCTTGTTAGATTAAGGAAATCATGTACAAGAAGTGGGAATCAATGGAGTCCTAGTCAGGGAAGGGTAGGATATTAGCCATATCGTACGGGGTCCGGTGTTTCCGAGTTCTATTTGGAGACTAAGGTGATCTTCGGTATAAATATAGACCCCTGGATGGGGTACAGGCATCGAATCTTAGAGCTAGACACTCGCCACCACCATAGATGCAATCCGGAGAACTTGAAGCCAACTTCGCCGATAAGGTCTCGTCGAGATGTACTCGGCAGGGATCTCGTTGGTAATCTTGTGTCCAGTTATTCTCTTTTGTATTATGTGGTATTCTATATAATCCTATATAAACTGGATTAGAGCTATTACCTTACGAGGGGCTTGAACTAGTATAAACTTTATCTTTCTGTGTGCTTGATATCGTATTGTGTAGATCCTCGTACCAACATACCCCAATACCCTCAAAATACGGTCCACGGGTATCCCCGTCGACAGATTTGGCTATAACTGTGTATATGTTTCCTTGAATGCAATTTGGGATCCATAAAATACGATAATACGCTATTGAAATTTTTTAGAAAATCTGCCATAATTGTGCCAACAATCTGTCAAAAATGATATCAAATTTGTCAAATTGACTTGTTCACTTCAAATAAGAAAGGGCAAAAGAGACAATTTGCCCCTAACTTAACACCGTTAACTCACCTTAACGGACTAGGGTCAGATAGTAGTTCATTTTTGAAAAACAGGGTCAAATAAGCAAACTAAAAAAAGTAGGGTCAATTTGGTAGTTAGGCTTCAAAACAGGATCAAATAAGCAATCGCCCCAGAAAGAAAGTGTTTCACCGATTCAATTCGTTTGCGTGAACTCATTTGCAGTCTCTCCCACTTAAATTAACATAGCTTTCTTGGATAAGTTATATTGTACGAAGACACATGGCAAAAATAAACTTCATAAATTAATTAAGAAATTTATTTGGTAGTTAGGCTTCGAAACAGGGTCAAATAAGCAGTTGCCCCAGAAAGAAAATGTTCCGCCGATTCAATTCGTTTGCGCTACCTCATTTGCAGTCTCTCCCACTTAAATTAACATAGCTTTCTTGGATTAGTTATATTGTACGAAGACACATGGAAAAAATACACTTCATAAATTAATTAAGAAACCATCTATGTGTCACTCGACCTGGCCATTTCTTCTCCTTACTTCTCGATTTCACAACTCTATCTTTTCCAGGTCTAGTCTCTTATCACTACAAAATACAATTTCACAGACATCCCCTTTTATGTTTACAAACGACTAAAAAAAGACCCACATGTAAAAATATGCGATGGATTATCACAAGCGGTGGTTGAAGGGCTTCGCACGACCGAAGACATCCCTCTCTTAATTTATTTTTCATGCACCCGATTCTATCCATTCACTTCTCCCTTTATTAAATTCCCTTCCCATCTCCCCCATTACTTCACTTCTCCTTTCTCCGCATCCTCTCCTTCCCTCTCCCTCTTCACTTAATGACTGCGACAACGGTGGTGATGGGAGCAGCTGCCACGCGCCTCGGTTCCTCCAACGCCGGCGGCCTCACGACGGCTGGAACTGGCGGAGGTGGCCCCGGGACGATGACCGCAAACTGCTAGCAATGACAGCGAGAGCTACGACAATGGGAGCGGTGCCACACACACCTCGGGTCCTCCTCCTTCACCGCCGGCGGCCTCATGCACGATGGCCAGATCCAGCGAAGGTGCCCCAAGACAATGGCCTCAACGACAACAACGACTCTGATTTCTAGCGGCTGTGGCGGGCGCGACATCCCCTAGATCAAGTGCAGGAGGGGTAGGGAGCAGTGGAGAGGGCTTCGGATTTGTTTCCAACTTCATGTTTATTTGTGGTTTTATTTCAAGTTCAAGTTCTGGATGCGTGGATGAATCTCTTTTCGTTATAAGGTTCATGTTTGTTTTGATTCTCCTTGTGATGAATCTCTTGGTGCAAGTGAGGATGTGTCATGTGTTGACTTTTGTTAGGGAGCGGAAAGGATTTGGGGATTTCTGGATAGGAATGTGGACAATGCCAAGCTACGGTGGCCCTAGATGGGGTTCTTAGATTCTTTATTCTTTTGGAAAAAGTTTTACAGTCGAGCATCCTAACTTGCCCATTTGTAAAAATGAGTTTTCGCAGACGGCCTACTTAGAAAGCTCGCTTGGAAAAATAGGTTTTCCCGTGCGTTTGTGATGCTTGCTTGAAAGAAAAGCAGATTTTTACATACACGGGTTTTGACTGTTTACAAAGATCATTTCTGTAGTAGTGTGTGCCTCCGTCATCCTTTGACGCTAGCGGCTTCCACTGTTGGATCTGTCACCACCTCCCAACGTCTCCTAATCGCTCTTAACGACAAGCTTCCTTCCCCATTACACCGCCTATCTACCGCCCTTATCTATTGTGTTCGAGTGGTGCCACAAGCCATTGGGCCAATGCTAGGTTGCTGCCACTCCGACAATCCCTCTAAACCAGGGAACATCTTTCATGTTCCACCACCCCAGTCCCCTAGGCCCCCACACTTCACCCCCACCCACCTCTAACTCCCAATCCAAATCACTCGGGTGCTTGGTGAAGACGATGAACGAATCACAAAACAAATCACAAGGTCAGAAATTCGTGTGTTTTCTTAAAAAAAAGAGTGATGTGTAACATTTATGTTGATTAATGCATATGGCAAAAATATCCTCCATATTAATTGTTTCAGCGAAAAGTTTTGAGCCATACAAATATCTTGCAGGCCCTAAAATCTCGTGATTTTGCAAGCTCACAAATCCCAAGAAGCGGAACCACAATTAAGCAAGGGGTACACTAAACAACAAAAACTACACCCTGATGGTCTCATCAGCTGAAAATTGATCTACACTTGGCTAAATTAAATTGATCAACTGAAAAAGCATCAGTTCACATTCATGAAGCTCATCAACAACATGATCTGGCCTTGCATATATATGGGGGCTAATTTAACTAAATCCCAACTAATCAAAGTGCAATCCTCTCCCTCCTCTATAAATCAAGCCCCAAATTACCCCCTTCTTCCTAGCTCTAGCTAGCTAGAAATAAATTAATACATACATACATATTATATAGTTACATACTAGAGAGAATTACTAATCCAGAAAATATTTATAGCTGGGCTCTAAATGAAATTAAGCTAGCCATGCATCTACTACTACTACTTCTTATGGCAAGCTAGCTAGAGGAGCTAGAGCTAGTGTTGGTAGCTAGTAGCTAGATCCACCTGCCGCATGCTTGAAACAGCATGTCAATGGGAGTATATGCATCATGATCATGAGTCGTCGTCGTCGTCCATGGATGGATTCTTGAGTTGATCGATCGATCGATCATGTGGCGCCAACCCCGAGGAAGTCTATGAATGCCGGCGCCGCCGCCGCCGCAGCAGCAGCAGCCGCCTCGAAGTGTGAGCCGACGCCGCCCTGATCCCTGCCTATCATCCCGTCGTACGACGACGCCACGCCGGCGCCGGCCACGACGTCGCCGCCGCCGCCGTTCACCACCATCATCATCTCGTGGCCGTGGCCGCCAATCCACCCGTGCGCCGCCGGCACCAGGAACGGCGGCTCGGCCACGACGTACCGGCCGCCGCCGTCGATGACCTCGCCACCTCCCACTCCCTCCGGCCATGTCACGCCGCCGCCGCCGCGTCCCGCCGCCGTCCCTGCAGAGCTCGCGTTAATTAATTACCTTAGGCAGCCCGTGGAATGTACAGTAACGTAGCTACTCGAGGTCGCCATTGACCGCGACGAATCAATTGAATGAAGTGGTTGCGTGCGTCACCGCGGGGAGGCATGCATGCAGAGACGAGATAGCGATGTAGCTAGTAGCATCATGTCATGTTTGCAAAAAATATACTTGGCAATGTAAAAGAAACTAGTAAACACCAATTAATCAGAAACGGAATGATGGGTTAATCAAGAAACAAACAAATCAATCCAATATATCAAATCAAGAAATCAAAGAAACGATTCTAATGTAGTTAGATGAACAGGGAGAAGAGGCCGGCCGGGGTTGGGGGAGGCATTAATGGAGACGGATGGGTACGTGCAAATGCATCTCCATCCATGTCGCCGGGGAGAAGAACTGTTGCGTGTGTGAGGCCCAAAGTTCACTGGTGGCGTGCGTGCACATGTGGTGTACGTGCACCGCGCGGCGCACGCACGCACTGTGCTCGACGAAAGTCCAAGCCCAGTACCTGGTCTTTGGGGGCAGAGAGGGGCAGAGAGGCGCCGATCCATCTCGCCATGGTTCCTATTTCAAGAAGCAAAAGCAACCCATTTACTCCTCGTCGACCGGACCGGCCGGCACTGCTGCTCGATCTGCCATTGGCGCCGGCCGCTCCGTGCACTGTCCCCGAATCACATTTCTCCAGTGCCATGCCTATCTCTTTCTGCGTCACTGTGCAACTGTGCATCAGTGTACGTGTACTAGCTACCGTGTGTGCGCCTAACCATGGCGACCTAGTAGCTCACAACTGCAATGGAAATGTTGGGAGCAGCAACAATGGAGGATTTTTCTTTTTTGTATCGGTGTACGTGGTGGGTTGGGCATGGCTGTCAGCGAGAGGAAGGAGAAGCAGGTGCAGAATAATCACCTGGGACTTAGGGGGTGGGGCCCACCTGTCATTCTCTCGGGAGCGTGTGCAGAGAAGCTTAAGGTTGGTTTGTTTACTTACCGGGGAACAAGCAGCTGAAGGGGGGCTCGTCGGCGGCGGCGGCGGCGGTGGAGGGGGAGCCGGCCGGAAAAGGGAAGCAGTAGTGGCGGAAGCTGAAGGCGTAGGGGTCGTGGGCGGCGGCGGAGGAGATGAGGTGGTGGTGGTGGTGGCCGGCGACGATGTCGGCGGCGGTGGTGGCGTCGAGCTTGCGCTGGACGGCCTGGTTGAGCTTGCGGCGGCGGTAGGCGGTGGACTGCTCCCTGTACTTGCGCGCCATGATGACATGCCAATGGTTCTTGACGGCGTTGTCCGTCCGGCCGGGGAAGAGCCGCGCGATCATCGCCCACTTGTTGCCGTAGAACCTGTGCGCCGCCATCAGCCTCTCCTCCTCCTCGTCGCTGAACGGCCTCTTGCTTATCCTCGGGTCCAGCTGGTTGAACCATCTCAACCTGCAGCTCTTCCCTGCGCGCCCGCCGCCGGCGACGACGACGACGACGATGTCAGCAAACAAACAAACTGAACAGTCAACACACAGCACGGCGAGCTTTCGTGCGTACCGGATCTGCCGTCGAGCTTGTCGGCGATGAGGTTCCAGTTCTGGGGACCGTAGAGCGAGACGAGCTCGCGGAGCTTGGCGTCCTCGGCGGGGCGCCAGTGGCCGCGCGCCGCGAGCCTGGACTGACCGCTACTGCTGCTATCCTGGTGGTCGCCGCCGCCGGCATTGCCACCACCACCACCACCACCTCCATTATTGTACCCCGCTCCTCCTCCTCCTCCTCCCCCGCCCGTGTCCATCGTCGTCGTCACCACCCTGCCCCCTCCCTTCGACGACGACGACGACGACGCCTGCTCCGCCGCCCCCACGTGCAACATCCACGCCGCCGACGAGCACGGCATCTCTCCCGCTCACACAACAACGCAGAGCTTGAGCCAGAGCTAGGCTTCACTCACACAGGAGTAAGAGCTAGCTAGGAGGAGGGAGACGAAGTGAGCTAGCTAGCTTTTTACTGTTGGATAGGGGAGAGAGAGAGCTAGCTAAGCTGCTCGAGCTGGAGGGGATCGTCTGTGGACGGGTGAGAGGAGCGAGAGGTGGAGACGGTGGTGGACATGGGGTTATATGGTTGAGGGAAATGGAGATGGGAGTGGAGGGGGGCGGCGGCTACGGGAGACGACATCTCACCGGTGACCGACCGACCGACCGAGCTACGTTCTCCGAACTACACGCGTACGAACTACTCCATCCGTTTCAAAATGTACGACGTCGTTTCAAAAAATTGTATAAATATTATTTATTTTATTGTTACGTGTTTTACCATCAAATAAAATATAATTTTAACTTATATTTTTTTATATATTCGTATCAAATTTTTGAATAAGATGAATGATCAAATATTATATCAAAAATTAACGGCATCGTATATTTTGAAATAGAGGGAGTACCACGTATACACCCATCTCATAATCCTCGAGTCCCATTTGGAATTTAGTTAATGGTATTAATTAATGCCACATTTTCGTTTCGAGTTAATTAGGGGAAGGTGAATTGAATGGAAACATGCACAGAATGAATTGGAGAAGATCTATATGTTTATTGAGAGGAAGAATATATTTGAAATAGTACGTGTTTGTAAAACGAGGTTTTTTTAAAGAAAAATTGTATCATGTTTTCGAATAACGGAGACCGTTGACTAAAGCGGTACACAACCACCTCACTTTAACCGCAAATTACATTTTACATTATATGATAAATGAAATTAAGTTGTATGGTTATATTTACGATGCTACACTTCAATTCAATAATAATTTCACATATTTTCAATTTACTTATTATTTTTTATGAATAATGAAAATTTAGATTTTACGGTATCAAATAGTGCTAATTATTCAAGAACGAAGGGAGCAATATTATAATTAATTTGGTCTGTTTGGTTTGAGAAATGTGAGAAAGCTAATGGGGAAGATTTTGATCGCTCAGTTCGATACGGCTTGTCTTGGGTTAAAAAGACACAATACTAAATCAGTGCATCATCACTTCGGTCCTAATTAAAATTATATATTGTGTGAGGGTTAAAAACTGATCTTCTGTATAAACTCTCTTTGAAATAATTCTAATAATTCATTAATGGTTCGTTTAGTTCGGGACGATCGCACAATTTTGTACAACTTGTATGTCTTAAATAACGGATGAGGATTGGTTCATCATTACCTAGCTAGCTTGGGCCTGAAAACATTGTACGTATGTGCTTTAATTAAAACGACATTTTTGTTTTTTCATTTGCTGAAAAGTTATTGTAATGATTAATTGACGACCATTTGGTTCGACGAAAAGGCGGAATTGAACACTCGGTTTTACACAACTTGTCCGGTTCACAGAACGGGATCAGAGATGTTCTATCATTATTACCTTAATTATAGGTCCTAAGAACATTGTACGTGCATCTTAAAAGCCGACATTTTGTATTTGTTTTCTTAAAGACGACTCTGACCATTAATTGAAAGCACATGACATATACATATATTCATAGATTTCATTCAAAAAAATATATTCATAGAGGACAAGGATGTATTCCTACCCTGATTGCCCACAGGTGTGACGTGCATTTGTATCTCTCACCCCTCTTGGCCGGCCTATTGAAGCATGCATATATACGTGATCGATGCTGCACAAATGGGGTCAAGAAAAGAGTTGAAAAGATCATCAATGTTTATATACAACTGGTTTAAAAGTTTATCTCTAACTTTGCACAGTTTTTGTTAAAGTTACATAGTATATGATGAAAATACCCGAGAAAAAGAAAGTTAATTTGTGCTGTTGCCACAGCCTAGCTAAAACCTGTCTCAACAATAAAATCGACAAAGCTATATATATCTAGAGCAAAGAAGTACTCCCTCCGTCCTAAATTATAGGGCACCCCTTTTTAAGAAAATTCAAACTCGTAACTTTTAACTAATGATTATACTATCCATATCTAAGTATTATGCAGGTTATATTGATGATAATTTTATGTTAATTAAAAAAATAACATAGAATAAATAAATGATCAAAATATATCATTAAAGATCGTGTAAAAAAATATAGATCTTATAATTTGGGATGGAAAAAATAGAAAACAATATATTTTGTTTGACATATGAAATTGCCAATCACATGCAAACTGAGAACTCATAATAACTAGGGATATGCAACTCCAACATAAGATTAATCGTATAATATGTAACTAACTGAATTTTTTATGTGTTCTCGCAATGATTCCAAATGTGCTGCTGAGCCTCAACGTTGACATTTCCTTTCCTCGTGTCCTTTTTAGCCTTTTATTATTTTTTGTGATAAATGCGTCGCGCTTAGTTGTGTAATATGTGCATCTCTAGTTGGTGCATATGTTAGGAGTTTATTAACATCGATGTATATTGGGATAGAGATAATATATACTATACTATACTTTCTTCGCTCTAAAAAAACTTAATTTTGGATTTGAACCTGACACACATGTATGTTCAGCTTCGAACGTTTTTTTTAAACGGAGGGAGTATATTGCACTGAACTGAAAATTCATCTTTCTTCAGATTACATGGCGCTGCGCAAGATCTACCATTACCATTCGATCTTAGATCAGAACTACTCGATCTGCTCTGCTACTATATATATATATACTCCTATATATCCGGAACACTGTCCACTGCTGATCAGCTTAGCTTGGGAGAAACAAAAAGAAGAAAAGGTCCCGGTGATTCGGTGAGCACCCGGTGCTTTTGGCTGCAGTACTCATCAGTCATGTGGCATGGAACAGCGAGACTTTGCAGCACCAGCGCTCGATCTCTCTCGCTCGATCAATGGAGGAGATCGAAGAAGAAGGAGGTGTAGCTTGGCTTTGGTTGCAGAAGATCTTACTGCACTCTAGGCTTGTCACTGTCCCAGCTGTCTACTACTGCTGCTGCTGCTGCTCATGGCTTTCACCGAGTTTAACAAAGGCATCAAACAACTCAAACACCACCCCGTCCCCACCGCACGTGTAGATGTCATCTCAGTCTCGCACACATGTGTGGCTGGCTGGCTTGGCTTTGCTAGCTGCTGCCCTCTTGCAACAAGGACGACGACGCACATCCAGGGCCAGACCACAGCAGAGACCTCTCTCTCTCTCTCTCTGATCTCTGATACTCCATTCATCCATATATTTCTCTCTCTCGCTTGAGGAGGATCATGCAGTAGTATAGCTTGCTTGGATTGGCGTATGGGAGGAAGAATACAAATGTTTTTGCTTCGGATCAACAGGGAATCGATCGGTACGTCGGAATGTATGTACGTCTACATGCGCCGAATAGTTCTTAATTTGTTGCTTTCTTCTATTACCTAGCGTAAATAAATACTCCATGTACTTTGATAATGGTATCCTTTTAGTATTTATATTTTTAAAAGAAATACGAGTAGTCAAAGTTTGTAAATAAGAGATATAAGAGATAGAGAGAGTGTATAAGATAGATTGTATATGTTTTTGTATCCATAATGGCTTGGTAACCATTTAGGAGTAGATTAACAATTATATGTAATTTGGATTATGGCAGCATTTTGATTGATAGTATAGGCATTAGCTTCGACTGCACCCTGCATGGATATAAAATACTATTGGTAAAATGTTGCATGGAGAAGTTAAGTGGAGTACTACTTCTTTCAGGGGAAGATCATATATGTACTGGTAACACATTAACTAGTTGCATGCACATTTCCTCTCAACGGGCTTGCAATACTCCATGCTGGTATAGCTCCTACCTGGCACAGGCTGTAGTACAAACAGGGAACAATTATTAAAGAAGCCAGAGATTAATAAAAACATTCTTAAATAAGTAGTACTACTATATTTCAGTACATGCTTGCTTGACTTGTCAAAAGTAGAAAAATGTAAAATAAATTAAGATAAAACGGTAACAAGTGAACGCAGACTTCCGGTGCATATTCCGTACGCAACAACTAGCAACTAGTAGCAAATATTATATACAAATTTAGAAAAATTACTACCAGTTAATATGCACGTACTTCCAATGGTACGACACTCATGTATAAAGTTATCAAATTCTTATATTTTAGCTAAACAAGATAAGATTCTGATGAACTTGTAAGTGTAAGGATCATATGTTGTTCTTCTTATCTATATGTTATCCATCACCCTTACTAATTAAGTGCTACATCAAACATAACAAGTCTATATTTTTTTTATGGATGAAACAAATAATGTTCTAACGTACTTTTTTTCTATAAAATATGCTTTAATGAAGACCTTGCTAATATGAGAAAAAAAATCAAGATAAGCATAAAAATATACCTACATTAGTCCAAAAAATAAAAACAAAGAAAATTAAAGGTTACAATATATTAATATTAAAGTTGTAGTTTTTAATTGGTGCATGTGAGTTTAGAATATTTATTTATTTTGGAAAGAGTTTAAGTTTGGAATTTTCATTATATTACATTTATATTTGTAGTATTTTTTAAAAAAATGCTAACGCACTATGTAGTGAAAGTTGTATAATGTGGACTTTGAAAAATCCAAAACGACTTGTTTCATTTGTAGCCCAATCTTACCATGCCAAATAATTGGCAAGTCATTCATTTGGTTTGTAAAGAAAAAAAAATGGCATTGCCTATCTGGCATATATAGTTGAGTTGAGCCCGTTGCTTTCATAGCAAACCAAATAAAATACTCGCCATTCTTTGCCAAAATTTTAGGCAGTGAGGCCATATCATTGACAAAAAAAAAGCGTTGATAAGGTTGCAAATGGCTAAAAACCACCCTTGACACCGGAGAGAGAGTATATATCTTGGAGTGTTAACAAGGAGCTATATAAAAGCACTTGTACCATCTAAGAGGATCTCAACCGTACCTTCAAATGGCTCTCTAAGCTAAATTTTGATAATTCTAGCAAAATGTCATGCTCCAACAACCTCTCATACCAGATGGCCAAGCCATCCAGTTGGTCAAATCCTTCCCTTCAGTATCAAACTTGGCCAGCCAAAATCACTTACCAACGGTGGGCCCCACACACTATTCCTCCTCCCCACATGGCTACTCGCCTACTCCCATCCTCTCTCTCTCATGCTCTAGTGTCGGCCGCCGACTACCGCTCCCTCTCCGGTGCCAGCCGCCTCACCTCCATCACTATCGTCGACTGCAAGGGAGCGTTATTGCCCTCCTTCTTCGGTGCTGTTGAGCTTGCCCTCCGTGCCGTTGAGCTCTTTCACACCGTCCCACTGAGCTCCACATCCCACGATCTGTGCAAGTAGGGAGGGGCGGTGATCTCAACAACGTATCCGGAGTCCGGAGAGGGAAGATGAGCTCAAGTTGCCCAAGACGGGAGAGGAGCTTAAGTTGCTGGTGAAGAGGGTATAGGTGACGGCGGCGACTGGAGAGCTAGTCACCCTGCTCTAACCCTCCACAACCGTCGGGTGGTGGAGAAGAGATGGGGTCGGCGTCGAGCGGATATGGAGTGGGTGCGGATGAGCTGGTGGTGGAAGGCCAGCCAACAGTGAGCCGTCAGCTGGGAAGCAGCGGTTGCTGGAGAGCTCATCACTGTAGCCCTCCTCAACCGTCGGTGGTGGATAGGAGATATGGTCGGTGATGAGCGGATAAGGGTGTGTGGAGGAACTGGTGGTGGTGGGCTGGTCGATGTTGAGCTATCAGCTAGGACGCAGCAGCAGCCCTAGCCTCCTGCTAGCTCCAGTGTAGCTGCCCACCTAGCTCATGTTGGCTGTTGCTGCTCCACATTGTTGTGGGTGTAGAGAGAGGAAAAATCTAGAGGGAGGAAGAAGAAGCACATCGAGACTGACATGTGGGAGCTATTGTCAGATTGTTGAGTGTAATGATGATGCAAATAAATTTGGCTATCTAATTTTTTGGCAAGTTGATCAAATGGATATTTGGAGAGCCAAAAATAACAACCGTAACTCTGCTGGAGATGCTCTAAGGCCTTCCACAGTGCGGTGAGCTATCGAGTTGCTACACGGCTCCATGTAAGCTGGTTGATGGCATGGAGGAGAGAGGGTGTGAGCCCTCGTTCCTCTGCTTGGTTGCTCGGGACCACGAGTTCTTCGTCTGAAAGCCTGCAAAATGACACGGGTGCAAGCAAAGCCCTCAGTACTACTCCGGGACAGCGATAACCGCCTCCCTCGTCACGTGTAGCCACCCCACCATCGGGGTCATCGTCGCTACAGGCCGCTCCGCCGACAAGGACGCTGCTTTGAGTTGTCAGATATGAAGAGGCGGGAAGGAGGAGGAGGAGAAAGAGGTCATATCGACCGCCGCCGCCGAGCTCGATGGTGGCGACAACCCCCCGCTCCGTGCCACCGTCGGGGAGCTCGTTGACCCCCCTCCGATTGTGTTGTCGAGCTTCATCTCTAGCATGCAAGATGCGGGGACCGGGAGGCAAAAGCAGAGAAGGGATTAGAAGCACATTGCGTCGCATACCTCGTTAGAGCTCGCCTTGACCGCCGATGCCATAGCCCTAGTCGGCATGAGCCACCGCTAGATCTATCGGATTCAAGACTGGGATGAAGCTCGTCGGTGGCGTAGGCCCGAGCCGTGCACCACTCCGCTACCCAGGTCGCACGGATTTGAAGCAGCGGGATAAGGAGGTCGACGACCTCCGCGGGCATAGCTCGATCTAGTCGATAGTTTGGCTCCACCGAGGAGAGAGAGGAGAGAGGCGCCGATAGCCCCGACAGGGAGGGGAGGGGAGGGGAGGGGAGAGGACGTCAGTGGCAGGGAAGGGGAGGGAATAGGCCGTCGGCGCCAGGATGGGAAGGGGAGATCGTTCTGGGGGTGGGTCCAGTGGTAGTGGAGATTTAGGGTGGTTATTGTAAAATTTGGACTTCTTCGTAAATTGAAAAATACATGAGGGATGAAATCGAAAGTGGCATGGGCTCAAACGTAAAAGTAAAGTCACTCGTGAGGCTATTTACACTGTGGGAATACCTAAGTATATACTCCCTCTGTTCTAAAATAAAGAAATTTTGGTTGGATGAAGTACATCCTAGTACTATGATTGATGAGTCTGGATGTACTCTCATTCCAATTTTATATAGTACTAGCAGGAAGACGGGGTGGTTTAGTTTCTTGCTTGACTCGCTGCCTCCTCATGATCGATCTCTGATCCCTCCCTTGACGAAACGTGCATGCAAGCTAGTAGGAAACGGAGCAAATGCAAGCTCGCTCACTCACACATGCACACCTGCTGAGTGGTGTCTGAATGAGCCCCTGCAACCACTACAGGCACCTTTCTTTTCAACTGTGGCAGGCAACTGTACGTGCGAAACCACAACTGTGTCGTCCAGCACGCACGATCGATCTAGCTATATAGCCAGCCTTGTCCAAACCCAACACCATTATTATATTTACTCCTACTCTACCCCCCTCCCTCCTGCCAACCAAGCATGGGCAAGCTAGCACAGCACCTGCAGCCGTACGTGCATACTCCTACTACTCGAATACACACGTGGCCAGTTGCATGCATGGGCACGTATACCATGGCTCACCACTGGCACGTACGTACGTAGATCAGCCGAGAGCGCCTGCGCTATAAGAATTCGTAATTTTCTTAGCGGCCACGGTGCGATGCACGGTACGCGCCGCGCGGTGAGGAGGGGGAACAGGAGGCCCGGGGAATGTAATTGTTCACCACCGTGGCGCATCGATCGATCAACAGGGGAGGCGGCCGTGCGTGCGGGGGGGCAGAGAGGCAGGGCACGCAGCCGAGTACACCCGACGAACCGACGGGCATGTGGCTGACTGGCTGAGCGAGCGAGCGAGGCGCAGCGGCCGTACGCGAGCAAATGCATGCGCCCGTGCGGGCGTGCGGGTGGGCGCTAGTTGCCAAGCGGAAGCAAACGGACGGACGCGCGGCTGGGTGGGTGCAGTGCTGGGCGAGGCGAGAGAGGCGAAGCGAGGGTTCATGTCACAGGGTGCAGCATTGAGGGTAGGAGTAGTAGTACTACTGTGCCGGAAGAGCGTTCCCTCCTCGGTTCCCATGTTTCCATAAGAGGAACACACCGTCCCCAAAGGCCAAAGCGACCACACTCTATACGTGTATATTCGTACATCACTCGGCCAGTATATAAACGGCCATTAATTACACGAGGTATGGATGATTTTCAGCAAGTTCATTCATTGGATACCCATTACTCCCTCCTTCCTAAAATATAATAACTGGTCACTAACATAGGATAGCTCATCTTAATCGAACGACAAGTCTCATTTATACCAGGGAGAGGTCCCGTCATGAACCAAAGTGACAAGGTCACTGATGTGAGAAGCCATTTGTATCGGGTATTTTACCATCACGGATGACTGTTATCTTTATTGGTCTAAACTAAAAACCGTAATCGATAGGTTTGATCACTACTACAGACTACATTTTTCCGTACGGTCAAAACACGTTTCTCCATGCGGGGGATTAGCCCGTCTGCACCTAGGGGTCTGCGAAAATAAATATTTTCGCGTGCGGGCGTCCCAACCGCACGGAAAAATAAACTTCCCGTGCCGTCTGCTTAACTCGTCCGCACGGGATAATTATCCCGTGCGGTTGCGTTATACCGACCGCACGGGATAATCGATCTTCCCGTACGGTCGGGTTAAGTGGACCGCACGCAAAAATGGAAAATCACAAAAAAAATTCTAAAACACAAAACCTAACACTAACCCTAGCCAGCTGCCACCGCGCCTCCCCACTGTCCGATCCGTCGCTGCCGCGCGGGGGGATGGCGGCCGCAGTCGGATCCACGCGGGCGACGGCCGCCGTGCCTCACCACCGCCAGATCCACCGCTGCCTCGCGTGGGGAGGGTAGCGCCGCTCCCGGCCGCCTCCTCCTCGTCATCGTTAGCGGCGGCGGTGGCGCAGATCCGGCCGTCGCGCACGTGCAGCGGCGGAGAGGACCGTCGCGGGGCCGCTCCCAGCCGTGTCCTCCTCCTCGTCGTCGGCGACGGCAGCGGGGCAGGACGGATCCAGTCTCCAGCTGCCGTGCCAGCGCCCGAAGTGGCGCTGCCGGTCTCTAGCCACCGCGCCACCTTCCACCCGCTCCCGGCCGCCACCTCGTCGGCGGCGGCGGTGAGCCGGCCACCTCCTGCACCCCGCGCGCTCGGAGGGGAGGAGAGGAAGAGTCGAAGAGAGAGATGACAGAAAGAGAGGAGTGAAAATAAAAAGGAAAGGAAGAGAGAGGAGGTGAAAATTTTGAAGTGAATGAGAGGGAAAAGAGAGAGAGGATGGGATAAAAAAATTTGCGTGCGGTCCACTTAAGAGGCCCGCCTGTGAAAATCGGCTCATTTTCCCGTGCGGTCCACTTAAGAGGCCCGTCTACGAAAATTGATTTTTCCGTGCGGTCCGCTTAAGAGGACCGTCTACGAAAATCGATTTTTCCGTGCGGTCCGCTTAAGAGGACCATCTGCGAAAATCGATGTTTCCGTGCGGTCCTCTTAAGGAGCCGTACACGAAAATGGAGGACGATTTTCGTAGACGTGACTAGTTACGGTCCGTCTGCAATCTAAGGAGGCGCTTGTACAAGAAAATAGTTTTTGTAGTAGTGGATCTAGCAGATGAGTCAAACTAGGGCCCATCACTGATGAGCTCATCCGTGACGGGCCCGTAGTTGAACCCGATAAAGATGACTAGATCACCTTTATCGGTATATGGTATGGCGCCCATCACGGACGACTCATCTGAATCAGGGTTAAACTTAAACCCATCATGGATTACTCATCTCAATCGGGTTAAAACTTAAGCCCACCATGGATGAGCTTATCTCAATTGGGCTTAAATTTAAGCCCGTCATAGATGAGTATTTTACCAAAAAATAAATTTTGTTTTTTAGCTAGTCTTAGGACTTTGCTAGCCATGCTCGCTGCAAAATGACATAAGCAGATATATATATTCCCTTCCCAGCAACTCCATTCACAGCAATTCACAAATCAAACATTCAGTGATCACATCCTCAGTCACACATCCATTCACGTATGCCATTCACAGTAATTCACAAATCAAACATTCAATATTCACATCCACATTCACACATCCATTCACATATGTCATTCATATCTATTCAGTGATCACCAAACCATCGACATGTATCTTCAAGAGTTAAACATCAAAACATGCAAAACTAAGTTATAAATTGGAACAAATTTATGCAATTAGCATTGCAAGTATATCAGAAGCATCAGACTGGATTGTATTACATATAATATATACATAAATATTACATAATCACATGTTTTTAACAACATGAAAAATGTTCAACTATTTAGAGATGAGCTAGCTATGACTGTAATTTAAAGCTTCAACCAAAATTTCGTCTAGTATGAAACGTGCTATCTCCTGTCTAATGACTTCAAAGTTGTGGCAGAATGTTGGAAATTTTTTCCTGCATGTGAGACGCCAAGTTATTGTATATGTATATATTTCAAAGTACATAGATTATATAGGTGCATATACAATTGAAGCACAAACCTCAAGGTTGAGCAATTTCACATTTTCCATCAAGGTCCTCTTGTTATAGCACACGTGGAACCCACACTGATCACCAACTTGTTGACGGTATGAGAAGTCTATTTCGTGAGTGAGGTTGGATCTTCCTTCCTTATGCCTTCCGTCTTTTTGCACATGTGAGCCCCACGCGTTATTTAATACAGTTTTAATCCTCGACCAATCGTATGTATTCGGATCAATTTTGGAGTTAAGGTAGTATAGTATACTCCACTTCGGCACTAAGACCAGAAGAATCCAATGGTTCCTACGATATTAATATATTGCAAGTTAAATACTAAAGCTATACACATCGTGGATTTTCATTTAATTAGGGTACACACTTACTGTTGATTATATGCACACATAATGTACACTTTGTCCTAACGGGCCCATAAGCATTCCTTGATATATCCTGTCATCCTTTCTAGATCATGTTCCAGATTTGTCACGTTGACCATAGATGGATCTAGTAAGGCAACATTCGGTTCATGTATTTGAATATGCTTCCAAGTTAACCTACGAGCATATTATATGGATTGTTATAACCATATTTTATATGCAACAATACTTAGAACAAGTAGTACTTAAGGAGATGGGTGTCCACCGCTCGCAGCCTGTAGAGGTCAAAGAGATCTGAAAGGTCTATCGCAATATAGGCTTCTGGCCCAAGAAACGGTTGTGGACCACGATAGCTTGTTATAGAGTTCTCTCTATTCTTCCTCCTTGCGGTGGACTTCTCCATGTAGTACTCGTGCAACTCCTTGCAAGCAGGGTCCATTTTCGCTAAGTCATTGTCTCCAACCAATGACATGCCTAATTGGAAGGTAGTCGGAGCAAACTTCGCAGGAGGAACTAATGGCGCCTTACCTAGATCTAGCTTCTTTGGAGCTAGAGCGAGGTGTGCAGCTTTCCTCTTCCTCTCCCCCTTGCAACAACTTTTTTGCTAGTTTTTTCTAATGGTGGAGAAGAATGTGCCTTTCTGCTCTTTTTGATAGGAGGGGGAATGTTAGCCCTGGTATCGGCCTCCATACGATCATCGCCAAAATCCGTATCATATTGCAATTGAATATCTTCATTTTGTTCTTCAATGGCAGGAGGGGCTGAAGGAAGAGTTGGAGCGGGTATTGGCAGCGGACGAGTACTTGGTGCATTTGACTTAAGAGTCATCT
The DNA here is from genome assembly GCA_000573905.2 of Oryza punctata. NCBI lineage: Eukaryota > Viridiplantae > Streptophyta > Magnoliopsida > Poales > Poaceae > Oryza > Oryza punctata. Next base: position 22,450,641 of record CM002495.2, on the reverse strand, counting down.
TTATCTCAATGAGGTCCTTAGACCATTGGATAAATGTCCCACACGCAACTCCTAGGGTCAAAATTTCGTCGTTCGGTGGATGTTGTAGAGTCCAGCTAACTCATTCAGGCTTGACCAAGTCCACTTGTACTTTAGCCTGCCTGGCCATCAGTTGCGCCCCATGCACTCGGGTTTCCGACCTATGCTTAAACGCAACACCCTCGGCAGCTGGGCACGCAAATGTTGGTGTCACCCTAACTACTAGGGTGCACTGTGTGGGCCCCTGCGATAGATTCATCCATGTTCTTAGAATATGATATAATATTTGGATCTGTTAAGACAACATATGCATTGTTTGTTGGTTTTACCGTTATGTGGTCGACTGCGGTAGGGACTAATGGTTGGTGTTCTGCCGCCTCAGTTGATGCGCAACTGCTACGCCATTGCGTGGGGCTCACACTAGTGCAGATCCTCTGATTTGTGACGGGCTGTAACGTAACTGGATTTTGCGGGCCGTCACAAAGAATACATCTCAAACGGGCCTAAAAAGAGGCCGATTGAGATATGGTCGGAGAGACATGCTAAATGTGCATAGAACTGAAGCCCGTCACGGAAGACACATATCTTTGACGGGCCTAAACTAGGGCCCGATTGAGATAACCTTAAATATCTCAAACGGGCCTCAAGTTGGAGGCCGTCATAGATGACAATCGTCTGTGACGGGCTCCAACTTGAGGTTCGTTTGAGATATTTAAGGTGTCTCAATCGGGCCGTAATTGGAGCCCGTCACAGATGACAATCATCTGTAACGGGCACTAGCTTGAGGCCCGTTTGAGATTACAACAAAGCCCGTCACAGATGGCACTCCTCTGTGACGGATATTTGTTTAGGCCCGATAAAGATAACTTATATGCCCAACAGAGAAGTCATTTTTTGGACCGTTACAGATAGTTATTGCACACTATAAATAGCCGCAACTGCCAGTGTAACTGTATCTCACTATTCACAATTTTGGTGGAAGGTTGGAGGGGGCGGAATTTTAATTTTTTTCCAAAAGAAAACAGTAAATTCATAAAGGTAAGTGACAAATAGTAATTAGTTCTTTAGACAAATCATCAATTCTCATTAATTTAGGAGTATTTATCTTATAAGATGTTTCTCTTATTATTTTTTCATTTCTGTAGCGATGGATCGAAGTTGGATGTATGTGAAATCTGTGAAACGTCATTGTCAAGAGTATAGAAATGGGGTATTAAATTTTATAAACGCCGCGGAGGAGGATAGGAAAAGAAGAAACAACGATTACATGTGTTGTCCATGTGCAGATTGCAAGAACGGGAATATGTTTGATAGCCGAGTGGACATACACGCTCATCTGATACAACGAGGATTCATGGAGGGCTATACATGTTGGGTCAAGCATGTAGAGCAAGAATCAGGAAGTGGTGCAGCTACAGACAATACTGGTGCGCAAAATCAGGAAGATGAAGATGAGCATGCCATGTTTGTACCTTCTCCACTAGGCGGTGAAATGGTTGATGTTGATCATGATCTGCTGCAAGACATGTTACGTGATGTTGAGAATCCAGCCTACAACGAGAGAGATTCCATAAAGTTCAGCAGGTTGGTCAGTGACTCGCAGATGCCTCTGTACGCCGGATGCAAAGCAAAGCACACCAAATTGTCAGCTACCTTGGACCTAATGAAGCTGAAGGCAAGTAGTGGATGGACAGACAAGAGTTTCATAGAGCTTTTGGGAATTTTGAAGGCCTTGCTGCCTGATGGGAACACATTGCCCGAGACGACATATGAAGCAAAGCAGGTTTTGTGTCCCCTGTGGTTAGAGGTCCGTAGAATTCACGCTTGTCCAAATGACTGCATATTGTACCACAAGCAATATGCGGAGTTAGATGCTTGTCCTGTCTGCAAGGCCTCTCGATACAAGCGAAAGAAAAGTCCCGACGAAGGAAAAAAATCAAAGCGGGGTGGTCCCGCAAAGGTTTTGTGGTATGTACCTATCATTGATCGTTTCAAAAGAATATTTGCAAACCCCAAGGAGGCGAAATTAGTACATTGGCATGCCACGGAGAGAAGGAATGACGGTATGCTAAGACACCCAGCGGATTCGATTCAATGGAGGAATATCGATCGAAAACACAAAGACTTTGCTACCGACCCCAGAAACATGAGGCTATGTCTGTGTACAGATGGCATGAATCCTTTCGGAGACATGAGTAGTACTCACAGCACCTGGCCAGTTCTTATTTCAAACTTTAACCTACCACCATGGTTGTGCTTTAAAAGGAAATATATTATGCTGTGCTTGCTAATCCAAGGACCGAAACAACCGGGCAATGATATCGATGTGTTCTTGGAGCCTGTTATGGATGATCTTGAGATGCTCTGGAAAGAAGGTGTGGAAATATGGGATGCGTATGGTCAGGAGAATTTCAAGCTACGAGTTCTACTGTTCTGCACCATTAATGACTATCCCGCCCTCGGTAATGTTTCTGGCCAAACCGTGAAAGGAAAGAAGGCTTGCTCCGATTGCATGGAACATACACGCAGCCGGTGGTTGAAGAAATCACGAAAGATGGTTTATATGGGTCATAGGAGGTGGCTCCCGCTACGTCACACATTTCGAAGGAAGAAGAATATTTTTAACGGTAAGAGAGAACTTCAGCCTGCTCCCAAGGATTTGTCCGGAGATGAGGTCCACAACTTGGTCAAGGACATAACCAACGAGTTTGGGAAGAAAAAAAAACGTAGTCAGGCAAAGGACATGGGTATGTGGAAGAAAAAGTCCATATTTTGGCGATTACCTTATTGGAAAGATCTTGAGGTCCATCATTGCATTAAGCTCATGCATGTAGAAAAGAATGTGTGTGAGAGTTTGGTTGGCCTGCTGCTGAATATTCCCGGCAAAACAACGGACGGGTTGAACGTGCGTCTTGATCTACAGAAAATGAACATTCGCAGTGAACTCCAGCCCCTAACAGATGCAGAGACAAGTAGAGTGTACCTCCCTCTAGCTTGCCACACACTGTCGAAGGATGAGAATATCGCAATGTTATCATGCCTGAAAGATATCAAAGTTCTATCGGGCTATTCAGCGAGGATTAGTAAGTATGTCAAATCAGAAGACCTAAAACTGGTTGGAATGAAGTCGCACGATTGCCACGTGCTAATCACACAAATCTTGCCAGTTGCTATCAGAGGCATTCTTCCACCCAAAGTCCGTCATACGATCCAACGTCTGTGCGCCTTTTTCAATGCAATCGGACAGAAAGTTATAGATCCCCAAGATCTAGATGGGTTGCAGACCGATATTGTCAATACCCTCTGCCACCTGGAGATGTCTTTTCCACTGTCTTTCTTTGATATCATGGTTCATCTCCCTGTTCATCTTGTGAAGCAAACAAAACTATGTGGCCTAGCTTTTCTAAGAGAAATGTACCCGTTCGAGAGGTACATGGGAGTTCTGAAGGCATACGTTCGGAACAGAGCAAAACCGGAGGGGAGCATCATTGAAGGCTACACAACCGAGGAGGTCATTGAGTTCTGCGTGGATTACATGTCCGAGGCTGAACCTATCGGAGTTCCAGCGTCTGGTCACGAAGGAAGGTTGTCAGGTGCTGGCACAATAGGGAGGAAAAGAATTAGGCCCGATCAAGCTTCGTACGCGGAGGCTCATTTTGCTGTGCTCCAAAGTATGGAAGAAGTTAGCCCATACTTTGAGGAGCACTTAGCCAAAATCCGGCAGGAGAACTTGGGTCGATATGAGACGTGGATTAACAGAGAACATAACTCTCGGTTCAACGCATGGTTCAAGAATCGTGTCACACTGTCGACGGATATCCCAAATGAGACAGTATAGTTGTTGGGGATGAGATCGTGTTGGGCCATAGACACATGGCAAGGATACGATATTAATGGATACACATTTTACACCCTCCAGCAAGATGACAAAAGCACAGTGCAAAACAGCGGAGTCCGTATAGATGCCTTCTAGGATCAACTTGGGTCGAACACATACTATGGCCGCATTGAGCAGATCTAGGAGCTGAACTACGTGAAGTTCAAGGTTCCTTTTTTTCGATGCCGTTGAGTGAATATACGCACTGGTGTTAAAGTCGATAAGGAAGGCTTCACTTTAGTAGATTTATCCAAGGTTGGATACGCCGACGAACCATTCGTACTTGCTAAACAGGTCGAGCAGATTTTCTACATAAAAGACCCCGCAAACAAGAAGATGCACATCGTGAGGGATAGCAAGCGCCGAATTGTTGGTGTTGACAACGTCGTCGACGAAGAAGAATATAACCAGAATCTTCACGTACGACCTCAAATCGACCTTGACGATGATCCACAAGAGCCTGTGGCATATACTCGATCAGATCATACGGAAGGCATAACCTTGTGATTTTAGTTGTGCTTATTTGTTATGTTGTTTTTAGATAGTAGTGAAATATTTGGTAAGAGAAAAAAGCTTAGGTAAATTGGTGCAGCTTATAATAATTTTATTGTGAATTTAGTAAATTTAGTGAATTATTGTACTTCACTCAATCATTTTCATTGTGAAGTATTGTATTGCAGTTATTTATTATCAGTTTAGGTCAACGAAGAACAGGAGTCAAATGTCATCTGTGACGGGCCCTAGTGTAGGCCCGAAACAAATGAAAACATCTCTATCGGGCCTAAACTAGAGCCGTCACATATGTTGTCATCCGTGATGGGCGCTGGTTTACAGCCCGATAGAGATGCGGGCATTAAAATAGAGCCCGTCGTGGATGTTGTCATCTGTGACGGGCTGTAGTGTGGGCCCGACAGAGATTGAGTCATCTATATCGGGCCTACACTAGAGCCCGTCACAGATGAGCTATCCGTGACGGGCTTTTGTTTACGCCCGATTGAGATGCTCACTGCCCGTACTAAGATAACCGCGCTAGATCTGGATCTGGATTCGAAAATTTTTCTAAGTCACAGAACCCTAGCACTGAGAGCTCGCCGCCGACGACGAAGACGCCGGCCACTTCCGACCAAGCCGCCGCCACCGCATTCAACCGCCTCCTCCCCAAGCCGACACCCGCCGCCTCCTCCCCAAGCCGCCGCCGTCACCAAGCCGCCGCCGGCCGCCTCCTCTCAAAGCCGCTGCCGGCCACCTCTTCCCAAGCCGACGCCGGCCACCTCGTCGCCAAGCAGCCGCTGGCCGCCTCCTCTCCAACCCTAGCGCTGGCCGTCTCCTCCCCAAGCCGACGCCGGTCGCCTCCTCCCCAATCCGCCGTCGGCCGCCTCCTCTCCAACCCTAGCGCCGGTGAGTTGAAATATTACAATGTGCCATTTAGGTTTAGTGAAATTTAGGTTTAGTGAAATTTAGGTTTAGTGATTTCAGTGAAATTTAGGTTTAGTGATTTTAGTGAAATTTGTATTTAGATAGGATGGCACTTAGTGATTTCATTGATTTTGGTGTTAGTTAGGTTATTTTAGTGATTTTAGGGTACTTTAGTGAATTTATGGTATTTTATTTATTTTAAAGTAATTTAGTGAATATACTTTACTTTTAGGCTCTATTTTTTATGCATGTAAGTATTTAGTGAATACGTTACCACATTATCGTAGAATCCGAGGTGCCTAGGGTCTGACGTTGGTTTGATCGAGTCCTATGTGAATTCACAAAACCGATTAAGACACCGTCAGACCCCAGTGCACCTCGGTTTCTATCATTTTTTGGTGATTAGTCATCTCTATTATTAAAGTTAGTACATACATACGTAATTTGTGAAACGCATGTGAAGTTCGAACTGGCGGACTTATTTTAGTCTAGATAGTACGAACATTATCAAATCGTCGCAGAATCCGAGGTGCCTAGGGTCTGAAGTTAGTTCGGTCGAGTTAGTGCACTCACAACACCGATTTAGAAACCTTCAGACCCTAGTGCACCTCGGTTACTGTCATTTTTTTGATAATTACTCATTTATGTTAGGACTTTGTTTCTAGATTATCAAATCATCATAGAATACGAGGTGTTCCCGGTGCCAAGTTGGTTTGGTTGGGTCAGTACATGTACGGAACCATCCAAGACACCTTGGCAACCAGAACATTTCGTAATCTGTCATTTTTTTGATAATTAAGAAACGTGTAAAAAGAAGCGAGGAGGAGCCAGAATCAAGTGAAGTAGAATTGTTCAGTTCGAGCAAGTGATTTTAGCTATGGTAGTACTTAGTGATTTTGGGTCTTAGTGATTTACGGACTTATGTGCATCCAGTGCCAACGGTCTATAATATCAAAGATACTACTTACATACGTAATTTGTTTACAAAATTAATTAACTTTGTTATTTTGTAAGTTATTTAGATGATGTCTCAGCAAGGTGAACCAATGTCGACGACAACTAGTGGCTCCTCAAGGGCACGCGGTCGTAGGACAGGGAACAGAATCCCTAAGGAACAGTACACCATAGCAGAGGTGAACCAGGTTGGACTGCCGACGCGTCCTCGGAATGTCCTTGCCAAGTTTAGGTCGACCTGCGGTGTCGTAGCGAGGGAAAACTTCACAATCCTCGTGGATGACATCAAGCATGTGCCCGAAGTGGAGAAGAATGCTGCTTGGCTCAAATTCAAGGAAAGCTTCGAGTATCCTGCAGCCGATGAGGACAGGCTTAAGAAGGTTGCTTTCAAGGTTATGGGTAATGCTTGGAAGAACTTCAAGAGCAGGCTGGTCACGAAGTTTGTCTTAAATCCGATGACCCCTGATCCAACAGAGCAATGGCCCTTCATCACGGCTGACGCTTGGGAGCAGTTCTACGAGAAGAAGTCGACCCCCAAATCCCGGGCCAGAAGTGAGGCTTATTGAGCACTGCAGGCCAGGAACGTGCACCGCACCGGCTAGGCACCACAGGATATGTCGGGAAGCTGGAGGAATGGTAGGAGGAGGATGAAGCGACAGCGGCAGCAAACACACCGCTGGTGTTTGCCGATATCCCACACCCACGGGCAAGGAACTGGTTCCCGGGCGAGGTACGAGAAGAATGAAGATGGGACAGTTTCGCTTCCAAATCCCCAAGATCAACAAGTGTATGATAGTATAGTAAGTGCCTAATCTCAATATTTGTTCGCATTGTTTCCACTGAACTTTTCATTGAATCCGAACTCAATTGTACTGTAGAAGGAGTTGGTTGCCTCCCAAGAAGCCTCGCAAGAGGGAAGCTCTCAAAGACGCGAGGACGACATCCTCAGTAAGCGTTGGGCAACAAGAAGCACCGTGGACGAACAAGGGGACTTGGCACCAACATGCCGTGGAAAGTTGGATTCCCGGACTACGCGTGGCAGTACAAGAAGCGGACAATCACGAAGGTGTAGAAAGATGCCCGCCTTGCCGCCCAGATCCGGGAGCAGGTCAGAGCCGAATTGAGCTCTGAATTCGACGAGAAGCTTGAATCGATGAGGGCCCGTATCAGGCAGGAGATTCGAGAAGAACAAAATATCCCGGAGGCTGCCGCTACTGCTACGCAACATGATTTAGCTAGTCCCATGCAGAGGCGCAACAGTTGTGCATCAACTGAGGCGGGGGAAAATCCGCCATCGGTCCCCGCCGCCGTCGACCAAATAACGATAAATCTCTCGTCCGTAACGCATAGAATTCTTAACGAAACCATATGGTAAGTACTATTCTAAAAATATTTATGAATCTATCTCAGGAACCAACTAGCTGCACCCTGACAGTAAGGGTGATGCTGACCTTCTCGGTTCCTGCAGCTGAAGGCCTAACTTTCAAGCCGACCCCGGAGACTAGAGTGCATGGGGCGCAACTTAGGGCTGATTGTGCGAAAGTGCAAGTCGACTCGGTGAAGCCAGAATTCGATCATTTCCCACTCAGGCATCCACCGAATGACGAGGTCCTAACCCTTGGAAATGCACGTGGAACCTTCATCCAATGGCCCAAGGACCTAATTGATATAAGGGTGATCCCGAGGCCAACCACTGCACCAAGAGGTCGTCTGACAGTTCAACCTGCCCCTGCTCCTTCAGCCCCTCCAGCTCCCGCTCGTCACGAACATATTGATGATGTCGAGTTACAGTACGACACAGACTTTGGGAACGAGCCTTTGGAGGTCGACAGCACGGCGATCATTAAACCCCCACCCATGAAGAAGAGCAGGAAGGCGCATTCTTCCCCCCAGAGAACAGCTATCGAAAAACCTGATGCAAGGGGGCGAGGAAAAGGAAAGCTGCAGGGCTCACGTCTTGCTCCAACAAAGCTAGATATGAGCAAGGGGTTGGTACATAGGAAGCTCGTACCTCCATCGTCCTTCCAACTAGGCCATTGGTTGCAGATGACGTGCTAGCAACGATGGGCACCACCTGCAAGGAGCTTCACATGTACTACATGGAGAAATCTAACGTGAGGAGGAAGAATAGAGAAACTGATATAATAAGCGAACACGGCAGAGCGACATTCCTTGGGCCACCAAACTATATCGTGGTAGATTTCAAAGATCTATTCGACCTCTACAGGCTCCGCTCGGTGGACACAACCCTCCTCAAGTGCTACTCCTTGTAAGTACTCTTGCTCACGAAAATTAGTCATCTCAATTCGTGTAACATGCTTATAAGAGAGTTTGTCTTGCGTGTAGGTATAGTTGGAAGTGGTGTCTCAAGAATGCACCGGAAGTTGCCTTCCTTGGTCCTCAGGTAGTCAATGTCACAAATCTTGAAGGGGACCGTCTAGGAATGGTAAACTACTTGTTTGACACCTTCTGGGCCCGACAAGACAAGGAGTACATCATGTGCGCCTATAATCAATAGTAAGTGTGTTCCCTAAATACATTGCATTACACGTCTAGCTTTAGTATTAACTTTAATTATTTTAATGCTGCAGTGGACGTTGGATCCTACTGGTAATAACGCCTAAGTGGAGTACATGCCACTACTTAAACTCCAGAATTGACAACAAAGCATACGATTGGACCCCGATTCAACTCGCGATAGATGAAGCGTGGGCCCAATATGTGCAAAAAGGAGGCCTTTGAAAGACAGGGCAGGATACACTTATCCACAAGAAGGACTTCCCAGTCAAACAAAAAATAGGCGACCAGTGCGGATTCCATATCTGCCACAACATGCGCCTTCTGTGCAAAGATAAGGGGAAGACTTTGGCTGAATTGGAGGTTTGTGGTCTCATTCGTGACATGTTCTAACTAAATTGAAGTACTTATATATATATGTAAAGATCGTTCGACTAATTTCGAATTATGTACATGTAGGACAAATTTTCAAAGGATCCGGGTAGCAGCTTTGAGGATATTCGTGAGGAGCTTGCCAACTTCATCCTCCGAGAAATTATTCACCCTAAAGGAATGTTTAGGGTTAAGATTAAGTGATGAACATTTTTTAACTTCCTATTTCAATTGTCAAACACATGTTATTATGTAATATTGATGTTTATTATATTTGTTACCTCTATGTAAATTCTTCCTAGATAAATATTGCAGGTTATGATGCTTATATTACCACTTGAGCAATATGCATGTGTGAATATTGATTTCTGTAAAATATATGTGAATGGCATATGTGAATGGGGATGCTGGGATGCATATATGTGAATGGCATATCTGTTTCTGTTATTTTGCAGCGGGCATGGCTAGCACAGGCCTGAGGCTAGCCAAAAAACAATATTTATTTTTTTTTGTTCATACTCATCGGAGACGGGCTATAAGTTAAAGCCCGATTGATTTAAAGTCAACCGTGATGGGCTGTAACTTAAGGCCCGATTGAGAATAATAGTCATCTGTGACGGGCTTCTGTTTAGGCCCGTTTGAGAGAGGCAGTCATCCATCACGGGCGCTAATTGTAGCCTGATTGAGATAGGTCATCCGTGACGGGCTCTGTTTGACTGGTCGTCTGGGTCAAAGCTATCGGTGACGGGCGTTAGTTGAGGCCCGATTGAGATAACTTCATCCGTAACGGACTTATGCCCGTTTGAGATGACTTCTCACATCACTGACCTCTACGTTGTGTCGAGCACCATACCCGACACAGATGTGGGTTGCAGCCCGACACAGATGTGGGTTACCGTTGTAGTGTCACTTCTACTCTAGGAGCAGCGAAGGCGTCGACATTTTATTGCTGGAGCTCACCCCTGATGCGTGCCTCCACCTGTTCCAATTTTTCATCGAATTCAGAGCTAAGCTCAGCTCTGATCTCCTCTCTAAGTTGTTCCTTCAGGCGTGCATCTTTCTCCGCCTTTGTCAGCTTCCGCTTCCTGTATTGTCACATGTATTGGGGAAACCCAACCTGCATCTTTCTCCGCCTTTGTCAGCTTCCGCTTCCTGTATTATCACATGTATTGGGGAAACCAAACCTTCCATGGAATATTGGAGCCAACGCCCCTTGTCCATCCACGATGCACATCGCTTTCGTGAGGATGTCGTCCTCGCGTCTTTGTGAACAGACCTCTTGCGAGGACGGTCTCTCAGCAGCATATTCTATCTACAGTACAGTTAAGATCGGGTTAAATCAAGGCTACGATAGAAACAAATTAAACATATTCGATATGTTGTACTGACCATATGCTCGTACACTCGTTGATCTTCGGAATTTGGGAACGTAATTGTCCCATCGCTATTCTTAACAGCCCTTGCCTTGCCTAATTCCTTGCCGTTTGTCCGGGATACCAACAAATGGCGGCGGGGTGTTAGATTGCATAGAAGTGTCATCCTCCCTCTGCCATACATCTTGCTTCCCGCTATATCCTCCGGTGCCAAGCCGATGCGGGTTCACGTTTCTAGCCTACAATGCCCTAGCAGCCACGCTTTTTGCCCGGGACTTGGGGGTTGATTTGGCAGCATAAAACTCGCCCTACACGGTTTCAGTGATCCATGGGTAATTTTCATATGGTGTTGGCTGGCTGGGGTTGAGGATGTACTCGCCGACTAGCTTTGTCTTGAAATTTTTCCAAGCAGTTCCCATCTTTTGGAAATCATGACGCTTGAGCCATTGCTCGTCCTCTTCAGGATATTCGAAGCTCTACTGACCCATTGCTTTGCTGAAGCAGCTGGGACAAGCTTGATGTCGTCGACCAAAATGGTGAAGTGCTGCCTCCCTAGCACCCCGCATACCGGTGCGAACTTCTTAACAACTTTCCTAGGAGCCACCGGGAATCCTAGGGCGTTGGCCTCTGTTATGGCCATTCATTACTTAGGAATCCTATTTTGGGGCCTAGGGTTCCGGTTGATGTGGTCCCACTAGTTGTCACCGATGTGGGTTCACCTTGCTGAGACATTTTCTAAATAACTTGTGTACGACAAAAAGTAAAAACAAACATTAATAATTCACTAAATTCACACATCACACAAACATCACAAGCCCAAATAATTCACTAAATTCACTTATCTAAATATAATTCACTTAATACTAATACATACCTAAAATCAATAAAATCACTAAGTGCCATCTTATCTAAATATAAATTTGACTAGAATTCATCTAAATTAACTAAAATACCCTAAATTCGACATATATCCACATATTACTAAGTCTCATCACACGTAAACATCACACATGAACATCACAAGTCCATCTCAAATATAATTCACTAAATACATACATGCATAAAAAGTTATCCCTAAAAGTAAAATACATTCACTAAATTACCCTAACATCAATAAAATACCCTAAATTCACTAAGTCCATTTATTACTAAGTCCATTTGCACATCAACATCTCAAATCTACATATATCCACATTTCATCTCAACATCTCATCACTTAGTTATCCATTTGCACATCAAATTCCTGACTCCATTTGCACATCAACATCTCAAATCTCAAACCTAAATTCATTAAAACCCTAAAATCACTTAGTTATCCTGATAATCAACATCTCATCTCAACATCACAAATCAACAAATAAACTTACTGGAGGAGAAGGTCGAGGCGGCGAGGAGCTCGTGGATGGCGGCGCCGGGCTCGGGGACGGCGGGACACGGCGGCGCCAGGCTAGGAGGACGTCGAGGCGGTGGAGGCAAGGGTGGCGGCCGTGCTTGCAGAAGGTCAAGGCAGCGAGGAGCTCGTGGATGGTGGTGACAGGCTCGGGAGAGGGCGTCGATGCGGTGGCGGCAAGGACGGCGACTGACCGGGCTCGGTGGAGGTTGAGGCAGCGATCGGGCTCGTAGGCGATGTGGTGGCGATCGAGCTCGTAGGCGATGCGGAGGCAGCGAGGACGACAACTGGGCTCACTGGAGGTCGATGCGGCCGCGGACAAGGAGGGGAGGAGTGCGGCATCCGGGTCGGTGGAGTTGATCTGAAGTGAATGAAGTGGAGTAGATCTAAATAGTAGGAACCCTAGTCCAAATGTGGTCAAACCACATCCGTACCGGGGTTCAACTCTAGTGCCATCACGGATGACAGTCATCCATGACGGGCTTATGTTTAAGCCCGATTGAGATGAGCTCATCTATGACGGGTTTAGATTTAAGCCCGGTTGACATGAGCTCATCCATGATGGGCTTACGTTTAAGCCTGAATAAGATGAGCTCATCCAGGACGGGCTTAAATTTAAGCCCGATTGAGATAACATTTTTACTTTTTTTAAGTAAACAGATTACTTTTATTTGTGTTTTCTCTTTCATAGTTGACCATTATTGACTTTTTTTCTTATTTCTTAGAAGGTTTGGTTTGGACTTTTACTTATTCCTTATTCCTTATTAAGTCGGCGTTCCTGTTTGTGCCGGATGCTTACTGGGGCTCGTCAGGCACCATCTCCATCACCAAGCCAATTTTTTAGGGTATAACATAGCAAGCCCGATTGTGGAAACATTGTACCAAAATACTTATTTTATTGCTAGTAACTGAATAAAGATCTTTCTAGATCACTAGTACAACAAGTGCTATAGGTTCCTGTCAGTGTCATGGGCCCAGGAGTATGCTGACTTAGGGCTTGAGGCGGCCCCGTACGCCCATGCGGCCATCCCCCGAGGGGGGATCGGGGCCGAGGGTGACGTGGCAGCTGCTCACTCTAAGTCCCGGCGCCCCTCGGGGACTGCCAGATTAGGGATCGGGCTCCCCCAGCCCCCTCGGGCTGCCGCCACGTGTGCTAGAGTAGGTGAGCGCTCCCAGCGCTCACCTACCCCCATTAATGGCGACGCAGCCAAAGTGCACCTGCGCGCGCACGTGCTGCATTAAATGCGGAATGACACGCACGCGCGCGGCTGACACCGGTCGCAGTCGGCTGATCGGTCTGTGACCGGTCCGAATGACCGATGGGACGTAGCACATACCTGGCGTACCGTCGCACGCCCGATAGGTATGCTGCGCGCCCCGTCAGGTCACATCAGAATCATGTGAGCCGGATCGGCTCACTCATATCACCGGAGTTGGTGTGCCAGGTCTAATCACCTGGCACGCCTCACTGCGTTCGGCGGGATAAGCAAGTCCCTGGCCGTTTAATGAAGAATGACGTGCGGTGTCACGCACGAAGATGGGCGGTCTGACAGGAGTCGTGCCGGTGCTACAGGACGGTAGACTTCTGCCGCAAGCCACAGTATAGCCCTTAATTGTAAAACAGTTTTTTCCTTTTCTCTAGATTGTAGCCTGTCCGGCCCATGTGGTGTCCCCTTGGAGTATAAAATGAGGCTCAGGCCTAGAGGAAGGGGGGTGGGATCCTTTTGGGTTCGACTCTTGAGAGCAAAAAACACACAGATAGTCCATCTCACAGGAGTAGGGTGTTACGCCTCACCGGCGGCCCGAACCTGTATAATTTCTCGCCTGTCACTGCCGTTTCTTGTGCGGAACTTTTTCTCCACTTCTCCATCTCACCAGTGCACCGGAATAGGGGTCGGGAGTGCCTCTCTTTTGCACCCTGGGCCGAACTCAAAAGGGGGACCTCCATAGTCTCCCGCTGCGGGGTTTTTCCTCCGACAGTGCCGGTTAGGAAACCCCCCACAGGTGCCGTTTTTCCCAACCGGCACCTATTGGTCGGCACTGATGCGAGAAACCGGCACCTTTAACGGTCGATGAATGCAAAAAAAAATGCCGACTCGATGCATCGGCTCGAATTGAGCCGATGCATCGAGCCAACTCTCCATCATCATCATCCCTCAGACCAACATCATCCTCATCAAAAATCATCGCAAAAATCATCCACAAAAATCACTAACACAATCACAATCACAAAAATCATCTAAACAATTCACTAACACAATCACAATCAGAAACACAAACACAAAAATCATCAGATGGCGCCGTGGGGAGCTTACCGCTGCCACCGTGGGGAGCCCGCCGCTGCTGCCTATAGGAGTACGCCGCTGCTGATGGGAGCCCGCCGCCGCCTCCCCACAAGCCGGATCTAGTGGAGGGGAGGGCGCTGCTGCCCGTGCGGAGCTCGCCACTGGCCGCGGGAGCCCGCCGCATCCCCTCTTGCCTGATCTGGCGGAGGGGAGGGCCGAGATAGCCGCCACTGGCCGCGGGAGCCCGCCGCATCCCCTCCCGCCGGATCTGGCAGAGGGGAGGGCATGGCCGCCGCCGCCGCCTAGCGCCGCCTCCGTCGGCATCACCCATTGGAGCCCGACGCCACCGCTTGTGGGGAGCCCACCGCTGGCCGCCTCCCCTCCCACTGGATCTGGCGGAGGGGTGGGCGCGGCCGCCGCCGCTGCTAGCGCCGCCTCCGTCGGCGCCACCCATGGGAGCCCGCCGCCACCGCCCATGGGTAGCCCACTGCCGCCCGTAGGGAGTGGCCGTAGCAGCCCGCCGCCTCCCCTCCCGCCGGATCTAGCGGAGGGGAGGGCTCGGCCGCCGCCGCTGCTAGCGCCGCCTCCGCTAGGCGCAGCCGCCGCGAGAGAGAGGGGAGGGAGAGAGACGCGAGAGAGGGGAGGGATAGAAAAGAGGATAAGGACGGGTGCTGGCGCTGTGGCCGGATAAGACGCTAGTAGATAAGGACGCAGTCAGCTCGGCTCAGTTTAGTATAGGTGTTGGTTTTTTTAAAAACCGATACCTATATATTATAGGTATCGGTTCTTTAATTAACCGGTACCTATAATATATTATAGGTACCGGTTCTTTTACAAAACCGACACCGATAGTATAAGTGCCGATTTTTTCTTGAGAACTGGCATCTATAGTGTTTAAAGGTGTTGGTTCTATATTTTTTCATCGTGAGGAGGTGGGAAAAGGTTCATAGGTGCCAGTTTTAAATGAACCGGTACCTATGAGCCGTTCCCTGTGACGTATTTTGTAGTAGTGGATGGATCGTAGTGATAGGTTAAGTTGCATCCAATTTTAAGTTATTATATTCTAATAAGATGATGTTCAATATAGTCATATGAATCTTGATAGGGGTACTACTAGATTAAGTCCTATCTAATCTTAAGTTGCTATAATCAGGAATGAAGATAGTATCTATATACAGTATATACTACGAGATCAATCATTACCACTTGTTGATCTTACTCCAGTTACTACTATACTACTACTAATCCAAGGTTGGCAAAAGATTTGTTTGCTACTCCTACACTACTTTTTCAAGGGGTTTGGCAGGATAGCTAACCCAGCTAGCCAACGTAGGAGTAGCTAGCTAGCTAGGTGTGGCCGTGGTGGTCAGGTCAGCGTCGTGGCCTGCGAACTAGCCCACTTATATACACTTGACAACGTTAGTCCAGTGCAGGGGCAAGGGCACCCTATTGTCCAGGAGGCCGAAGCAAGCTCTCCCTCTCTCTCTCTCTCTCGTTCTCGCTCACAGGCTCACAGCACAGCACGCAGCAGGGCGTGCATGCATGCAGTTGCCCCCGGCCCTGAATGAGGAAAAGCGACACGCAATCACACGCCCTCGCGCAAAGCCGAGAGATTGTTCCGTTCCCGGCTGGTTCCAATGCAACAAAGAAAGAAAAGCTTCACACCCCGTCAGCTCAGAGTCGACGTGACCCTGACCGACGCCGCCCGATAATTCATTCATTCATACAGCTACTACTCCTACTCCTGCTCAGCTGAATGCTCTGAATATGTGTATAGAGTTCGGCAAATAATGTCAGTAAAAAAAGAGGAGGGAGTTGGGTACTGCGGCTAGCTATAGCTGCAGCTGGTTTAGCTGAGGAAGGGCCCTGGAGCTAAGCTAGGTGATGAGACGTGTGTGTATTACTCCTACTACTCCAGATGCATGCTCTTGCTACTACTGTAGCTATAGCTGTGTGCATGCCCTGTGCGTGAGTGTACTGTTGCTACTGTGTTTGAAGAGATCGATCTGGTCCAGGTCCAGGAGAAGGGCATTGTCAAGAACCTTAGCTAGCTTCCGGTAAATAAACCTCCCCAAGCAACAGCACATGATGCATGCATGACTGCGTGCGTACCGGAGTGGCCATAAAAAGGAGGGTTGCAAAGGTAGTCGCGTCCAACATTTGTAGCGTGCGGTGCCGTGAAATCATCACGTTACATAGTTAGCCCTTTCACGGTGCGAGTATGTGACGTGTAGATTCATCTACGGGTAGGAAAAAAGGGTGGTGGGGCCCATAGCTTCGTTTGGTTCTTCGTGTCTCACCAGAGGAACGAGCGCCTCGCTCTGCAAAAGTCTACAGGGCCCACTCGGTGAGGAGATGAGTTGGGAGATGTTGTGGCCGACGAGCGTGGCCTCCTCCCAAGCCGGCGAAGCCACTCATCCGTCGGGTCCTCATCGCCGACGGCCGCCGCCCGAGAAAATCCGGTGCTGATACAATTGTCGTGAGCAGATCGCGGTTGTCGCCGCCACCGCCGCCGCTCGGAACCCTACCCTTCACCATGCTCGAGACCGTTGTCGCCCCGTCGGCTTGAAGTGTCGCTATGAAAGGTGAGGAGGGGCACCAACCGGGGAGCTCATGGAGCTGGTGGAGTTGCCACCGGGGCGCTAGCCGGCGACACAAAGATCCACCACCGGGGCCGCTTCTCGAAACGAAGAGGAGGACAACCACGAGCGGCCCCACCACTGCTCCGCTCGGCGCTTGTTGGAGAAGAGCCCAAGGACACTATCGCCGCTCCACGTCGCGGCGGCCCCACTGCTGCTCCACTCGGCTCTTGCTGAAGACGAGCCCGAGGATGCCATACTCGCTCCGCGCCTCAAACCCTCCCACAATAAATCAATAAATTCCACTCTAAACTTTATCCTTTGTCGAAAAGTAAGTGTATTTGCTCATTATGTTAGATGGTAAAATTTGGCATATACCGTTAGTCATGGAGTAAGTCGAGGGTGAAATTAACGACGTGATTTCGGTTGCCAAGAAACAGAGATTGCATTGGCTAAGGGCTCGAGCGTGCGGGATCGGCTATGAGCAATATCGGTTTTGGAATTATGGAGATTGTCGATGGAAGTTATTAGTAGCTGGGAATCGAGTTCTTGTCGGATTCGGTTGAGGAATTGGTCAGTTAAGGAAAGTATTGTCCAGGAAGGAAAACCGAATTCGGGAGGGATTTGATGTGGCAATTTATCTATTAATTAGGCAGTTTTAGTTGTTTTTCCTTTTATACTTTTAAGAAAGATTGTTTACGAGTCCGATTTGGGCATGTAATTTTAGTTTATCTTTAGGAAAGTTTGTATCGTGTCCGATAAGGACTAGTATCTGCTCATGGGTATAAATATGTACACTCAGGGTCTTTGTAAACAAGAATAGTTCAATAATACAACTTTCGGCATATTGCCACCCTTTTTACTCTCGACGAGTTCTTGTCTTCGAGTTGGGCTGCATCAGTTCAGTTCGATCTCCTACGAGAGGTAAGTTCCATCAATTTGTTCGCTTGTATCGGCGGAACTAGTACTTCCTCGGTTAGGTCCGATATATTAGTTCTTCTTGTGCTACCGCTGCTTATCGGATATATCGGTGTTGATGCGAAAAACACACACTGGCCTGGGAGATCTACTTAGTTCCAGTGCAGGTCCAAAACAATGATGAGATGCGGGCGTGCCAGTCAGTTTGATCCTGCAACTGACAAGATATGTAAACAGCAGATAACACAGCCGATTCAGTTGACAAGCCGATAGAGTGATTCTAGTTGATACCGATACCAACCGATATCCAGTATAGATCTTGATACTTGAGTATATAATGACATAAAGATAGTTGGCTGATGATAATGTAATATAACAATAATGTAATCCAGTAGAAACCAATTGGATCGTAATGATAGATTGAATAAGCACTGATACGAAGGTTGAAGCATTCATCGGCTGGAGATCCGATGTCAATAAATCCAAATGGTTAGATAAACAGTGAAACCTTTGTTGCGATCAGCTAAATCCAAATTATATGTAATCCTTGTGAGCCAATACAACATCCAGATAACTCATCGGCTGAAACCCCGATGAAACCCTTATTGGCAATCAAGAAGCAGGCTTGAGATTATGGTTCTAAGCACGACTTAGTAGATCAAACTTAACTGATGCAACACTAAGTATGAAAAGAAACATAATATCTAGACAATCAAGCTTTTGACTGATTTTCAGGGTGATGGATACATTATATAATCCAAGCCAACAAAGTAATCTAGCCGATATCGACAAAACTCTAGATAGAGATCGGCCGATGCAAGTAGAGAATATTGTCAATCTAGATTATAAAACGTATATGATAATTCATCGGCTAGCACTCCGATAAAACATTTGTATGAACCTATCGGCTTAACAAGATTTATATTATCAACAACAATCTAGTAGGTCGAACCTAACCGATGCAGCACGAGATTGTATATGATAATCTAATACTTAATGAGCCGATAAATTTGTCTAATGTGATGGATGTAACAAATCTATTTAAAACAACATTGTGATTGTAGAGATATATCGGCTAAGACAGAAGATCAAACTTAACCGAGACAGTCCCAACTAAACCGATGCGTCTCTAAACACAATGCAATTAAGATAGAATTGAGATATCAGGTAAATATATCAACCGAACAAGGGGGATCCAAGAGATCGAAGCGATGCAGCCTTGAACAACACCAATGTAACCGATATCTTCACCAAGACCCGACGGAACGTAGGGCTTACCCCTTCGCCGGAGATCGAAAACCGATGCAGCCCCGCGTCAGGTGCCAAATTCCGCCGGTTGATAAGTGAAAACCTTAGAAAGAGGGTGGTGATACGCCGAGAGTAGTTGTATTGATCGAGAGATAATTTACATGGACCCCGGGTGTACATATTTATACCCATGAGTAGATACTAGTCCATATTGGACACGACTCAAACTTTCCTAAAGATAAAAGGAAAAACATAAAGTCCTTATTGGACACTAAACACACTTTCCTAAAGATAAAAGGAAACTAACAGACTCTTCCTAATTAATAGATAAACTGCCATGCCGCATCCTCCTTGATCTTGGTCTCTTTTGGATAAGCTTCCATTAATAGATTAATTTCCTTAACCGAATTTGGTAAGAATCCGACTGTTGGCGATTGATAACTTCCATCGGTCGATTCCAGAACTCTGAAGCCGATACTGACTCTAGGCCGATGATGACTTTGAGGCTTACCAAATTTCGTCAACAATCGGCTCCTGCTTAGATTGTTTTACAATCATAGGTTAGGGTTTCTATATCAATGATTTAAACCTATTTAGTTTATTCAAATTACGAATTGTCTTGGTTAGGTCCAATCTTCTATCACTAGTATGGAACAGGGCATCCCAATTGGGCTATCCGTGACGAAGGCAAGCGACCCGTTACAAAGATAGTCATATTTGTCGGGCCACAGAAAACCTTGTCAAAGATGGCCCGGGAGAGAGGTAGAATTGTAGTCCTCAGCATAGTGCCCGTCATGGATGACCAACATCTGTGATGGGGTGCGGTTGATGCCCGTTAAGGTCATGGGTGACGGGCCGCTATAGAGCCCCTTTACCGATGTTGGTCATCCATGACGGCCTCATTTTTGAGGCCTGACAAAGATGAGGTCTAAGCCCATCATGGATGACCCTCAATCTTTGTTGGGGTTTGTTTTTCGGCTTGTTACGGATGAGCCATACTATAAATACCCCCAGGACTTTGGTAGCACAGTATCCCAACCCAGTGAACTGTTCATAGTTCGGGAGGGAGGGCTAGAGGGGCAAATTTTTGCTGGTTATTTGTGAAAAAATATTATGAAAGGCTTCCGAGGTAATTAAAAATAAATTAGCACCATAATTATCATGTGTTAACTAGTACACATACATAACATTTATTTATTTTCATAAATTGCAGATGGATAGAAAATAGATGTATAAAGGTGATCGATCGAGCATACAGTATAGAAAGGGCGTGACCGAGTTCATCAAGGTTGTTGAGCGAGAGAAGAATAGAACAAATAATGAATACGCAACTTGTCCATGCTTTGATTGTAGGAATGAGAAGATGTTTGATGATAGTGACAGAATACACACGCATCTGATCGATCGAGGTTTTATGAAGGGTTACTCATGTTGGACCAAGCATGGAGAACAAGAGCTAGAGAATAGTGGGGATCCGGATGAAGCGGACGATGTTTTTAACGAGGAAGGACATGAAAATGATATATTTGTTGAATCCCCTTTTGGTGGTGATCCTGTGGATGTCGATAATGAGACCATTCAAGCAATGTTGCGGGACATTGAGGACCCAACTTACAACCAAAGAGATTATGAGAAATTTACCCAGCTGGCGAGTGATTCCGAGACACCTCTGTATGTCGGATGTGAAGAAAAGCACGTGAAGTTATCTGCGACCTTGGATCTGATGAAGCTTAAGGCAAGTAATGGATGGACAGACAAAAGTTTCACACAACTGCTTGGATTGTTGAAGGATCTGCTTCCGGAGTAGAACACATTGCCCAAGACGACATATGATGCTAAACAAGTGTTGTGCCCAATGTTGTTGGAGGTCCGGAGGATTCATGCTTGTCCAAATGACTGCATACTGTTCTACAAGGAGTACGACAACCTTGATGCATGCCCGGTATGTAATGCTTCTCGATACAAGTTGTAAAGAAGGCAAAAAGTCGAAGAGGGGTGGTCCCACGAAGGTCTTGTGGTATCTTCCTATTGCAGATCATTTCAAACGAATATTTGCAAATCCAAAGGAAGCAGAGTTAGTTCGTTAGCACGCAATAAATGGAAAGGTTGATGGTATGCTAAGGCACCCTGCGGATTCGATGCAATGGAGGAATATTGATAGGATTTACCACAAGTTTGTAGATAACCCAAGAAACATGAGGATTTGTTTGTGTACGGATGGCATGAATCCGTTTGGAGATATGAGTAGTCGTCATAGTACTTGGCCAGTTCTTATTACAAACTATAATCTACCACCCATGTTTGTGCTTCAAAACGAAGTACATAATGTTATGTTTGCTAATCCAAGGGCCAAGACAACCTGGCAATGATATTGATGTATTCCTAGAGCCTGTGATCGATGATCTGGACGCATTATGGAGAGACGGAGTACAAACCTGGGATGCATACGGACAAGAGTACTTCAAACTTCATGCTCTATTATTCTGTACCATCAACGATTACCCTGCACCTGGTAATCTCTCGGGCCATACTGTAAAAGGAAAGAAGGCTTGCTCAGACTATAAGACTAGCACATACAATCGGTGGCTAAAGCACTCACGAAAGATGGTTTATATGGGTCATAAGAGATGGCTCCCTTGACGTCATAAGTACAGAATAATGAAGAAAAGTTTCAATGGTAAGAGAGAGACCAGGTGTGCGCCAGCGGATTTGACAGGAGATTATGTGTATAAGATGGTGAAGGATGTAACTAATGAGTTTGGAAAGAAGAGGAAGAAAGCTGGCAAGACGAAGGAAAAGATTATGTGGAAGAAAAAAATCTATATTTTAGCGGCTACCATACTGGAAGGATCTTGAGGTCCGTCATTGCATGATTTGATGCACGTGGAGAAGAATATATGTGAGAGTTTAACTGGTTTACTCCTTAATCCTAGGAAGCAAAGGATGGCTTGAATTCAGGATGTGATTTGGAGGACATGAATATACGGAGTGAACTCGCTCCGGTGACCCATCCGGACACAGGCAAATTATACCTCCCTCAAGCTTGCCACACTTTGTCGAAGGATGAGAAGATTCAAGTGTTGTCTTGCTTAAGGGATATTAAAGTTCCCTCCGGATATATCATCTAGGATCAGTAAGTTTGTTTTGATGGATGACCTAAAACTGGTAGGAATGAAGTCTCACGACTGCCATGTCCTAATCACACAACTCCTACTAGTAGCTATTAGAAATATTTTACCAATTCCAGTCTAAATCACGATTATGAGTCTGTGAGCCTTTTTCGAAGCCATTGGACAGAAGGTTATTGATCCAGAAGGACTTGACACCCTACAAGCAGATATTGTCAAAACTCTCTGTCATCTTGAGATGTATTTCCCGCTGTTCTTCTTTGATGTGAAGCAAACAAAAGTATGTGGGCTAGCTTTTCTAAGGGAGATGTACCTGTTCAAAAGATACATGGGAATTCTAAAGAGATATGTCTGGAATAGAGCGAAACCGGAAGGGAGCATTATTGAAGGTTACACGACTGAGGAGGCTATTAAATTCTGCACAGATTGCATGTCTGAGAACAATCAAATCAGTGTTCCTTGGTCAAGGCATGCATGAAGGTTGTCTGGTGTAGGGACGATAGGAAGGAAAAGATGTATTCCAGATCAACTCGCATATGCACAAGCACATTTCACTATGCTCCAACATATGGCCGAAGTTGCACCCTATAGCGAAGAACACTTGTTGAAGCTTCGAACAGAAAACATTGGTCGATCAAATGCCCGGATAAGCAAAGAGCATAACTCTCATTTCAACGAATGGTTCAGGCAACATATCAGATCATCCAATACTACGACAAGTGAGACACTGTCAAATTTAGCGGTGGGAACATCATGGGATGTTTACACGTGCCAGGGGTATGACATCAACGGATACATATTTTACACCGCCAGTCAATATGACAAGAGCACCGTACAAAACAACGGGGTTCGTATAGAGACATTTCAGGATCAATTTGGTTCTAGTCCATACTACGGCAGCATAGAGCCGATCTGGGAGCTGGACTATGTTAAGTTCAAAGTGTCATTATTTTGATGCTGATGGGTTAATTTACATGGGGGAGTGAAAGTTGACAAGCAAGGTTTCACAAACATTGATTTATCTAAGGTGGGCTACGTGAATGAGCCATTCGTCCTTGCGACACAAGTTGTTCAAGTGTTCTACATTAAGGACCCCGCCAACAAAAAGCTACACATCGTTAGGGGGGGCAAGAGAAAAATAGTTGGTGTCGACGACGTTATTGATAAGGAAGATTAGAAACCAACACCTCTTTCAACGTCAACATTCATATTTGTAAGTAATATATTCGTCACTTGTTTCGAATTGTATACTTATTTCACAGATTGCGATTAATATGGTTGTCATTTGAAGATGGTTCAACATTTTGGTAAGGAAAGATAGGTAATAAATTGGTGATTTTGAATGTGAAATGTGACAATAATATGGGTTCAATGTGAATTGTGAAATGTATGTGAATGTGAAATGTGTGTCTTGTGAATGTGAAAGAGAGAATCTATTATATGCCATAGAATTTGTCACGGGTCTATGATTTGCCACTGACTTTGTCACGTTCTACAATATGCCATCGACTTTTGCTTCACTTCTACGATTTATCATTGCCGTCCAGTTAGTCTCTGTTAGTACTTTATAATTTATCCAAATGACCAAAATACCCTTGGGACAAAAACTTTCAAAATTTGGATAAAATTTGCGAAATACCAGATTTTAAGTTTTTGGTCAAATTTTGGATGTTTACAATCTTATGTTTATAATATGATATTTTGAAAGTTTTGTCCGAATTTTGAAAGTTTTTGTCTCAGGGGTATTTTGGCCATTTGGACAAAATTGTATAGTAGTAACGGAGACTAACCGGACGGTGATGGTAAATTGTAGAAGTTGACCAAAAGTCGATGGCATATTGTAAAATATAACAAAATCAGTGGCAAATCAAAAACTTGTGGCAAACTCAATGGCATATAATGGATTCTCCCAATGTGAAATGTACGTCTAGTGAATGTGAATGTGAATGTTGGGTTATTGGGTTTTTTTTTGCGGCGGACGTGGCTAGAATTTGCGTGAGGGTAGCCAATAAAACCAATTTATTTTTTTTGTGAAAAACATCATCCGTGTCGGGCCGCAAAAGCAAAACCGTCACCGGTATCTACTTCTGTGTCGGAATGCAATACAAGTCCGTCACCGATGATCATCCGTGACGGGCCCTAAAATATTCTAACAAAGGTGCGGGCAACACCTTTGTCGGGTCGTAACTGGAGCCTGTTATGGATGAGTCATCCGTGACGGGCTCTAAACGAGTATCACAAACGGGGCGGAAACATCTTTGTCCGGCCACATTTTGAGCCCATCACGGATGACTCATCCGTGATGGGCTGGAAAACCTAACCGTGTAGGGCTTTATTTGGGGCCCGACAGAGATATGAATCATCCGTGTCGGACCGTGGCCCGACACTGATGTTAGTTTCACATCACTGACCACACACTTTTCCGACACAGATGAGGGTTTCGGCCCATTAAGGATGACCAGTTTCATAGTAGTGTGTAATTTGTTTATTTTAAGCAAGTTTAACTTTATTGGCATGTGTTTTTATTGACCTATCAGGGTTTTAGCCGATAGTTTATCCTTTTATCATCCTTTAAAAGTGTTCTGTATCGACTTATTAACGAAGTTTGACAAAAATCATCTAGCTACTGTCTTTACTAGTTTCATTCTTATACTGTCTCTGTTGAGTCCGATCTATCAAGATTGATATTAGTAAATACAGTCTGCTCACGATTTATGTTCAACATTGTTATAGTCATTCCAAATTTATTTGTTAATAAAGAACTTTGTTAGGCCTCTCGGAACCTATCGACTTATCGTTGGATTTCCACATAATTATTGATTTTTAGGGTTATTGTCATTCATTCTTATACTGTCTCGGTTAGGTCTGATCTATCTGGATTGAACTCAATAACTTTAAGGATTAACATTTATATTCTAACCCATTCATCAACTGATATCGGTTTATTACTTGATATTCATTTTCTATTATCTATTGCTGATTGATCCGAGTTAAAACTGACTTCAGCTGGGTATACGAATATCATATTGGCTCTCAAGCCGATTGGCCCAAGGACTAATATTTCATTTGTTTCTTGTTAGTTGCAGGATCAAACTAACTAGCACGTCTTGAACCCGTTTACAAGACCTGCACTAGAGAGCAAATCTCTCAGGCCCTCGTGCGAGCAATGAATTTTACATCAACAAAAGTCTAACAGAAAATAGATAAATTCATATAAGAGAATCAACAGGTTTATAGGTCACATAATAAAATATGCATCGATAAGTTCACATCATAGAACCAAACATTCATCAAAAAGTTTATTCAAAAAACCAAATTAAAGAATGTACAAGAAAGGAAGGGGTGGTCATCGCCGCTGCACAGGAGAGGAAGGAAGGCCGCCACCACCGCACAGGAGAGGAAGGGAGGCCACTGTTCGTTCCACCGCCATCATGTTGAGTCGCCGAGGAGGCGATGGAGGCATCGTTGTGGGGACTGGGGAGGTGATAGAGGTGCCTCCTCCCGCTTGCTCTATCGTCACCCCTTCGAGTTGTGCTGTTTCGCTTGCCATTGTCATTGAGCCGTCGCTTTGCCACATAGGAGAGGAAGGGAGGCCACCACCGCCACCGTAGCTACTGCTGGAGAGAGAGAGAGAGAGGAGGTGGAGAGATAAGAGGGTAAGGGAGAGGTGGAGAGGAGCTGGAGAAAGGTGGAGAGATATGAGGATAAGGAAGAGGTGGAGAGATAAGAGGATGGGACACGTTCCTCGGCGCCCATGAAAGGCTGGGTCAGCTCGGTTCCTCGTAGATGTCAGTTTTTTAAAAAAGTTGGCACCTATAACCCTATTATAAGTGTCGGTATAGGTACCAATTTTTTTAATAAACCAGCACTTATAAGGGGTCAAAGGTGCCGATTTTTACTTTTAGGCGCGTCTGAGGGGTGGGAAGGGATCGTAAATGAAGGTTTTAGATGAACCGTCACCTATAGTGTTGTTCCCTTTTTGCGTTTCTATAGTAGTGATACTTGTTTGTGTTTTGTATCCTAGAAATACACTTAATATGGGGCGGAGGGAGTAAACAATACAAGCCACTCCTAAGGACAAGAGCAGTGGAAGACATTAGCTAGTCGGTCCTAGAGTGCCATGTAGGCCAAAGACATGTTGTGGATACAACCTTCACACTGCATGTGGCATAAGTAGGGTCCATAAAATATGTGGGGAAAACATGGAAGGCTCCTAGCCCATAGTGTTCATAACCTAGCCCATTCCTGATCAGTCGAGTGGCCCAACAACTCAATCTCTTTAATTCCTGAACTAACCTAGCTCTGCCTTTTCTCATCGAGCACCTCTTCGTCTTCCTCCACTCACTGACGCCACACCGCCTTCCTTCGTCCATGCGTGCTGCATCACTGCCACCTTTCGTTGTCTATGAGCTCCGATATCCCTGACCTTCAAGCGATGCTGAGGCTCTGCAACAGCTTGGAGTTCGGTCCTTGGCCTTAGGGCTAAGATATCAAGGTCGGCAAAGGCTAGGGCGAGGAAGGTGGGTGTGAAGAGGTCCATGGCTGGTGTTGTCCACTTGCAACATGGGGAGGGGGTTGTCGTCTGGTCCGGTGAAGAGCTCTGACTTGTTAATAGAGATGTTTGTCGAACCAAGGTTTGAGGTCATGGTTGACCTTGACCGTTCCCGATCCGATCTCCACCTCAAGCTCCACCGCTTGTGACAATGGAGTAGCAGGATGCAACGGCTATAGCTCCACTAGCACCGCCGATAGAGCTCGACTTCTACTCTCTTGTTTTCCACACGCACGTTTCCTTAACTACTAAACAATGCATCTTTTTATAACAAAATTCTATAGGAAAGTTGCTTGAAAAAAATCATACTAATCCATTTTTCAAGTTTCTTAGCTAATACTTTATTATTCATGCGTTAATGATTCGCTCCATTTTGTGTGCACAGTGAGTACAAAATCTGGACTTTGCTTGAATTGATCATATCTATATCGATCCTCTTTCTACCGCCACCTCTCATCTCACTCCTCTTCTCCTGTAAACTCCTTGGCAGAGAGTACCAATCAATTAGATCCCTAGTAGCGTTGCAGATCGAGGTGGTGCAGCTCTGAAGCTGGCGGAGATTGAGGCGGTGCGACTGGTAAGCTCCAAGGCTAGTGGAGATGGAGGGGGCACAACCATCGAACTCTAAGGCCATCGCCCCATCCTCTTCATCTCCCAAAGCGGTCTCCATGGTTGTCCTCCTCCTTACTCCGAGAGGCAACATTGACAACGGATTTGCGCATAGCAGCCCTTGGGGGCAGTGTTGATGGAAAAACACGGCAGCCTGGGAGATTTGCTTGACTCCAGTGCAGGTCCAACTCTTCCTTTTGGGTTCAGGGCGTGCCAGTTGGTTTGATCCCGCAACCAACAGTTAAACAATAAAACCAGGTTAGAATACGATTGCCGATTGGCTCAGGGCCGATGACGTACTGCTTGTGACCTAGCTGATGCAACTAGGTTAAATCGGTTGTAAGGTATATTTGTGATAAGTAAAGGAAAACCTAAACTTATTCCATTGGCCAGAGAGATTAACAATATGTAATTTGAAATTCAATATTATTTTGAGTACAAGCATTTGGGATAGATCGAATTGAATCGAGGCAATATAAATTGCCTATACCCAATATTATATGACAAGATAGATTACAAGTGTTCATATCACAGCCGATGGTATAGTTTAGGAAGTGTACTGGCTATAGCTCCAATACAACCTTATATTAAAATACCAATCTGAGGTAAATATATTAAACAAGTATTAATCTTAGATATAATAAATCTAATCAAGATCAATGTCAAGCTTAGCATATTTTAATAAGCGAGATTTTAATATAAGGGGTGGATATAAATTGTTGAGCAAGTTTGAACTAGACAAAACAAATATATCAGATAAGATCGGCTGAAACTCCGATGATACGCTTATTGGCAATCATGAAGCAGGTTAGGTCTTACAATTCTAAGCACGACTTAGTAGGTCAAACCTAATTGATGCAACACTAAGTATAAAAGAAGAAAAGATCTAAACAATTAAGGGGATGTTGATTTTCAGGGTGGTAGATACCTTAGTTAATCTAAACCAATGAGCAACATTTAGACTTTGTCGACATAAACCTTTAGGAAGGTTTAGTTGATTCTGGTAAATAAAGTTGTCGCCTTAGATTAACTAAAGTATATATAATAGACAAGTCTTACCTCTTGCCGACGATCGAAACCGATGCAGCCCGACTTGAAACAAGAACTCATTGAGAAAAACAAAAAGAAAAGTTTTGGCGATGCGCCGAGAGTATATTGAACTGGTGTTAATTTCTTACATAACCCTAGGTATCTATTTATATCTAAAATATACAAACTTGTCCATATCGGACACGACTCAAACTTGTCCTAATATTACAAATAAGTCCTTAGGTGGACTCTTACCACGAATATCTCAAAGGAAACTACTTATTATCTTAATTAATAGATACAATTGTCTATCCCATACTCTATACTTGCTTGGCAATATCTCGGATGCTTTAATCCAAATCCAACACTTCTTGTATCGGCTAACCAAATTCGACTCTGTTCGGCCGATACAACCTCCAGCTGATGCGCACTATTTTTCTGCTAATAATTTATCTCCTCTAAATCTGCTTCGGTTTTATCTCCATCTCCGTATCTACTTACCAAATTTTGCTGGTAACAAGCACTGACCCCGAAGGTGGAGCGATGGGTTAGGGACGGCTCAGGCCAATTGAGCTTCATGCCGTGCTGCGATTGCCCACCCCATGTTCATTCTTTCTTCCCAACACTAGTGCAGATCCTCTCATCTGTGACGGGCTGCAACATAACTGGTTTTGCGGGCCGTCACAAAGAATACATCTCAAACGGGCCTTAAAAGAGGCCGATTGAGATAGGGTCTGAGAGACATGTTAAATGTGCGAAGAACTGAAGCCCGTCACGGATGACACATATCTGTGACGGTCTCCAACTAGGGCCCGATTGAGATAACCTTAAATATCTCAAACGGGCCCCAAGCTGGGGCCCGTCACAAATGATATCATCTTTGACGGGCCCCAGCTTGGGGCCTATTTGAGATATTTAAGGTTATCTCAATCGGGCCCTAGTTGGAGACCGTCACAGATATGTGTCATCCGTGACGGGCTCTAGCTTGAGGCCCGTTTGAGATAACAACAAAGCCTGTCACAGATTGCACTCCTCTGTGACGGGCATTTTTTTAGGCCCGATAAAGATAACTGATATGCCCAACAGAGAAGACAATTTTTTGGACCGTTACAGATAGTTATTGCACACTATAAATAGCCGCAACTGCCAGTGTAACTGTATCCCACTATTCACAATTTTGGTGGGAGGTTGGAAGGGGCGAAATTTTATTTTTTTTCAAAAAATCAGTAAATTCATAAAGGTACTTTAGACAAATAGTAATCAGTACTTTAGACAATTCATCAATTCTCATTAATTTAGAGTATTTATCTTATAAGATGTTTCTCTGGTTATTTTTTCATTTTTGCAGCGATGGATCGAAGTTGGATGTATGCGAAATCCGTGAAACGTCATAGTCAGGAGTATAGAAATGGGCTATTAAATTTTATAAACACCGCGGAGGAGGATAGGAAAAGAAGAAACAGCGATTACATGTGTTGTCCATGTGCAGATTGCAAGAATAAGAATATGTTTGATAGCCGAGTGGACGTACACGCTCATCTGATACAACGAGGATTCATGGAGGGCTACACATGTTGGGTCAAGCATGGAGAGCAAGAATCAGGAAGTGCTGCAGCTGTAGACACTACTGGTGCGCAAAATTAGGAAGATGAAGATGAGCATGACATGGTTGTACCTTCTCCACTAGGCAAGACATGTTAATCATGATCTGCTGCAAGACATGTTACGTGACGTTGAGGATCCAGCCTACAACGAGAGAGATTCCATAAAGTTCAGCAGGTTGGTCAGTGACTCGCAGACGCCTCTGTACGCCGGATGCAAAGCAAAGCACACCAAATTATCAGCTACCTTGGACCTAATGAAGCTGAAGGCAGGTAGTGGATGGACAGACAAGAGTTTCACGAGCTTTTGGGAATTTTGAAGTCCTTGCTGCCTGATGGGAACACATTGCCCGAGACGACATACGAAGCAAAGCAGGTTTTGTGTCCCCTGGAGTTAGAGGTCCGTAGAATTCACGCTTGTCCAAACGACTGCATATTGTACCACAAGCAGTATGCGGACTTAGATGCTTGTCCTGTCTGCAAGGCCTCTCGATACAAGCGAAAGAAAAATCCTGACGAAGGGAAAAGATCAAAGCGGGGTGGTCCCGCGAAGGTTGTGTGGTACCTACCAATCATATATCGTTTTAAAAGAATATTTGCAAACCCCAAAGAGGCGAAGTTAGTACGTTGGCATGCCACTGAGAGAAGGAACGACGGTATGCTAAGACACCCAGCGGATTCAATTCAATGGAGAAATATCGATCGAAAACACAATGACTTTGCTGCCGACCCCAGAAACATGAGGATATGTCTGTGTACAGATGGCATGAATCCTTTCGGAGACTTGAGTAGTACTCACAGCATCTGGCCAGTTCTTATTTCAAACTTTAACCTACCACCATGGTTGTGCTTTAAAAGGAAATATATTATGCTGTGCTTGCTAATCCAAGGACCGAAACAACCGGGCAATGATATCGACGTGTTCTTGGAACCTGTTATGGATGATCTTGAGATGCTATGGAAAGAAGGTGTGGAAACTTGGGATGCGTATGGTCAGGAGAATTTCAAGCTACGAGTTCTACTGTTCTGCACCATTAATGACTATCCCGTCCTCAGTAATCTTTCTGGCCAAACCGTGAAAGGAAAGAAGGCTTGCTCCGACTGCATGGAACATACACGCAGCCGATGGTTGAAGAAATCACGAAAGATGGTTTATATGGGTCATAGAAGGTGGCTCCCGCTACGTCACGCGTTTCGAAGAAAGAAGAATATTTTCAACGGTAAGAGAGAACTTCAGCAGGCTCCCAAGGATTTGACCGGGGATGATGTGTACAACTTGGTCAAAGACATAACCAACGAGTTTGGGAAGAAAAGAAAACGTAGTCAGGCAAAGGACAAGGGTATGTGGAAGAAGTTCATATTTTGGCGATTACCTTACTGGAAAGATCTTGAGGTTCGTCATTGCATTGATCTCATGCATGTAGAAAAGAATGTGTGTGAGAGTTTGGTTGGCCTGCTGCTGAATATTCCCGGCAAAACAAAGGACGGGTTGAACGCGCGCCTTGATCTACAGGAAATGAACATTCGCAGTGAACTCCAGCCCATAACAGATGCAGAGACAGGTAGAGTGTACCTCCCTCCAGCTTGCCACACACTGTCGAAGAATGAGAAGATCGCAATGTTGTCTTGCCTAAAAGATATCAAAGTTCCATCGGGCTATTCAGCGAGGATTAGTAAGTACGTCAAATCGGAAGACCTAAAACTGGTTGGAATGAAGTCTCATGATTGTCACGTGCTAATCATACAAATCTTACCAGTTGCTATCAGAGGCATTCTTCCCCCCAAGGTCCGTCATGATCCAACGTCTGTGCGCCTTTTTCAATGCAATCGGTCAGAAAGTTATAGATCCCGAAGATCTAGATGGGTTGCAGACCGATATTGTCAATACCCTCTGCCACATGGAGATGTTTTTTCCACTATCTTTCTTTGATATCATGGTCCATCTCCCCGTTCATCTTGTGAAGCAAACAAAACTATGTGGCCCAGCTTTTCTAAGAGAAATGTACCCATTCGAGAGGTACATGGGAGTTCTGAAGGCATACGTTCGGAACAGAGCAAAACCGGAGGGGAGCATCATTGAAGGATATACGACGGAGGAGGTCATTGAGTTCTGCGTGGATTACATGTCAGAGGCTGAACCTATAGGAGTTCCAGCGTCTCGTCACGAAGGAAGGTTGTCAGGTGCTGGTACAATAGGGAGGAAAATAATTAGGCCCGATCAAGCTTCCAACGCGCAGGCTCATTTTGCTGTGCTCCAACACATGGCAGAAGTTGGCCCATACTTTGAGGAGCATTTCGCCAAAATCCGGCAGGAGAACTTGGGTCGATCTGAGACGTGGATTAACAGGGAACATAACTCTCGGTTCAACGCTTGGTTCAAGAATCGTGTCACACTGTCGACGGATATCCCAAATGAGACAGTACAGTTGTTGGGGATGGGACCGTGTTGGGCCATAGACACATGGCAAGGATACGATATTAATGGATACACATTTTACACCGTCCAGCAAGATGACAAAAGCACAATGCAAAACAGCGGAGTCCGTATAGATGCCTTCCAGGATCAAGTTGGGTCGAACACATACTACGGCCGCATTGAGTAGATCTGGGAGCTGAACTACGTGAAGTTCAAGGTTCCTTTGTTTCGATGCCGCTGGGTGAATATATGCACTGGTGTTAAAGTCGATAAGGAAGGTTTCACTTTAGTAGATCTATCCAAGGGTGCATACGCCGACGAACCATTCGTACTTGCGAAACAGGTCGAGCAGATTTTCTACATTAAAGACCCCGCAAACAAGAAGATGCACATCGTGAGGGATGGCAAGCGCCGAATTGTTGGTGTTGACAACGTCGTCGACGAAGAAGAGTACAACCAGAATCTTCATGTACGGCCCCAAATCGACCTTGACGATGATCCACAGGAGCCTGTGGCGTATACTCGCTCAGATCATACGGAAGGCATAACCTTGTGATTTTAGTTGTGCTTAATTGTTATGTTGGTTTTGGATACTAGTGAAGTGAGATGAAAAGGAAGTATTGTTTTATTAGTAATAATTTGGTGCAACTTGTAATAAAATTTTATTGTGAATTTCGTAAATTTAGTGATTTATTGTACTTCACAAAATTATTTGGTATAGTAAGTTAATCAATGTGATTTTAGTAAAATGAGCACATGTTCATTGTGAAGTACTGTATTATTTATTATCAGTTCAGGTCAATGGGGAACAGGAGTCAAATGTCATCTGTATCGGGCCCTAGTACAGGCCCGATACAGATGACAACATCTCTATCGGGCCCACACTAGAGCCCGTCACAGATGTTGTCATCCGTGATGGGCGCTGGCTTACAGCCCGATAGAGATGACAACATCTCTATCGGGCATTAGAATATAGCCCGTCACAGATGTTGTCATCCATGACGGGCTTTGGCTTAGAGCCCGATAGAGATGATGTCATCTCTATCGGGCTTTGAAATAGAGCCCGTCACGGATGTTGTCATCAGTGACGGGCTCTGGTTTAGAGCCCGATAGAGATGTTGTCATCTCTATCGGGCTTTGAAATAGAGCCCGTCACGGATGTTGTCATCCGTGACGGGCTTTTGTTCACGCCCGATTGAGATGTTCACTACACGTACAAACATAAAATAACCGCGCTGGATCTGAATCTGGATTCGAAATTTTTCTAAGTCACATAACCCTAACCGCCGCCGACGACCATGAAGCCGACGCCGACGCCGCCAACCTCGTCGCCAAGCCGCCACAGTCCTCCTCTTCTCCAAGCCGCCGCCGTCCGCCTCTTCTCCAAGCCGCCGCCGGCCGCCTCCTCCCCAAGCCGCCGCCGGCCGCCTCCTCTCCAACCGGTGAGTGTTTTTAGTGATTTAACTTAGTGATTTTTAGTGAGTTAACTTAGTGATTTTTAGTGAGTTAGTAATTACTTAGGTTGTTTTAGTGATGTTACTGTTAGTACCGATATTGTAGTGTTAGGTTTAGTGAAAATTAGGTTTAGTTAAAAATTAGGTTTAGTACAATTTAGGTTTAGACTAAATTAGGTTTAGTAAAATTTAGGTTTAGTAAAAATTAGGTTTAGTAAAATTTTGGTTTAGTGAAAATTAGGTTTAGTGATTTTATTGATTTTAGTGTTAGTTAGGTTATTTTAGTAAATTTTAGTGATGTGTAGACGAATGGATGATATTTTAGTGAACTTTATTGATTTTAGTGATTTTAGTGAGATGTAGGTTATTTTAGGGATTTTAGGGTTACTTAGGTTTTTTTAGTTAAGTTTAGTAAATTATATGAAATATACGTTATTTTATTGATTCAATTTTAGTGAACTTTAGTGATTATAGATGAAGTGTAGGTTATTTTAGTGAACTAGACTAATTTTGGTGCATAGTTAAAATGTTAGCAAATATACGTTACCAAATTATCGCAGAATCCGAGGTGCCTAGGGTCTGACAGTGGTTTGATCGAGTTATATGTAATTCACAAAACCGATTAAGACACCGTCAGATCCCAGTGCACCTCGGTTTTTGTTATTTTTTGGTAATTATTCATCTCTAATATTAAAGTTGGTTCGGAAAATATTATCGAAACGCCGCACAATCCGGGGTGCCTAGGGTCAGAAGTTAGTTCGGTCGAGTTAGTGCACTCACAACACCGATTTAAAAAATTTCTGATCCCAGTGCACCTCGGTTTATGTTATTTTTGGATAATTACTCATTTACGTAAGGACTTTGTTTCTATATTATCAAATCATCATAGAATACGAAGTGTTCCGGGTGCCAAGTTGGTTTGGTTGGGGCAGTACATGTACGAAACCTTCCAATACACCTTGACATCCAGAACATTTTGTAATCTGTCATTTTTTGATAATTAAGAAACGTGTAAAAGGGAGCGAGGAGCCATTTTGTTGTAAAGTAGAATAGTTCAGGTGGAGTGAGTAAGAGGACTTACTGAATTAACCGACTTACGTGCCTACGTGATTTGTTTACAAAATTAATTAACTTTGGTATTTAAAAGCACAGTTATTTAGACGATGTCTCAGCAAGGTGAACCGATGTCGATGACAACTAGTGGGTCCTCAAGGGCACGGGGTCGTAGGAGAGGGAACAGAATCCCTAAGGAACGGTACACCATCTCAGAGGTGAACCAGGTTGGACTGCCAATGCGTCCTCGCAATGTCCTAGCCAAGTTCAGGTCCACCTGCGGTGTCGTAGCGAGGGAAAACTTAACAATCCTCGCGGATGACATCAAGCTTGTGCCCGAAGCGGAGAAGAACACTGCTTGGCTCAAATTCAAGGAGAGCTTCGAGTATCCTGCAGCCGACGAGGAGAGGCTCAAGCAGGCTGCGTTCAAGGTGATGGGCAATTGTTGGAAGAATTTCAAGAGTAGGCTGGTCACGGAGTTTGTCCTAAACCCGATGACCCCAGATCCAAAAGACCAATGGCCCTTCATAACGGATGACGTTTGGGAGCAATTCTACGAGAAGAAATCGACCCCCGAATCCCGGGCCAGAAGCGAAGCATATAGAGCACTGCAGGCCAGAAACGTGCACCCGCACCGCCTAGGCACCGCAGGATACGTCGGGAAGCTGGAGGAATGGCAGCAGAAAGATGAAGCGGCAGTGGCAGCGAACACACCGCCGGTGTTTGCCGACATCCCACACCCACGGGCAAGGAACTGGGCCCGGGCGAGGTACCAGAAGAATCAAGATGGGTCAGTTTCGCTTCCAAATCCCCAAGATCAACAAGTGTACGATAATATAGTAAGTGCCTAATCTCAATATTTGTTCGCATTGTCTGCACCGAACTTTTCGTCTAATCCGAACTCATTTGTACTACAGAAGGAGTTGGTTGCCTCCCAAGAAGCCTCGCAAGAGGGCAGCTCTCAAAGACGCGAGGACGACATCCTCAGTAAAGCATTGGGCAACAAGGAACACCGTGGACGAACTAGGGGACTTGGCGCCAACGTGCCGTGGAAAGTTGGATTCCCGGACTACGCGTGGCAGTACAAGAAGCGGACAATCATGAAGGCGCAGAAAGATGCCCGCCTTGCCGCCCAGATCCGGGAGCAGGTCAGAGCCGAATTGAGCTCTGAATTCGACGAGAAGCTTGAATCGATGAGGGCCCGTATCAGGCAGGAGATTCTAGAAGAACAAAATTTCCCGGAGGCTGCCGCTGCTGCTATGCAATAGGATCTAGCTAGTCCCATGCAGAGGCGCAACAGTTGTGCATCAACTGAGGCCGGGGAAAATCCCCCATCGGTCCCCGCCGCCGTCGACCAAATTACGGTACATCTCTCGTCCGCAAAGCATAGAATTCTTAACGAAACCATATGGTAAGTAGTACTCTAAAAATTCGTATTAATCTATCGCAGGAACCAA
Source organism: Oryza punctata (assembly GCA_000573905.2). Lineage (NCBI taxonomy): Eukaryota > Viridiplantae > Streptophyta > Magnoliopsida > Poales > Poaceae > Oryza > Oryza punctata. The sequence continues at coordinate 22,414,395 of CM002495.2, read as the reverse complement.
CTAGGTGCACCCTGACAGTAAGGGTGATGTCGACCTTCTCGGTCCCTGCTGCTGAAGGACTAGCTTTCAAGCCGAACCCAGAGACTAGAGTGCATGGGGCGCAACTACGAGCTGACTGTGCGAAGGTCCAAATCGACTCGGTGAAGCCAAAATTCAATCATTTCCCACTCAGGCATCCACCGAACGACGAGGTCCTAACCCTTGGTAATGCACGTGGAACCTTCATCCAATGGCCCAAGGACCTTATTGAGATAAGGGTGATCCCGAGGCCAACCACTGCACCAAGCGGTCGCCTGTCGATACAACCTGCCCCTGCTCCTTCAGCACCTCCAGCTCCCGCTCGTCACGAAGATATAGATGATGTCGAGTTGCAGTACGACACGGACTTTGGGGATCAGCCTATGGAGGTCGACAGCGGGGCGATCATCAAACCCTCACCCATGAAGAAGAGCAGGAAGGCGCATTCTTCCCCCAGAGAATTGCTATTGAAAAACCTGCTGCAAGGGGGCGAGGAAAGGGAAAGCTGCAGGGCTCACGACTTGCTCCAACAAAGTTAGATCTGAGTAAGGCGTTGGTAGTACCTAGGAAGCCCGTACCTCTATCCTCCTTCCAACTAGGCATGCCGTTGGTTGGAGACGACGTGCTAGCAACGATGGGCACCGCTTGCAAGGAGCTACACATGTACTACATGGAAACATCTAACGTGAGGAGGAAGAATAGAGAACTGATATAATAGGCGAACACGCAAGAGCGCCATTCCTTGGGCCACCAAATTTTATCGTGGTAGACTTCAAAGATCTATTCGACCTCTACAGGCTCCGCTCGGTAGACACAACCCTCCTCAAGTGCTATTCGTTGTAAGTACTCTTGCTCACGAAAATTATTCATCTCAATCCGTGTAACATGCTTATAAGATCGTTTGTCTTGCGTGCAGGTATAGTTGGAAGTGGTGTCTCAAGAATGCACCGGAAGTTGCCTTCCTTGATCCTCAGGTAGTCAATGTCACAAATCTTCAAGGGGACCGTTAAGGAATGGTAAACTACTTGTTTGACACCTTCTGGGCACGTCAAGACAAGGAGTACATCATGTGCGCCTATAATCAATAGTAAGTGTGATCCCTAAATACAATTCTTTGCACATCCAGCTTTAGTATTAACTTTAACTATTTCAATGCCGCAGTGGACATTGGATCCTACTGGTAATAACGCCTAAGTGGAGTACGTGCCACTACTTAAACTCCAGAATTGACAAGAAAGCATACGATTGGACCCCGATTCAACTCGCGATAGATGAAGTGTGGGCCCAATATGTGCAAAAAGGAGGCCTTCGAAAAACAGGGCAGGATACACTTATCCATAAAAAGTACTTCCCAGTCAAACAACAAATAGGCGATCAGTGCGGATTCGATGTCTGCCACAACATGCGCCCACTTTGCAAAGATAAGGTGAAGACTTTGGGTGAATTGGAGGTTTGTGGTCTCATTCGCGACATGTTCTAACTTAATTAAAGTACATACATATATCTAAAGATCGTTCGACTAATTTCGAATTTTGTACATGTAGGACAAATTTTCAAAGGATCCGGGTAGCAGCTTTCAGGATATTCGTGAGGAGATTACCGAGTTCATCCTCCACGAAATTATTCACCCTAAAGGAATGTTTAGGGTTAAAGATTAAGTGAAAAACAATTTTTAACATTATATTTGAATTGTCAAACACATGTTACTATGTAATATTATTGTTTATTACATTTATTATCTCTATGTAAATTCTTTCTAGATGAATATTGCAGGTTATGATGCTTACCACTTGAGCAATATGCATGTGTGAATATGGATGTTATTTGTCTAAAATATATGTGAATGGTATTTGTGAATGGGGATGCTGCGATGTATATATGTGAATGGGGATGCTGGGATATATATGTGTGAATGGCATATCTGTTTCTGTTATTTTGCAGCGGGCATGGCTAGCACAGGCCTGAGGCTAGCCAAAAAACAATATTTATTTTTTTTTGTGGTCATACTCATCGGTGGCGGGCTATAAGTTAAAGGCCGATTGAGAATATAGTCATCCGTGACGGGCTGTAACTTAAGACCCGATTGAGAATATAGTAATCTGTGACGGGCTGTAGTTGGGGCCCGATTACGAATAATAGTCATCTGTGACGGGTTTCTGTTTAGACCCGTTTGAGAGGACAGACATCCGTGACGGACGCTAGTTGTAGCCCGATTGAGATAGGTCATCCGTGACGGGCTCTGTTTGACTGGTCGTCTGGGTCAAAGTTATCGGTGACAGGTATTAGTTGATACCCGATTGAGATAACTCCATCCGTAACGGACTTATGCCCGTTTGAGATAATTCCGCACATCACTGACCTTTACACTGTGTCGGACTCCATACTCGATACAGATGTGGGTTATAGCTCGACACATATAAGAGTTACCGTTGTAGTGCAAACTCCATGCGTCGCCTTCTTTCACCGGCCATCGCCCCCGTGCTACGACGCCAGGGGGCGGGGATCGTACTGCGTCACGGGGGCGCGACCTCGCGCAATGCAGCTTGCGAGCTATATATTTCTCCGCACGCTCGTGCCCTCTGCATGGAACAGGTGGCATTGCGGGGCACAACTGAGGCTAAGGTGGAGATGCGGATCCGACGTGGCGAGTTGAGGCCATGCACCACGTTCCCACCCTGCGAATGCCCTTGTATGAACATCCAAATATACTGCATCGAGTGTTTCTTGTATAGCAACTCCACAGCTTGTAGAATCCAGACTCCATTGATGGGGTTGTCAAGAAACGAGCTCGAGTGGGCTAGGTGTCATAGGCTTGGACACTTGGTTCAAGAAACATGTTAACGGAAATGACAAGTCATTAATTTATAAGTTGTACAGGTTATTTATTGAATTTCATAATAAAAAATAAAGAAAACTAAAAGAAGATTTCATGTATTAACTAACAGAAAAAGAAGTCACCCTGTTCACACCCATGATCAAAAAAACTACAACATTAATCGAACAAGAAAATAATAGAGTCAAAGTAGATATAAAATTTAAAATATCTAAAATCAAAATATAAAATATAAAAAAAGAAAAGAAAAGTCCAAGTAGAACTACTCTTTCTCCGTTTCATATTATGAGTCGTTTTTCCTAGTTAAATATTTTTAAGTTTGATCAAATTTATAGGAAAAATTAGCAATACCTAAAACACCAAATTAGTTTTATAAATCTAGCATTGAATATATTTTCATAATATGTTTGTTTTATGTTAGAAATACTATTATATTTTTCTATAAACTTATTCAAACTTAAATAAGTTTCACTAGAAAAAAGTCAAAATGAGTTATAATATGAAACACAGGGAGTATAATTTAAAAACGACTGACATTAGAATTGAAAGTAAAAAAAATTAGCTTGACATAAGAGACCTTGTCAAAATACAATTTAGGTGGGAAAAGAAATCTGAATTTAAGATTAAATGTAAAAAATAGTTAATTTTGAGATCAGCGTCCAGGTAGGAATACAGTTTAGGGAAAAAAATTCAGATTAAAAAATAAATATTATAGAGAAAAGAGTTGATATATAGAGGAGTACAATTTAGAAATATTTTAAATTTGGAATAAAAATACAAAAATATTAATAGAAAGGGTTCATGTGGAAATAGTATTTACAATTATCTTAAATTTGGGTTAAAATAAATATTATTGGAAAAAAAGATTTCATGTAGATGTACAATTTAGATATATTTCAAATCTGGATTAAAGATAAACAAATGTTGAGAGCCGCGCCTCATATTAATCCCCCCAAGTGAAAATACCTACAAACGATGCATAATTTTTTTATTAATATATTTGATTTACATTATTGTTTTTGTCGATAATGTTAATAAAGTCACATAGATTTTGACCAGCAATATATATTAACGGTACTACGCCCCTCATAGTAGTGGAATAATAGTTATAGATTTTAGGAGTAGTGCATACTACTACAAAATTTTTTCCTGGCGATCATTTTAAGTTTTCTCCGACCACCGGCGCTGCCGCCAGCGACCAATAGCCAGTGAAAATGCACTATTTTCGTTGGCGGATGCTAACCTCTAGTGACAAATCATTTTCACTGGCGGGCAACCTAGCCCAATCGCCTGTGAAAATGGTTTTCACATGCATCTACTTCACTGGTGGCATGTTAAAACGATCGCCAGCAAAGATGGATTTTGGGGAAAAAAATTGAAAATGTCCACATGCATCAGCTATCCATTAATTTCCACAGTTCAAACACGAAATGGATCAAGTCTTCTGCATCAAATTCAAATGGATTAAATCGTCTGCATCAAGTTCAAATCATTTGTAAGTCAACTTGAAGAACAAACACAGAAAATTTCACATATAACGACCCTAGCCACCATGGACGAGGTCGTCACGGATATTGGAAGCCGTTGAAGCAGCCGAGAACGAGCTGCCGCCGGAACCACCTCTCTATTGCTGCCATTGGAGCCACCCGCTAGTCGCCTCTACCGCTCCTTCTACTGTTGCCACCGTCGTCGGCCTCATCCCCTCTGTCCAGATCTGGGAGGGAGGGGAGGGGAGTGGAGGGGCCACCGCGCACCTCTCTCCCCTCTTTTGTTATCGCACCGCCACTGGCCTCCTCCCCTCCAGCCAAATCAAAAAGAGGGAGGTGAGAGAAGGGAGTGGGGCAGCCGCCGTCGTCGGACCTCCTCCCCTCCGGCCAGATCTGGGAGGGGAGGGGAGTGGGGTGCTACCACCGATGCTCCATCTGTTGCCTCGCCTCCACCAGCCTCCCCTCCTTGACTCCACCGGGCCGCCACCCACGAAAGTCTCCGCTACTGGATCCACCGCACGCCTGACTCGCCCTAGCTGGATCCACCGTACGCTTGACTCGATGTCACCGGATCCGCCGCAAGCTTGACTCATTGTCGCTGGATCCGCCACCCATGGACGCCACTGCCGATGGGGAAGGAGGAGGAGAGGGTGCACACCGGTGGGAAGGAGGAAGGAGGAAGGAGGAGGAGGGATGTGCGCCGGTGGGCACCGGTGGGGAAGGAGGAAGGAGGAGGAAGAGGGGTGGGCACCGGTGGGGAAGGACAAGGACAGGGGTGGAGAAGGAGTGCGAACCAGTGGGGAAGGAGAGGGAGTCTTATAATATGTTCGGCAGTGCAGGATGGGAACTAATCTGTGGCACCCCAAACTATACCAGTCTAAGAATATGAACCGGCATAGGCTGGAGGTCACATTATTACCTGTGATAACAGTACCAATCCCAAGATACACAAGTTGGTACTCATAGAATAATAGTGGAAACCAGAATATAACAAAGTTTTATTACAACAAACACTGGTGGAGATCTCCAACTACTACCGTCGTGGATAAACCCTAGACTGGTAGGAACACTGGAAAGACAAAGTACATGCAGGCAGAAGCATGGAAGCAGTGGTGGATAACATGGAATGTAGAACACTAAAAGCATTACGACAAAGCACTAATTCACAGGATAGGTTTGGGAACTAGGCTTGAAACCCTGAGAAATCGTATTCGACCTGTTCTTGAAAGTAAGCCTCGGCGGAGGGATCGAGGTATCCTTCTTCTATCTCTATAAATATAAATATAAGCAAAGGTGAGTACTCAATGTACTCAGCAAGCCGGGAATACATGACATGCAAGGCTGAATCAAAGGGGTGGAACGATTCTGTTTTGGAAAACCCAAGGTTTTTAAATCATTTTAGTTGTAAACTTCTAGTGTATCAAGTTTTAGTTTCGAAGCAAGGCTTACACCTCACTTCATTCCGCGGGTTGCTTTGCAACAACCTATCACTGTAGTAACCCATGTAAAACCCGTGCCATCTCAGCACTACTCGGCCATCTCAGCCATTCCACCTCGGCCATCTCAGCCATTCTTCCTCGGTCATCTCAGCCCTAAATCACACTTTGGTGCCGATAGACACCCCGAACCACACAGGTTCGTTCCCAACCACGAAGGTTGGCCATTTACCATAAAGGCAAACTGTGTTAATGATTCCCATCCCACAAAACTATTTATTCAGTTGAAAACAAAACTACGCTATGAGAAACACCTCACATCCACCCATCACCGTGGGCACGGCTGTTTAAACAGTTTGACTAAACTCTGCAGAGGTTGCACACTTTACCCACACGCCATGAACACCTCACATTACCGAACACATGTGGATCAGACATGGCCGACAAAGGAGAGCTCACTACAAGGCTTTTCCATAACCAACCCATAAATGTCCCGTGTTACACAGATGGGCAGCGTCGCACCACCAAGCATCAGGCCAGTCTTAGGCCCTCATCTACCCAGGACCCACCATATGGACCCCGACACATTCCCACTTCAGAGGGACTGCCACTCCACCATACCGGTGCTCCTCAACTGCCAACATGCTAGACACCTACGTTTTAGCTACTTACTCGGCCAGGGGCATCCCATTCTACCCGTGTGGTCGTACTTTTTTATGTTTGGATGAATTTCCCAAAGGAATCGGTCCTTATGGATAATGCGTAGGCAAACCACAAAGGTACTGACTCCCGCATCATCAAGTTTTATAAATCAGTTCTTCATCTTATAACCAAGCCGACATCTTGCCGAGTTTTGAAATAAATGAAAAACAGTAAATACCCAAGTTTTTCCATACGACAGTACAACCATGGCCTATAGGTAGTCTACTTCGGCATTGATTACCGATGAAAATATTTAGAGGAGTTACAAAGGGAAGGGGTTTCCAAATCCTATATAATAAAGTGCAACTACTAGGAAGGTCCGACGACTCATACTCGAATCGTCGCTGAACAGTGTAACATAAACATGCAGTTTAGCAAACAAAATAATTAATTTTAAAAAAAATATGGGTGCAACAAGTGGTCAAGGAGGCTTGCCTTGAATCCCGGCAGTAATAGGAGCGTCGAACTCCTGCACGAATCCTCGGTCGGTCTCGGGCTCTATACGCGACCAAACAACCATACATCACGCATAATAAACAGGCAAAAGACAGCATAAATGAATAGAGTAGGATTTTAGAAAGATTTAGAAACTTGAACGGAGTTACGGAATAAAATATATTAATTTTTGAAGTTTGGAGGATGTTTGGGACTAATGGGAGGGAATATTCCAGGGAATATCCCGAGTGGGGCCCAGCTGTAAGGTCAAAAGAGGTTGGTCAAAGGGGAGGGAGGGATGTGGGTCCCATGGGTCCTTTTTTTCTCCTTCTTTTCTTTTTTTTCCTTTCTCTCTCTCTTTCTTTTCATTCCTCTCTTTCTTCTCTTTCCTTCTTATCTCTTTACTACCTCTTCTCTGTCTCATTTTCTCTCACTCTCTCTCTCACACACAGCCGGCCAGAGGAGGAGGGGCGGCGCATGGCGGTGGCTGGCGGTGGCCGGGCAGCGGGCGGCGAGGGCGGTGGCCGGCCGGGGAAGGGCGGCGGTAGAAGCAGGTGGCGGCTGGGCGCGGTGGTGGGGGTGGAGGCAGGCGGCGGTCGGCCAGGAGGAGGGGGGCGGCGCGGTGGCAGCTTGGCGATGGCCGGTGGCGGTGGCGATGGCGGGGGCGGTGCCGGTGGTGGGTGGTGGCTGCGGTGCCGGGCTGAGAGGGGAGGAAGGGAGGGAATGGCTAGGCAGGGGAGACGGAAGAAGAAGAGGAAGAAGAAAAAGAAGAAAGCCGTTGTACCTTCGGCGCAAATCGAGCTCCGCGGCTTCGATAATTTCGCTCTGAGTTGTGAAAAATGGAGTGATGAAGTGACTGAGGACTCGCGGTATGTTTTCTCCGGTATTTATACTAGCTCGTGCTGTTCCCTACGGGAGCTCGACGACGATACGGCCTTTGATGCACTCATGCTTGCTGCTCTAGCTACAGGGCGTCTTCCACTGCTGCTGCCAGGTTGCTCGATGGGAGACGCGGGTCGGTGCCTAACCTCGGTGGAGAAGGCGGAGAAGATGCCTAACCACGACAGAGAAGGCGGAGACGGTGCCTAACCACTATGATTTGCCGTTGGCAATGAGGGGACAGAGATGAATGTGTGCGTGCACGAGCGGCGTTGTCGCTAGCTCTGTCTGTGAATGTGCATGCTTTGTGAATGTGCAGGGAGGAGAGAGAGAACTCCGGTGTGAGGAAATATGAAGGAAGGATAAACACCGGGGTAGGAGTCCAAAAATATTTCAAAATATTTGGACGGAGGGAAATGATTTGATAGATCGGGAAAATTTTAAAAACAACATTTAAGCTAAATTTTGAAATTTTGGAGGAGTTGAAAGGGAAGGACAAACGATGCTTAAAAAGAATTTTAGACAAGGATTTTTAATAAAATCACGGGCATTACATAATCCCTCCTGCACGCAAAATAGAGCGGTCTATTAGCACGTCATTAATTAAGTATTAGCTATTTTTTTGAAAAATGGAACAATATGATTTTTTAAAGAAACTTTCGTATAGAAAATTTTTTGCAAAAGACGCACCGTTTAGCAGTCTGAAAAACATGCGCGCAGAAAACGAAATAGGTGAGTTGGGAACATGAAGTGTCGAACTTAGCCTTGGAGAGTTAGGTGCGGTGGGGAGCGAGCTGATCTTTTAATATGGAAGTCCTCTTTAGCAACCGCTAGCGGAAATCGATTTTCGTTGGCGGTCGTTTAAGTGAGCCACCAACGAAACGGGATACATTTTCGTTAGTGTCCCACTTAACCCGACCGCCGGTGAAGATCTATTTTCGCTGGCGGTCCGTAGTCCCCCACCCCTCATTACATTGTCGCTAGCACTTTTCGCGTATGGCCGCCAAAAAAAATTATAGCTTGACACCATGAAAAATGGATTTTATAGTAGTGGTAGCACCATTGAGTGTAGACATGTAAAATACTACCTCCGTTTCATATTATAAGTCGTTTGACTTTTTTCCTAGTCAAACTTCTCTAAGTTTGATCAAGTTTATAGAAAAATATATTAGTATTTTCAGCCCAAATCAAATATATTATCAAAATATATTCAATGTTAGATTAAATAAAACTAATTTGATATTTTAGATGTTACTATTTTTTTCAATAAACTTAGTGAAATTTAATAAAGTTTAACTAGGAAAAAAGTCAAAAGACTTATAATATGAAATGGAGGTAGTACGTTGTAAGAGCATCACCAATATTTACTACCTACTTTGTGAATAAGGATGAGCCCCGCGTCAGTGCTTATTCGTTGTTGTTAGAGCTATAATGGTTAAAAGAACAAAAGTGGGTAGTAAGATGGGCTCCACAACCACTAGCCATGAGAGAGTGACGAGAGAAATCATTTATTTATTCTTATGATTGAGTAGTAAGCATATTACCTGGTATTTGTTACTTACTACTCCCACAATGTATACAACCTGATAGTAGTAGTATTTTATTCCTTACTACCCACTTTACATGCACACTGATACATTGTGGATGCGCTAAATAAAAAGATAAAATGAAAGATCCATGCAAGCATGCTCGGTATGCTGTTTTCTTATGCAAGTGTGGTTTGGTGGGTGATGACGAGTAAGTTGTTTTTAACTCAACTCGAATTTTTTTTTGGTAGTCAAACTGTTTAAATTTTGCCAAGTTTATAAAAATAATATGGCAACATTTATAACACTAAGTTAGCTTCGTTAAATCTATCATTAAATATGTTTTTATAGCATATTTATTTTATACGAAAAATTTTGCTAAAATTTTTCGTAAACTTGATGAAATTTGAAGAGATATGAATTAGGAGAATCCTGAAGTGACTTAATTATAAATTAAATAGATGGAGCAGTATTGTGAAAAGAAAGGGAGATGAGCAAGGATGCAAGGTACGTAGGATTCCGTTCGACAATGGCATTGGCATCCCTCGGAGTTCGGAGATACATAAAATTTAGCACATCATCAACTATTGCAGATTATCTGAAGACCAGCTTCAGAGTTGGAGTAGAGCTCTCTACCTTGTCCGAAACCTTTGTCTGTTTCTGAACTAGGCAGTAATTAATTCATGTTCAAAATTAAGCTTCTGTATTCTTCTCTACATATTTAGCTGCTCAATCAAAACAGATAATGTATATATATACTTCGGTCACATGCATGATGCGCCACACGGAAACATTTTGGATGCCAGCTGCACTTAGACGCAATCTAGAAAAGGAACGCCCATTTGGGAGCACGCACGCATGCAGGCAAGACAAATTCGTCAGTCACCCACGAGAGAAACGACCAGTCGATCGATCCATCCATCTCTCTCTTCTTCCTCCTCTCGACCGATCGATCAACCCCTCTCCTCCACACATCACGTGGCCGACCCATTCATGTCTGAAGAGAAGCTCTGAACCCAGCTAGCTAGCAATCTACACAATCAGGTTCAGATCAGCCTTGAAAGCGAGACCCGGCCGAACCTGATCAGAGGTGTTCACTATTCAGAATCTTTGCTGGATTCTAGCTAAGCTACATGTCCCCTTCTCGCATCACCAGTCATTCTCGCTTTAACTGTACTGAGGAAATCAACAAACTTCAGGGGTTTTTTTCACTGAATTGTGTGCGAGCGGTGAAAGAGAGAGAGATGCGTTAGCCTGAAAAGCTGTGAGCTTTTGGGTTTTGCATGGGAGTACATAGCTAGGTTAGTATGGCCACCGGCTACCCTTGGCAATGTAGCTAGAGTGGGCAAGGTTGGTGCTGTCTGAATGCCAATGGAGGGGAGCTCTGAACAATTTTCAGGGTGCCTGCCTGCTTGCCTGCTTGCAGCTGTGAATGAAGCTAGCTAGGGTCCATGCAAATGCAAAGCAATCAACAGCAAGCAGGTGTACATGAGTGAGTGAGTAATTGCAAATGGAGATTGATTGGTAGAGAGACAGGCAGAGGCAGGAATACATGCAATGGACCACGCGCTTGATCAGTGTGCTCAAAAGTCTCCAATCTGTCCATACATGACAACCAAGACGCCATGGATGGGTCATCACAAGCTCTTGCGTTTGCAGTATGTGCATGTAACCAATCATGGCGAGAGTAACTGTGCAGATCGATCGATCGAGCTCTCTCTACTGCATTTATGCAGCTATATATGCTACCACCGGCCGGCACCGGCGTTCGATCTCTAACGGCCTGCAATAAATGCAGTCCCCCGATCGATCCAGAGCTGAGCAGATCAAGTGTGCATGCGTTGTGCAATAACTGAATGCGCCGAGGAGTTGTACTAAACTGATGAAAGTGAAAGACTACATGGCAACATGGCAACATGGCGACATGCATGCTTGATGCTTCTAGCTAGTTGCTGATTCTACTTAACAGTTTTGATTGATACACTATATATATAATATATACCACCATGGGAACCATGTAAACGAACTCTCATTGATTAGGCATCACGTACCCATAATGGATACATGCTGTAATTAATATCTGGAGCCGTAAGGGTACTGCATGCAAAAACTGAGGGCCTTGAATGTCAAAAGGGTTGGTTTGTGATCAGTGTATATGAACAGAGAAAATATAAATTATGCTTAAAAATATCTCTAATGATAACTACGTGGTCTTTTAAATAAGACGAATGATAAAACATCATGCATGTCTACAAGTTAACGATATAATAAATTTAAAAATGGAGGAAATATGTTCTTAGTTTGTTTTGATATGTACTTTTCAACTTACCGTTGATCCTCGCATCTAACCGGTACGGTATATAGGAATCATGATCCGTTACCATAACACCTAGGTATTATAGAGGGCGATAGTCACTGACATTAAGAACAATTTTGGGTCACTTGATCAACTGCAGGAGCAGACCTCCTAACGTTAATGGGCAGCCAAACCGTATGCATACAAATAGTTCGGTTGGCTAGTACGAGAGCAAAAACCCCAAGTATTGGGTTCAATTCCAACTAACCTCTATCTTTTCCACCTATTTTCCTCTACTCTTGTTATCCTTTTCTTCCATAGGCTTGACCATGTTTCTTTTAAAAATACATCTATTATATTTTAAAATCGTGTTAAACCAACAAAATAATTATTTTTCTGCTATATTTTCTATAGTTTATCACTTCTTTAACTAAAAAAATTGCATGTTTTTCACTAATGATATATATTTTTTTAAAAAAAAGAAAATTCGATATACAAATCTTGAATATGCACTATCAAAATCCTATGTACGCCACTGATCAATTGAGAATGTTCCACACCGACAGTTTTGCACTAAAAAAACTATGTGCAACACACTCGGAGCATTATAGCTCAGCAATTTGCTATAATTTATCGTAGCACAAGACATATTTTCCTATTAAAACAGTGCCCCCTCTGTATTTATTGGAGAGGATCCATGTCCGGTAGGTAGGATGACGCATAATTGATCAAAGAACTCCTCTACCTAAAGGCTTAAGTGTCACCATCATCGTATAGTTGTCATAATTCGTTTTGGCAATTGTTAGTATATTCCCTCCTCACCCTGTGATAAATTCTTGTAATATATCACCACGATTTGCAAGTGGTGACTCTATTTTGAAAGCCATCTGAAATTTATAAAAATTTCACATGATGACTATAGGAATATAAATACAAGATATAATTATATCGTATCTATAGAAACATAAAGCTAATAAGAGTTCTATCAAATCTAATTCAACTTATAAAATCTAGTTCTACACACAATTGTGCGGGGAAATGTGCTATTTCTTTTTTTAGGGAAATGTGCTATTTCTTTTACAAGAACCATTTCACTTAATTTTATGTCGATACATTGCATACTTGTGCCATATCTAACAATGTCCCACTAGTACAGAATGGGCAATTGATACAAGGCCACCTCATCATACAAATTGGAGTACGATCAATCTGGGGCTAGCTATTAATTAGCTGGCTCCAATAGAATATTAAGGAGGAATTATTGTGGCAAGCTACAAAGCAGAGAGAAATAAAAGAGGTGATCAAAATTAAAGCTGGAAATACCAGACATGCATAGCTGTACTTCAGTTCAGAAAGTTGAACAACAAACTGATTTTCGACTGAGGATTGAGCCTGAAAACATGGGAGTTTATTCTGTGTCTTCGCTATATATACTGCATGCTTTTTCCTGAACCGATATCCTGGGCACCAAAACATTTGTGCTGTGTTACACTCCATTTGCTGGGAGATTTCATCCTTGGAGGGAACATCCATCCCTTCGTTTCTAACGTGTCACATAAATAACTATAAGAAAATTGATAAGATAGATTAATGTGAGATATATCACTCCATAAAATACACGATCAAATTGTATAAAAATAAACAATTGAACTAAACATATATACATACACAATTATATATAACAATTAGTTTTAAATTTTTTAAATGACTATTTAATTGATACATATTTTCTCGAGAGATACTACACCTTCCCCATTCGCTGCTCTAAATTCGTCACCAAACGCTTTCCCCCACATGTACAAACGCACGCGAGACGACGTTTAAATCCAAGACGACATAGATTAGCCAATCAAGGGATCAATAATCGATCGGTCAGCACTCATCTGCAGCTGAATAGCACCGGCATGCATGCAGCTTTGCTGCCTTCGATCTCTGTTTTTTTTTTCCCTCTGAACAACTGCATTTGCATAGTGGAATTACTAGCTAGCTACAGTAATCTGAAGCATGCAGCAGCATCCAGCCAACCATCAGATGCAGCTATAGCAAGTACAGCTGATTACTGTGTGTGGCCAATGCAAAGCTACAGCTCACGCATGCATGCAAATGCATGCCCATTCTAACTGCTACTACTAGTGTTGTTATTGTTGTTAGCTGGAGGGCTACAATCATGCTGGGATTGGGGACAGATCGAGAGTATGTAGCGATAGAGATCTCACTTCCTGTCACCACTGATCAGTAGCATGCATGCATATACATGCTGACATGCAGGCTCTCCCCTGCTACCTGCAGCCACTGTTCTCTGAATGTACCTCGATCTCTGCAGATCGATGTCGATCGATCGATCGATCGATCGATTGATCTCCATGTTGTTTGTTACGACTTGAAACCTAGCTAGCTACCCAAATTAATTGTGCTCTCGCCTACCCGGCCCTGATCGTGGAGAAATGGAAACCGCATGTATCTGCATGTATATCTGCATGTAGCACGGATCCAATTCTGACCTGATCATCAATCAATTGAGATCAAATTCCAGGCGCAGAGATCGAATAATTGAAGCAGCAGGAGCAGGAGCAGGAGGTAGCTACTAGTACATCAGTGAGGAGTAAACACTGAAACCTGAAATCAATCGATCGACATGGCGGCCAGCTAGCTCGCTAGCTCTGAGGATACTGAGAGCTCGCATGCATGCACGCGTGCGTGCGCATGCATGCGAGCTCGCCGAGCCTGCACCGCTGCAGCGGCCGGCGAGGACGATGACCGACGAGCTGCCTGCATCATCTGTGCATTTGACCTCTCTCTGCAACCTGCCTGCACAAGCTATAATCTGCATCTGTGAATCTGATCAGCTGTCACACGCACGACGTCACATACGCTAGCTCGATACCATCATCGGCGAAACTTTCTCCCACGCGTGTGCTGTGCAGTGCAGCTGGTGTGCGCGGCAGGTCGTCGCCCGGCCGGCGGCCGGCCGGCGGCTGATCCGGCAGCATTGAATAAACCCCACCGGCCGCGGCAGGGGAGATCTATCGATCATGGAGGTGGCTACCGATCTGGATCGTATTCTGAATTTTCTGATCGAGCAAGACAAGTTCAGGCTACGATCCGGGAAATCGTAGTTATTATATTTTTGTACTACTGAGTATTTTTGCATGTGCATGCTGGCAACGTACGTCTCGTCTACTACTGCCCCGTGATCTTCGTGATTTTCTCGATACGCGAATGCTCCATGCATGTGAAGTGAAGCTAGCCGTCGTCGTTATAGTTGCAGAGATACGGCGAGTATGTACAGTACAGTGTTAGATTCAGAGATATCTGGCAGAGAATTGTGGGAATAATCGTTGACGTGCTAGCTCTATCTAAGGCAGGATTACTATCATGGAGTAAGAGAACGATTTGGAGATGGACTTTCTACCACTCGAGGAGATATTCTCCTCTCGTTTCTTGCATGTCTCCTAAGCAAATCTGTTATATTTTTATCAATAAATTTTTTCCTTAAAAAGATCAAATATAAATACAGTATAACACTACTATAGAAATGATTTTTAAGACGAGTCCACATCGCTTGTTCGCACAGCTGTGTTCTTAAGTGTGATTCATAAAATCAAAATAGAATATTCACGCTCTAGGTTGGTCTCCCGCATAGGACTTGAAACGATAAGAATAAACCAAGTTATGAGCTTTTGGTTGATCTAGAAATAGCTGAAACGCTTGAGAATCCTGAAGATTGGTTTAATGCTGAGGAAATTCCAACCGTATTGCAATAATGTCAGGCTGAGAGGACGTGATAAGTCCCGTGCGAAAAAATCAATTTTTGCAAGCAGATCTCTTATGAATCACCGGGAACCAAGCCGACCGCCGCGTCCTCTCCCTCTTAATTTATCTGCCCTCACTACTTTATATTTCGTTCGATAGAAACTCTTGGAAAAATCTGTGATACATTGGTCCCTTAGATTTACTCCAAGATTTGTGCAAGTAGGTAGTCCTTATAAAATGATAGATTAATATTAGATATATCACTTCACAAATATGTAATGTTAAATTCGATTTATATAAGTTATAATCTTCACAATTATATTTGATATTTTTGTTACAATTAAAATATGTTCGTGAAGTTGTATGTATCATATTTAATATTGTTATTTTTTTCTAAAAGTTTTAATCATTGTTTAGGTGATATGTAAGAAATGACGGGTATTCTTCGATCTATTTTACCTTTATCAATCACTCCAGCACTGCACACACTCCAAGAATGAACCACACTAAGCCAAGGTCCAAGCTAGGAAGCACTCTCTCTCCTTGATTACCACTCTAATTTTAAGGGCTGCATATCGAAGGAGTAATACTTTGAAATAATCATCGTTGTACTCTATTAGACCGGATTGTGTGGAGTAGGTAGCAATTTGTAGTTAGCATGTGTTAGCCAGCTCAACTCAAAAGCTGTTTTTGACAAGATAGGACAGATTTCTGATTCTTATAATTAATCTATTTTACCGATAAGGAGAGGAGCTCTTCCTAATTAATGTATTAAAGGAATATAAAGGAGCTTAAATACAAATATATGTAAAATGCATGAAAAATCTGCACACTCTAGCCTCACAAAACTCCAGTGCTGTCTAATAATAATTTTCAAGGCCACATATCGAGGAGTTATACTTTGATCTTCAACTCTTATATCATATATACTGGGTTAGATATGTGCTGATTGTTTCAAGCCAAAAGCTTAACTACTTAATGATGAGAAAGGGCATATAATTTGTAGCTATCTCTCAATATATAGTGCGGCGTGCATGATTCTCAACTTACATACATAATGTAAGGACGGAACCACTAGGTACGGAGTAGTTAACTTATAAGATAAGTATTACTAAATTAATAAGAAGTGATAAATTTTCTGAATTAATGATTAGTATTTCTCACTTACTTTTATGAATTTTCTGTTTTTCTTAGAAAAAAAATAAAAAATCGCCCCCTTCAACCTCCCACCAAAATAGTGAATAGTGGGATACAGTTACACTAGACGGTTGAGGGTATTTATAGTGTGCAATAAATATCTGTAACGGTCCAAAAATTAACAACGGTGATGGACATGTAAGTTATGTCTATCGGGCCTAAATAAAAGCCCATCACCGATGAATGTCATCTGTGACGGGCGTTATTATTATCTCCATCGGGTCTTAAGTTGGAACCTGTCACAGATGATAGTCATCGGTGACGGGTTTCTTTTAGGGCCCGATTGAGATATTGAAGGTTATCTCAATTAGGCCTAAGCTAGAGCCCGTCACTGATAGGTGTCATCTGTGACGGGTTCGATTTTATGCACATTTAACATGTCTGTGCGACCATATCTCAATCAGCCTCTTTGTAGGCTCGTTTGAGATGTATTCATTGTGATGGCCCACAAAATCCAGTTAAGTAACAGGCCGTCACGGATGAGAGGATCTGTACTAGTTGTTGTTAGTCTGTGCATGTAGTTAACCTTCTACATGGGAGAATATATGGATACTTGTAAAATCCACTTGTCATAGTACAACTAAATAAAATAAATTTTATTTGAGACTTTCTATACATTTGACGAAAACGCTCTTCAAAATCTTACAATTTTTTAACCATTAGAGGCTTCAAGATTCATGTAGTGCCCAAACCTTAATCTCTTCCTTCTCCTCCTTTTCTTTTCCCCTCATCGCCACATGCTCGAACGCCGCTTCTCGTCGCCACTGCCTCCTCTGCTTCCACCGCCCAGCGCGTCACCGCCCGGTCTTGTCAGCTTAATGAAAGGCGTTAACAGCACCGGCCAACCCCCCTTCCCGACCGGCGTCCTCTTCCTCCCTTTGCACCATTCCCCTCTCTCCTTCTCCTCAAGTCAATGGTGATGAGATGCCCCCTTCCATCGTCTTCCCTGTCTCAGACAGCTCTCCGCTGTCGGAGCCACCATCACCAGCTGACGCTTTCTA
Organism: Oryza punctata; assembly: GCA_000573905.2. Taxonomy (NCBI): domain Eukaryota; kingdom Viridiplantae; phylum Streptophyta; class Magnoliopsida; order Poales; family Poaceae; genus Oryza; species Oryza punctata. The sequence goes on along the minus strand of CM002495.2, from coordinate 22,396,832 downwards.
ACCACAAGTTTGCTTTGCCCCACCACCAACACCGGCACACCACTCTTATCCATCCCCACGGCTTCGGCACCGCCACCAACGCCTCAGCACCCAGCGTAGGGCTATCACGTCCCACAGCCATCCGTCTAGTTTAACCCATCTTCCCCCTTCCCCAAACCTAGGACCCTAAACCCTAACTTCACTATCTTTGTCGGGGTCACCGAAGCTGGAGGAAAAGAGTTAGGATCATTGGAGCACGAATCGCTAAGCAAATCCTAAGATCAATAATCTGCATAATTTTAGTCCCAAAAATATGTCACCAACCATTTAGCCATTCCGATTTTATATATCTTGACTCCTAGAAGTTGAATGTTTACTTCATTCACTTAGGATGCGTTCTTTTCACCGTGTTCCCAACCCCTCCTCTTCATTTTCCGCGAGCACGCTTTTCAAACTACTAAACGGTGTGTATTTTGCAAAAAGTTTATATACAAAAGTTACTTAAAAAATCAAATTAATCCTTTTTTTAAAAAAATTAGCTAATACTTAATTAATCACGCGCTAATAGACCACTCCGTTTTCCATGCGGAGGAGATGGGTTCCCAACCCATAAGAACAAAACACAGCCTTAAACTAGCTAGGTTAACCCACAGGTCCAACTCACGTCCGTTTCCTATAGCCCGCTGCAAGTCTACAATCCTACATTTCTACATGAATGTTGATTTGGAACATTGTTCATGCATGTCATCGATCCGTGCAAGTAGCTTTCCGAAACTTTTTCTCGGTGTACGTGTGTTCATAGCATGGCACACGTATATGCCCGATCTCAAAAGCCCTTGTACGTACGTATAATCCCGACAAGAGGACGACGAACAGATATATACACATATACAGTGATCGGCATGAAGAGCTATATGTATGCTAGTTAGGTTGGTCCCTGCATGGGCATTGTCTGTCTTAATTTTATACACATGACATAGTACATACTCACTCAGCTCCATCGTCCGAAAATAACTGAATCTAGAATAGAATGTGATCCCATCATTTTCATCATAATACAATAAATTTAGATAAATGCACATCTCTATATTTATTGTACGGGGAATCATGTCTTATCCTAAATTGAATTATTTTGGGATGGAAGAAGTATACATGTACGTACATGGATCGAGCGGCGCATGATTTGTACGCACAAAGCTATAGCTCTAGCTGCTAGCTTGATAGTGCTACTGCTATAGGCTGTGGATGCTTGCACAGTTACATGCGCAGAGGCTATAATTGAGCTCGTAATCGTAGGTACGTGTCTACTCCATTATGCACTAGCTTTAGCTGCAGTACTGTACTCTGCTGGACACATTTAGATGTGTACGTTTGTATATGGTCAGTGGTGCTACGTACTCATGATTGCCTGGCCTTTTTGCGATGTAGAACTAAAAAACAAAATTAAAACAAACGCCACTATTATAGCATGGAAAGATCTTTCTAATATATTGACGTGCGCGTTCGAAAAAAAAAGTATGGAAAACTCTCACACGTGTACCAAGAACACACATAGGAACAGGCGAAAAACACATAGAAACTTTCTGATCTCTTGTATTGCGCCTTCAGATTGAAGGTCGATGGCCATTAGCTCGAAGCTAGAATAACGGTGTAAAGCTGATACTACTACTAGAAAAAATGTACTATTGCCATGATAAATATTGATGATTGTTGGTACACTAATAAACTTTTTTATAGTCTGAGAAAAATCTATTGACGACTAACAAGTACACACAGAGCCATATAACTCTATAGATGATTTATCATTGACACAAGCAAAGTTAGCACTGTCAACATGTGATTTAGGATAGGAAAACGTACATGTCCTAGAGATTAGAGTGCGATGGAATGTTGATATTGTATTAAAGATGGGCTATAGTAGTATAAGGATAATACTATAAATCTCTACATTTATCTCTAGGTATTATGTAAGCTCACATAATAAGGTGGATGAGAGATATGAAAGGAGAGAGAAGGAACCACCTCTTAAAGCAGGTGCAATAGAATAACGTGAGTTGGCGATAGAAGTGCCATATCAGCTTTGGTGGTGCGCTGGAACAGAAAAAGGATGAAAGAGAGAGTAAGCTGGCGATAAATTAGAGGCTGTTTGTTTGGAGGGACTAATCCATAAGTCCCTCCACTTTAGTCCCTTTTAGTCCCTAGATTACCAAACAGGAGGGACTAAAAGGGGCTAAAGTTATCTACTGCAATAAGCCCCTTGGGGAGGTGCTAAAAGGGACTAAAATGCCTAGCAACCCTACTCCTCTACCGGTCCCAACCCTACCTCTCTCTCTCTCCTGTACTACTCGCTCCCGAGCGCAAGCTCCCGCGACCTCAGACGGCGAGTGGTGGGAGCGGCGGCAGGAGCCGGTGTGGAGTGAGGGGCCGCGGCCGAGCGTCGGGAGACGGTCGCCGCAGCGGGGGAGAGGATCTGCCCGAGCGCCTGGATGGGCCTGACGATGCCGCCGAGCACCAGGCGTGCGAGATGCGCGAGCGCGCCGCGGCCCCGCGCGGCGGGGGGTCCCCTCTCCGCCGCCGCCGCGGCCTGCACGGAGTTTCCCGCCGACGAGGGGGCCGGGTCATCGGATATGACGCAGTCGACGCGGACGAACACCGAGTCGACGAGCGGGACAAGCGCGTGGAACCGCCGCGAGACGAGCGCGCATCGCCCCACGGCCTTCACGTCGCCGATGCGGCCGAACACGTCGAGGAGCACCTCGTCGGGCAGCCGCTCGAACTGGTCCCCCAACCCCTCCTCCTCCCCACCCTCGCGCCCTTCCATCCTAACACCGGCGGCAGCAGCAGCAGCAGCTCGCAGATCGGGATCCGGAGGCGACGGCTGGAGAGAGGGGAATCGAGCGAGAGAGCTGGAGAGAGGGGAATTTTTTCCGTGGAATCGAGTGAGGCTGAGTAGCTAGTAGCTATTTAATGAGGCTTTAGTCCCTTTTAGTCCTTCCAAACAAACAGGGTAGGACTAAATAGGACTTATGGTTTAGCCCTAGGACTTATGGAAACAAACAGGACCTTAGTCGCCAACTCCTCATATGCCCCAAGAAACGACATTAACTTTTGCTGCTACGTGACCAATGCAAGCTGGGTAATTGAGTCAAAAGGTTGGTATGGCTTAGTTAAAAAATAAATCAAACTAATGAGCTATTGTACTTATCATCTTTATAGCTAAGCATTGTGCTGGTGTGGTTGTTTTGGAGTTAATAGCTGACTACACTATTAAATTTACTTTTATATAAAGGGCAATCTCTATATAAACTTCAAGAGAGACGAGAGTAAGAGATCATGAGTACTAGTCTCCTGCTTTTTCCTACCCTATAGAGTCAGATTAGACTTCCTTAATTAGAAGTGATCAAAGGATCTCCCCTACTATCTTTCTTGATAGGAAACAAATAAAAAATAATAATATAATGTATTAGAGTAAGTGTGTTAGAGGTAATTTATTGTATATATTGCATGCTAATTAACGAGTCGAAGAGTTGTGCCCCATCGGTATAGAGCCAACATGTGCACCGCGTGTTGCTTTGGTAGTTTGCTTCGGTAATCTAGCTAGCTTCCATTAGAAAATGGCAGAGCATGGTAAATGATTAAGTACTAGCATTGCTTTGTCCAGCAGAGCCCCGGTAATAGCCTAGCTGTCATCGAGCTAATAGCTCTATCGCCTGTGCAGGGACAGCACAACGGAGATGTAGCTAAGCTACATGTTGCATAGGACATACTATAAAAAAAATCACCTAACTAGGATTAGATTTTGTAGGGACATAGGGTACGTCTAACATATATCAACCTAGTCTCTAAAATTGTTTACAGTGGGTATAATTTGCTTGTGTTTATTTATAAGATTGAGTATACGAGTGTTTACATTTGTTGTTCCGTGTTTCATAAATAAAAAAATAGAGTATTAGTTTGTTAGTGATATAATATGATATCCGGTAATTTTCGTTCTCGATTCGTCAATACCGCTGCAGCAAGTACGTACGTAGCTAGCTAGCAACAACACGACGACGTACGTACATAGGTATACGTACGTAGGCCATGTGGCCATGAATGTAAGCTAGCTAGCTCCTCATTACCTCATAGCAGTGCAGCAACTAACCTAGCTAGCCATAGCTAAGCTAGCTTTCGATCGATGCATGCATGAGGCCGGCCGGCCAGCGACGACCGCGGGTGGCTCGCTCGATCGATGAATAGTGGCGATCGATCGATGATGGGCACGGCCGCGTGCAGTCGATCATCGCGGCGACAGGAAGATCCATCGATGGATGCTTTTGCAGATTGCAGAGATTTGCAGAGGCAGCGACGTCGTCGTACGCGTGAGATCGCATCTTTTTGTTCGCTTCTGGCGCCATCATCATCATCATCATCGGAATATTCGGGTCGAGTAGTTAAGGCCGGCGGCAGCAGCAGCAGCAGCCGGTGGTGCCGGCCGGCGTAACTGCAAGCTCCATATGCATTGCATGATATGATGAGCTCTAGGCAGTAGTAGCTTAGCTGCATGCCTATCTAGCTCGATCAGCTCGTCGCAACATGGTGCCACCGTGCTGCCTGCAACTACACGTATAAGTTGACTTTAAATTGTCATCGTCACCGTCGTGTTCACTACTAGCCGGCGTTATCGTGGGGATGGAGAGGGCTCGAGTCTTCACTACTGGTTCTTGGATCATAGGAGCCTCGGTGAGCTTTCTCTAAAATGTTTTCATAGAAAATAGATTAGAGCACTACTACAGAAAGGGACATACAGATCAATGCTATAGGTATCAAAAATGGTATAACTAGTACCTACAGTGCTTTTTTCATTAAACACACCTACGGAGATACCTTGGTAAGAACTAATATCTTTGTATGACAAGAACTAACACCTTTGTGTATAAATAGGTACCGGTTTTTAATTGGAACCGAGATTCATCAATTTTATCTAATCCTAATATTTTTTTTTCTGGATCCACTGGTCGTCGCCGCCGTGGTCTCCACAAGCACAGCCGATCAGCCGGCCTCGGATTCAGAGCCCTGCCGTACGTAGGGGGGGAATTCCTGGCAAGCGAGGGAGGGGAATTCCTGGCAAGCGACAGAGAGGAAATTAATTTATTGAAGCATCATCTCTCTCTCTGAATCTGAGATCGATCGACGACATGATGCCGCAGGACAAACCAGCAAATCTATCGCAGATTGTTTTCAGCTGGATTGCAGAGGCAGCAGGGCATGTGCAAATTTAATTCAGTTTGTTCATGCCTTCGAGGTGCAGAATATAAGCATATAGACTCCATCTATACGTAAATATTTTGATGTTTAAGATAAGATGTGGTGTTAGATATTTAAAACTTTGACCACCAATATTATATGATCCTGATAGTATACTAATAAGCTTGTGATATCATGAAGACAAATATATTCATATTATTATTATTCTTGTTGAACTAAGCATTTGAGAAGTTATGGATAGTCATTTTAAAGATTCAACCAAACCTTATCCTAACGTTAGATATTTACTACGTAAGAGAAAGTATATGTTATATGTACCCTATATGTGTGTGTGTGAGATATAATATTTTAAATTTGACCATCAATATTCTATTAAATTAAGTTTATGATGTATTATTATAGAGATAATCTACCCTATACCACTGAGTTTATCTTAATTCAAAAATTTACCATTGATATTGTCCATTCTATAATATACCAGCGGCTTTTGTTCTATAATATACCATTGAGTTGGGTTTTCTTTCAAAAAATACCCGTATGTACATGTAAGGTTAACAATTGATTTATTTCACATGAAGTTAACAATTTATTTTTTATAAAAATATTTTTGTGTGGTATATAAGAGAGAAATTGCTTACACAAAAGATAATAGTACAAAAATATTTTGTGTAGCATATAAAATATTATTTAACATTAAAAACAATAATAAGAAAATATTTTATATAGCATATAACAGATTAATTAAATTTTATGAAAAAGTATAAATGCAAAAATATTGAAACTTAGACACAAACTTTCACATTATGTAAATACGATACATAAAAAATCAATTTTTTTAAACTTTTGATAGGATAAATCAACATTAGGGTATTTTTGGGTTTTTATAGAAAAGGTTCAACCCAATGAAATATTGTATAACAATTAATAAAGTGATTGTTATATTGTAGAAAAGTGATCATATCAATGGCACATCGTTGAACTGGGATAAACTCAACGGTATATATAGAATAGATTCTCTCATTATGATACTTTTGAGGCAAATCTACTTATAACATTTTTCTTGTTTTTAAGCTAAGCATTTGAGAGAAGTCAAAGTTTTAAAGATTTGACTAAATATCTTGTCTTAAACACATCATATATTTTTGCTGGGAGGGTGTATATTATTTGTGTCCTATGATTAATATATGCAAGCTTGCAGGCTAGCTTGAAGGCCGCCACAATTAATTCATTTCCAGCTGATCTACTAACACATTCAGTGTGTCTGACTGTACCCTGCTCTAGCTTTGATGATTGATTTTGCGAGTGTGTGCCACATGAGATGTCGTCTCTATCAGGTCTAGCTAGTGTGATATGGCTGCAGGTGAATTCTCCTGTCTCTGTCAGGGTTTGCTGGGACCGGGGTCTATATATATGAAGCGTATTCATTAATTCATGGAAGGCATGTATTTCATTTATAACATTCAGATGAGGAATTTTGTTAGTTCTCTCGCTTTGTCCGATGTACTTTAAGTTGATCAACCACGATCTGAATCAAGTGGTTGAAGCCATCATCAATTTGTTGCATGCATGGAGTGCTGTCACTGCTGTCTACAAAATTATGACAAGCTATGTACGATGGACTCAAAATGTTGGCAGTGACAAAAGGCAAAGACAATAATTTACTTGGTACATGAGAATTTCATCAGGTCAATATATATATAACCTTTTGGGCTTTGGCTGACGCTGTAGTGTAAGAATTTCATAGGGAATTCACAAAATCAAATTCAATATTCAGAGGAAACTTTCCAATGAACAGGGCATACCATGTTACACTAGTACAGAACTTCTTATCCGTAACGGCCCTTGCCGTATCGGGGTTTACAGGCCGTCACAGTGTCGTCATCTCAAACGGACCTAAATAAAAACCATCAAAAATATACTCGTACAGACATAATCCATATGCATGTATCTAGAGCCCGTCACCGATGACACATATCGGTGACGGGCTTATGTTTAGACCCGATTGAGAATAACTTTGTAATCTTTGTCAGGCCCTAAACAAACTCCCATCACTGATGAGACTCATTGGTGACGGGCACCACAAAAAGGCCCGATTGAGATTATGTTAAGGCCCGTCACCGATGTCTGTCATTGGTGACGTGCTCGGTGTTATGCTCGATTGAGATAACTGAGTGCCCGTCACTGATATTTGTTCATTGGCCGTTACCGATATCTATTGCACATTATAAATACTCCCCCCAGGGAATGGTTATCCCACTGTTAACTATTTTGGTGGGAGGTTGAAGGGGGCAATTTTTGTGTCTTTTTCCAAGAAAAACAGAAAATTCATAAAAGTAAGTGAAAAATACTAATCAATTCCCATTAATTTTGTAATACTTATCTTACAAAATGTTTCTCTAATATTTGTTCACTTTTGCAGCGATGGATCGAAGTTGGATGTATGGGAAAACTATGCGATGTCCTAGCAAAGAGTATAGAAATGGCGTATCAAATTTTATAAACACCGCGGAGGAAGATAGGAAAAGAAGCAGCAACGATTACATATGTTGTCCATGTGCAGATTGCAAAAATGAGAATATGTTAGATAGCAGAGTGGACGTACATGCTCATCTTATACAACGAGAATTCATGGAGAGCTACACATGTTGGGTGAAGCATGGAGAGCAAGAAGTTGCAGCTGCAGATAGAAGGGGTGCACAAAATCAGGAAGATGAAGATGAGCATGACATGTTTGTACTTTCTCCATTGGGCAGTGAAATGGTTGATGTGGATAACGATTTGCTCCAACAAGATATGTTACGTGACGTTGAAGACCCAACTTACAACGAGAGAGATTCCATGAAGTTCAGCAGGTTGGTCAGTGACTCGGACACGTCTCTATACACCGAATGCAAGGCAAAACACACCAAATTGTCAGCTACATTGGACCTAATGAAGCTAAAGGCAAGTAGTGGATGGATAGACAAGAGTTTCACAGATCTTTTGAGAATATTTAAAGCCATGCTTCCTGATGAGAACACATTTCCCGAGACGACATATGAAGCAAAGCAGGTTTTGTGTCCCCTAGGGTTAGAGGTTCGTAGAATTCATGCTTGTCCAAACGACTGCATATTGTAGCACAAGCAATATGCGGACTTAGATACTTGTCCTGTGTGCAAGGCTTCTCGATACAAGCGAAAGAAAAGTGCTGATGAAGGAAAGAAGTCAAATCGGAGTGGTCTGGTGAAGGTTATGTGGTATCTACCTATCATTGATAGTTTCAAGAGAATCTTTGCCAACCCCAAAGAAGCAGAGTTAGTACGTTGGTATGCCACATAGAGAAGGAACGATGGTATGCTAAGATACCCTTCTCATTCTATTCAATGGAGGAATATCGATCGAAGACACAATGGATTCGTAGCCAACACTAGAAACATGAGAATATGTTTGTGTACGGATGTCATGAATCCTTTCGGAGATATGAGCAGTTCTCATAGCACTTGGCCAGTGTTGATTGCAAACTATAACCTCCCGCCACGGTTGTGTTTCAAAAGGAAATACATTATGATGTGCTTGTTAATCCAACCGAAACAACCCGGTCAAAAGGTTATAGATCCCGAAGATCTTGATGAGTTGCAGGTAGATATTGTCAAAACCCTCTGTCACTTGGAGATGTATTTTCCACTGTCTTTCTTCGATATTATGGTTCATCTCCTTGTTCATCTAGTGGAGCAAACAAAAATATGTGGCCCTGCTTTTCTAAGAGAAATGTACCCGTTCGAGAGGTACATGGGAGTTCTTAAGTCGTGCGTTCGAAATAGAGCAAAACCGGAGGGAAGCATCATTGAAGGGTACACGACGGAGGAGGTTATTGAGTTCTGCGTCGACTACATGTCCGAGACTGATCCTATCGGAGTTCCAGCTTCTCGTCACGAAAGAAGGTTGTTAGGTGTTGGTACAATAGGCAGGAAAAGAATTATGCTAGATCAAGCCTTGTATGCCCAGGCTCATTTCTCTGTGCTGCAACATATGGCAGAAGTTACCCTATACTTTGAGGAGCATTTAGCGAAGGTCCGACAGGAGAACATGGGTCGATCGGGTATGTGGATCAACAGAGAACATAACATTCACTTCAACGAATGGTTCAACAATCATATTGCACGGTCGATCGATGGCCCAAATGAGATAATATGGAGGTTGGCGGCGGGCTCATGTTGGGATTTTGACAAATGGCAAGGATACGATATTAATGGATACACATTTTACACCGTCAAACAAGATGACAAAAGCACAGTGCAAAACAGTGGAGTACGTATAGATGCATATCAGGATCAAGTTGGATCGAACACATACTACGGCCGCATAGAGCAGATCTGGGAGCTGAACTACGTGAAGTTCAAAGTTCCTTTGTTTCATTGCAGTTGGGTGAATATCTGCACTGGTGTCAAAGTCAATAAGGAAGGTTTCACTTTAGTGGATCTAGCCAAGGTTGGATACGCCGACGAACCATTCGTACTTGCGAAGTAGGTCGAGCAGATTTTCTACATAAAAGACCCTGTAAACAAGAAGCTGCACGTCGTTAGGGATGCCAAGCGAAGAATTGTTAGGGTTGACAACATCGTCGATGAAGAAGAATACAACCAGAATCTTCATGTAAGATCTCACATCGACCTTGACGATGATCTAGTAGAGGATGTGGCATATGCCCGTTCAGATCATACGGAAGGCATATCCTTATAACTGAAGCCTTTGTATTAATGTAATTTGCAATTTCTTATAATTAATGAAGTATTTTGTATCATTGCCTACTTCTATGTCTCAAAGTGTAATAGCAATTTTAAACTATTTAAATAGGGCATTTGTTAATTATACATGATTTTAAAATTTAATAGCAATTTTAAACTATTTAAATAGGGCATTTGTTAATTATACATGATTTTTAAAATTTAATAGTAATTTTAAACTATTTTAATAGGGCATTTGTTAATTATATATGATTTTTAAAATTTAATAGCAATTTTAAACTATGTAAATAGGGCATTTGTTAATTATATATGAGATGAACTTATCTCAATCGGGCTTAAGCTTAAGCCCGTCACGAATGAGCGCATCTCAATCGGGCATAAGCTTAAGCCCGTCACGGATGAGAGCTCAATCGGGCATAAGCTTAAGCCTGTCACGAATGACTATCATCCGTGACGGTCCCAGAATTGAAGCCCGTTACAGATGTGGTTTGACCACATTAAAACTAGGGTTCTTTTCACTCACAAATCTAAAATTTCTAAGTCCTCAGCCCTTGCGCCGTCGCCGCCGCCACCTCCTCCTCACCACTGCCGCCGTTGACCTCCTCACTACGGCCGGATCGACACCGTCCCGATCACCGCCCTCGTCTCCACCGAGCCTGTTGGCCGCCGCACTTGTCGTTGCCGTCACCGACCCCGGCGCCACCTCCTCGACCTTCCCCGAGCATGGCCACCGCCCTCGACCTCCTCCGAGCCCGGCGCCGCCGTCCCCAAGACCGGCGCCGCACGTCGGCCGTCGTCGTCCACCGAGCCCGGCGCCGCCACTGCACCGTCAACCTCCTCACCGAGCCCGCCGCCGTCCTCCATCACCTCCTAAAAGCTCGGCCATCGTAGCCACCGACCTCCTCCACGTCGGTTAGTCCACCTCCTACTCGATCTTTATGTGTGATTTGTGATGAATATGTGATGTTTATGCGCAAATGGACTTGTGATATGAATTTAGATAGAGATGCATTCGTGATGAATTTAGCCAGAGATATTTCATGGTAATGAATTTATGGATATTTGTGGATATATGTGGATATTTGTGGACTTGTGATGAATTTAGTTATAGGTGCATTTTTATATATGTTGGTTTTTATATATGTGAGATGTGCACTTTAGTTTATTTACGTGAGATGCGGAATTTAGTTTATTTATGTGAGAGGTGCATTTTTATATATGGATCATGGATGATGGATTTTGGTATAGATAGTACCTAGATTATCAAATCATCACGGAATACGAGGTGCTGAGGGTTCAAAGTTGGTTTGATTGAGTTAGTGCATTCACGGAACCGATCAAGACACCTTCGGACTCCCAGTACCTCGTGTTCTATCATTTTTTGATAAATTAAGAAACTTTAATATATGTAAGTGAATTTTAGGCATTTTAGGGTATTTTAGGGTATTTAGGGTATTTAGGGTATTTTAGGGTATTTAGGGTATGTTTGTGGTAACTTAGAGTATTTTAATGAATTTTTAGGGTAATTTAGATATACATGTGACTAAGTGATATAATTAAGGGTATTTTGTATAATTTTAGTGACATACTAATGCTTGTTTTTACTTTTTGTCGTACATCAGTTATTTAGACAATGTCTCAGCAAGGCGAACCCACGTCACAGAATACTAGTGGGACCACATCGACCCGAAGGTCCCAAAATAGGATTCCCAAGGAAAGATACACCATAACAGAGGTCGACGCTCTAGGATTCCCGGTGGCTCCTACCAAAGTTGTTAAGGTGTTCAGATCGATATGCGGGGTGCTAGGGAGGTGGCACTTCACCATTTTGGTCGACTACATCAATCTTGTCCCATAGGCAGAAAAGGAGGAAGCTTGTAAGAAGTTCAAGCTTAGCTTCGATTACCCCGAAGAGGACGAGGAAAGACTCAAGCATCGTGCTATCCAAAAGATGGGTCACTGTTGGAAAAATTTCAAGACAACGCTGGTCGGCAAGTACGTCCTCAAACCCATCCAGCCAACACCATATAGGAAATACCCGTTTATCACCTCCCTCATGTGGGAGCAGTTTCATGCTACCAAATCAACCCCTGAGTCTCGAGCAAAAAGCGAGGCCTATAGGGCGCTGCAGGCAAGAGACCTTCAGCCGCACCGGCTTGGCACCGGAGGATACAGCGGGAAGCAAAAGGAATGGCAGAGGGAGGATGATGCTGTTGCGGAATCTAACACCCCACCTTCATTTGCTGATATCCCGGACAACTGGGCAAGGAATTGGGCAAGGGCAAGAGGCAAGAATAACAGCGATGGAACAATTACGTTCCCAAATGGCGAAGATCAACAAGTTTACCAGAAAATAGTAAGTTCAACATTTCGAATATTTTGCGATTTGTTTCTATCGTAGTCTTGAATTAACCCGACCTTAACTGTACTGCAGATCAACATTACTGGCGAGAGACAATCCTCGCAAGAGGTCTGCTCAAAAGGACGCGATGATGATATCCTTACGAAAGCGTTGGGAACCGAAGAACACCGTGGACAGACAAGGGGCCTTAGCTCCAATATTCCATGGAAGCTTGGGTTTCCCCAATACGTGTGGCAGTACAAGAAACAAGCTGACAAAGGTGGAGAAAGAAGCACGCCTCAAGGATCATCTAAGGGAGCATATTAGAGTCGAGCTGAGCTCTGAATTCGATGAGAAGTTGGAACGGGTGGAGGCACGCATTAGGGGTGAGCTAAAGCAACAAAACACCGACCTCGTCACCGCTCCTAGAGTAGATGTGAGCCCCACACAAAGGCGTAGCAGTTGCACAACAACTGAGGCGGCGAAAGAACGACCACCAGTCCCTACCGCAGTCGACCACATAACGGTAAAACCAATAAACAATGTGTAAAATCAAAGGTGCTTTTTATTGTTATTTTGTGATGAACAGTTGGCATTCGAGATTATTGGTTTTGATATATGGAATTTATTTGTGAAGTGGTTTTGGAGATGATTGGATTTCATAGGGGATATACAGGTACTACTGGATTGGGTCCGGTCAGACCGGGCAGTGGCTACCGGTCAGACCGGCGTGTACTGCGCGGTCAGACCGGCGCAGCCCGCGGTCTGACCGGCCAACGCTGTGTTGGTTTCGGTTTCGGGTTGTTTGTTTGGATATCCGTGATTGTTTCATGAATATGACTTCTAGATGGATACTATGCGTATGTAATACTGTTGTTTGCTAACAATGAGTCAAGTTGGGGATAGCTTGGTCTCGGAATATGGTTTCTTTGTTTGTTTCATGTGTAGGTGAATTAATACCGGGAGAGTATTTGCGGTGATGGACCGGGAGTCGGCTTGGGGATAAGACGACGTCCAGGGTGGTCAGAGATCATGCGGGATACTAAGGCTAGAGTTCAATGCACGTGGAAGGTGAAGGTTCCATATGGCATACGATGGAGGTATTGTGTGCGTATTAGATGCGGAGTCGAATTTGGAAGGAGTCCAAATTTGGTGAGATTGGTTATGTAAAGTTTCTTTCTTATACGAGAAGGTTTCCTAGGGTGATTAGGACTTCTAGTATGAGTTTGGTTCGTGGCTTTAGGCTGCCAACCTTGGGTATAAATAGAGAGGGAGCGTGAGGCTTCCCGATATCGCTTTTGAGAGCAATTGAGTTGATAGTTTTGTTAGGGTTTCGAGTTTAGTCGAGATTTTTGTAAGGAGTGCTGTTGGTGCACTTTGTAAACACAGAAAGAATCAATAATGTTGTCATCCACTTTAAGAGTTATTTGATTTGTGTTTCACCGGTCTTCGGCGGTCCAACCGACGACATACTGGCGGTCAGAACGGCGGCAAGGGGGCGGTCAGACCGGCGGCGTCAACAGGCAGAGGCAAGCGATCTCGGCGGTTCGACCGGAGTTCGATCTCGGTCAGACCGACGTGTACTAGGCGGTCAGACCGGCGCAACACTTTCGATCAGACCGCGATCCGTCGAATTTCAGATTAGCTCATAAACAGAAAAAGGAGAGAGAGATTGCTTTTGCAAAATCAAAGTGGCGAAAATCTGGTTTTCCCTCGAGAAAATCGGTCAGACCGCAGTGGGTCCCGTGGTCAGACCGGTGGTGCAGAAGCGGTTAGACCGGTCACTGTATTTCGGTCAGACCGGCCTCGGAGAAATTTTTCTGAAAATTCTCAAACTGTTTTTGCATGTGGATATATGCCTATTGGATCTTCTGGTCGTGTGTCTCAGCACTGGATTCCTAAGTTTTTATTATCATCTAACCCCAGTACTGAGGCTTCGACTTCTGCTTGTTTGTAGGCGTTGGTGGCAAGGAAGTAGAACGTGTGGATCGTGGATTTGGGTTGTTCGCGGCACATGACCGGTGATAAAAATTGGTTCTCCTCCCTCAAATGGGCATCCAAGACTGAATCGATTATCTTTGGTGATGCTTCTACTAGCGCCGTTCTCGCTACAGGTTTGGTTAAGGTAAATGACAAATTTGAATTGAAGAATGTAGCTTTGGTTAAGGACTTAAAGTATAATTTGCTTTCAGTTCCACAAATTCTTGATGAAGATTTTGAGGTTCATTTTAAGAAAACTGGAAGTAAAGTTTTTGATTTTCGTGGTGATTCTGTGTTGAATATTTCTCGCTATGGTAGAGTGTTTAAAGCTGATTTTGAAAATCCTGTTTCACCTGTGATAACATGTTTGGTTGCTAAGTTTAGTAAAGATGTGATGTTTTGGCATCGTAGACTTGGACATGTTGGTTTTGATCATCTTACGAGGTTAAGTGGTTTGAATCTTGTTCGTGGTTTGCCTAAACTTAAGAAAGATCTTGATTTGGTTTGCACACCGTGTCGTCATGCTAAGATGGTTGCTTCTTCACATGCTCCTATTGTTTCTGTGATGACTGATGCACCAGGACAGCTATTACACATGGACACTGTTGGTCCAGCTAGAGTGCAATCAGTTGGAGGAAAGTGGTATGTGTTGGTTATTGTTGACGATTTTTCTAGATACTCTTGGGTTTTCTTTATGGCAACTAAGGATGAGGCGTTTCAACACTTTCGTGGTTTGTTTCTTCGATTGGATCTTGAATCACCTGGTTCTTTGAAAAAAAATTCGAAGTGACAATGGTGGTGAATTCAAAAATGCTTCATTTTAACAGTTTTGCAACGAAAGAGGTCTTGAACATGAATTTTCTTCTCCTCGTGTTCCGCAACAAAACGGTGTTGTTGAAAGAAAGAATCGTGTTTTGGTTGAGATGGCTAGAACGATGTTGGATGAGTATCACACTCCTAGAAAATTTTGGGCTGAGGCGATTAACACCGCATGCTATATTTCAAATCGGGTTTTCTTGAGATCAAAACTTGGAAAAACTTCTTATGAGCTTCGATTTGGACATCAACCCAAAGTTTCACATTTGCGTGTTTTTGGTTGCAAATGCTTTGTCTTGAAATCTGGAAATTTGGATAAGTTTGAGGCACGCTCTACTGATGGAATGTTTCTTGGTTACCCCGCACATTCTCGTGGTTATCGTGTACTTATTTTGGAGACTAACAAAATCGTTGAGAATTGCGAAGTTTCTTTTGATGAGGCTAGTCCAGGTACTAGACCCGATATTGCAGGTACATTGTCACAGGTTCAGGGGGAGGATGGTCGTATTTTTGAATACGACAGCGACGATGACGACGAGGTCGGCTCGGCCAGTCAGACCGGGCGCCAGGCCGGTCAGACCGCCGGCACACCTCCGGTCAGACCGGCGCAGGACGTGCGGTCAGACCGGCTCGGGTCGTCGGCTGAGGGTTCTGTTAACGCTGTTCGAGATGGTCCTCCAGAGATTTCAACTTCGACCGGTACTGATACAGAACTTGAATCAACTTCAGAAGTCGCTGCTCCTTTGCACATTCAACGACAACATCCGCCGGAACAAATCATTGGTGATCTAGGTGAGCGAACTACTAGGTCTAAGGTAACAACTCATGATGTATGTGCAAATTCTGCATTTGTTGCTTCTTTTGAACCCAAAGATGTGTCACATGCATTAACTGATGAATCGTGGATTAACACCATGCATGAAGAACTTGAAAATTTTAAGAGAAATAAAGTTTGGACTTTAGTTGAACCACCTTCTGGACATAATATTATTGGAACCAAGTGGGTTTTCAAAAATAAACAAAATGAGGATGGTTTGATTGTGAGAAATAAAGCTAGACTTGTTGCTCAAGGTTTTACTCAGGTGGAGGGTTTGGATTTTGATGAAACTTTTGCTTCTGTTGCTAGAATTGAGGCAATTAGATTTTTGTTGGCTTTTGCTGCTTCAAAAGGTTTTAAATTGTATCAAATGGATGTGAAAAGTGCTTTTCTAAATGGTTTTATACAGGAGGAAGTTTATGTCAAACAACCACCTGGTTTTGAAAATCCTGATTTTCCCAACCATGTTTTTAAATTGTCTAAAGCTTTGTATGGTTTGAAACAAGCACCTAGAGCATGGTATGACAGGCTTAAGAACTTTTTGCTTGCGAAAGGTTTTACAGTGGGAAAGGTTGACAAAACGCTTCTTGTTCTTAAGCATGGTGATAATCAACTGTTTGTTCAGATTTATATGGATGATATTATCTTTGGTTGTTCGACTCACGCTTTGGTTGTAGAGTTTGCTGAGACTATGCACAGGGAATTTGAGATGAGCATCATGGTGAGTTATCGTACTTTTTTGGGATTGCAAGTTAAGCAAACACCTCAAGGTATATTTGTGCAGCAAACGAAGTATACGAAGGATCTTTTGAGGCGATTCAAGATGGAGAATAGCAAGCCAATTTCAACACCAATTGGTTCTACAGCTGTGTTGGATCCTGATGAATATGGTGAAGCTGTTGATCAAAAGGAGTATAGAAATATGATTGGATCATTGTTGTATCTAACTGCTTCTAGGCCAGACATACAATTTGCTGTGTGTTTGTGTGCGCGCTTTCAAGCTTCTCCTCGTGCTTCACATCGTCAAGCGGTCAAGCGAATAATGAGGTATTTGAATCATACACTTGAGTTTGGAATTTGGTATTCTACTTCATTTTCTATATGCTTAAGTGGATATTCAGATGCTGATTTTGGTGGTTGTAGAATTGATAGGAAAAGTACTAGTGGAACATGTCATTTTCTTGGTACATCATTGATTGCATGGTCTTCTAGGAAACGGAAACAATCTAGTGTTGCTCAATCAACTACTGAATCTGAATATGTTGCTGCTGCTAGTTGTTGTTCACAGATTCTTTGGTTTTTATCTACTTTGAAAGATTATGGTCTTACTTTTGAGAAACTACCTCTCTTTTGTGATAATACTAGTGCTATTAATATTGCTAAGAATCCTGTTCAACACTCACGCACAAAGCATATTGATATTCGCTTTCACTTTTTGAGAGATCATGTTGAGAAGGGAGATGTTGAATTGCAGTTTTTGAACACGAAGTTGTAACTTGCTGATATTTTCACTAAACCTTTGGATTTTAATCGCTTTGCTTTTCTTCGTGGTGAATTGGGTATAATTCATCCTTTTGGCATGTTTTGAGGGGGAGTTTGTACCTCATGGTTTTATCAAGCAAAAAATATGACAATGAGAAAAATTGAAAAAGAGAGCTTTGTTTTATACATATGGTATTTTCTTGTGCATGCTAGCAATACTATGAAGGTTTATTTGTCTCTAGCTTAACTTGTATCTATTCTAGTCTTTTTATGAGACTTAGATTTTGCTTTTAAGGGAGATGATGCATGACACTTAAATTCTATACTTGAATTAAGCAAATATGCAATATTGATGCTAGCATATGGTTTGATTTATAAATGCTATATATATATATATGCTTTATTGAATTGTTATTGTTCAAATAGCTTTGTTGCTCTTTGTGCAAAGAGAATAAAAAATATAAAAAAATGAATACCGAATCCTTGAAAACAGTCTTGACGACAAGGACGTATTCGATATGAGCAAAATAATGGGTGCTGAATCCCTCGAAACAGTCTTGACGACAGGGACGTACCCGGGATAATTTAAAGAAAATGAGCAAAAAGGTTCTAGAAAAATAAAAAGTTATAAAATTCTCTTGGTTGTTTTGTGCTAAAGTTTATTTGAGAAAGAATGATAAATGCAATAGGTATATGTGTTTAGTGTTTATTCTTCAACCTATGTGCTTGTTAAGATGTTGCATTATAAATCATATGAAATCATGAATTTTGATTGTTGATTCAAGCTTAATTGTAAAATCTTTGGTTCATGATTATACTTTAATGCATGCTTGTTATGATATAGATGGGTTCATCTTCTTTTTATTGCAACACATGACTTGATATGCTATATGTATGCTAAGCTCTTATGCATTAATGAACATAATTCTTATACTTGATGAAATCATTGTCAAAAGGGAGAGAAGTGTTTTTGTGAGAAGCAAGGTGAATTTTTAAGACTTCTTGGTTCAATTGGGAATTTTTCTTTGGATTTTCGAGCACGATGTGTACGATTGTACGAAGTGTGCTTTTTATCACTTTTGTTTTTATTTTTCCAAATACCAAAACATTTTTTATGGGTTTGCCAATGTGTTCATCAAGGGGGAGATTGTAAAATCAAAGGTGTTTCTGATTGTTATTTTGTGATGAACAATTAGCATTGGAGATTATTGGTTTTGATACTTGGAATTTATTTGCGAAGTGGTTTTGGAGATGATTGGATTTCACAGGGGATATACAAGTACTGCTGGATTGGGTCCGGTCAAACCGGGCAGTGGCTACCGGTCAGACAAGCGTGTATTGTGCGGTCAGACCGGCGTAGCCCGCGGTCTGACCGGCCAAAGCTATGTTGGTTTCGATTTTCGGGTTGTTTGTTTGGATATCCGTGATTGTTTCATGAATATGACTTCTAGATGGATACTATGCGTATGTAGTACTGTTGTTTGCTAACAATGAGTCAAGTTGGGGATAGCTTGGTCTCGGAATATGGTTTCTTTGTTTGTTTTATGTGTAGGTGAATTAATGCTGGGAGAATATTTGCGGTGATGGACCGGGAGTCGGCTTGGGGATAAGACGACGTCCAGGGTGGTCAGAGATCATGCGGGATACTAAGACTAGAGTTCAATGCACGTGGAAGGTGAAGGTTCCATATGGCATACGATGGAGGTATTGTGTGCGTATGGGATGCGGAGTCGAATTTGGAAGGAGTCCAAATTGTTTATTGTACGAGAAGGTTTTCTAGGGTGATTAGGACTTTTAGTATGAGTTTGGTTCGTGGCTTTAGGCTGCCTACCTTGGGTATAAATAGAGAGGGAGCGTGAGGCTTCCCGGTATCGCTTTTGAGAGCAATTGAGTTGATAGTTTTGTTAGGGTTTCGAATTTAGTCAAGATTTTTGTAAGGAGTGCTGTTGGTGCACTTTGTAAACACAGAAAGAATCAATAAAGTCGTCATCCACTTTAAGAGTTATTTGATTTGTGTTTCACCGGGCTTCGGTGGTCCAACCAGCGACATACCGGCGGTCAGACCGGTGGCAAGGCGGCGGTCAGACCGGCGGCAGATCGGCGGTCAGACCGGCGGCGTCAACAGGTAGAGGCAAGCGATCTCGGCGGTTCGACCGGAGTTCGATCTCGGTCAGACCGACGTGTACTAGGCGGTCAGACCGGCGCAACACTTTCGATCAGACCGCGATCCGTCGAATTTGAGGGTAAGTTTTATTTCCGCTAAAACTTTTGGTTTTTGGGCATACCAACCATTCACCCCCCTCTGGTTGGCTTAGTTCTTGCTGTTCGATCCTACACAATGCATATGTTGTCTTAACACATCCATATATTATATTCTAATTAAGAACATGGATAAATCTATCGCAGGGACCCACAAAGTGCACCCTTGTCGTTAGGGTGATACCAACATTTACAGTTCCTGCTGCCGAGGGTCTTGCGTTCAAGCCTACGTCAAAAACTCGAGTGCATGGGGCGCAACTGATAGCCGGGCATGCTAAAATTCAAGTGGATTTAGTCGAGCCCGAATGGGTCAACTTCACTCTTCCCCATCCACCAAACGACGAGGTTTTAACCCTAGCAGCTGCACGTGGGACCTTTATCCAATGGTCGAAGGGCATGGCTAGCAAAGGCCTGATGCTAGCAAAAAAAATTATTTTTTTTGTTAATATACTCATCCGTGATGGGCTTAAAATAAAGACTGATAGAGATTAGTTATCCGTGACGAGCGCCGAACCTAACTAAGTTTGACTCATTTGTTTGGTCAAACCTATCTATGACGGGCGTTATTCTTAGCCCGATTGAGATAGCTTCCATCCGTGAGGGGCTCTTTCAAAGGCCCACGGTCAGCCCGATTGAGATTTGTCATCCGTAACGGATACCTTCCTAACCTAGTTTGACTCATCTGCTGGGTCAACCCTATCTGTGACGGGCTTTATTATTGACTCAATTGAGATAACTGACATCCGCGACGGCCAAATGCTCGATTAAGATAACTTCTCACATCAGTGACCTTTTGGTAATGACGGGAGCCCTTCCCGACACAGATGAGCTTGCCGCCGGATTGTGATGACCTATCCCGTGCTAGTGTTGGTGTGTGTGTGTGTGTATATAGGAAAATTATAACCTACTACCGGGAGTACCTACTCCCAACCTAGTTGATGTTCTGCTCCATTTCGAGTTGAATAATATATATAGATATATACATATATATATATATATATACATATATATATACATATATACATATACATATATATACATATATACATATATACATATATACATATATACATATATACATATACATATATACATATATACATATAAGCCAACAAGTTGCTAACAGAGGCCATGTTGCTCATACTCATATTCTACAGAGGATTGACCCATCTTGGAGCTACCTTGCATATATATTAGAGCAGATATAGTCTCATAGAATCTTTTTTAATAACGAAAGTAATTCATATCGTCGACCTTTGTCATGCGGCAAACAGCCTATATTATAAAGGGTTTGCATTGCTTGTCAATAGATCTATTGTTTATACTAGGCTCCTGTCATACGGCACACGATCGATAGACTACAGTTAATTTGCTTTTTCTTGATAATCGATATGAGAGATGTTTTTTTAGGGTTGACGTATCATTTTGAAACATGGAATTGTAGCAGAAATTGTACATAGGAGGATCTGTGTGGCACAGCTCCAGTTCCACTTCTCTCGAAGCTAGAACTTAGCCAAATAGTTTCAGCTCCACGTAAAATAGGAATTAAACTAGGTGAAGTTCTTTCACAAAATTAACTAGAGGGGTAGGGCGGAGTTTAGGCAGCTCCACAACTCCACTCCAGATATATCTCCTAAAGTTAAATTTAGAAGTTGGAATTTAGAAGTTGGAGGTTTACCAAATATATCCGAGTAAGTTCAATTTCATCAAGATTGTGAGAAGAAAAAGAAAATACGTGTTGTGAAAGAGGCCCATTTCTTTGTACGTTCTTCCTACAATTTAAAGAGGCCAGTTGCGAGAAACTCAGTCGACAAGCCCTGCGTCTAGAAATACTAAGTCGTTGTGGGCCGAGATGACTGTTTAGCCTAGGAGGCCCATAAAAGGTTCGGTCTTCCGTCCGGCGCCACGGCCCAACGCAAGCAGGACCAGGCCGGTAAGTGGGCCGGCGGGTCGCTCACACTCTCAACCCGTGCCATCTCTGACTGTCGTTTGCGAGGTTGGATAAAGGAAAAAGGTCTGCTTTGGCTCCCTCAAATATAGGGTGAATCTGATTTGTATCCCTCAACCACGAAACCGTGTATGACGTCTCTCCCAACTGTTAACAAAATGACTCTAGGACATTATCAAAGGTGATATTGGTTGACGTTTCAGTCCTGTCATCACAAAAATTATAAAAGAAAGGTGACACCTACATGTCATTCCTCCCTCCTTCCTTTCCTTACCCCTCTTTCTCCCCCAAATTTCCTCTCAATGGCAGGGATGCAGCAGGATGACCGCGGGCGGCTAAAGCTGGAGCGACTTCATGCCGAATTCGGTTGGCTCTAGTGATGAACCAATATTGGAGAAGCGTCGATGGCTATGACCCAACAACCATAGTGATAAATCGGGTACAATGACTCCTCTAATTGTTAAAATGTTATTGGAAAAAGTACGAATTACCCCCCTCGAACTATTACAGTTGATCGAATTACCCCCTGAATCCAAAAACCAGACATTACTCACCCTGAACTTTCAATACCGGACGAATTACCCCTCTCGACCCAATTCAGAGCGGTTTTGTCCTACGTGGCGTACACGTGGAAATCCAATCATCATTTTCTTCTTTAAAAAAAGTGGTGGGTCCACCTGTCATACTCTCTCATCTCTATTTCTCCTCTTCCCTTCTTCCTATCTCTCTCTCTCTAGCGCCATCGGGAGCGGTGATGCAGTGGCCGGCGGCGGGCGTGGCGGGGGCGACGAGAGCGCGCGATGCGGCCCACGACAGTGACTACGATGAGCGGCGGCAACTGCGACGAGGACACTCAGCGAGCGGCTCTTCCCCTCTTTCGATCTCTCTCTGTGTGTGGCGTCGCCGTCAAGAGAGCGACCCACGACGAAGCTCGCGGGAAGGAATTGACGAGCCAGCCGCCGTCTCGAGCTCCCTCAGCGACCCTCCTTCTTCTTCCTTCTTCTCCACTTCTCTCCTTCTCCGCGGTCGGTGGCGGAGGTTCTCCCATGCCTCTCCCCCGCCGGCGCTCAAGCGACCTCCGCCTCCCTCGCCGGGAAGGCCAAGGAGGCAGCGCACCCCGGCGGTGGCCGAGGACGAGCTTGGTTCGGCAGGGGTAGGTTGTCTTGCAAGGAGATGCATGGGCGGCCCTCTTCCTCGTCGTCATCGTCCGCTGCTATTGCTGGGCAGGGGCCCCAGCAAGCTCGCCCCACCCCTCCCCCGCTGTTGCTCCCCCTCCCCTCACCGCCACCCCCAGTCCACCGCCCCCCGGGAAGAGGAGCAGCTGCAGCCGGATGCCGGGGAGGCCGCTGCTGAAGCAGGGCTCGACGTTGACGTCGCCGCTGCGCCTGAGGCCCAGTATGGCGCGGGGGCTAGGGGTAGTAAAGAGGAGGCGGCGATGGCGACCGATTTGGCCTTGGTGCGGTTCAAGATGAGGATTTGGGAGATGGACAGGAGGACGGAGAGGCGGGCTTCGGTGAGGTAGGGCTCGAGGGCACCGGCGCCAGCGAGCGCGAGGGTGGAGGATGGGAGGGTGGGGGATGCAGGAGGGGCACGGCAGCAGGGTCCGGCGACAAGTCCGCCGCCCATCCACGTCTTTCCCACTTTGTGGATGAGAGAGAGAGGAAGAGGAAGAGGGGAAGATGATTTATGACAGGTGGGTCCCACTATTTTTAAAAAAGAAAATGTTGACTGGATTGCCACGCGTACGCCACGTAGGACAAAACTGCTTTGGATTGGGTCGAGGGGGTAATTCGTCCGGTATTGAAAGTTCAGGGTGAGCAATATCTAGTTTTCGGGTTTATGAGGGTAATTCGGTCGACCGCGATAGTTACGAGGGTAATTTTTACTTTTTCCAAATGGAATTCGATTGTTTTAACCGTCAACCACAAGTCAGTGTCCAATTTAATTACTTTCCGTGTTTTCTTGATTGGGTCCTGAGTTTCTCGAACCATGCTGCATTATGTAGTTTTATTGGGACAGGAGGGCAATTTGTTTCATGCAAGCCCATCCCTTTTTCAATGGTTATGGCCGATTCATTTGAAACAATCGATCCAATACATAAGAATCGTTAGTTTACGATTTACTTATGTTTTTACGCTAGTTTTGATTCATATTGTCACCAAGGTCAACAGCTAGGTTTGACATCAAGGCGCTACTTCTGTTTCGTCTACACTGGAGGCTTCGTATAGCGTGTTGACCGAAAAAGGTGTCAACAAGCCAACCCTCTCTTCGGAAATTGAATTGGCCTAAAACATTGTTTGGTGAAGCCGGTTAAACCAGTTTGTACAGAGCTACTTATTAATCGTATTTTATATACAATTTATCGATTAATGTAGACTTTTTTTTCTATTAACGTGATAATTTTTAGGCCTTTATGGCACCGTATGTACTAACAATAAAAGAAACACACCATTATCTAAACATAAGAAAAAAACCAAACAGGTTTCACACAAATAATACCAACCTTTTCATCCACTAATTGTTTATATTGTGATTAGTACCAAAGGGGAATCAAGAGGATCATCTTCTCTCTTTCTTTTTGCTTGTCTTAGTTGAGTTCTCCTTCTCCCTCCCTATTGCAATGACTCCAATCGATGAGTCTCCACTAGCCACTAAACGAACGTTTTGTTTCTTCTTTTTTTTCTTCTTCTTGAGAGCCACTAGCTACGTAGTACGTTGGCTACACACACTCTCTTGTGCTCGCCCCGTCATTGCCCGATCCATATCTCCCAAAAGAGCATATCTTGTCGGTAATCCATGACCTTCAGGCAAAGTTGGTTTTGTTCCGTTTTCTCTTTTCATTTCTGACAGCGACTCTCTCGTCGTTGGGAAACAGCAGGTTCTGAAACCAGTACGTGGTCTGAAACTCTACTGATCAATTCGAGTTTAACTTTTTGTTATTGTAATTAGTACTATTTATTATGTATTTTTTAAAAGAAAATTGGCTCATGTTGTAATTCATTCCAGAAAAAACTTTATTGAAGAAAATTATACATGTCCTCGTCCTTTTAGACCTTTTAGAGTCCATTCGGAACTGCTGACATTAGCCAATTGATTAATTCATGAATTAATTATATATTATATATTATAAAGCTGACAAATAGTTTGTAAAAAATAATCTAGCCTAGGTAATGCCGATGAAGAAAACTTATCAAGAAAACGTATTTGTGGAAGTATGGCACAAATAATCGGATTGATAATCACCTCTTCCGAACTTCTACTTACTTATTTTTCGTGCGTCCACGTTTTCTGAACTGCTAAACGGTATATTTTTCTAAAAAAAATATATGAAAGTTACTTTTAAATAAACATATTAATCTATCTTTTATGTTTATTTTAGCTTATGCTTAGATCACTCTGTTTTACGTGTGGAGAGGTAAAGTTTGTCACCTCTATCTCTGAACGCATAGTCATCTGAAGAACCTTGCTTCACTTTGTAACACGTGGCTAGCACAAATCTTAAGGCAATCCAACTACTATATAGCTGTAGCACAAGAAATATGCAAGAGATGTTTCAGTGAAATTTTACCGGAAATTGAGAGGAAACAATAAACCAGCGACGCGTACTGAGAAATTAGGTAACTAAGTAAATTAAAGTGAGATTAGAAAATGTGAAATGGAGACGGCGCCACGTTTACACATATATGCATTGCTTATCGTCGCCACATTTCGTGTCTTATCACCAAATGATTGACTCTAATAATACCACTTGCGCAAGCAAAATCTCACATCTTTGGAAAGCACGTTGCTTTGCCTTCTTTTGCTCATGCCCTTGCTTTAGTTTGTTCTCAGTTATCTCTTGGCTATTGCACATATGACACATTGGAGTTGGGGGTGGTGCAGTGCAGAGATGCTTGCTTTTCTTTGCAAGAGCTAAGCATAGCTATATACTTGTCATCAGCTAAAGGCAAGTGTTCCAAATTAAAGTCATCCTCACAAAGTCTTAGCATTGAAGCAAAGATTTTGCTGTGCTGCATCCTGCCCTCCTGAATGATTTATCGGTTTCAGTGTCTCTTGCTCATGCGTGCTTGATGTTCAGTTTCAGTCTAAGGACGTCTGAAAGAAAGGGAAACTGAAAGAGGCCACATCTTTTTTATCCTAAAATAATCACTCTGATGGATTCCTGCAGATGGTAATGGAGTTTAGTCAACAGATGTTTTAATGTAGCATAGTATGATAGATCAGGTGCATGGGAGATTAGTCAATAGATGTAAGGAATCTTCTGTAAAGCAGTGTTCAGAACATTGTATAGCAGATAGCACATATCTGTTTTTCCTGAAGATTTGCCAGTTCTGAAACTTCCTGAAGAATATTTCATCAGTTTTCGTCTGAAAAGGAACAGTAATACTTTGTTAGAAGTTGGACTTGGAACCGAATGAACAGTCAATATTCAGTCGAATAATGTTCGAGTCCGGTGTTGATTCGATCCGTCGCAATCTGCTTACTAGGCATCTTACAAACTGGAATATCACAGCTGGGAAAGCTAAGATATTGGTGCATATCTGACAAGCAAAGGGTTGAATTGGTGTCTGAAAGAGAGCTGGCTCAACTCAATTTCATGCACCATTAGCTCATGAGAAAATTCTTCTTCCAAGAGCATCTTCATAAGTGATACATGCATTTCAGGGAACAAAAGCATCCTAAGAGGTGAATTATTCATTCACAGCATGCATGTTGATATGCCGGTCACTTGTTCTCTGAACACTGCAACTTGTGGGTTGTCAGATGCACAGAGAAAGAAGAACGCACCGACAATATGCCGATCGATCAATCATGATTTGGTTGTCTCATTTTTCATCCTGGGGATTAGTTCATAAGACCTGGTAAAAACTTCAGTGGAGTTTGATCAAGAAAAGCTTTTCTTTAGCTAATGCTTAGCACTCAAATGCACTCTCACCGCCTTTCTTTTCTCCATCTTCCTCTTTTGATCAACTTTGGTTTATCATCTCTATGAAATATTCCGCGAACGCCTTTCTTTTGTGGATCATTGGAATCCTGCCTACCTTATCTGAAGAGGTGGGAAGAGATATGTTCTAAAGCAAAGTTCAGTATATTCAGAACCTAACCAACAGCTAAGCTTCATGAGCAAGTTATGATATTTGAGGTTGCTACTAATATCAATTCCATAGTTTCTGGATGTAGGAAAAGATTTTTTCATTTTTATGATAATTCAGTCATAAAAATGCTTTACCACCTCCCAGCCTTTCCTTTGAAGGAAAGATTTCTTCATTAAGATCCATGCTTCAAGATTAACCACCAGTAAATTCTTGAGGCCACCACAGCTTTAATTTCTCTCTAAAAGTCAAAAAAGCAAGATTCCCACGGATTGATCATGGACAGGTCATGGTGAAACCATCAGAGCTCACAGGAACCCTAGCAGGAACAATCAAGGAAATAACAATTTTCAGCACAGAAACATCGGTACCATCCTAATTATTCGCCCTCATTTTCTTTTACCCTAACAAAATGAGAGAAGATGGATGCTCGGTGCATTCAACTCAATATGGCATTTGGTTCGACAAATCCCGAACTTTACTTACCGTAAAAAAAATAACAAAAATAAAAAAGATATGAAACAAAGTAAAAGAAAGGAAGCCAAAACCCTCCAATGGCCAGGTAATTATGCTGCAATTATGTGGCTGCCCGGGGGCAAGCATGTTACTTCACTGACAGATGCACAGGAATTCCTCATGTGGGTTACCTTGGCATATTGCCGGAGTACTTTTCCGATTCCCTTGGGTCCACACAACACATACACACTCTCAATCCCCTTTCCTTGTTGATACCTTTAAAAATCAGATGATAGACTTTGATGAGCTCTTTAGAAAGAATTATTGATGATATGCTCTCTCACCTTTGCCAAAATGACCTGTGACTTGTTGTGGCAGCCAGTGCTTGCTTCTTCCCTCCCTCACCTCACCTCACCTAGCCCAAGCATCATTCAAGAATCTGCTTTTTTTCTCCCTCCTCCTCCTTGCCCTGGAATATGTTAAAGCAGCAAGAAAACACGCGAGAAAGAGGCCATTTTTCTAAGCAGGTATTGCATCAGATTGCTTAAAGTAAAGCCAGCCAACCTTTCTTGATTTTCAAAATGCTGTCTAGCCTTTTGGCAGGCCCTTTTGTTTTTCTTTTCCCTTCTTCTTCGTGCTAAATCAATCGGAGGCAGCATGAGCAAAGCAGGCACAGGAGATGTGGAGGAAAGGAGAAAAAAATTCCCCGTATCTCAGCCCGATGCTTCGTCCCGTGCTTTTAATCCTCCGTGGTAGTATGAACATGAATATGAAATACGAATATGAATATTCGCGATGTAAATTCAGACAACCACTAGAATGTCACCTAAGATGCCACCACCACCAAACATGCAAGTCTCAAACATGCGGCCTGCCCTCCCATGCAAGTCACTGCTCATGCGAACGGCACACAATCATGAGATGCCGGAATAAACATGGTGATGTTCTTTGCAAGCTAGCATAGCATAGCCAACAAGGAAGACAATGCAGGCCAAAGCATCTGGCTGATGAGTGGACAAAACGCTTGTCCTCAAGCTAATTGCGGAGCTGACAGCAACGCCAGCGAGCTTGAGACTGATAGAGGGGGGGGGGGGGGGGGGGGGGGCTAACCGCGAAAAGGACCGGTGCTTTCAGAGCGAAACGTGCGCTGCTGATCTGAGTGAACTGTTCAATCAAACACTGGCACCTTGCAAGAACTTCTCTTGATCAAAATGCGCTGCCCTTGGTTCAGATCTTTGCAGAGAGACCTGAAAAAAGTCTGAGACATCATCAGTGGCATATTCTTGGCCAGATGAAATCACTGAATCAAATGGTACAAAGTACTAGTGGTAATTCACAGGCAGTAGTAACTGTTTATTATGCAACCAACAGGAAAAACGAACAAACTTGGATGAATAATTCAACAGTATGAGAGCAATCCAACAACTGTCCATGCAAGCAAGACTAGTTCAAAAGCCATACCTGTCCCTGTACATGTCGCTGAATTCCCTTTCCTGATACTCCGTCTTCGCCTGCACCTGCACCTGCATGCAATGCAAGCAAGGTCAGGCATTTTGTCAGCGACCACTTGTCATGGGAACAACATGAGAGTTTTTGGCAATGGCCTGCATGATGCAGTTTGCAGCAGCACAGTGTGATCTCTGAAACTCTAGTGCAATTGGACGGCTTGACGCCAATGCACAAGTACAGGCATGAATGTGCCACCTTCTGCTGCTACTCTCTCTGGCTGGCTTGGTTTTCAGATATATTCCCCTGATTTTGATGTTTGACCCTGCAAAACTAAAGGAAAAAAATACTCTCAAGGACGTCCCCAAAAACAAGAACTGTACAGACAAATTTGTGTTTTGATTACAAACTGCCAGCCTCAGTAGAAAACTAGTGATACTAAAAACAGTGAAAGCTGATGAGTCCTTTCATTGGACCCACTCATCATTTGGCTCTACAAATCTCATGAAAAGGCTCACTTATTAGTGCTCGCTTCACCAAATACCCTACCATGATTATACAATTTCTTAACAAAGAACACTATACAAACACATTCCAGCTGCTGAAAAGCAGCACACCATAAGAGTTGAGACTTGAGAGTAGGAATTTTACGAGATTTTGGTATAGCAGCAAATAGCTAGAAATTAATTGTTAAGAAAAAAAATCATGTTTGAAAGGAGGGTCTGAGTATGAAATGGAGAGAATACGACCATCTCCTGTTGTCACTTGTGATCTTGGCCACACAGACGCACGCGCACACACATATATTAGATGCATATATAGATACATACACACAGAGGGCGCCTTTTAACAGAAGGTTCCTTTTGATCCATGCCGATAGCTAAGTCCCGATTACTTCCGTGCTCTGAGATCTGGATTAGATTCCTTGATTCCCCTATCATCAGAAAAGCCAAAGGCAGTTTGCCAATTGCATCAGGATACTGTTGGGGTCCTCCTCTGAAAACGCAAAGGTTACCACCATTATTCTCTTCTCTTCTCTCCTCTCCCCCTTGTTTTTTAACCTCTCTTCACCTCCCCTTTTGATTGATATTTTTCTTCCTCCCTTTCACCAATCTAACAACCCTTTTGCTTCCTCTGAATGGCCTTGTCACCCTTTTTATTCATGCTCTCTACTTTTAACAATTAACAGTGTTTTACTTGTTTGCAATTTACAGCAAGAGTGAAGAGTGTGATATGAAAAAAGATGGATCACACACACACACTCTCTCTCCTAGCATATCTGTGTGTCTGTCTGTCTATCTATCTAATCTTCACTTGGAAGCAAATTTTGGTGTGTGCGGGAAAGTTGTTGTTGATGTAATATGCACTTGTATCGGGGACCTTCTTGCATATGTAGCTAAGTGAAATAGTGTGTGTGTGGCTGTGAGCAACACACCAGAAAAAAAATCCCCAAATTGAACTTTATGGTATCAGAGCCCTAGCCCTAGCTTACCGCCGCCGCCGTCGTCGCCCGTCGCCCCTGCCCTCCATCTGGCCTGACCAGCTCCTACACTCAGCCACGTTGAGGGGCTGGTGAGCGCGCGCTGCACGCGGCCGCGTGGGCGCTGCACGTGTGTTGCGACCTGCGTGAGCCAGGGTTCACGTTATCGCGCGGTAACCGCGCGGTAATCGCGGTTACCGCGCTTACCGCGGGGGGAGGGGATCGGTTACCGCGGTTAGAGTTTGAGAAATTCTGAGTAAATTCAAATTTTCGGAAAAAAATAAAAAAAATCCAAAAAAAGTCATGGATGTAGTTCTTGATTTTTAATGGTAGATGGTGAAGAAAGTTTTTGAAAAAGAGTAAGATAAAATCAAATTTGAGAGCAAAACCGATAATTGTTTAGGAAATAGAAAAAAGAAAAAATGTATCGGGCTTCATTTTTGTATTTTACATCCACAAGCTAGGAGGTTTGCATGTATCTTATATATTCTTCCCCAATTTCTACACACATTTAAATATTTTTCATTTTTTTAGAATTTTTCATTTTTTCGTATTTTCTACAAATATCGCAATTACCGCGTCAAACCGCGCGGTAACCGCGACTTCGCGGTAACCACGAAACCGTCAAATTTTTGAATTCAAATTTTTGGAGGCGATTTTTTGTGCGGTTTCCGGCGGTTATTGCGTGGTTACCGCGGTTATCGCGTTGCCGTGGGGGTGCGGTAACCCCAGCCCAAACGATAAGGTAAACCCTGACGTGAGCAAGTTCACGCAGGAAATGTGAGGAGCTCAACTAAGGGAAAGAGGAGGATGGTGGCTTAGCTACAGACTTGGTGATACAGGAGGATTATTTGCTGCAGGAACTAGGAAGGAGGTGGTACGTCTCTTGTTTTTTGCTTTTTTTTTTGGATGTTGTCTGGGTGGAGGAGCATGTGATTGTGGTCTGTGAAGGGAAGAAGTCTGGTCCTTTTTTCTTTTATCCAAGACTAGAGGAGAGTTTTTCCCTACCATTGTTGATAGGGGAAACAAGGGAAGTAGGGTACCAGTAATCAGTTGAGAGTAGAGTTTGGAGTGCAGAGAATTTTTTGTGAACCCCGAGGATACTGAAGAACTAAGAAAGGCGGAGGAGGATGCTACACTGCAGGTTGGGAAGAAGGAAGTTGTGGTAGGAGAATCTTCCTTTTTCACCAAAGGTGAGATGAAAAGTCTGTTGCAAGACCTCATAGCTACAAGTTTGATGGGTCCTAGAAGTGGGACAGGACCATCTGAGATAAAGTTGGAAGTAATGCCAAATGAAGTGAGGCTGGAGGGGACCAAAAACTACTTGAGCTAGTCTAGAAGGGCAAGGTTGATGCTGAGAGCAAAAGGTGTGGAACATTATTTGGAGGAAACTTGTGTTGAACCTATTGATAAATCTAGTATGGAATGGAAGGTGTGGAATGCCACTAATTCTACAATGGTAGCATGGTTGATGACTTCAGTGTCCCCATCTATTGCTAGGATGATAGAAACTATTCAGAATGCAACAACTGTATGGAAGACATTGAGCAACATGTATTCAGGAGAGAGAAATGTTATGATGATGGTTGAGGCTCAAGACAAGGTAGAGAATCTGAAGCAAGAAGGGAGAACAGTTCAAGAGATGCTAGCGAGTTGCAACAGTTATGGGCAGATCTTGATCATTATGATCCCCTACAATTGAAGCATGATGATGATATTGTGATTGGAAATAAATGGCTGCAAAGGAGAAGAGTCATTCATTTCTTAAAGGGGTTGAACATAGAGTTTGAGGATAGAAGAGCAGCTATGTTTCACCAAGCTACATTACCTAATATGGAGGAAGCTATTTCAGCTATGGTTCAGGAGGAGATGAGGCAGAAAGAGGTAGTAATCCTGTGAGGTCTGCATACATCACAATTAGTGAGGGAGTGTTATAATTGTGGGTTAAAGGGGGCATGTGAGCTACAATTGTCCTTCAATAATGGTCGGGTGTAGCTCGTAGAGGAGCACGTGGTGGCTATGGTGGCTTCAATGGGAGTCGTGGTGGCTATGTAGGAGACCGAGGTGGCCGAGGAGGTGAACGTGGAGGCCGTAGTGGAAGTCGAGGTAGAGGCCAAGTTGGTCCCAGGGCCAATGTTGTCATGGAGGAGAGTTCATTTATCACTCTAACAGGTGAACAAGCTGCACAATGGGAGGAATGGCAAAAGAATAAGGGCCCCGTGGACTCCGATCAACAAAATTCTGCCAAAGCAACAACCAGCCACTTCGGTAACTTTGCCAACTACGCCCACACGAGCGAAGGTACTCAGGCACAGGCACTTGCATCCACATATAGACATCATGTAGATTGGATAATAGATTCAGGTGCATCAAAACATGTCACAGGCTTGCCTAATAATTTCTCCTCATACTCCCCTATTACTCACTCTGAAACTATCCAAATTGCTGATGGTTCATCTCAACTCATTCATGGTATAGGGTCAGTAGAGTGCACGCCATCTATTAGCTTGTCATCTGTTTTGCATGTTCCTTCATTTCCAGTCAACCTCCTCTCTGTTAGTTCCATCATTGATCAATTCAAGTGCATCGTTATATTTTATGAGAATTCATGTCTCTTCCAGGAGAAGGGGACTAGGAGGAGGATTGGAGTTAGGCATAATGGGTTGTGGTACATCAATCATGAGGAAATGGGATTGGCTGTAGTAGTGGGAGATACCGAGAAGGAGATTATTTTGCTTCATTGTCAATTAGGACATCCATCATTCGAGAATTTGAGTAAGTTGTATCATGATCTCTTTACCAAAGTGGACAAGAGTAGACTTGTTTGTGATGCTTGTGAGTTTGGGAAACATACACGATCTACATATGCTGGAATTGGTCTTCGTAATTGTGAACCTTTTATATCAATATATTCATGTTTGGGCACCATGCCCAGTTACTTCTCTAAGTGGATTCAAATGGTTTGTTACTTTTATTGATTGTTATACTCGTATGACTTGGATTTACACGCTTAGCCATAAGAATGAGGTCCTTCGTTGCTTTCAAGACTTCCGCAAATTGGTTACCGATCAGTTTGATGCAAAGGTTCGGATCATTCGAACTGACAATAGGACGGAGTATATTAATAGTGAGTTTGTGTCATATGTCTCAGATCATGGAATTATTCATCAAACCACTTGTCCTGGAGCCCCCACTCAAAATGGTGTAGCTAAGAGGAAAAATCGGTATTTGCTAGAGGTGACTAGGTCATTGATGTTTCAAATAAACACACCTAAGTATCTGTGGAGTTAGGCAGTGATGACAGCCGCATACCTTATCAACCGCATGCCATCCAGGATACTTGGTATGAAATCACCAGCTGAACTTTTACTGGGGAAGCGAGAATTTAAAGTTTCCCCAAAGGTATTTGGTTGTGTTTGCTTTGTGAGAGATCATCAATCTTCTGTTGGCAAATTGGATCCTCATGCAGTCAAATGTGTTTTTGTTGGCTATGCATCTAACCAGAAAGGTTATAAGTGTTGGGACCCTATTAGGAAGAGGTTATTTGTTAGTATGGATGTAACATTTCGAGAGTTTGAACCTTATTACAGGAGTCGAGGAGACCTTGATCAATTTCTAGAGTTCTCAACTGTCTTCAAAATCGACAGTCGAGAGGGGGAGATAGTTGAGGTTGATGCACATAAGCAAGGTGATGGGGATGTGGTTATTGGGTCGATTCCGAGTTTCATTGGTGATACTATTGAGAAGGTAGTGGATATTGGTGAGAAGATAATGGACATTGGTTGTGAGAAGGATGAGGGGGTAATTGTCGGGACAATCCCATGTCCCCTGGAGTGTGTGGAAGGAGTACAAAAAACTGAAATGAGAGTATATCAAAGAAGGAATAAGAACCAAGGGGAGAAGGTGACAGGGCAAGAGCACATGCATAAACGGCAGTTGAAGGTGCACCAAAGGAGCCAAATTCAGAATCAGGGGGAGAGAAGTGGTGAGTCTGTGCAAGAGCAAGACAAGGAGTCACAACAGCTGCAACAGTTTGAGTACCCAGTCCCAGATTCCTCCTCTAGCCTCTCTCCAACAAGTTCCTCCCTCCTTGAGACAAGTGGTAACATTTCTCCTACTTTTGAACAAGTAGAGTTACCTATTGCACAACGTAGAGAAACTAGATCTAATGCTGGAAGACCTCCTATACGCCTTGGTTTTGAACACCTTAGTTCTAGACATGACATTGCAAACTATATCTCATACTCTCACATTTCACCTGCATATAAAGCATTCATTGCATCATTATAAATAGTGCCTATTCCAAAGGACTGGAGATGTGCAAAGCAAGATCCAAGATGGAAGGATGCAATGAAGGAGGAGTTGCGTGCCCTTGAAAAGAATGAGACATGGGAACTTGTGAAACTACCAGTGGGGAAAAGAGCAGAGGGATGTAAATGGGTCTTTACAGTGAAGCAAACCCTTGAAGGGAAAGTGGATAGATATAAAACAAGATTAGTTGAAAAAGGTTATAGTCAAACATATGGAATTGACTATGATGAAACGTTTACACCTGTGGCTAAGATGAGTACGATGAGGATTTTGGTATCATGTGCAGTTAACTTTGGATGGCCTCTTCACCATTTAGATGTCAAGAATGCTTTTCTACATGGTGATTTACAAGAGGAGGTATATATGGAGATTCCCCCTGGATTTGGAAATAGCCAGACTGTTGGGAAGGTATGCAGGCTTAAGAAGTCCTTGTACGGTTTGAAACAATCCCCACGTGCATGATTTGACAGGTTTAGGCGTGCATTGTGCAATATGGGATATTCCCAATGTAATGGAGATCACACAATCTTCTATAGCCATAGAGGGCACACATCACTATCTTGGTTGTTTATGTTGATGATATAGTGATAACTGGAGATGATGTAGAAGAGATCAAATGCTTAAAGCGACGATTAGGAGAGGCCTTTGAGGTGAAGGATCTTGGACCTCTTCGATACTTTCTTGGGATTGAGGTTGCTCGATCATCAAAAGGAATAGTTCTCTCTCAAAGAAAATATGTTCTTGATCTGTTAACAGAAATCGGAATGCTTGGATGTCGTACAAGTGCTACTCCCATTGATAGGAATCACCAACTGAGTGCACAGTCAGGTGATCTAGTTGATAGGGAAGCTTATCAGAGTTTGGTTGGACATTTGATATATCTATGCCACACGAGACCAAATATCTCTTATGCAGTGAGTGTGGTTAGTAGGTATATGCATGATCCTAGAACAACTCATTTAGAAGTGGTTCATAGAATCTTGAGGTACTTGAAAGGAACTCCTGATAAGGAGTTGTGGTTTAGAAAGAACCAACACTTGGATGTGGAAGGATATTGTGATGCTGATTGGGCAAGCAGTGTGGATGATAGAAGATCAACATCAGGATATTGTGTATTTGTGGGTGGCAATCTTGTCTGTTGGTGAAGCAAGAAGCAGGTGGTAGTGGCTCGATCTACCGTGGAAGATGAGTATAGAGCCATGGCATTGAGTTTAAGTGAGATGTTGTGGGTGAAGGATCTAATGTTGGAGCTACGGGTGTTGAGAAATAATACCATGATGCTTCATTGTGACAACAAATCTGCTATCAACATTACAAACAACCCAGTTCAACATGACCGCACCAAATATATCGAAATTGATAGGTTCTTCATCAAAGAGAAGATCGATAGTGGGGCTCTTAGACTACAACACATTAAATCTTCTGAGCAACTAGTTGATTGTTTAACCAAGGGGTTAGGTCCTAGTGAGAGTGAGTCAATGTGTAACAAGATGTGCATGATTGATATCTTTTACCCATCTTGAGGGGAAGTGTTGATTTAATATGCACTTGTATCGGGGACCTTCTTGCATATGTAGCTAAGTGAAATAGTGTGGGGGGGGGGGGGCTGTGAGCAACACACCAGAAAAAAAAAATCCCCAAATTGAACTTTAGTTGCATCGCCCTAGCTAAGGCTAGGGAGCTCTGATGGTTGAAGAGAGAGAGAGATAGTGGTGGTGGTGGGGCACTGAGAATCCAGCAAAGGGAGAGAGGGGCTGAGAAGTGTGAGAAAACAGCAAGAGAACAATGCACAAACAGCACACATATATATGCCACATCTTCTCTCTCTTCTCTCTCTCCTAAACTTTCTCCATCTTTTCTACTACTAGTACTATTAGTTTTATTTTTCTCTCTCACGAATTTCTATCCTTTTGAGAAGGCGTGTATGTAGTTGAACTGTTTTGCTTTTGCCTGCCTACTGCTCAAAGATTCTCCCTCCTTTCAGGTCAAAGAAGTGAAAGCAAAAGGAGGAACAATTAAGGATGAGGAAGGCTAGCCAAGCCGGCCGGCCAGTCAGTGACATGTATGTGTGTGTGTATGTTCATGGATGCCTTGTGTTTGTGTGAGAAAAGATGGCTGGCCCCCTCCTTCTCACCACCACCACCACCACCATATATTCCCTTGCACACACACGCAGTCAGGCAGAGAGGCAAGAGGAAGAGGAGGAGGAGGAGGAGGAATATATCTGAGTAGTGGAGTCCAAGGAAAGGAACCAACTGACCTTAGCTTACCTTAGCTCAGCTCAGCTCAACCCCAAGCTGCCACTATAAGAACCAACCCAACCACACGGCTAGTTGGAAGAGGAAGCAGCAGCATCGCTTGCGATCGTGTGCGAAGAATTTGTTTCGTCGTCCTCGTCGTCGTTGCCTCCGGTGGCGGTGATTGGTCGCCGGCAGAGGCTTCTGATGCTGAAGAGGCCGCCGATCCTGAAGAGATACCGCGCACCGGGGTGGGCAGTGGTGGCTCGCTGGAAATGTCGTCGCAGCAGTACGCCGGTGAGGCCGCTGCTGCCCGAACACGGCTCAGGTGGACCGGGCAGCTGCACGAGCGGTTCGTCCTCGCCGTGTCGGAGCTCGGCGGCGCGGACAGTAAGTCCCCCCCGCCTTCTTGTTTCTTCCTCCTCTGCTCATGGCCATGGCTGATCGCCTTTGTTTCTTGGCGCCATTGCAGGGGCCACGCCCAAGTCCGTGCTGAGAGCCATGGCCGTGCCGGGGCTCACCTTGTACCACCTCAAGAGCCACCTCCAGGTGCGGCGAGCTCTCCGGCAGCCGATCAGCTTCTCGCAAACTTCTGCATCAGTTCTTGTTTCTGACAGTGTAAAGTTCTCTGCCGCTGCTGCAGAAGTACCGGCAGGCGGTAAGCCGCGGCGGCAATGGAGGCGGTGGCCTGAAAGACCGGTCATCCTCGTCGGACCGCCAACCAGCCGACCACGATGGCGATAGCGCCGTCGATGAATCGCACACCATTGCTTACGACGGCGACGGCGACAGCGATGGCGATGATGCTAAAGAAGCTCTCCGTGATTCATCCAGGAGCATGGTGCAGATGCAGAGGGAAGTCCAGAGGAAGCTGCAGGAGCAGATTGAGGTAAAATAAAATAAAAGTTCATGGTTCGTCAAAATTGTTGTCAATTGTCATTTCGTCGTCGCCTAGCTGATCAGTGATCAAGCAAGTTTTGATCAATCCATGGCAGGTTCAGAGGCATCTGCAGCTGAGGATGGAGGCGCAGGGGAGGTACCTGCAGTCAGTGCTACGCAGGGCGCAGCAAGTCCTCGCCGACCATAGCCTGGCAAGCTCGCCGGAGCTCTCGGAGCTCGCCTCCGCCGTGGAGATCGAGTGCATGTCCTCCTCCTCCCCACCACGGCACCACCGCCAATCCGCCGCAACCGACAGCTGCGTGACGACGTCGTCATCGGAGGCCGAGAGCAAGGCCGCTGGGTCCAAGCGGCTCCACACCAGCGATTGCACCGTCGAGCAGCCGGTGCAGGGCAAGAGGGCCTTCAACTTCCTGCAAAGGCACAACCAGGCAGAGCAAGAAGAAGAAGAATATGCAGGAGCAGAGGATGGAAGCTCATCAGAGATTGATCTGAACAGGTAGAGAGGCAGAGGAGGAAGAGAAGCAGCAGAAGCATCTGTGATGATGTGCTGCTGTGCATTGCTGCAGTGGATGATTGGTGGGGTGGCCTTCAAGGCTGGGGCCAAGAAACCAGGCTTTTGAGCAATGTCTGCCTGCTACTGCAACAGCTACTGCTGCTGCTACTCCTCTTTCTATGATGATATATATTTTATTTTAATATATATATATATATATATATATATATATATATATATATAGCTATGCATGCATCTGGTTCTTGTGTTTCACGTACCTGTAAAAAAAAATTGGAATTCGAATTGGTGGCTGGCCCAGCTGCAGATGCATGTGGCATGCTTGAGGTGCAAGAATATATAGAACTGTAGGAGTGTGGATTATGCAGCCAGTGAATGATGCTTTAGGGACCAATGGGATTACCATGAAAGATGGAATTGGTTTGCAGTCATGCAGTGTAATTTAAAGAGCAAGGTCGATTTTTCACAACTGACCTCAGTGTGGATCAAAGTTTAGTTACAGTGATTGGAAGAGCAGTAAATAAATCGGTTTGCAGTGAGAAAAGCATATCACTTAAGTGACTTCATCATAGATTTGCATGAGCAGAATAAAATCTTAAATGCCACACAAAAGAATCTTCATTTTTCAAAAGTTGCCAGGCAATTACATTTTCCATTTTCTAGCAAGATTGATGTTAATGATTGTTTCAAAAAAAAAAGATGCTAATAAGAGAACACTGGGGTGCAATCTAAAGATAAAAACTGAAAGGCAGCAACTTGCTAAAACTACTCTTTGACTTCCTAACGAAGATGCAACACATACCTTGTGTTTCTGAAGATTATGTATGTCTTTGTCTGCTCCTTCATCAATTCCAGATGAAGTTAGTGGTTTGAGAACACTAGCCACACGTTTTTTTTTAAAAAAAAAGAAGGGCTCATATTCGAAAATTCTTCATGCCATATGGGAAGTTCAATTTGGGCAACTGTTATTTGTCTTCCACATTGTTGAAATTTGACTGGCACCATGGTATGAATGAGAAATAAACATGTAAGAGATAGGAGCCTAGGCTGATCCCCCTGGTTAGTAGTAGCTAGGATGATTGCTCCAACATATGTAAGCAAATCCATACTTGGGGTATGAGTAAATGAAACAGTATTAGTCTTCGTGTATGCATAGTCATAGCAAGAGAGTACCAGTGAAGAAAATAACAGCCTTATTAACAGGGGTGATTAAACAGTGCCCACATTTGGGTCAGTTTTTGTTTACTATCATATATATTTTCATGTGATTGTAAGGTAGAATATCACAACAATGTCTAGTTTGTCTCTCAGGCAGTACCTGACCTACCTCCTGTTTATTCTTTCCAGACAGAGAGAATATCCCCAGGCAGGTAGAGGTCACCAACATTTTCTAAGATGATGAACCTGCAAAATAACAGAAAAGCCTATTAATAACACACTCCTTTTGCTACCGCCAGTCCTATATAACCATCTGATACATTTCAGACATTATTTTCAGGTATTTTCAGGATGATCCAGCCACTGTCTTACTCCATTCACAAAGGGTGGCCTTTCTTTCAATTCTTTTAAAAAAAACAAATGAGTATGAAGACAAGAATTTTCAAGCCCCTTTTGGAATATGAAATTTTAGTAAAATTTTGGTGGATAAGAAACACCACCCTCATTGGATGTGAGGTTTCCAACAAAATGCATTGTGTGAATCCTGCACTTGCCTTAATTGGTTAATGGATTTTTTTTTTTTTTGGCGTAAGAAGGTAGAACCAGCTCTAACTTATAGCCATTTCATAATAGAAATGAAAAGTTACAAAGTTTAAAGTAGAGAAAAAAGAAAAGGAAAAACAAAAGAGGAAGAAGATAGGGGAGAATGTACAAATATATTTACATTAGCCTTCTCTTGTGGCCTCTAACCTAATTTGTTAGAGGGGTTAATGGATTCGTCACACCTAATTTTAAGAGATGTATGCTTTGTGTGTATGTGCACAATGATCTGCAACATTACTTGTAGCATCTGGCTTCAGTGTCAAGGCCAGTGTGTCAACAGGTTTATCTGTCAGACAGGTACATATGGTCTTGATTCCTATAGCTTTGACCTTAACATATATCCAACAAAGTATTCGCGTGACAAGAGATAACAGATATGAAATATTAATAAGCACTTGCAGGTATCGAGCTAAGAGATGCCAATATCAGGTATTTGTCTTGAGCAAATCTTATCTCCCAGTTTAGCTAAGGCATCCCACTCGTTGACCCTTCCTGCTTGGAAGAGGCCAACGAAGACAGCTCTACAACGATGCTAGGACATGACATTCTCAAACAACACCCAGAACATATATAAGAATAAATAATTTTAAAAAAAAGGACCTACAAGGTGGACGATGAACAATATCATTCAGAATTGTCATTGATTGGCAAGAGGAAATCATGTGGTATGTCCTGCCATATAGGAAACCCACTCAAGAATATGTTGGCTTAACGTGTGAACTATGAAATGTTGATGCAAAGGGAAAATAGCACGCAAATTACTATACTCCCAACATTCCTTGACCAAAGAAAAGGATGTCATCAGTTCATCACCCCCCATGTTGGATTCACAAACAACTTTAACTGAAAAGCGCATCGCGAGCTTCCACGAAAGGTAAGTACTAATCACCAAGCATCACCTAAACTGTACGAATGTGAAAGAATAACTATCAAAAAGCAAATGTTTGCTCAGCAATTCCTTACCTTTGTTGTGCATTGAAAAGAGTAATCCACCACAAAGAAAGCGACTGCGTGGCAGTGTAGGATAATCCTCACTTCCTCAGCACCAGGAGGTAGTTCACGTGAAAAATTTTCCTCTA
Organism: Oryza punctata; assembly: GCA_000573905.2. NCBI lineage: Eukaryota > Viridiplantae > Streptophyta > Magnoliopsida > Poales > Poaceae > Oryza > Oryza punctata. Next base: position 22,355,965 of record CM002495.2, on the reverse strand, counting down.
GCTCGGCACCTTCTGCATCATGAAACAGTGAGACAGTGAAATAGCAGGCAAAGTTCAGGCATCGCGAAATCAAGGCTCAGTGAGACAGTGACCGATTAGTACGGTCTTTTTGACCCCCATAATTTGAAGCGAAAGTGAATTCCCCTCATTTTCAGCATCTCCAACGAAACAGGTCAGTGAAATTCCCCGCATTAACCATGGCAGATGCAAACTTACAAGCACGGGGATTCCTCCCAACTGTAAGCAATCTACCTTGAAAAATTACCTGCATTGGCAAGCTAGAATTCCCCTCCTCCGCAGATGCCGACACCGCCGGCCGCTTCCACGGCCCCGTCCTCTCCTCCCATCCGCCGGGCCTCCGCAATCGCCCGTGGACGCCGCCGCAGCACTCGCAGGCGTCGACGAGCTTACGTCAGGCTTGGGATTGGGGATGGGACGAGGGCGAGCCGCCGGGGTCGCAGGAGGGGGAGCCGGAAGTCGCCGGCGGCGAGCACGGTGATCCGCACGTAGGCGGCGGCGGCGGCGCGGTTCTGGGAACGAGAATCTGTTGGGCCGAATGGGACTTATTGGGCTTATGGCCTAGACGTACGGTAGACTTTGCTGTATAGCGTGCACAGTGGGCCTTGTTGGGCTTATAGAGCCCATAACATGTCTCTGTTGTTTAAGTCACAAACAAATTTTGGATTTTAGAACTTAGTTTAGGTTTCCTTTTTCGTTTTCTTCGCTCAGTCTTACTTTTTGGACCGCTAAAATAGAAGTATATAGAAGTCGTATCATATAGTTATTATGACACAAATTCATGCTTCAATCTTCCAAGATTAGAAGCTTTTCTGGGAATTCGTAATTCGTATAAAACTTACTATCATTGCATTGTATTTAGATTAAGGGGTAGGAATTACAAAACACAACCCATAAAGGGGTAATTGTGCAAATGACCCTATTAGTAAACAAAACAATAAGACAAGGGAAAAAAAGGCGGAAAGCACAAAAGAGAGTGTTATCTCGCAACCAAAACATAGATGAGGCGGCTTAGATTGGCTCCCCACTCCTACCACATGTTTGCTTCTTCAGCAATCAAGTTAAGGATGCAAGTGGGGCAGACAAAACATGATTTTTTTTTACCCGCTTATCCCACTTCTAGTTTATTTTTTTTTACAATTTTATCATGTGAGAGATAAACTAGCAAGCAGGTTTTTATGCGGGTAGTGGACTTGTCCATTTTCCTCCTTATACCAAGTCTACACTTCTCCCGGGGATTATCGATGCTGGTTGAAAACCCAATTATTATATTCCTTGATCCTTCTAGTTTGTTTTTTTTATAATTTTATTATGTGAGAGATAAACTAGCAAACGGGTTTTTATGCAGGTAATGGATTTGTCCATTTGCACCCTTAAACCAAGTCTACACTTCTTCCCGGGATCAGCTTGTTGAAAACCCAATTATTACGTTCCTTTCAAATTGACCGAGCAACTAAAATATCGATGGTGTCAAAGTCGCGCCTCTTTGGTCCAATGATCATTTTCTGGCTATCGCTCAACCAGGATAGGAAGTCTCTTTGATCCAAGATTAGGATCAAAATTAAAGGACAAAATTAAAAACCTAGGAGCAATTGCATGCACATACCCACATAACATAAACCACAAGCACAAACCTAGGAGCACTGCCGCCTCAGGTGAAATATCAGATAAGATTTCAGGGGCAATGTTTACATTCTATACTTTATTCATTTCAAGATCTGTCTGAATTTTTTGACAGAACTATCCGTGTTCAGAAACAATGTACATTTACAAGTTTTAGCCTACTACACCAGATTAATAGACTGAGGGCCATGTATTGCAGCCTGAATAAACTACATCAGTACATTGACAAAATTGGTAGGCTAATTAATTTGAAGTCTATAGTAATTGGCAGAGCACGCTATTTCATTTACAACTCTGTTATTCCAGCTTCTTTACAGGATCTGAATCGAATGCTGATGCACTACTCATTTTATCATGATGCTTCAGTAAATACTGTTATTGTTGAAAGAATGATGGTGTTATTTCCATGCCCCTTTTGGCAGCAAAGAATAATTGGATCAAATCTGACCAAGACTGATGAGAAGAATGATCCGTAATTTTGCTCGGAACTTGATATGTGCAGGAGAGCGGCTTCATTTGCACATGATTCCTCGTAATTCCGCATGTCAGTTCCATCAATGACTACCTTATTCTGCTCAAGGAGGGCACACGCCGATATAATCAAAACCGACAACGAGGAAAGCTAGGCCTTGAATGAAGAGGAATATGTAGTATCCCTTTTTTGCATAAAGCACATCGTAGAAACCAGACAGAATTATGCAGATTCCAACAAAAATTTCTGAATAGTGGTACCTGATATAAAGAAGACATGTATCAACATTAGCCAAAAAAAAAAGAGCGTTGTCTCCTTTGAAGTATGTGCATTCTCATGGGTTGGTAAATAACTGTATTTAGTGCTTCAAATGTATAATGTCGTATTAACTCTGAAAGTTCTGAAAATAAACTTTGCTTACTTGTCCCAGAATCGCGTTCGCCTCTTCTTGAGCTTTGGTATTAGAGGCGTTGTTAGTTCCACATCAATCACTTTCACAGTATCCGATCCATTGGTGTCTGGCTTTGTCTTGTTGGCGTCTCCCAACTTCTCGGTGACAACCCACTCATTGACTCGGCCAGCCTCTAAAATACCTGTTACTGCCGCCTTTATCCGGTGCAATGACATGACATTCTCGAATAGGACCCAGAGGATCACAAGATGAAATGAACTGTAACAGAGAAAAAATCCAGCGTTAACTGAAAGCGACATTAGCACAGTCATTCTGAAACTTAAATATTGGATGCTAGTTACCTGGGTGTTCCAACAGCCTTGCAGAGGGTGATGACTGTAGGAACATAGACAACCCCCCAGAGAGGAATTTCGATTTCAGGCAACCAAACCGATACCGGGATCACAAAGCAATAGTAGATGAATGTCACTGTGTGAGCAGCAATCTTCCCAACAAAGAAGAAATCGTACCAGAGGTGGATTTTGTTCCAAAACGACACTTTCTAGATAGGGAAAAGGGTAAGCATGTAAGCCAATAAGAAGATGTGATCCATTTACCAAAGGTAGTAGATAGCCTAGTCAAAACACCAACCTTGTTTTCTAAAATCTCTACCATCATTTTCTTGAACAGATTTGCCGGTCCACATGACCATCTGTGCTGCTGAAACCGGTATGCCTTGAATGTGCTTGGTAGCTCGCTCTTGACCTAACCACAAAACATCATAGTATTCTGTGGATCATTATGTCTGTTGATTGTCAAGATACCTAATTTCCAATAAGCAAGTAAAGGAGCATTGGCATACTTTGACATCACCAACATAAACGAATTTCCATCCCTGCAATGTTGCACGAACTGCAAGGTCCATGTCCTCCACAGTTGTCCGGTCCTTCCAGCCCCCAGCATCGTCAATTGCTGCAATTCTCCAGACACCAGCAGTTCCTGAAAGGTGACAAGGTTGTTTTTTAAGCCTAACAGTTACTAAATAATGTATTAATCTGGATGTTTGGATGATCTATCTGTACTTTTAAAAGAACACAATGGTGGTGAATCTGTGACCCCACCAAGGCACCAATTCTGCACTCTTTTTTTACCAAGTGCTCCATGAAGTTTTTCAATAATACACAATGGTTCTTCCATATATTGATATTGTTTTCTTATTTGAACTCTAGAATGCAAATTTATTGTGGTTTGTGGTCACCAAATTGTCACATAAGAATGAAGTCTAAAAGCTAATTTGACAATTAGAATTATATAAAATTTGTCAAGTGCTACTTGTAACTAAAGAAAAAGGTGTCGTCAATGAAAGGAAACACACATTAATTTGTCTTAAATAATATTAGCATGTGTATGATGCATATTTCTCATCTTCAGGAAATGGACAAGCTTTTAACTAGTATATACATGATCAACAGGCTGTACCATTGAAGCCGAAAAACGAGTACACTGAAGACCCTGCCTCTTGTTCATACTTAAAGTGGTAGTCCAATGACATTTCTTGGAACCTTGTCAACAGGCACTCATTAGCATTAACTGCATACACAATAAGAACATAGTTGGATCAGATTAAGGTACCACACCCTGCAAAAGGAAAAAAAATTAAGCTATCACACAACATCATTGTTATTTGCTAAACTATAGTGAGTACAGCAAAAATAATGCATATGCACTGGCCACTGACCAAATTTCCAACGAGTCTGAACAAGGGCGATCTCCGAGTTGTGCACGAGGAACGGAACGGTCCTCAGGAGGAAATCAGACTCAGGCTGGAAGTCGGCATCGAACATGGCGATGTACTCGCACTCCTTCACATAGTCGTGTTTCAGGCCTTCCTTGAGCGCGCCGGCTTTGTACCCCTTCCGGTTCCCTCTGACCTCGTACTTAATGTTCACGCCTTTGCCCTGCCATTTCCGGCACTCCTTCTCCACCAAGTCCTGAAAACCGAAATGGAAAAGAATGGGGACTTTGTTCAACTGTTCACCTATAGAACGGTCGAGTCTCCATGCGAGCATTCTGAACTTTAAGCTGAACTTTGCACTACCACCATTCAACTGGCGAATCTATTTTCCCTTTCTCTAATCACCAAACTAGTAGATCTTATAAGACTACTGGCGAATAGATATCCTAAAAATTGAATTTGCCGGATTAATCAGCAATCACAATCAGTCATACCAACAGAAAAATTGCACAAATGTAGCCCAATTACATTATATTCCTAAAACATCAAATCTTTTACTCTAAAAAGAGAACGAATCTTTCTCATACCAACTACTACCAAATCGTACCAACAGCATAAGGCAAAACCTAATCCCTGTACTGTAAAGCAAATCTCAAATCTGCGATACCTCCGACCCACGAGGCGCCGAGAGGGCGCATTCCTCCACGAAGATATCCCCCGCCACCGCCTCCCTCGCATCATCGCCGCGTCCGCCGCCGCCGCCCCTTACCAGCACAGCCCTCGCCGGAGTTTTGTGTAGAAGATGACCTCATCGGTGACGTCCTAAATCTAGGCCCAGTATACAGAAATGCAGGGACCGGCCCAAAGAGAACCCACTAAGGCCCATCTAGAACACTCGAATTGTTCTGTAGTTTTCTTTTTCTTTCACAAATTAAGAGCTTTAGGTTTCTTTTAGAATGGGTGAATTTGACGTGAATTTAGCTAGAAGTGAACTAATATCCGAAAAATTCCAGTAAGATTCCATCATTCATTCATGTCCACTCAGCATCGAGATTCCATCCATCAGGCGTTCAGACCATATCCCTCTCTCTCCAAAAAAGATAATTCCACGTCAGCATCAAGAACAAAGATAAGTTCGTTGGTTCCACGGCGAGAGCATTTAATCGATGCGGACAAGCAGTGAAGGTGAAGCATCTCATCAAAGAAAGAAAGAAAAAAATCAATTACTACTTCCTGATCTTTTTTTTTTTTAGAACTTCTACTTCCTGATCAGATAGCAATTTTCTTCTTCCATGTGAGCGGCCCTAGTTTGCTTCATCCTTATGCTTATTCGTAGCACATTGATAAAAAAATAATTTATATGAAAAAAATTTATATAAGTATCTTTAACGATACAAAAGCAAATATTGTAAAATAAATCACGACGAAAACCTACAGAATCATCTTTAAAATTAATTTTTAAAATTTAAATTTTAACCTATGAGTATAACTATAAGCGAAATAATGAGATTCGCAGTGGCAAGTTGGCACTTGGCAGTGGAGTCTATACCATATAATAACATTATTACTTTCTTCATGGAGTACTCATATCCACTGTTCAAAGAATAAAAACTGCAATAGCAAGGATGGAGCTCACGAGCACGGCGTGAGGTAGAGGAAGAGCAGTGTTTGCTAGGTGTGCTAGCTGTGGTGTAGTAATGGGAGAGAATCCGGGACGGCACGGGTGGGTTACAGTGGGCTGCCGGATCTCACAGGTAAAAGCCACAGATGCCATCCATGATTGCCATTTGCTACAGCTTCGTTCTTTTACTACGGTTGGAGAGGTAAAGTTTTGACGCACACAAAAGGAATATATGATTAATTAAGTATTATCTATTATAAACTTAGAAAATAGATTTATTTGAATTATTCAAATAACTTTATATAGAATTTGAAAAATGTGTTAATGGAAAACGAGAAAGTTAGAGTTTAAATTTGAAGAAAACAACAGGCCCCGTAGTAGGAGCAATCATAATCGGTATGTATATGTTCAGTTCAGGCCGGAGTGCAGGAAAGATGTGCAAAATGCCAAAATGCAGGTATCCGTGAGCGTACAACTCGCAGAATTCCAGAGGGTTGGTTCAATTCCAGTAAAATTTGTTCGAATTTCCTTCCGTAGAAGACTTGGCCTGTACCTCCGACCTTGCCTGTCTGTAAGTTCATCCTCTTTAGCAAGTGGATATGGTTGACGCGGTGATCTAAAGCAATTTTGATCTGATGTAATGTAAATACTACTTCCTCCGTTTGTAATGTACGATATTGTTGATTTTTTGAGATATGTTTAACTATTTGTCTTATAAAAAATTAGGTAATTATTATTCATTTTATTGTGATTTGATTTATCATTAAATATTTTTAAGGATGATAAATATTTTTATATTTACATAAAATTTTTGAAGTTGATAAAAAATCAACAACATCGTACAAAGAGGGAGTACCCTACGGGGGAGTTGACGAAAGGTACTAGTAGGCAGGAGTAAACAAAGAGAGATAGAAATGTTATTAAACGAGACGGGAACCAACTAAGCAACGCGATTATGGAAGAAGACCCCAATGGCCACCACCAAATTACAGTACAGTACAGTATTTCAGGCAAAAGGCTACTGACCAGCTAAGCCAATTATAAGGGGGTCAATCTCTCCAACGTTTGCATTAAAAAAGAAGAACACTCGAACGTTTGCTTACATGGCTCCAGCCTCCACGACAATAGATCTCTCTCTTCTCCGCTCTGATCTACTACGTACTATTCTACTAATACAATTGCTAAGTTAATTTGCTACTAGTAGTGTATCTTTGTGCGGTTAAACAATGGCGGCATGTGGATCATGACCTCGTGAGGCCATTGGTGGAGACTAGAATTAACAAACGCTTGTCGCTGCTAAGCCTTTTATAGCTCACCAGCGACAATGAACACTCTTCTTTGATGAAGTCTAAAGCTGCTTTTACTTAAGTTCGTCCTGTTTCTCTCATTGTCGCTTTAAAAGGTACTACCTCCATTTTATATTATAAGCTGTTTAATTTTTTTCTCATTATCGCTTTAAAAAGTACTATCTCTATTTTATATTATGAGTCGTTTAATTCTTTTCCTAGTCAAACTTCATTATGTTTGGCCAAGTTTGTAGAAAAATACAGTAGTATTTTCAACATAAGACAAACATGTTTTCTAAATATATTCAATTCTATATTTGATGAAACTAATTTGATATTTTAGATGTTGCTATTTTTTTATAAACTTAGTTCAACTTAATAATAATTGACTAGAAAAAAGTCAAACGACTTATAATGTGAAACAGAGGGTTTTTTAAAAAAAACTGTTGCGTTGAGTGAGTGACTGACCGGTGGGCCTAGACCACCGAGAACAGGACCCTGATTGGCACGCAGCAGACCTGCCTGGTGCATCATAATCATAAGTTGTTCCGCGTATCAGCAACCATAGCCGTATGCATTGACATACGTACCTACTTTATCCGTTCACCGTTCAAGAAAACAACTTTCGACTATAAATCTGTCAAATATAAACTCAAACTAATATATATATATATATATATATATATATATTTCAGAAATAGGGAGTACTTGTAATTTCCTGTATGTCCTGCTAGATGCGAGAAATTTGATAATTTAACAATTTTTTCATTATTCAATTACTTTAATTGATACATGTGAGGAGGATCAAAATGAATGAAATAGGGTCAAGGTGTTAGATAATCGAAGCTCATTTTAACAAGTGTTAAATTATCAAATCTCTCTGCTAGATGCACGCACACGTTGGCATTGCCGGTTTACTCAGGGCTTGCCGGGCCAGCATCGGATCCACGGCGGCCGGCCGACAAAAGCAGGAGGGGCATCAGCTGCAGGGGACGGGAATGGGAATCGATCGATTTGATTGAATTTTTGTGTCAATTGTGTGGAGGGACGTACGTTAACGGCGACAGCGACTCGATCACGTACGCAGAATTTCTACTATCTACTCCGACCCCTACCACACACACTAGCTCATCACTACGTACTCGTCGTCGTGTGAAGCTACAGTGTTCATTCATTCGTTCTTTGTTCTTCTCTCCCTAATTAATTTTTTTTTTTGTTTTTTCAGTACTACTTCACACGACAATATTCTGAACCCTTCTGATGTATCGGCACATGCAATGCAACTCTTGCTTACTGGTAATGGGCCCCACCCCGGGATGGCCTGCCACCCTGGCAACCCAACTGGCCCCCACCTTGTCAGAAACACACTCGAATCGCTCGCTGACCTCATCATCTCGTCTAGACGGGCCCACCTGTCAGCCACCGCGCCGACGTGTCGTCTACGTGGTGACGTTTAACTGTGCCGGCGCCGTGGTCGCGGACGGCCAGGTCGCCACCGTGGCACGAAGAGAAGCGACAACGGGTAAAAACGGGGAGCTAAAAGTTAACAGACGACGAGTTGCCGGCGGCCACAAAAGTTAAACAACTAATAATAAGAACAGAAATGGAAGCTAAAAGCCTAGAGTAGCTAGCCTTCACATGCATTTGTTGCATTGCCTATATATAGTTTTATGTTTCTGATTTGTTTATGAACGAATTAAGGTTTGGAAATTATTGAAGCTGAAAAGAGAAGGAAATTAAAAGGAGAGGGGAATTAATGGATTTTAATTTGGTTACCTTTACAACGAGGTCAGTGGAGTCGTCGAGCACCTGTATGACGACGCGGTCGGACGGCCAGTCCAGCGAGCACGCCGCACCGATCGACAGCTTGTACACCTTCATCCACACCACCGTTAATCACCACGCTTAAACCAGCTTAATTTTGTTGTTAATCACCATCACTAATCAAATCACCGACTCCATCATGCTCGATTCCTCATCGCCGCCGCTAAAACGGTAATTAATTATGATGACACTGTGCTGCTCGATCGATCACTCACCTCGCGCTCGTTGAACATGGGGATCTGGACGAGCACCATGGGGAACATGGCGGCGGCGTCGGCGACAAGGCCGGACTCCTCGTCGTCCTCGCTGGAGGTGGCGGCGGCGGCGGCGGCGGCGCCGATCGGGAGCCATTTGTAGCGGCGGTCGGGCTTGAGGCGGAAGGCGCGCACGGCGAGGCAGACGGCGGCGACGAACAGCTTCTCGGCGAGGATCATCACCGTCATGGCGAGCGACACGGCGACCAGCGCCCGCACGGCGGGCACCACCACCACCGCCCTCGCGGCCGCCACCGCCTCCGCCCATTGCGCCGCCACCGCCGCCCAGTCCACCCGCACCGGCAGCTCCCCCCACATCCTCGCCACCTCGTCCGCGACCCCGCCGCCGACGCCGGACGACGACATCGCTTCGCCGCCGGCCGATTGGATCTAGCTCTAGCTAGCTAGCTAGTGTGCCACCGCCGGCGATGCCACTGGCGAGCTAGGTACCAACGGCAGTACAATGGCGAGAGGATTATATAGGACGGAATGGAGGCACATGGCACAAGGAGCATAAGAAATGATTGGGACACTCCAATGAAGAAGAGGAGAGGAAGCTATCACCTCATGTTTTACTCCTACTCTCTTTTGCTATAGCTGCATGTGGTGTAGTGAGGTTACTATAATCACATTGATCATCTTGGCCAGCTTGGTTAAGCTAGCTAAATTGTTTTTTGCCACTAATGGTGGAGAAATATACATAGTCATTAGTCAAGATCTAGAATGTGATTAATCAGCTAATGTCTGGTAGTTATTGGCTATGTGTGTGGTTGGTGAGATTCATGGGCATATATTATCATAAGTATATATAGATGTAAATAAATGAAGGGCATGAGAGATGAGATTGATTTGGGGGGAGTACTGATGAGTTGTGAAGTGGTAGTAGTAGTAGGCAAGGAGTGGTGAGGGTTTTAGGGGCCACTTGGTGCGTATTATTGGTGTAGAAAAAGAAGTGAGATGGGATGAGATGAGATGTGAGGTGAGATGGCACTGGGCTTATGTGTGTGTGTGAGTGTGAATCTGCAGATCCAGTGCTTGTCTGCATCCAGAAGCCAGCCATGTGGTCAGATGTGTGCTTGCATCTCAAGCATCATTGTATATAGTGTAGCATGTAATACGGTGTATGTCCACATGGACTTGTCACTGGGTAAATATTGACTCTGGAGGCTTTAGCCTTAATTTGGGTCAGTACAGGGTGTAGACTTATATGTTTACTTACTTAGCGGGGTGTTCCGGTGCTTTCTACTTGTTATTTATATTTTTTTCTAGCTAGATTAATATGTGGTCATCCATTATGCTGACATCGCTCATTATTTATTATATACTAAAAGTCTATTAAACTTTCTACAAACGTTCTCAAGCCACCACGTGGGACTCCTAAAAGCGCTCCTTTACCATCACGTGACGCTTTAATAAATTAGAGAAATTCTAAGAAAAAATAAAAAATTTTCATTTAATCTGGTGAACTCATTATTTTCATCCATTGGATTGATACATCTTAAAAAAACACGTATCTCAAACGCGCACCCCGTACGTACGCACTCCTTGACCAGCCCCCACCTTCTGTCTCATGCACGCTCCCTCCTGCTTTCTTCGGATTTTATTTTCATGCATATTAAGACCATGTTTGTTCAGCTTAGGATTATTATAATCTCAATTATTAGTAATAATCTGAAATAAACAGGTAGATTATTATGATAATTTTATCTATAAGCTAGATTAGTATAATCTGATAATCTCCTCTAAACGTGCTTTTTTCAGATTATTGGGTGGCTAAAGACTCACTACCCTTATTCTACCATAATCCAGAGAAACAAACAACTCATAGTTTATTTTACTATAACTTATTATAATCCAGTTAATAGTAATCTGACTCAATAATCTGGATTACTATAACTCTATGAATCATATGTAGCTATTTTTTTATTCTTCTATAACCTCATTATTTACAACTAAATTTACAATTGAAAACCCATATTAACTATATTATTAGAAAACCCTGCTCTTTTCCTTGGTTTTGCCTGTTTTATTCTACGGTAATCAAGTTAACATATCTAATGTTTTTCTATATTACAAACTTAATTTCAATGCACTCGAAATTAATCTTGATAGGTTTTATAAATAAAGAAACAATCTTAAACTGTTGTAACTTTTAAATTATATATTTAATTTATAATTTGTTTGAACCATTGTATTTTTTTATAATTTGTTTGAACCATTGTATTTTTTAACTAAATCAATAACTTAAGATCTATGTTGACTATATTTCAACCTGGCCAAAATAAAATTATTACATTCTGGATTCACATCAGGTCTCAACTAAATAAAAGAAAATACTAAAGCGTTCTCATTGAAAATTAAAACATCCCACTTATTTTTTTTATAAAATTAGTGGACCCATTACTTATACACCATTGGACATTTAACGGGGTTTATACCAAATTAATTATATCTCTCAACATGAGGGACTATTTACCTATACGAGATCTAGATGCTTTTATAAATAAATGATCTTCTTTTAGGATAATTAAACGACCTTGAGATGATCATAGTAGCTAAGTTATAATGAAGTCACCAATAGTTTAGAGAAAAATATTCAAATGATATATTTTTACGTCATAATAACGTTTATCCATTCTAGGGTCTATTTTTCATAGACAACAGCTTGAAAAATAAAAACATAGTCATGTGAACATCATACAAGATTGTAACAAACGCGCGGGTTGCACCAAGGAAAATACCACTTAACAAATGCGCAAAGCTAAATTAACTTACACATGTAAAAAAAAACTATCTATAAATGATGCTTTGTATAATTTTTATATAGGAATTATGAAGGAGAAAATATAATACCTATGTAGATAGTGGGCTAGAAGGTGGTTGGGGTTCAGATTGGATACAAATGGGGGTTGGATGGGACAAGAACTGTCCCTTATATTTTTGAACAAAATTTAGATACTCGGATTTATAGGACCGTGCAGTGGAAGCAAGTTTGTCTTTAATTAGATGAAACAATACTATTGACCATATCTTTTTAATACAACAATTTTCAATTAATATATTCAAAAATCTACAAAAATATATATAGTATACAAGAAAAAAATGGTACTTAAAAGATGTAGAACTTATATGTTGCAAGCGTAATTAGAAGAAAGTCGTAACCAATGTTTAAAAATCCCAAACAAATTATTGAAAATAACAAGTTTAGAATAGAGTAAAAATATTTTTTAAAAGAATCACCCACAAATTAATATTCACAATAAATTTCAAGCAACGTTAAATAAGGTGCCCGTGCATGTGCGCGGGCTACCTTCCATGTTCCATCGAAAAGCAAAAAAAAAGAAAAAAATTGCTAAATGATGATTTATACCCTGCACACCTTTTTTTTATAATAATATCGTCCACATTTCTATTACCGCTAACTAGAGTGATAGTATAATTAGATCTGAACTCTTCAATCAAATAAGATCAACGGTTCAGATGATTTTCTATTATCAATAGAGAACACCGTAGAGCGGCTCTTACTTTTAAGAAAGAAAGAAAAGAGGAAAAAAAAGTCATGGGTGATGGTATGTTCAAGACTACAACTGTTCTCACTGAGACATTTTTTTTGTGGCTAGAAAATGTGTAAGCGTTGTTGTTTCGGGTCATAACGATTTGGTAACCCAAATGAATATTTCATGACTTTTGCGTTATGAACGGAGTCTCTGAAAACGCGACGGTACGTACCTGTTGACCATGAGTATGATTGGCACGGTTTTGATGCGTTCTGTTAATTTCGGCACAAACTTACCTTTTACGGCCAAATATAGTCGATATATAACCAATAAGTAGAATTTTCAACATCTTTGGCCTAAAACGGAATCGCAGGAAAAAAACATATCCACTGGGACTTCCATATTACGATGGTTAGACGTGATTTTGAAGTGTTTGCTTCGGAGCAAACCTGTATAGTTTCAACACTAGAACGGATCGATTTTTTTTTTGGGAGGAACGGATCGAAAATCGAGATAGGATTTTTCATGACTTTTGCTTACAGAATTAATAGAGTATCCCCAATTGGCATGTTGCATTTCTATTATTAGTGGATTATTAGTGGAAATTCCAGAGCAGTGTAGACCGTGACACATAGATAAGATAAGTTCATTCCATTAAAATACAATTGAATAACCCCGTGGGTATTGTTAGCGATAGCTATTATCATGCATATATTTGTTGCCTCTTGTGCTTATCCTCTCCCAAACCTTCCGATATTTGCTAAGTCGGTAGATGGTTATGGGATGGATAGAGCTACATGTTCCGTATGCTATTAATCTATCGTATGAGTTATTCCGCTATCATGGTATCAGACGCCACCTTCGATCCAATCTCTTCCGCATATCTCTAATCTTCCCCCCACAGTCGACTCTTTCTCACCGCCACTCTCCCTCTCTTGCGCCATATCAACTCCCTCCCCCTCAGCGGTCACCACGGCTATCGACTCGATCACCTCCGGATGGTCCTCCACGCTGACGCCTCGGCCTCCGCACACGACATCACCGCCGCCAAGGCCATCAACCACAAAACTACGGCCGCAGCCATCAAGGTTGTCTATGATGCCCTATCTATGCTCGTCGTCGCCCACAACACCACCTCAACAGCGCCGATCTTAGCTTCTCCCGCGACCCCCCCGGTGCCCTCACTGGCCCTCCAGCACACTGGCGATGCTCCCATCGTCTGTCGACCCGACGGCCCTCTACGTCACGATCGGCCTCCAACCTCCTGGTGCGCATGACATCAACGTCGCCGGTTTTGCCTTCGAGGGCGTTGCCGACGACATCAACCCCACCGACGCCCTCCATGCTCAAGCGATGGTGGTCCTCAACGTCAAGGCGCTTATTCCCGTCACTCTCGACATCCACGCTGCCAACTACACCAAGTGGCGTAGCCTCTTCCTCGTCACCCTCGGGAAGTACGCTCTCTCCGACCACGTTCTATCTGATGTCTTCCTTCTGGATCATCCGTCGTGGGCGCGGATGGACTGTGTGGTGCTCACCTGGCTCTATGGCACCATCTCCTCCAACCTTCTAGAGACCATCATGGCGCACGACGTCACCGCTCGCCTCATTTGGCTGAGCATGGAGCTGCACTTCCGTGGCAATCGGGAACACCGCGTGCTGAACATCTCCACCGAGTTTCACAACTTCAACCAAGGCGATCTCTCCATCTCCGACTACTGTCGCCAGCTGAAATGCATGGCCGACAACCTCATCGACCTTGGCGAGCTTATTCCCAAACGCACGCTTGTCCTCAATGTCCTCAAAGGTTTGAGTCCCAAATATGATCACCTCCGCTCATTCCTTTACTTGGGCCTCGACCAACTTTGAGTTGATTCATTGTAATTTGTGGACATCTCCTATTGCTAGTGTCTCTGGTTTCAAGTACTATTTAGTCATTCTTGATTATTGCTCTCATTTCGTATGGACCTTTCCCCTTCGCTTGAAATCCGACACTTTCTCCACTTTGTCACACTTCTTCACTTATGTACGCACACAGTTTTCTACTAACATCCGCAACATTCAGTGCGACAATGATCGTGAATTCGACATCTCCGTCGCGCGTACCTTCTTCCTCACCAACGGCGTTACCATGTGGATGTCCTGCCCCCACACCTCCCCCAAAAATGGTAAAGCTGAGTGCATTCTCTGGTCCATTAATAACATCATTCGCTTCCTCCTATTCCAAGCCAGCCTCCTCGGTTCCTTCTGGGTCGAGGCTCTCCACACCTCCACTCATCTCATTAATCACCACCCCTCCAAAACCGTAGATCACCACACACTGTACGTCGCTCTCCACGGAGCCCACCCTTCCTAAGACCACCTTTGGGTTTTCGGCTGCAAGTGCTACCCTAACCTCTCCGCCACCGCACCCAACAAACAATCCCCCTGCTCTGTTATGTGTGTCTTCCTTGGATATCCCCTCGAGCATAAAGGGTAACGGTGTTTTGATCCCGTTTCTAACAAAGTCATTATCTCTTGTCATGTGGTTTTTTATGAGCACTCGTTTTCATTTGTTGATTTACCATCTAAGACTGCATGTGCTACTAACTTGGACTTCTTAGAGGATTTTTCAGCTCCTGTTTCAGCGCCCATCGGCTCGGGCCGGCCTGCTTCCTGGCCCACATCGCGCCTCTCCACCACGCTGCTCCTGGACCCCACAGTTGGGCCACGCGCTGAAGGACCGGCCTCTCCTGGTGCGCCAGCCTCTCCCGATCACCCGGCCTCTCCTGGTGGGCCACCCTTGCCTCATGGGCCGGGGTCGTCAACCGCCCCAGCCTCCCCGGCTAGCTCGGCTCCCTCCCTGGTCCCCTCAACGGCCTCTCCCAAGCCTGAGCTGGTCTGCGCTGCTGGGATGCACACGACGCCACTTGCACTTCCTCCGCTCACTGTGTCCACGCGAGCACGCAGTGTTAGCGCGCCTGTCGCCAGGCTGCCGCCAACGGCTTCGGCATCTTCCCAATCGACAACTCCCACGGCATGGTCACTCGCGGCAAGGTTAGCATCCGGCTCCCATCCATTTAGTTGAACCTGAATACGGTCGCTCTCTCACCGGTTCCCAAGACCTACCGTGTGGCCCTCGCTGATCCAAATTGGCGGGTTGCCATGGAGGAGTTCTCTGCACTGATGTTCAGCAACGCCTTGAACTTGGTCTCTCTTCCCAAGAAGCTAATGTCGTTACTAGCAAGTGGATCTTTCAGCACAAGTTCAAGGTTGATGGCACTTTGGATCGATACAAAGCTCGTTGGGTCCTCCACGGCTTCACCCAGCATCCAAGTGTGGATTTCGATGAGACCTTCAGTCCAGTTGTGAAGCCAACCACAGTACGCACTGTCCTCAGCTTGGCCACCTCCAGGGACTGGCCTATCCATCAACTGGATGTCAAAAATGCCTTCCTTCATGGCACACTTGATGAAACTGTCTACTACATTCAACCATCTGGGTTCATTGATCCTACAAATCCAAATTTGGTATGTCATCTCAACAAATCCCTGTATGGTCTCAAACAAGCGCCAAGGGCTTGGTACAGTCGGTTTGCTAGCTTCCTGCTCTCCATCGGATTCACTGAAGCCAAGTCTGACACCTCCCTGTTCATATACCGAAAGGGCACTGATTTGATCTATCTCCTTTATGTTGATGACATTGTCTTGATAGCCTCATCTGATGCTCTCCTTCAATGAACAATTTCTGCTCTCTAGTTTGAGTTTTCTATGAAGGACCTCAGTGCACTGCATCACTTCCTGGGTGCTAGTGTCTCTCGCTCCCCATCAGACCTTGTTCTCAGTCAACGCTAGTACATCCTAGAGATACTGGAACGTGCAGGCATGGAAGATTGCAAATATTGCACCACTCCTGTCAACACATGTGCTAAGCTCTCCTCTGATGATGGACCCTCAGTTTCTGATCCTATAGATTATCGCAGTCTCGCTAGTGCTTTGCAGTACCTCACCTTCACCAGACCAAACATCACCTATGGTGTACAGCAGATTTGTCTCCATATGCATGATCCCAGAGAGCCGCATCTTGCCGCCTTTAAGAGGATCCTCCGCTATGTTCGAGGCACATTAGACTTTGGTCTTCATGTTCAGCGCTCAGCATCGCATGATCTCATTGCTTACTCAGATGTCGACTAGGCAGGTTGCCCTGATACCCGCAAGTCCACCTCGGGCTACGCGGTCTTTCTTAGGGATAGTCTGGTTTCTTGGTCCTCTAAGCATCAGAATACGGTTTCTCGTTCCAGTGCCGAGGCTGAATACAGGGCTGTTGCAAATGCCGTTGCAGAAACTTGCTAGTTGCACCAACTTCTGCATGAGCTTTCACTCGCCTCCATCCCAGGACACACTTGTCTATTGTGATAATGTCAGCGCAGTGTATCGCTCAACTAACCTTGTGCAACATCAACGCACGAAACATGTTGAGATCGATCTACACTTCGTTCGGGAGAAGGTCTCTGTTGGTGCCGTTCGCGTTCTCCACGTACCAACTACTTCTCAATACGCTGACATCTTCACCAAGGGACTGCTGACTCCGCTCTTTGCTGATTTCCGCTCTAGCCTAAACATTCTTTGCACTAATCATCGGTCTGCGGGGGCGTGTTAGTGATAGCTATTATCATGCATATATTTGTTGCCTCTTGTGCTTATCCTCTCCCAAACCTCCCAATATTTGCTTCTATAAGTTGGTAGATGGTTGGATATAGCTATATATGTACATGTTCTGTATGCTATTAACCTATCGCGTGAGTTATTCCGCTATCAGGTATCATTGCTAGAATCGCTACACTTTAATTAGCATATTGTTCAATGTGTGTGAAAATTAAATTTCATTTTAAAGCATATTTAGTTATTTTCCTGTCATTTCTGTTCATATTGAGGATTATTAGCAATAACTAAGGTTGTTTCTGTGAGGTCATTCCTTTCACATTAGGAGATACACCTACCTAGCATGTTCTGTTAGTACCATGTAGGGTAGCAAATGTACTATATTTAATAGTAGTACTGTAGGGCTTGTCCAACATTATTCAATTCAAAATTAGCTCTCCGGTTCATTGGATCTGATAGTTCCAATTCATTACTAGATCGAAATGAAAGACCAGGCTGAGGAATATTGAACCTAATAAGTGCTGTCATTTTAATATTGAACAACGTGTCCATATTGTCATATTCGTCGAAACATGGGAATTAATAGACGGCTGACAAACAATTAATTAAGTATTACCTTCTTACTAATGTGTTCGGTTCCAACTATATTTCCTAGCAAGGAAGATATAAAAAATACCAGGTAATTAAGGGTCTTGATAAGAATCTTAATTTCCTTATCCATTCCAAGAATTGTCCACGTTGAATATTGTTTAAGCACTTTGTCATTTCATTTGAAGAAGAAGAAAGTAAACTTGTACTTTTATGGCTAGAATGTATGTGTAAATGTATTACTGGTTGTTAGCCACCCTCTCTTGAAAAAAAAATGGTGTGCACATGTGGTTTGGTCGATCTCACGTAGTTATGTATAACTGAAGAATTTTTTTTTGTGAATTTTAACTATATATGCCTCATACTAGTATGTTTATCTGCCATAATTGGTCATACTGCTAAAACTATTTTCATATGCTTCAATATCCACGCACAATATACGCAAAGTGCCAGGCAGTGTTTTTTTTAAGAAAAATTAAACCCTTTTAGATTTAAAACTTTAAAAACAAACTCTTACAAAATTTATTTTTAAAAGTCAATCTTTTGGCGACAGCAATAAATGTCATGGAAATATCAATGTTATAATACCATAAACAATGACGTGACTTGATACTTGAAGCGTCACTATTCATAAAGTGTTAGCTTTGATAGACTTATATAACACCACGGTCTTTTTTAATGTGACAATGTTATTTTATTTTCCTGCCAAATATCTCTCCTGAAGCAGTAAAATGTGCTCTCCTGTTCATCACATTTGTCCAGTTTGGCACGTACATTTTCCCCGTGAAGAAGGCCTCAAGGTGGCGACGCAGAGGATGAGAAGATCCATGTTTGGCTCTTGGCCGTGCACACAGACACCCACAGCCCACAGGGTCGCTGTCTTTCCGGCAAGCCGCTGCAAATTTCACATGGGGAAATAATCCATCTCACCCGGTGACTCTGCCGCACGCGACTTTTTCTTGTTGCCAACCAAGCTCAGCCACTTGGTTTGTCAAATGATCTGTGTGAGTGTGATTTGTGGGCGTCTGCATGGCATGGGCTAAGCTAGCTCACCGGTTCTGCTGCCGCTGTTCTTTTTACGTCAGGGAAATGCCCTGAATTGGGATGTTTCATGTGTTTCTATCAGTTGGTCCTTTGCTGTCTTTGTTCTTATTTGTCACATTCAATTCACCTCCTGCAGAAACTTATATTACTCCTTTGGAACATATAGGAGTATAATGCATGTAGGTATTAAAACACTACATCCATATGAAAATATAAGATAGTGCAATATTTCATATCGATATATAGCAGATTTTTTTATAAAAATTATAACTATGGGAGCATATAATTAGAAAAAAAAGAAAAGAAAACAAACACAATACCACATGCTGAAAGCATCTCCTACTCCGTCGCATCATCGCCACCCCCATGCGTTGCTTGGTGCCTCGTTACCACTCCACCGCGACCATGTGCACCATCCATCGACTTCACCTCGCTGAATCCGGCGTGGAGGCCTGGATTTGGGCTACCCGGCTCACCTCTATCCCCATGTTGGCTGTCTCGATGTCCCAATCATAGTAGCACCATCGGAGAGAGGAAAGGGCCATACTACCACCGTCCTTGTAACCACCCAGCGTATAGGCATGCCACTCAAGTAGTGGCGAGGTGGATGAGCGGAGGGAGGCTAGGGCGCAGCGGTGGCGGAGCGATGTGGGACCGTCCAAGTCACTCTTGAGGTAGAGCAACACGGACAAGAGACTGAGCACTAATCACAAAGCATACCCAAAATCACTTGAAAATAAACACCAAAAATCATCACTTTAAAGAAACCAACTTTAGATTAATCTAGACAACAATTTCAGGTTCATCCTAAGAAGTTGATTTTTCTATGCCGTAGGGGAGTTGTGGGGTGAATTCAGAGTAAACGCTTGACAGACATAAAACAATGTGCAGCGACGATTTAACTATTACTCCCTCCGTATTTTAATGTACGACGCTGTTGACTTTTTAAGATATGTTTGATTATTTATCTTATTTAAAAAATTCATGTAATTATCATTTATTTTATTGTGACTTGATTTATCATCCAATGTTATTTAAGTATGATATAAATATTTTTATATTTGCATAAAAATTTTGAATGAAACGAATGGTCATAAAAAAATTAATGGTGTTAGTAGTAGGAAAATATGCGCCGGCGCCCATCGTTACCGGAGAAAACATTGGCAATCCACAGCTGGAAGCTTGGCCTGCTGACCCACGAGATGTAGTAGAAGAGAGTACTAATCCAGGCAGTAAATTGTCAGAGATCTAGAGGGGGAACAGGGTCTAGACGGCGACGAATGGTGGAGTACATGACAAGATGTGAACCGGAGCTGTTAGTTGGCAGCTTGTCTTCTCCTCTCCTTCAGCTTGACATTCAAGAGATCCATATCTTTTTCTACTACTCGACTTGTTATCTGATCCCCAGGGATCCCATGAAGCATTATGATTTGTTTTCTCTGACCAGAGTGAGCTCAAGGCAGTTAGGACCGGTTCTTTACTCCAACTTCAAACTTCATCTTTGTTGTTTCCAGTTAACATGTTTTTTAAACTGTTAAATATTATTTATTTTTTTAAAACAATTATATAAAAAGTTGTTTTAAAAAATCAAATAAATCCAATTTATCAAGTTTACAATAATTAATATTTAATTAATCATGTGTTAATGAGTGTTTCACGTGCATCGTATATATTCTCTACTCGTCCTGGAATGAACGAATCTCCGGTAGTAGTATTCCCTCCATCCGGGAGCTCAATTTTAGAAAATTCAAATTCGGTAATATTAATAATTATACTAGCCATATATATGTTACGTATTATACATGTTATATCATGGACTCATATTTTAAAGTAATTTTATGTGATGCTAATTTCATATTCATTGAAAAACAACATGGAATAAATGAATGGTTAAAGTATATCAGTAAAAAACATGGAAAAAAATATAAACCTTAAAATTAAGGATGGAGGAGTAGTAAATACGTACTCCTGGCATGAATGGCATGAAAGGGACAGTAGAATTCTAGATTTCTGGGACAGAGTAGTAGTCTTAATTAATCTGTTTGATTAAGATAACACTGCGCATTTGTAATCGTAACAGCAGATTTTGGAGCTAGCAAAGCTGAAGAACAATGTCTCACAAAAATATGGTCGAAGAGAGGGTGGTGGTCTTCAAGAACAGAGGAGTGGACAGTAGTAGATACAAAACAGAATAACTTGAACATGACATGTCAGATCTAGCGGTCTCGATGCACAAGTAGTTTGATGCAGATCACGTGCTAATCAGGTTAGGTTGGAAATCAGACGATGATTACCGTTGCACGGTCCAAAATTTTCACCAAACACGACGGTGTGGACTGTGTGGGCCCTATGCTGTCGGTGAGATGTGAGCTGAGAAATGATAGGTTCATCTCACTGGAGCTATTTTCCGTGGTACTTCTAGAAAGTAAAATCCTGACACAGAAAATGACCAACCAAGGCATCAAGTCATCAACCAAAGACCAAAACAAAACGAAATTAAATGGCGAATTTTTTGCCTTCAATGTGTGCCTCCCTGACTGCACCAGAGCGACTTAAAAGTTAAAACTGCTTGATGGGACAAGCCTAAAACAAGGATCAAAATCTCGATTGTGTTGTACCATTTTACGACTTCACGACCCTAATTAATTAAAGCGTCTACGGTTCTATACGGATAGAATCTGAGTTTACGATTTCTCGTATACGATTATGTGGTTATGATCTTACTTAGAATTTTTTTATTTCGATATAAGGTCGTGATTTTAACAGTCTTGATATGATGTAAATTAAACTCGACCATTCGATATCAGCCTAATCATATCTCTTGCAGCTTACTTACTCCGTATAGCTAGAAACAATTATATTTTAGAATGAAGGTATTACCTCTCTTCTAATGTCTCATGACAACAAGAGATTAATGTGAGGGGCCATTAATTATGTTGTGATGTTATTGTTGTTCGTGTGTATAGGTTTTAATGTGTTTGATTGGATGCATGTATAGTACTCGTGAGTCACGTTAACGAACAATGAATGATACATGTATGGTGGTTTGCACTTCGCATGACGTCGTTGATATAGACGTCATTGTCGATTTGCACGCTGAAAATGATACAACGCAAAGCCGTTTCAAGAGGTCGAAACTATCGTTTTAGGGGCTCTGGATCATCAACAGTGTAATGTGGTTGAAGGAGTTTTTTTATTTTTTGTTTTCTGTGGCCAAGTAGAATTTACTGCTCTCTTCTTCAGGGAATTGAATTAGGTGGACGATTTGGACTCAAAGCTAGCTGCTGAGGAATGATTGCATGGTGTTTGTAAATTTCTGCTGTTGATTCATTCACAGAAAATGATAGCTTGTTTTTCCTGTCTGAAAAACTTTAATTTTGTTTTGGATCTATTCTCGTAGGCATGAGTGCACAAGAACGCATCCAAATTCTCAGATGGATATGGGGGTAAGGCGAGAGCCATACAGGGAGCTGAGATTGGATTTTCCAAAGTGCAAGGCTGGCCATTGTTGTAATATGGAATTTCTATAAAAGAATCTAGCTAAGATTCTATTGTTTTCCATTATAGCCTTTTTCATCACATGCGGGACTTGAGTCGAGTACATCTATCACACATCGATCCCACCTGTGCACATAGGTTAGTGAAATAATACTAAATTATTATGGATGAGGACTACCTAAAATTTGCACGATTCCTTGTGCGTTCTCGTGGCTTCTTTGAAACACACAAATTCCTATGAATTTTCTAAGAAATCGTCCTTATTGTATTATACACATCAGCTTTATTGGACCCACCTTCAATGGCTACACCCTGCATGCATAAACCCCATCGTCTTGTTGCACGCATTTCCTTCCAGCTGTACCACTCTACCTTTTCTGATTCCATCATCTTCTAAAGCAAAAGGCACAAAATGGCTTCCATCCTGTTCATGAAAAACATTACCTTGCCTATCTGGCAGGGCATTTTTGTCAGACAAAAAGGGGTTAAAAAGGCACTAACCATTTGAGCCACAAATGGCGAGCATGGATGCATCGCACCTTCAGCCATTGGTCCCAAAAGTATCAAATGATATGTTCCAAAAAAAAAAAAGATCAAATGATATGTAGAACTAGTATCTAGAGCCTGCAAGGTTTGAGGCCCCAAGTCTGAAGCGTGGACAGCATAACCTAGCGACTTGTCTGGGCTATGCGCCATAGAAGACATGGGCACATGGTGTTACACTGTTGAAATACTGTTTGGTGATGGAAATGGTCATTTATTAGATGTGATAAAAGTTGGTTGTTGAGAGTTTCTGGATACTGAATTCTGGCATGTTTGGCAGATTAGTTTCAACTGGAGACATGAGAGGTCAACTCATACACACTATTTGGAAAAAAATAATACGGTGTTGATCCCAAAAACATGATTGCTGGATTTAGAAACCAACTCTTTACTCCTGGTATGATGAGCTGATGAGAATAGTATTCTCATCCGTGTCGGATCGACACCCGGCATCGACGAGGTACGAAGACGAATAAAAAACATGCTCTATAAATTGAGCCAATTGGCCCCTAATTCCGATAGAATCAAGAATATCCAACTGCAATAGAAAAATCAACATCCAATCAAGCCAAATCACAAAAACATTCACATAGGCATGTTATCTAATCCCTACAAAGTTAACATTCACAAAATCACAGTATAGGAGAAGAAGCTGGAGCTTGGGCACAATCATCGATGAACGAGGTGGTGAAGGGGGAGAGAACCACCACCACGTTGGTGAAGGATTGCTACCTTCGAACCGACGGCATCGGCCATATCTGGCCAACCCCAAATTCATGGTGGCCAGATCTAGCAGCTGACGATCTCCAAGCAATCGGATCTGGCGATCCTCGACCTCTATATGGCCACCGTCACCTACTACTTTATCTGGTAGCCTCCCAAAGAGAGGATGAGGAGAGGGAGAGAGACAAAAAAAAAAAAGGTAGCATTGCGAGCGAGATAGAGCATCGGTGGTAACGGAGAAAGAGGATAGGAGAAGACACTGCGAACGATGAGAAGGACGAACAGTAGCGGTGGTGATGATGAGGTCCTGTATATTCAACAACGAGGAGGATGACCGACGGTGGTAGAGAAGTGGAGGAGGCTCCACAACGGAGGAGGATTGACAGTTACAGAGATAACGAGGCATTGTGGCAACAGTGACGAGAGGGAGTTTGGGCAAGATGTAATTGTGTGCTGAAAAAAAAAAGTAAAATTGGGCGTGCAAAGTTTGGCGACCAGCACAACAAATCAACTGTTGGAACTTGTAACCCTACATCTAGATTCTAGACCCAAATTAAATATGGCCCAACTGATTGAAGGGCCAGCCCTATCACTTTGGCTGGTGCTTGTACAGACTGTGGCCCACGCTCACCCTTCCTGCTGCTATTACACATTTACCCCTTTCTCAACCAAAAAAACATACTAGTAAACAATTACACTGGAATTGTAAAGTTTTTTTATGTCCAAATCTTGAGAAAAAAATCCATAAACGAATTAACATTGTCATTTTTTAAACACAATACAGGCACGAGCGCTCTTATACACGTGCACGCATCAATCCTTACGAACATACGTATAACCTATCCCCGAACACACCACAACCTATTACCCATTAGTATGAGCACATCCAAACACTAGGTTAGTATATCTTAACATTAAAGATGCATGTCTTGTTGTTGATAGGTGCTTCACCTATTACTAAAAGGAAAAATTACGAAAACTACCTTAGAAGTCATTTGAAGTTTGATATTTCACCTCATAAGTCATTTTGTTACAAATACCCACCCTTCTACTCAGCTTTGTTGCAAAAACCACCCTACCCAGTACACATGTGTTTAGCTGAATTAATATGTGTCTCATAAATTATGAGCCGTCAATGTGGTATGTACAAAATTAAATACTTCTAGGAGTACAACCTTTGATGTTTTTTTTGGAGATTCTACAAATAGAATTGCTAATGAGAGCTTAAACGTTGTCGCACTGAGTTTTTTTGCCATATGCAAAAAAAAAATCAATGAAACGTGAAAAATAAATCTAATTTGAACAAGATTAAATTAACTTGCTTAGCTTGTGGGCTTTACATCAGCGATAACAGGTTAATTTGGTTAAGTATGTGTATATATAGTGGTTTCTTTAATAAAACTGAGTAGGGAGATTGTCATTAACAACAAATACGAGTGCTCATACTAAATCAATCTTAGAACCATCACGAAAAAACTAATCAGCTAAGCTCAGTTCTTAGTATCACCAATTATTTTTAGAGCAACCGCAACTGGTAAATCGTAAATGAAAGAAACCAAGAGGATGGTAAACAAAAGGCGCACGTGGCCTATTGTGGAACAAAATATCTCTGTCTCTCTGGTCCATGCAAGTAGGCTTCTCCGTGCAATGCAAAGCTGGTCTCACACGGGTACGTTGGTTGGTTAACGAAAACATCTGAGCCGTCCATTCCAAAGAAGAGGTGTGTGTGTGCACCAGAAAAATATCGAGGAAAGGGACGTGCACGAATCACGATCCCCACCAACCCAACGTCGACGTCTCCGGATCTTCACGGCCAAGAGGAGGGGAGGATATTCCCCTCTGGCAGCTGAGGCCCTCGTACAGCCGTATCCCAGCAGGCTATACGCGTATTATACTTAATACCTACCAAACACCCGGTCCATCGTACACCGGCCGTATGAATGAACCCTTGTTGAAAACCTCTTTCTATGAACAGAGAGAGAGGAGGAAGTATGCATGTTGTGCACTGCTTATAGCGTCGTGGATCGACGGGTGCTTTCCTGGCATTCCTGCCTCTCTTTCAGGTGAGATGTTATTTGGCTTTTTTTTCTTTCTAATTTTATTGGAGTACAGTGGTGTTTATTAATGAGCTTGCTTTCAGAATTTGTTAAGACAACTGATTAAACTATCTGTTATCCGGGTTCTAGTTCTAGACTTGATACTTGTGCTCATATTTTTAACTATTATACTTTCGGTGATAGGTTACGTACATGTTCACGGAAGACGTCTATGGTAACTTCGTTAATTTTAAAATATACCGATCCAATCTTTCGGTTGTGTTCATAGGGATATGGTGTGTATGCGTTCATAGGGGTGGTATGTAGTTTGCAAAGTTATATACAAAGCCCCCTTCGCAAGGGAAATAGAGTCTTGGGTTCTACCATTATCAAGAAGTGAAACGATGATTTACATATCATTTAATGAAAAGAATTCGTTTGTTGACCCGATGTTAAAATAAAGAAATTATATAACATGCGGCTATAGAAAGTCAATCCTTTAGAAGAGCCGAACCAAGAATTAGGAAATGAAAGGTTTAAGTCATTGCTGAGTTGATAAAAAGATGGTTGAATCGAATGAGTTTTTTAGTTCAATTAACAGGGGGCAATATAAATATTATACCGTGTTCTATTAAAACACTCAAGGGGTTATATGATATATCGAGCGTACAAGTAGGCCAACCCTTCTATTGGAAAATAGGAGGTGAAAGTGCGCGTGTTGTGAGCCTATGCTTTTTTACCATGTTTTAAAAAAGAGAGAGAATTTGTTAAGCCAAAATTATTGATTTTGTGGCTCGAAAGTCATCATAAACAATATGTAATGACGTGATAAAGGTGAGAGTTTCGTGCCAAATTTTTCTTATGAATTAGAGGAAGGGGAACTTTACCATTACTTGATAAATGCTTTAAAATATGTGTCATAGTTGTGGTTTCTCATTGTAGCTAAGTGACTATGTAATTTTATCGTATGGTCGAGGATAAATTATAAATTTCTGTAAAATTCTACAGAGCATTTTGTGTTCCTTTCATTGTTTTGTAGTCCACCTTCATACCTAAACTTTATTCGCAAACTATCAAAATAGGGGTAACTCAGATCAACAATGAGTTAGGACCACATCTCCTAATAATACCAATCTTACTTACAAACCAACAACTCAGCAATCCATAAGAGCATCACCAATAGATAGTAATAATACCTGTTAAATACCAACAGAAATTTCCGTTTTCTTACTTCCCCGCGCGTAGAAAGATATTGCACCCACGCGCGGGAACGGGAGGAGAAAGACGGGGAAGCACGTGATTGGGAGCGGAAGAGGCGAGATCGTGCTCCCTTTATCAACAGAATTCAGGAGATGGGAATTTCAAATTTTGAGTAAGAGAGTAGAGGATCTGTTGGAGCTGTTTTTAAAACTAAAATCCCTCAAACTCAGGTTTGAGAATAGATTAGGGGGACTGTAGGTGATGCTCTAAACACTTTACCTTTTTTTACAAGTACATAGAAGATGCAATTTAGATTAGGGTTACGCATTATTAAGATGCAATTTAGATTAGGGTTACGCATTATTCAACCCTGCACGTTTTTTTTTCACAGTTCAACAACCACATAACCACTGAATTGTATTTTTTCCAAGCGAGGCAGTCCATACACCGGGTCCACGCAGTGCACGGACGGACGGAGGAGGAGGCGGAGGCAAAGCCCGTTGTTTCCGAGGCCGCACACCGCCGCCGCCGTCGCCGTCTCCAGCGACCACCACCATAAAAAGCGAGCTACCGACGCCGCCCTTTCACGACCAAAAAGTGGCCAACACCAAGCCACGCATACCCCCGCGCACGAGCGAGGCCTGAGCTTGAGCTACCTGCCCATCCCGACCCCGAAGGCGAAGGCGAAGGCGAGCAATCCGGCGTCGAGAGGTACCCTCGCGTCGATCTCTCCTCCTCCTGCCTCTTCTTCCCCCCTTCCAAGATTGGATCCCGTGGCTATTCTGATGGTGGTGGTGGTGCGAGATTGGGGGGTTTGTGGCCGGATCGGATCGAGATTGGCGCCGATTGGTGGTTGCTTTGCTCTGGCCCCGATCTGTTCGCTGTGGCGCGGGCGGTGTTGGGGTTTCTTGAGAAGCTCTCTAGTCTTGTCGGATTGCTGGTAGGATATGCAATGATAGATGGTGTCTTTGGGTTTGATGGGTTCTGTGTTTGGGGGGAGTTCACCATTTCTGGTTTGGGATTAGGCTGCCGGATTATCGCTGAAACAATATGATTTCTAGTTCAGTAAATCGTCGGTGAGTGGTCAGACTGATGGACGGTTCTACGTTTCTTGGAAACCATTTTCAGGAAAGCTTGAGATTGAGCTTGGATGTCTTCAAATTGTGTGCTGTTAAATCCAGCAAGAAAATTTTAAGTTCTTTCTTTCTTTTTTTGGTTTGCTCCCTCTATTGAACAAGTTCAAGAATTGCAGCAGTCTCCTGCTTTGCATTGCTTTCGTATTGAGTTAACAATCAACACCTGGTTTCAAAAAAGAAAAAGAATATATAATCGGTATCATGTGCAGTAGTCTGAAAGAACATATGCAGTTAGGATTTTGATGTGGTAGACCATTTTTTTTATTTAGATCACATTTTGTACTGATAAAGGAGGAGGTGGTTTTACTGTTAAGTCAGGTTTATACCAGTATTGATTAGCTTGACTGTTTTATTTAGATATCCCATAGTAACATTATTTCCCTTGCATGGCCCACGTATCCATTATCCCCGATCCTTTCTTTGTTATGATTATTTCTGTTGAGTCATCCCTGTTATGTGCGAAAAGCCCGATTATCTGTTAAGTGATTTTCATGTGCTCATGTACTGTTATTCAAGATCTGAAGGATTTGGTGCTCTGATGCTCGTGGGTGTTGTCTGTTGTTCCATTGGATTTGCCTGGAAATACTGTAGAATCTAGTAGATAAATGATCCTTTTTGTCGAGGAAGATAAGGGATCATTTTAATCTCTGTCAGTATCACTTTTCAGTGTTTTGGATGAATGAGTGTACCGATTCATAAAAGTTTCTTCATGTTGCCAATCTGTATATTCTATCTCATCAATATAAATCTATATTCCTGCAGTTAAAAATGGCATCAGCTGTTACCATCAGTTCAGTTGGCGCTCAGGCTGGCCTGATCTCAAAGCCAAGGAATCATGGCTTCACAAGCTACAGTGGCCTAAAGGCAGCATCATCCGTTAGCTTTGAATCAGGGCCGTCATTCCTGGGTAGGAATGCATCTCTCCGGGCATCTGCTGCTCCAAGGATTGTACCAAAGGCGAGGTCTGGTTCTCAAATTTCTCCTGAGGCTTCGTACAAAGTGGCAGTGCTCGGTGCCGCTGGTGGTATTGGCCAACCATTGGGGCTTTTGATTAAGATGTCTCCTCTGGTCTCAGAACTGCATCTGTATGATATTGCAAATGTGAAGGGAGTTGCTGCTGACCTCAGCCACTGCAACACACCCTCTCAGGTTCTGGACTTCACTGGGCCCTCGGAACTAGCCAACTGCTTGAAAGGTGTGGATGTTGTTGTCATCCCTGCTGGGGTCCCAAGGAAGCCAGGTATGACTCGTGATGACCTTTTTAACATCAATGCGAGCATTGTCAAGTCGCTTGTCGAGGCTGTTGCAGACAATTGTCCAGAGGCCTTCATCCATATTATCAGCAACCCAGTAAACTCCACGGTGCCAATTGCTGCCGAGGTTCTGAAACAGAAGGGTGTCTACAATCCCAAGAAGCTTTTTGGAGTTACCACACTAGATGTTGTCAGAGCTAACACATTTGTAGCTCAGAAGAAGAACCTCAATCTCATTGACGTTGATGTCCCAGTTGTCGGTGGTCATGCTGGGATCACAATTCTACCGCTGCTGTCAAAGACCAGGCCATCTGTCACCTTCACAGATGAGGAAACTGAACAGCTGACAAAGAGGATACAGAATGCCGGAACAGAGGTGGTGGAAGCAAAAGCTGGTGCTGGCTCTGCTACCCTCTCCATGGCCTACGCTGCTGCCAGATTCGTCGAGTCATCTCTGCGTGCACTTGCTGGCGACCCTGATGTTTATGAGTGCACATTTGTTCAGTCTGAGTTAACCGAGCTGCCGTTCTTTGCATCCAGAGTTAAGCTCGGAAAGAACGGTGTCGAGTCCATCATTTCTGCTGATCTTGAGGGAGTGACCGAGTACGAGGCCAAGGCACTTGAGGCATTGAAGTCTGAGTTGAAGGTCAGTATCGAGAAGGGCATCGAGTTCGTCCACAAACAGCAGACAGCCGCGGCATCTGTTTGAAGCAAGCGGAATGGAATCAATACAAGGAAGATAATAAACGAAAATCGATTCTTGATACCTTTTAGTTTCCAGGCTAGAATTTTCTCTTGTCGATGCGTAGGAAGAGGTTCCAAACTTTTTGCATTGTATTGCCATTGCTAACTTCTTCCGAATACATGAGGGCGATAATGCCCAAACTGCTGCCTGTTTTATGCCTCGTTTTAACACAAATTTTGCTTCAGTTTCCGAGAGGTTGGTTTGTAGTTTTAACACAAAGTAAGGAATAAATCAATTCATTGATCATTTTCATCATTCTTACGTGATGTGTATCTTCTGAAGGCAACTTCATTCCCTGTCATCGTTAATTGTCATTGGTTGGTAAATTCGTATCAAATTTTCTTTCTTTCTGGCATTTCAAATGGAGCCATCATTTCAGCTAAGGAATGAATTGATCCTCTGATCGTTTTCAGTCTTCTTCTGTGATGTGTAACTTCTGGGCAACCTCATCTCCTGTCATTTTTAATAACTGGCATTGGTTGGTAACCTTATGCAAAAGAGAAAATTTGCTTTTCTTTTTTATGTTACTTTTCAACTGGAACCATCGTTTAGGTGAGAGTGACGGCCGGAAGCTGGCATATGTTTTGGTAGATTCGGAGTTTAGCATCAAGAGAACACTAGAATTTGGTTGCCTCTTGCTTTGTTTCTGGCTGTGATGAGTCCAAAACGTCTCCATCTCTTTAACTTGGACCAGAAACGTGGAAATGAAATTTCTTCCCTTGTACTCCTCGGTTCCATCCAGGGACACAATTGCATGTCGTCTTGGCAACACAATGTCCTTTCAATTGCAACAAAATAAATAAATAAAAACCCAAGCTAGCCTCTAAGATCCTCTTACTTATACCACGTGACTTTGAGTCACTTACATGTAAACCGTGGCATGGACCCACTTGTCAGTGACCATGTTTGCTCTTACTTCATAGGTGTCCACTGAAACGCAAGAATTTTGCATCAGATGAGGTCATTCTTGCTATATTTTTCAATTCAGGATAGAGAACATTACTTTTTGATCTAGAATTTTAACGTAAATTTCATTTCTTTCTTTGATTAATATCCTCCCCTAAACTTGTCCAAATTATGCGGGGAAAAAGAGAGAAGCATTACACGGCCATCCTTTTATTGCAAAAAAAAAAAAACCACGGCCAGATTAATTAATCAATAACCACGGAGAACCGAAATGGATTAAATTAATCATCATCAATTCGTCGTCTCGTCGGCGACGTCTTCCCGGAGAGAAGACGATGCTGGTTAGAGAGCTCGAGCTCAGAACGCCGGGAACTCGATCCGGTTGCCGCATGGGCGGCCGCCGGGGGAGACGGGGCAGTCGACGAAGCGCTCGCCGGCGGCGTCGACGCAGAAGTAGAGCTGGTACAGCTGGCTGTTGCCGGACTCGTCGCGGTTGCACTCGACGAACGGCTCGACGCCGACGCCGCGCTGGACGGCGCCCTTGATCTGGGCCAGCGTGTAGTAGCCGCCGTCGGGCCTGACGCCGGCGTCGACCAGCGCGGCGAGGACGTTGAGGCGCGACCGGAGGCGGAGCGCCGCCTCGAAGTAGCCGTGCTCGTCGCCGAGCGCGGGCTCGGCGCAGGTGCCGTGCTTCTCCCACTCGTGCGCCCAGAATCGGACGCCGTCGTTGCTCGGGCACGCCAGCGTCGGCCACTCCGATCGCATGCTTCCCAGCAGGTCGCTCACCTGAACAATCCACACGTCCACGAGAAGAAAAACAATTTTGTTTAATTCTACTTCTACACCGAAAAAATCACTTGTTTTGATGGGAAAATTGGTTGATAAACACCGGAAAAAATATTTACAAGTAGGAAAAAAACATTTTTCAATTTCTCTTATTTTTAAGTCTCTCTCAAGAAAAAAAGGAGCTTTTTTAGGGGGAAAAAAGGTTTTTTAGCAATGATTTGGAGATTATTAAATCGCACTGGACATATCTTCACAAGTAGGGGGGGGGGGGGGAGCATTTTTAATCTCGTTTTTAAGTTTTTATCTTTGGAAGAAAAAAAAGAGAGAGTCTCTTGTGAGGATAAAAGGGGGTTTTTTAGCATTGTTTTATTGTGTGGGTGGAGAAATCAGACAGGGATTTATTTGCAGATTAGGAAATCACACCGAGAATAGGTAATGTTGCTGTTTAATTGGAAGAGCAATTAAGTAAGAGGTAAGGTAAGTGCAGTGGAGTAGAAACCAAGGCAAGGATGACCTCTGTTCCTTCATCTTCCTTGCTTCCTCCGAAATCAATCTTGATTTTTTTAAAAAAAGATTTAACCATGTCTTGGATTGAGTTGGTTCTTTCAAATTGAAAACAAAAGGTCATCAAATAAATGAAAAAAAAGATTGGATTTGTTTACGAAAAGTGCTGGGTTGAATATGTTCTTTCAAGTTCAAAGCAAAACGTCATCAAATCAAAAGACAGTAAGTTTCAGAACGACAAAGCGCCAAACATGATCGATCGCAGCGAATTCCAAACAGAAGAAAAGCATCAGGCAGCAATAAGCCAAGACACCATGACACAGACGAACCGAGAGGAGGAGGAAGAAGATGAACCTTGGAGGGGTCGAACTCGCTGTCAGGATCGCAGTTCTGCGGGTAGCTGCCGTCGTCGCGGTTGGGCCAGAGGCCATGGATGCCGAAATCCGCCGCCGGCTTGCCGGAGCGCGGGTAGCAGCAGCTCTGCTTCGTGTCGCAGTACGACCCGGGCCACTGCAGCACCAGGAAGAAGAAGTCGTAGTCCTGCGCCCTGACCACACCCACCACTGCGAGCAGCAGCGCAACAAGTCCGAGCCGCGTCGTCGCCGTCACCGCCATGGCTGGCTCCCTTGGAGCTCACTCACTGCAATCTCTTCCTCTCTCTCTCTCTCTCTCTCTCTCTCTCTCTCTCTGATGATGATGATGATGAAGGCTGTGGCTTTGTTGCAAGAAACGAGCTATGGAGGTCAGATTTATAGGCAAAGTTTAGGCAGGTGTGGATTCAGGATGCAGGGGGCAGGAACAGCAAGCAATGGGTACAACACTGCATTGATTTTGCATGGCTGCCAAATTGCCATGTTGCCTTGGTGCATTTCAAGGTGTGAATAATTGCCTACTTATTTTTCTTTGGGAGGAGTAATAATAATTGGCTACTCATCAATCTTGCAGATATGGCATTGGTGTGGAAGGCAAGCAGACAGGGATTTTGGAGTTTTTTTTTTTTTTAGAAAGGTATCCAATTGGAGATTGACAGGTCGGAGATGGACGGAGTATCAGCTGTGCCTGTCTCTCCGGTTGCTGCTTTCTGTTTCTGTTTACATAGTACTTCTTCCGGTCATGCAAATTTAACGTTTCGATAAG
Organism: Oryza punctata; assembly: GCA_000573905.2. Taxonomy (NCBI): domain Eukaryota; kingdom Viridiplantae; phylum Streptophyta; class Magnoliopsida; order Poales; family Poaceae; genus Oryza; species Oryza punctata. Next base: position 22,322,505 of record CM002495.2, on the reverse strand, counting down.
AAATTGGTCAAAACTTTTAATGTTCCACCATTTTCTTCATACTTAAATAGTTTTATATAACACAATAAGTTTCATAAGCACTCACACTCTTGTCTGCATATACTCCTTCCTGTCGTAAGTTTTGACGTTTCATGTAAGAACTAGTCAAAATTTTAATACCCCACCCATCAATTTTATACTTAAACAGGTTTATATAATACTCCTTTTGAAAATTTTAGTACAATAAGTTTATGGTGTTATGATAGCATGTTTTTAAGGCAAATCTACTTATACACTTTCATTTGTTTTTAATAAAACTGAGCATTTGAAAAATTGTTGATGATTAGAATTTTAAAAACCGAATCTTATCTTAAACGTTAAATATTTAAGTAGGAAGGGAGTATTTGTCATTCTTATCACTAAACGCTAATTAGGAAATTAATTATGTAGTTTTCTCTTGAGATCTTTTATCTAATGTTGATAGCATGTCCAGGATAGCTAATCCTGTTTAACTACAAACGGTATAGGTAGGAAGAATGACCAGATGGAAAATTTCGAATCGAGGGGTGCAAAATAACAACTGTTTAAGAACAAAGAAAGTATCAATGAAAAGAGGGACTGCTAATAGTACTATTAGCAACAAAATAGCCAGCACTGCATGTCTGCATCCTTCGATTATTAACAGGAACAGACCTGTTATATCCAGTTCATTCCTCGTTCTGCAGTTGTTGATTGCACCTTGTTTTTGTTTTTAGTAAGCTGTAATGGCTTCTTCCCTCTCCTGGACGTCCCATAGTCCTCCTGTACAAGAAAACACAAGTCGGCACGCAAATTCTTGGCACGTCTTTGATTTGCAGCCGATCAACACGTACTACTGCTATCTAATTGTTTGATGTTTCCTGCTGCTGCTAGTAGCTTTGGATTTTGGGGGCTTAATTAATCCGTTCATATTGTTACCCATTGCTGCTGCTGCTGTTGTGTGTTGCCGGCCGGTGAGGCGGTGAGACCTCGCTGTCGGAGTGGGAACAGCAGCAGCAGCAGCAGCAGCTCAGAGAGGCGCAGCTGCAACGGCAACCGGCGGCAGCGTCTCAATCATCCGTCCCGTCCGTGTACATGGCGAAGCCCGGACGCCATTACTCGGTGTCCGGTGGATGTGCAGTTTGGTCAACCAGGGGCGTGCCAAACTGCCAATGCAAAGCCAAAACGTACGCCTGCGAGCGACAGATAGTGTGATGTTGAGAGGGTGATACATGTATAGAGAGGCGATGCATAAGGCCTAGTTTGAAAGGGTGGATGGGTGAATAAAATGATAGGTTTATGTAATTCTTTTTATAATATTTGGGGGTAGAAATGAATGAATTAACACTTACAAAGTTGAAATTTTATTTTAAAGGGAATATTCTAAGCAATTTATACATAGAAAATTATTTTTTTTTTGCAAAAATTCGCACCATTTATGAGTTTGGGAAACATTCCCATAATAATACGTACTAATTTGTAAGAGCAAAAGAACGAGGCAACTTTGATGCTGCCCTATCAAAACTTGGTGACAAAAAATTGATAAACTTACAAACCAAACACTTGACTAAAATGCTCTATACCAGAATTTTAGTAATACCAATCTATTCATCTAACAGGAGTAAAATATAATTTTGGTGTCAACGTAATACATATATTTATATATCTGTATCTTAATAAAATTTGATGGTGCCAAAACGTACTGCCTACAATTGTAAATTTGCATGTCCTCCAGAAAGAGAGGGACTGATGGTGACCGACGAAGGGTTGCATTACTTACATAGGTTTTGCAGGGAGGCACGGCACCAATCTGATCAGCGTACCGCGAACGTTGTTGGCTGTCGTCCATGGTCCAACGCACTTGGAAGGACAACCAAACAAAAATACAGATTATCATTATCAGGATAGATAGCTCTTCAGAATTTTTTTTTTTTGTTGTTGCTTGGTTTTGTATATGTTCAACCGGAGAAGCCAAGTCTTTTGTCAGATGTGACATTTGCTTCATGCATCTTCCATTCGTCAAATCTATGCTTAAAGAAACTCTCACCAGCTAAACAGTAGGCACTTGAGATGATGAAATAAAAAGGAACCAAAATGCCATGCAAACATCAACATCAACGTAAGAGAGCTAGTGGGAACATACTCGGTTATAGACTCATAGTACATGATGCACGCATCTTCTTGTATTGCGTAATCCAATGGTATATCAGCAATAAAGAAATTAAGCGCACCTAATTGATAGACTTATTCCGAAGAGAATCAGCATCCTTAACAAGAGGGTGATGCTCCGATACTCTCTATTTGTAGTATTATACTACTAGTAATATTAAGGGTAAATTAGTAATTTACTAATACAATAATTACGAGCAACTTTGTCATTTATGTTTTGTCCCGGCTATATCGATATGTGGTTATCTATTATGTTTATGTTGGCATTGCTCATATTCTATCAAAAAGCTAAAAAAGAAGGAAAAAAAGTTTGGTCACTACTAAATGATTATTATACCCCTATTTTTTGGGATAATAAGACTCCTCCACATTTCTACTATCGCTAACTAAGATGGTAGCAATCTAAATCTTTCGATCAAATGAGATCAATGGTTCAGGTTATTTTCTAATATCAGTTAAGAGCACCGAAGTGAGGTTGTTAAAAAAATGGTCTTTAAAGTGCTTGAATGGTCATCAATTTCATTGTACAAATCAACTAAAATAATTGGTGTGCAAAAGAATAGCCAACTCTGATTAGCAAACGAAGGATACATGTTTGCATCGAGGATTGATGGAACGCCAAATCAGAACATGCCAAAAGGAACTTCCATGGGGATATTCCACTAGAAATCCTAGATGCCTGTCATGGATAGGACAATAGAAAACATACGTGTCACAAGATTGTATATCAATGCAAGTGATAAAATAAGTAGTCTTCGCATCACAATATATGCACCAAAATAGCTGTTTATATCTGTTCAGACTTTGGAGCCATCAGTTGGTTCCAAGTTCCAACATCAAAGAAAGGTGCACTAAAAATCACAAGTTTTGCGAAGCCGCAGGGATAGCTGGTGCCTGGACATGGTCCCATTGTTCCTATTATGAGCTAAGAAGATATACTCTCTTTTATCACATTAAATGTGAATAAATATGCTTCTCCTGCAATTTTATTAGAGAACCTTCGACCATCACATCAACAAAGATGAATTCATCAAACAAGTGATTGTAGAGAGCAGCAGTTGTAAAAGAAAAAACAAAACGTCACTAGCCTGTATTGATTGGGCTTCCTGTTAGATGAAATAGAACACATGAGCCATTTGAATCATAAAACTGTTATTCTCTGCCAATTAAGAATCAATTCTGAGAGAAAGCAGGCAAATAAAAATGTGGGATACTAAGGAGGGACTTAGTATCAATGTATTTAAGAGAAAAGGAGGGTGGGGAACCATGGAACGAACCCAGGCCGTTGAGCAGCTCCTGGCAGCACCCTGCCGGCATAAGCTTGCCAGGGCGGCGGCTTTGCTACAGTCCCAATTCGACAGCCTCTTGTTGTTGTAAGCCAAAAACTCTTTGTAACTTTATTCCCTCTCTTAATGAAATTTGGTTGTCGGTTCCTTCGGCCGACCCGGCAAAAAAGAAAGCAGGCAAATAATTGAGTGGTGCGTGTCAAGACTAAACTGGGATCCACTTCAACGAAAGGGGAAAAAAATCAATCACTGCTAATAACTGAGCGCTCATGTCATGCAGAATGTACACACAAGTGAACTGGTAACTTAGTATTCATGTCATGCAGAATTTAAACAGGCACTCCCTCCATCCCTAAATGTAAGGGATTCTGGCTATGAATCTGGACATGTGTATCCTTACATTTAGGGAAGGAGGGAGTAGCAGGCAGTAAATAATTCCTGGTTACCAGTAGTAACTAAGCATTCATGTCATGCAGAATCAATTTCAAGGCAAGCAAAAAAAAAAAAATCAACTTCAAGGCATAAGCTTCTATGGAATGGAAATATTGGTTGGATATCCAAGAAAAGAAGTAAAACATGGCAGAGCAACGAGGTGAATATAGAAACAACAAAAGCATAAGCCAACATCCATAATATATATATTTGAAAGCTCAGGAAGCTGTCCTATACAGATCACACTTCCTTTAGATATTTTCATACGCTTATAAGCCATGTACAGTAAAAGAGCGAAAATTACATTTTCCACAGAAGATTCTAAAATTGCGCAGGGGGATTCTTTGAATTGATATCATTAAGTACATGTGCCTTGCAGTTTTTTTTTTGGTAAACTATGTTTGGACTCAGAATTTCAAACATTGAAGTTCCATATTTGTCCTACGCTTAAAGCTTTTGGATGGATATGCAACTGTAGAAAATAAAGAGTGACTTACTTAGTTTTCAACTTATTGCGATAGCCATGCAGTCGTGCACCTTGTATTTCACTATTGCTCTCTTAAATATATACTGTTAATAATCCTTGAAGGCTTGAACAACTGAGTCGTAGACATTAAGGTTGACTGGCTTGTTCTTAACTAGAATCATCATCATCACCATGAAAATTGATGTAGTGATACTTCATTTCTCAAGTTGTACAAGTATTGACCATTACTCATCTCTGCTGAGAGATCAACAGATCTAACCGTATCATAAGAGGTGAAAAGCGTATGTTACTTAAGCTTTAAAGCCCAACGTGCAGGTGCTTTGCCATTGAAACCTTGTGTATAGCACGGAACCGCCATGATTCATCATTAGTTTCTTTCTGCCTCTGGTCAAGGATATTCTTTATGGTGTACCAACATAGTATGGTTGCCATAGGTTCCTATAAGCAAATAATGTATAAATTCACCTGATAACTGAACACTGCCAAAACCTCAACACATTGCTGTTCTAGGAAAGATCATGTTCTACATAAGGCAGTGATACAATCTTAATGACTTGGTGTTTTAGATAGTTTTTGTTAGATCTGGTCCTTGTGTCCAGATAGATCATGTGACATGTCTGACTGCATACACAACTGATGTAATATTGCATCTCATGCCAATATCATCAATTCCAGCACTCAACGAAGCTCTGATATCCACTGTGTGCGAACACTTTAGTCTTTATATCCTTTGTAATCAGCATAAAATGCACAGAAAAGAAATGGTGGACTACCAATAATCATTGCACGAACACTGGAATTCCTTGAAATGATGGATTCGGGTTCTGTCTCTGACAATCACTAGGCGATTATATACACCAGAAAATACCTTTGTGAAATTATGGCAGTCTACACAAACACGAAGATTCTTAGCAAGCCTTATTGGTCTATGTTGTGGTGTCACAAGAAGAGCAAAAGCAATTGCTAGCTTTTCACTGTGATATGCGAGGGCGCATTCCTTCCCCTCAGAATCCAAATCATGCAACTCAGACGACACGTTTGGAACATAACCAGCTATTCTAAGATGTTTGCTTATCTCATCAAGCTTTTCATAAATCTCTGCCTTTCTTGGATGTGAATCATCAACTGCAATAAATTCATGGATCTCGCCGTTCAGCTCTACTGTCGTGCAGCCAGGAGTAGTTTGGATCCCTTTCTCCTTCATCAACTTCCTGACCTTTGCTACCTTTAACCAATCTTCAACTGCTGCATAAGTATTAAGCAATAGAACATAATCCCCAGCTTGTTGCGCTTTCAGTTCAATTAGATGGTTGATTACACGCTCTCCAAGATCAATATGACCATGAACTCTGCATGCACCAAGAAGGGTTCGCCAAATAGTTGCATCTGGTGTCACCCTCATGTCTTTTACCACAAGCTCATATGCCTGATCAAGCAAGCCAGCACGGCCCATGAGGTCTACCATGCATCCATAGTGATGAACATTCGGCATTAACTGATATTCGTAACGCATAATATCAAAATACTTGAATCCCTCATCAACCAGCCCGCTATGACTACATGCGGAGAGCACACCAGTAAATGTCTGTTCATCAGGAGCAACGCCTGATCTGCCCATCTCCTCAAATGCAGATATAGCATCCTTCCCAAAACCATTAGATGCCAAACCCGAGATCATCGCACTCCATGTGACCACACTCTTCTTAGGAGTCTCACAAAACACCTGGTATGCCTTGTCCACACAGCCGCACTTTGTGTACATTGTAATCAACGAGTTACGCACCTTCAACTCAGCCCCATATCCATGATCCACCGCGTACTCCCAGACCTTCTCCCCGAAATCGAGCGCACCCAGGCTCGTGCACGCTTGGAGAAGTAGAATACAGGTGACATCATCTGGTTCTTCCCCATTCTCCCCACCCCTCATCGCATCAAAAAGCTTCAGAGCATCCTTCGTCCGCCGGTTCCTGATATAACAAGTGATCAAAACGTTCCACGCAACAGTGTCCCTCACCGGCATTTCATCAAACACCTTACGAGCGCTGTCCCCGTCGCCGCAGGCAGCATAGGAACTCACTAGCGAGGTGATCAGGAGGGCGTCCAGGGAGTGTCCCTCTGCCACAACGTTGGCGTGAAGCTGGCGCGCGTGGGCGAGGGCGTGGCAGTGGTTGAGGACGATCGACAGGGAGAAGGCGTTCCCGCGGCGGCCGAGCGCGCGGGCGCGGCGGAGGAAGCGGAGCGCGTCGGGGTCGCAGAGGGAGCGGAGGATGCCGTTGAGGCAGAACGTGGAGGGGACGTAGTCCGGGGAGAGGTGGTGGAGGAGGACGGGCAGCGCCCGGTGCGACGGGAGGGAGGCGGCGGCGAGGGAGAGGAAGGCGGAGGCCGCGGTCCGGGCGAGGAGGCCCGTGCGGAGGAGATGCGCGTGGAGCTGGAGGAAGCGCGCCGCGGGGAGTGGCGACGCGGAGGATAGGATCGCGGCGGCGACAGAGGTAGTTGCGGTGGCGGCGGCGGCGGCGGACGGCGGCGGCGAGGGGCGGAGGGCGCGCGCCAGATGCGATGCCATGGCGATGGCGGGGCGCGGGGGGTGGAGTGGCGAGTTCTTTGTTTTTTTTTTGGAATAAGTCCATTTTGCCTCCCTTATCTCTTGCCCTTGTGTGAATAACATCCCCCAACCGGAAAACCGGGTATAACGTCTCCTTCATCTCTTAAAACCAGAGCAAATAACCTCCCTCAGCGGTTTGGCAGGCAGTTTCGTCTGACGTGGCGTCGTTGACCCGGTTGACGAGCTGACTCAGCGTGCGGGACCCACATGTCAGTGTCTCTCATCTCTCTCTCCCACCCGGTTGGCGAGCGGCTCGCATCTCTCTCTCTCCATTATATAACATCTTGAGTTACAAAATCGGATCTCTCTATATCCTTAGATGGTTTTATCCGATGTGACAGCTGAACGTGGAACCCACATATCATACTGTCCACGTCATCTCTCTCTTTCCCCTCTTCTCTCCCCTCCTCTCTCTCTCTTCTCGTGTGAGACTCTGGGCAGACCGGCCAACGGGGCGAGGCGGGAGAGGAGGTCCGGCGGCCGGCGACGCGGTGGCGGCGGCAGTGACGCGGGAGAAGGGGAGAGGCGTCGGCGGCGGGATCACGGGGGCAGAGCGAAGGGGTAGCTGGAGGTGAACGGCGGTAGCGAGGTGGAGGAGGAGGATGCCGCTCCGACGAAACTCCCATCCGGCGCGAGGGAGGATGGGAGGGAGGAGCGGAATACGGAGACGGCTGCAGCGGGAGGGAGGTGGGGGATGGAGGCGGCGAGGAGGGAGTCGGCGGACGGGGAGGACGGGAGGATGTGGCGGATGAGGGAGGGGAGGAAATCGGAGCCGGAGGCCGCGGCGAGGAGGGAGGAGTGGACGGCGTCGTTGTGGCGGTAGGCGGAGGAGTCTGGTGGCGCACGAAGGCGAAGAGGGGAGGTCGAGCTCTCGCAGGCGCTCGTCGATGCGTCTGCCTCGGCCGCGCTCGCCGACCTGCTCCTCCTCCCGGAGACGCGCGCCGTCCTGATCACCGCAGCCATCGAGCCTCAATAGGTCAGATTCGGCGTCCGGGTCGCCGGCCGACGCGCTGTCGATGCTGTCCTTCCTGCCCTTGCTCATCCGCGAGGCTGTCTCCAGCCAGCCGGAGTCGATGCGACTCATGGAGAAGAGCTCGGTGTTGTCGTCGAAGTCGAGCCCCAGCGAGCCGCCGCTCCGGCCGTCCTCCCCCGTCCCCGCACCATGCCTCCCGCCGCTCCAGCTCCCAGCAACGGCGCCGCCTGGTCCTGGCGAGCCCGCCGTGCCGGTCACGCCTCCCGTGCCCTACCTCCCGCTGCTCCAGCTCGCAGCAACGGCGACGCTTGGTCCTGGCGACCCCGTCGTGCCTGTCCCTGCCTCCTGCCGCTCCAGCTCCCGCCGGCGGTAGCGCTTGCACGGCTCCGGCAGTGGGCTGCTCCGACCACGCGCGGTCCTCGATCGGCCGCGCCGCCGCCACGTTCGGGCCCGCCCCCGCTGCAACTTGGTGTGCTGGTGGCTGAGTCAGCTCGTCAACCGGGTCAACGACGCCACGTCGGACGAAACTGCCTGCCAAACCGCTGAGGGAGGTTATTTGCTCTGGTTTTAAGAGATGAAGGAGGCGTTATACCCGGTTTTCCGGTTGGGAGATGTTATTCACACAAGGGCAAGAGATGAGGGAGGCAAAATGGACTTATTCCTTTTTTTTTCTTGGTTTTCGAACGCGTGAATTCGGCCGAAAACGCGCTCGTGGGTTCGGCCCAAACTGCACGTATAATAAATTTCTTTTAAGAATTTATTATATAACAAAAATCCACAAAGATCATCTTGTGGCCCATGAAAACTTCGTTCTAGCCCAATTTCTGCTAGCCAGCACATGTGCCAAATATTGCTCCAGGCTTAATTTCAGTAGGCCTCTCATTAGGCCAGGATAAGTGTGACCAAGCTTAATTGAAAGGGCTTCTATGCAGTTGGGCCATGTGACGTGGGCCGAATTAGTGCATACTCTTATTGGGCCTGTAGCAGATAAAATTCAGCCCATGAACCTGCCAAGACGAGGATGACCAGACCACCCACCTATAAATAGGCTTCTCGCCGATGCCCAATCGATATCCCTCTCTCGAACCCTAGCAATTTGCAGGTCTCCCCTCCCCGCCGCCTGCACACGCATCTCTCTTTTCCTCCTCTTTGTGCTCTGTTTTGCTATTTCGTTTTGGGTACAGTTCATTGGTGTGGTTGTGACTTTCGCTCTCTGTTTGTTTCCCTTTTCTTTTCTGATGATTTTGTTGCTGGCTAGCAATGAGGTGATGTGGTGGGTGCAGGTGATGAGAAGCAAGACAGGGACATCAGATCCCCTTCTGAAGGGGGTAGTGATCGACTAAGTCTCAATGGGAATCTCTCTGATGCATATTTGCATTGCACAACCAAATCGATCTGTTGGTCGATTTCTTTTGCTTGATGATTTGATACAAGTCAGTCGGCGTCTTCATCAGTTTCTATTGCATATCTGATCGTTTGCGTTTTAGTTAATTTTCTCTCGCCTCTACATGTTCTTTTTCTCCTGTTGGAGAGGGGGAAAAAAGCATTTTTTCCATTCAAAAAAAATACATGAAACTTACCACTTCAGATTGGAAAATCTAAGGAATCAATGACGATTTTGTTTTCACGACTTAATTTACCTCTTTCGTTCAAAATCAAAGCAAGAGTCTGCGAAGGAAAATATACATATAGAGAAGGGTACGTCATTTGCATTCGTGCATACTTTTGAAAATTACGTGATTAATTGCAAAGAAGGGAAACTCAATGGATTTAAATGGATGAGTTTCATAACCAACAGATATATTAATTTGCACCAATGGATGTGATGAGGTTACCTCTGGAATTGAATCAAAATCTCAGAAGTAGCAAGTAGACCGTGTGGCGGTGTGGCTAATTCAGGAGACGAAAATGATCCCTAGTTCACCAGGCAAACACATATGCGGAGTACTTACAAAAAAAAAAGAACTTCAAACAAACTTTATAATATTCAATTCTTTCGATTATGCCCTCAAATAACTGTAATAAATAATGTTTCACAAATTAATCAATCATCATCCATCAGCACTACAGTATTAGAGGAACGAGGTTATTATTATTTTATTTGGTTAGGAGATATAAGAGTTGAGTGGATGGGTCTGTTTGGTTTATGGGATTTTTTAGAAGGGATTAGGAGTTTAGAGGGACGAGGTTATTAATTATTTTATTTGGTTAGGAGACATAAGAGTTGGGTGGGATGGGAATGGAGAATTGAGGGAGGAACTCCCTCCTTTTTAATACTTGGATAGGGGTAGTAATTGGGAGGGAATTCCTTCTTTTTTTTTTACTTTATCTAAACAAATCTTAACCATCCGTTTCATTTAAAATCTAATCTCCAACTAAATTCCCAATTAATTTCCACTACCTCTGCTAGGATTGAGCTAAAAATCAAATTCTCATATCTATCTCACCATTAATTCACTTGTCTAAACTCTCAATCCTCACCTATATCTGGCCGAGTGCAGCCTTAGAAATCAAAGAAAAAGACAGAGGTTCATTGGGCTAAATTAGTTTTCATTTCTCTGATTTTCAGATGAACCGTCTGACGAAGTTTCATTGGGCTAAATTATCGATTTAAAGTACAACTAAATTGTATGAATTAAAATTTCAAATTGGCCTATTAGCTCAGCTGGTTAGAGCGTCGTGCTAATAACGCGAAGGTCGCAGGTTCGAGACCTGCATGGGCCATATTAAACTTTTTCCTATGATTTTTTTCTCTTCTACGCGCCATTGAGAAAAATATTTTTTTACATATTTTTTCTTTTACGTGCCATTGATTCTATGATTTATTTATTTTTTATCTTCTACGTGCCATTGAGAAAAAAATATTATTGCTAGGATGTATTTCCATTTTTCTACGCGCCCAATTGCTGAAATCATCTAAGATACCCAAAATACTTTTGTGAAATCATTTAGTACGATCTATTTCTATACGCTACCTTCAAAATGTTCACCACTCACCTTGGTGAACAGCTGGATCATATCAATTGCTACCTATTATGGCCATATATCGTTTTCCACTTAAATTAATGAAGAGCTGATAGATAGAGCAAGTCTGAACGGGTAGAGGAAAACACTCTTCACGTTCACACCTAATGAAAAAGAATTACTAGTAATTAATGATGCTTATCGATCGGGACATCCCGTTTGAGCAATCGCGAGTTCGCGACGAACTCCACCCAAGCACGAAACGATCCATCGAATAGATGTTGTCAAACTTGTGAGCGTCTCAGGGAGCAATTAAATTAATTATCCCGTATGTTTTATATTATAAATTGCTTTAACTTTTATCCTATTCAAACTTTTTAATTAGTTTATTGAATATATTTTAACAATATATTTATTTTAATTTAGAAATGTTACAATATTTTTGTATAACTTAAAATTTTGATTATAAAAAAAATTCAAAACACCTTATAATATATAATATAAAATAGACTAGGTAATAATTTGGAGCCGCACGGTAGATAGATGTATCAAGGACCTGCTTATTTGAGCGACAACTAGTCAATTTTGATTTTTTTTAAAAAAATTGTTTCAAAGTGATAGTTTTTTGTCACTTTGTTTTGTAATAACCGTTAAAAATAACAAATGCCCAAAAAACCATCCTAGAATTTTGTTTTGGGGAATCCTAATCAAAATTTGAGAAATCGCTCCCCCACCCCTGCACAATCCCATCCTTGGCATGTAGCTCTCTTCTCATTCTACACGTGTGTATTGAGAGACAGCGTGCTTACTCTCCGGTAGAGGGTGAGAAGGACGGAGAATAAGTTTATTTTCAAAAAAAAAAAGGAAACTGTTAGAGCCAACATTTTAAAATGACTTTAATTTTAGTATTACCAACCATGTTAGATATTTGTTGGTGATGCTCTAAAAAGTTATTTCTCATTGCTTGGTGAAATCTCGACCATATATGAGTAGATGGTAGCTTAACTGTACAACCTGTTCACTATGGTTTATAAGTAATAGATTTGACATATGTTTATATATATGATTAATTATTTTTTCCAGTAGTAGATGATGTACCCATCGATAACGATATACTTACGGTAATTTTATCAATTTAAATATACGTCGATCTATTCTTTCGAAAATGCTCATCTTGAGAGGTTGTCTGTGCACTTGTTGTGAGCATTAACATAAATATTGTGTAGAAAAAAAAAAGTAAAACCGCGCGACTATTGGGAGTGGCAATGATTTGATGTTGTGCTAATTAAGGAGACACGACGCATGCAGCAAAACCTACAAGATCCCGGCCGTCATATTAATTACGTGTCAAAACTAATTAAACCGATAACGATGGATGATCGTGTTTGAGTTCACACGTACGGATACAAACGGAGCTCGATCGGCAATGGGTTGATCGTCTGATTACACACTTAACCAGTAACCTCTTTAATTCATACTAGTACGAGAGCTTTATACCCGTCAACCTTTTGCGTTCACATCGTTCTTTTTAAGAAACTTTCACATTTTTTGGTTGATACTCATACTACCTCCAGTCACAAACAAGTAGGAGTATCGTTTATTCACCTTATACTTATTTTATACTTTCACATTTTTTGGTTCATACTTATTTTATAAATGGTATAGCAAAGTTATAATATTTTGAATATACTTTTAGGATGAATTTAACTATATCACTTTAAAAAAGAAATCGATTATAAAGTTTAGTACAATATTACTTACTCCCTCTATGAGATGTGACATGTTGTACAAGATTATGTCATATCCCATATTAGTTTGTCTTTTTGACGGATGACGTATTTGTGATCGAAGGAAGTACTACAAAACAGTAGAAAAATGTATAATTTTTGGATTAGGTCTTAGAGTCGTAAGCGTACGATATCACCAATTATAAAAAGTTACCGCAAGTATTTACTGTAAAACTTTTGGATGTAACTATAGTATAATTAATGTTTAATTACACTATGACTATGATATAACTTATATAAAATTTATATTCATCTATGGTTTGGTTGGTTAGCACCGGAAACTTATATGTGACATGTGTGATAATTTCTTTCTAGCAATTCTTTTCATGCACAAATCTCAAGACAATCCAATAACGACAAATCTAAAAGTTTTGGGAGAAAAAGAACTCGCTGAAGTTTTCTTGCAATTCTGAATATTTAAAAAACTACTGCAAGTTTTTGAATGAAAAAAATCTCAAATATAATTACAATATTTGAAACAGTATGTAACTGTATAGTTGTATCGTAATTGCATAGTAACTATACTGTAACTACGAACTTATATAAAACTTATATTCAATTGTGATTTGGTTATCTAGCACCGGGATTTTACACGTGAACTGTGTGAAAATTTCTTTCTAACATTTTTCCCTTCATTCACAAATCTCAAGATGATCCGATAACCATAAATCTGAAAGTTTTTGGGGCAAAAATTTAATGAAAGTTTTCCAACAATTCTGTAAATTTTAGTGCTCGGAATATACATGGGTGTGTTTTTTTTTATAAATTTAGTGAGATCCTGGATTGACAGCTGATCTCCCTGGTTGTCTGATGGATTTGTTCATTTATAGATTCAGATTTTTCATGTGTGGACAAACGAGCCGTTGAATCAATCACATGGCCTATATAAAATTCAACCCATCGCACGCTTATTCCGACGCTTATAATACAACAAAAAAAAAAGGAAAAAAAAACTTGCTTCTGTTTAGCCCCACTCCGCAGTGTCTTCCTCGGATTCCTCCATTCCGGGAGGTCGTCGTCCATGGCGGCGGCGGCGGCGAAGAGGAGGCGGCGGCGCGGGGTGCTGGACCTGGAGGCGCAGTTCGCCTTCTTCCGGTCGCAGCACCGGCACCCGGTGAACGCGGCGGCGCACGCGCTCCTCGCATGGCCCATCCTCTTCACCAACCTCCTCATCCTCCACTTCCTCCCGCTGCCGCTCGACCCGGCGCTCGCGCTCGCCCTCGCCTACGCCGCCGCCTACGTCGCCGTCGACCTCCGGGCCGGCGCGCTGGCGGGGATCCTCTTCGTCGTCGGCTGGGCCGCCAGCCGCGCCCTCGCCGCCCGCCTCGGCCTCGCGCTCGCCTGGAAGCTCGTGCTCGCCACGCAGCTCTTCTGCTGGACGTGGCAGTTCCTCGGCCATGGCCTCTTCGAGGCAAGCAAGCTTCCCCTTGCCCCTTTTGAGTGTTTATGAGAATTTAACGCCATTGCTGATGATTTGCTGTGCTGAAATCTGCTGCTTTGTTCTGTTGTTGTTGTTGTTGTTGTTGTTGTTGCAGAAGAGAGGGCCGGCTGTGAGTGATCTCCCTGAGGTGTTCTTGATGGAGCCATTCCTCATTTTGTTGCAGGTGAGCACCACATGAACACATGAATCCGTCACAATCACCTTCCGCCCTCCATTGGATTGGAGGAATTTTAAGGGAATTTTGAACTAATTCTTGTAAAAATCAACCAAAATTCCTCCGTTCCATAGGAGCCATTGTAGTATTATGAATTTGCCAACTTCTACATATTCATATTCATGGTAAGAGAAATTAGATTAAGGCCCGGTGAGAAATTAATGATTAAATTTGCATTTTGACGATTGTGTCAAATACTGATCAATATTTAAAATATTCGCTAACAGTTGAGGGTAACTCTTCTTGTATATAGCCTAGTACAGGCACATCATAGCATGGTGGACCCAGGAATTCATAGCTGGGTATTCACACTTACAAACAATCGTTTCATAAGAAACCCAAATGCTGAGGATAATACACAATATATTGCAACTGTGACATAGGTCCAGTAGAAATAATTCTTATTACAGAAATCTCAAGAATTTGAGCCTATTACAAAATAGAAGAAACCCAATGTTGAGAAAAAGCTCAAGAAACAAAGCATGAGACCCAAAATAGTACTTCCTCCGTTTCATATTATGTCTTTGATTTTTTTCCTAGTTAAAGTTTGTTAAGTTTGACTAAGTTTCTAGAGAAATTTAGCCACATCTAAAATATTAAATTAGTTTCATTAAATCTAATATTAAATATATTTTAATAATATCTTTGTTTTGTGTTGAAAATATCACTATATTTTTTTTATAAACTAGGTTAAACTTAAAAAAAATAACTAATAAAAAAGTCAAACGACTTATAATATTAAACGGATGGAGTATATACATAACACTATATCAATACATAATTTTTTTAAAAGAAAATGGCTATTCCTGGGAATACCCAGGACCTACATGGGGTCCGCCAACATGGGGTCCGCCAATTCAGAGGCTTCCCTTTTGGAACAGTTGATCCATCCTTGTCTGATTTGCAGCTGAGAAATTAAATGTATGGACCTACTTGGAATAGAGTTGGATTGAATTGATATATGATGGTGATCATTTCATCACTTGTTGGTTCTCTCGTTTTCGCAGATACTCAACAAGCATTTTGGCTATGAGCCATACCCAGGATTCAGCAAGAATGTGGACAAGAAGATGGAAGCCATTCTCAGGGAGAGCAGGGAGGAGCTCAAGCAGAGGAAGGTCACCTGATTGATTTTGATTCGAAATCAATTCGAGAGGAACTGTTGCACTTGTAGAACTTAGCATCTTTCGATTATTACCTACTATTTGTGTTGTTCATGTCGTCATACAGTTTTATGGTACAGTGAAAACTGAACTGTCTGAACATGATTGTGCCGGTGCTGTTTGAGGCTTTGCTCTGCCGATTGCTACGAACAGTACAAGATGCAGAGAGATTTGCAAACCCAAATGTTCGCAGCTGAGTATTCTTCGGCAGAGCATTTTGCCAAACAGCTATCGTATCATCATCTCTGATCGTGTCGTTTGTATGCATGATGTATTGATGTGATATGTAAAGTACTGAATTAGCGGTTGTGCTGCTGCTGTTTGTAAAAACATTTCCGCATGTTCATATTCATAATCTCTTCGTAATTCCGCGTTTGCGTGCTTTTTTTTTTCTTTTTATCATTGCCTCTGAATTCACAGCCTCGTCTGTCACTCTCTGTAGCCACAACAACTGATGCCGATCAAGCCCAGTTTGAGCAATTTACTCACAAGTAAAATCTGCGAGAAATTGGAAGGTTTTTGGGCTGGGTCAGCTTGTAGGATGACTCTACATTGTGAAATCTCAGCGTCGGAAGCATTTGGCCCATTTGGATATAGTTTATTTCATACTTCCATTGCAGCAGAAGCTCGTCGCTTTCCTAACCATCATTACCATTTGCCAACCACCCGGACAAGGGACACTCCCCGGGTGGGAAAACTGCTGGGTTTGGGAAGAACAGAAGAAGGCAGCAACACACGGTAACTTTTGTATCTTGGCCCTTCAAACGTAATTTTGAGAAATAGGACAGTGAGAAAACTTGAAATGGAATTTTAGGTTGGCGCTAGAACCATTGGCGCCGACCTATAACGTAGCAGCCTGTTCGGCTTAATAAGTTAGGAACTAATCTCTCACGTACGCAAAACGAAGCAATTTTTTAGCACATGATTAATTAAGTATTAAGTATTAGTTCTTTAAATGATTAATATGATTTTTTAAAATATTTTTCTTATTTTTTTTTGAAAAATACGCTGTTTAGTAGTTTGGGAAGCGCACTCAGAAAATAAGGGACCAGAGGTTAGGGAAGTTGAGAGAACACAATCTTAATATGGCTGATGATGACTCCCTTATACTCGTGATAGCCTAGCCACTATGGCTACTGGTTTGTCTGGAGGTTGGTGCAAGGGTTATTGGTGCGGAACACCCTCTGCACCGATGCCACATGCCTAAAAAAACAGATATACTATGTGTAATATTTTACAATAATGTCTTTTTTTCTTAGAAATTACTATACTACGGATGCTTTTAGAAAATGGTCAGGTCAATAGTTTTACTACGATATAAGCCAAGTGATGGATGATTTGTGGAATGTGAGCTGAAGCTATTGTGCACTTTATAAAATTCTCTCGAATCAACATAACCCAACTCGGTCCACAAGGCCCAAGAAAATTAGGCTTAGTAGGGACATCAAGCCTCCTATCGTTCTAGACAAGCAGATGAACTCTATTTCAATGTGAAAACACAAGGAATTCATCTTAAAATTCGCAGTAGCTTGACCCTGCAATCTCTACAATAATTAACTATGTTCTTTGAAGCAAATGCTGAAATGAATGCACGAATTAATCTCCACGGTAAACATCATCGACTATAATTTCATTGATTTGCAGGAGATTGGTACCCACTAATTCCTTATGTGTGTTAAAGTATATTATATGCTCGATATATATATGTATTCCGTTTGATCATGTCATGCCACTGACTTGGACATTTTAGTGACACGGTTGGCGTGGTCTCCCTCCTCCTATCCTGGAGATAGTACTCATCGTTATATAGCCTGGTGTTTGGGGATTACTAGCTTGCAACTTGTGCAAAGAAGGATATGCTAATTTTGTGTGGTGACTTCCTGCAGCCTCTCTCGGACATCTTTGCGATTATCAGTATATAAAACCGATCACATCTCCATCGTATCAATGGGAAATTCAGATTGCATATGATTGGCAAATCAATTATACATCTAAACAAACTTATTAATTAATCAAACTACACCGAGCGAGACAGGCATGCGCATGCAATAACCATTAATTTAGAGTACGAGAGTTGTGGTGACTGGGGAGAGTATGAACTTGCGACGGATGGCGCTCGCTAGCCGAGGATTGATCTGATCTCTCCTACCCTGCACAGTTGGTCAGCAAATCAATTTTGTGGTATAGTCATCAAATATTACTTCTAATCACACAATAATTATGTACGTCCTAGAAAATGTGTGTAATCGACCGTTCTGATTTTGACCATACCTAGTAGAGCTAGCTGTGCTCTGATATGTGAAAATCACACAAGAACTTTTATTAAAAAAAAACTTTCATAATATTGCACTTGGTAATATTTATTTATATATATATATATAGCAAAATTATTCTACACCCGGGGTATAAAATAACTAAACCCACCTCCCCTTCCTTCCAAGGACCCAAAACTCACCTCAGCCAAAGGTCAGTCAAAGCACCCCCACGTCGGTCAAACCCGGTCAAACCGCCAACTAACTCCCCCCACCCACCTCTTCTCAGCTCTTGTCTCGTGGAACAGTGCAGTAACATGACAGCCACTGTACAGTAACACTGTATTTTATGTGCAATAACAAAACTTAAATATAGTTGACGTATAGTCATGACGGATCTACGTTTGATAAGCACTTTTTTCTAACATCATGGTGCAAACGGTTTAAAAAGAACAAAACATCACGTGAGAGATATTGTTCTTCAAAGCTTGGCCTTTTTGGAATTTGACTCTTCACAAGTAGTAATATTATAGCATTATTTGTTATTATTGTCTATTGTACGTTACTACAATCTCATCACAATGTTACTGTAAAATTGCAGTAAAGACTAAGTTTTGCAGTAACAAAGTATCTTAATGCAATTCTTGGATAGTGTTACTACATAAACATGTGGTAACGTGTAGCAGTCATGCAGTAACACTTTCATTTTTGTGCAATAATTCAATTCTCGTCTCGTAGGAACGATGTAGTAACACGATTGTTTTCCACAATAATAACGTCAAAAAATAGTTACGATAGATCTAGTTTCGTTAAGCACTTTTTTACGAACATTACGGTGCAAACGGATTAGAAAAATAAGATATAACGTGAGAGATATTACTCTATAAAGATAGAGACTTAAGCTCTTTTCAGTTCTCGTATCGTAGGAATGGTGTATCGTAGGAATGGTGTAGTAACACGACTGATTTCTGCAGTAACTACGTCAAAAAATAGTTATGATGAATCTAGTTTCGTTAAACACTTTTTTTATGAACATTCTGGTGCAAACGGATTAGAAAACAAGATATGATTTGAGGGATATTGCTCTCTAAAAATTGAGATTTGAAGGTTTTAGCTCTACACAAGCAGTACTACCACCATTACTGTTACACGTTTTCTTTTACTGCAATTTTCATTATGATGTTACTACCGAAAATACAGTAACGGACTATAAGTTTTGCAGTAACGTATCAAGTTACTACACTTTTGCGATAACTTTACTACCAAATCATAGTTACAAGGTATGATTTCTACAGTAACATAATTAATTTGTTCTCACAAAATTTGAACACACATACAAAGCAAGCAAACAATAATCTCAAATCACATAGTGTCATAGGGTGAATTGGTTAGGAGAGCTACCCATTGTCACACCCCGATTTTCGATCGGGATTAAAAATCATTAAATAATGCATTTCTAGAAATTATATTAAGAGTTAAACCCATTTTAATCAAGTGAAATAATGAGGGAATTAAAATTTCCTTTTAAAAATCATGGCCGGAAATATTTTTGTAATATTCTCCGTGCCCTAAAATATTCTCTGAAATTTTTCGTGAATTTTCGAAGCTCAAGAAATAATTTTAATAGCACCAAGTTCAGTTAACAAATTCAATAAAAATAAAAACAAATCAAAACCCTCTCCCTCACTTCGGGCCGCTTTCGGCCTAAAGCCTTTCCCCCCAGCGGCCCACCTCCCCTACCACTCCCGGGCCAGCCTCTTCCTTCTCTGCTCGGCCCGCTTGGCCCCCTTCCCCGAAGTATGCAACACCTCCCTCTTTCGGCCTCCTCTCTCTGCCTCCCCGACAGGTGGGACCCCGTGGGCTCTACCTGTCATCTCCTACCTCCGGACGGAGCCGACAACCGCCGACCCCGCCCACGACGCCACGCCGCCCCGCGTGCCCCGGCATGCCCACCCCGCACGTCACCGCCCACCTCCTCCACCTCCCCCTTCTCTCCCGCGAAATCCAGCCGCCCACGCCACCCCGCTGCTGCCCCACCCGCACCCCATAAAAGCCCGCGTGCGCCGCTGCCGTCGCCGCACCGCCTCCCGCGTGCGCCCCGCCGCCTCCCGCGCTGCCCCATGCACCGCCGCGCTGGGCGTTCCCGCGCCGCCCGCCACCCACGCGCGCTGCCTCCTCGCGCCACCGGCGCCGCCGCTGCCGCACCGCCTCCTCGCGTCGCCCGCGCACCGCCGCCACAGCGCCGCCCGCCCGCGCCCCGGCCGCGCGCCACCGCCACCCTATGCCGCCACCCCGCGAGCCACGCCACCCTCGCTGCTGCGCCACGCCCGCATGCGCCGCCGCCGCGCCGTTGCCGGCCACGCGCTGCCGCCTCGGTGCGCCGCCTCAAGGGCAGTCAGTCTCCACTTGTTTGATGATTAAGCAGACAGTCTTGGCAGCCTCAAGGGCAGTTTTCAGTAGTTGTACAGGTTCCGATGCTAGTATGTAAGCAACAACGAAGTTGGTTCCTATCAAATATAGAGGTGTTAGTCAGTGGCGAGAGAGCAAGTGAAATGGAAAACAGTTAGAACACTCTGGTGGGCATGGTCTGGTAAGTGATCCATGCTTGTTTCAACAGACGTCTACTAATTGACCTGTTCAGGCAGTCGACGCCGAAGCCATGACACCAACAGAATAGTCGCTTCGGCAGTCAGAGCTAATGGAAGTTTTGATCAAGAGTTTGTAGATTCATGAGCCGAATAAGAGTCACTCTTATGTGGGACTTCATGTTATCAATTACGTGTTAGATTCCAAGTTTCCTATAATAGAAGTGCACCATTAGTGTTTCATGGGGATTAACTGATAACGCATCAGGTGTTCAAAGTCAGGGCTACACGAAAAACCAATGAAGTTTGGGTATTCTCAGAGATAACAATTTAGGTGTTCACAGTCAGATCGAACAACTTGGTATAGTCGTCGTTGAGATCGAGCAACTCCCTGGTTGACTCATTGTGTTAGTCCGGGACAGTTCTAGGCCAGTTCAGAGTTTGTGGGTTCACGAAGGTCAGAGCAAGATTTCGAGGAAGCCCCACCAATCCCTTGTCTACATCGTGAACCCCCAGGTTATCAAAGATGACGACGCTAACAGTTCGGTTTAAGCAGATTATCAGGTGTGTCAGTGTTATCAATGCAGTCCAAGGAAGTGAGATCTATGAGCACCTGCAATCCAGATCAGTGTCAGATTGAGCAGAACCAGTGGGTGCAGTTCTTGGAGAAGGCAACAGAGCGTTCAGTTTGAGGTTATTCAGGACAGTGGGCAGATTGGGTCAATCAGTCTGTGTGAGTCAGAAGGAAACCGCAGAAGTCAGCAGTCAGTCCAGCACCACCCCTGTACCCCAGCTTTCTTTCTAGCCATCCCCGCCCCGTGCACCGCCGCCGCTCGCCGGCTATTGCTGCGCCGCCGCCTCGCCGTCGCTCGGCCGGGCTAGCCGGCGCTGGCCCGTGCCGTGGCTGCCGCCTCCCATGGGTCGCCCGTGGACTTGGTCCACGGCGCCACCCCAGCCGCAGTGGACCGAGTCCACCATGGGCCGGCTCCCCCTCCCTTTGACCGGCTGACCCATGGGGCCCACGTGTAAGTGTCGGCCCTCCCTTGTTGTTGTCATAAACAATTAATAATTGCGTAGTAAATTGTATTTAGTTCTAGAAATTCATTTAAATGGCTCAAAACTTCTAAAATTCATAACTAATTCATACGAACTCCAAATTGAGCCATTCAACTTGAAAAATTCATCTAAAATTGAGCTCTACATGTTTGTTTACTTTTTATGTACTGTTTACTTAGTTTTATTAGTGTTTTTCCTCGTTTTGCGTGCCAACGTGTAGATTCCGCTGTTTCGGCTCGATCGCGTTCGCGCGGAAAAGAGTTCGGAAGATCAATCGAAGAAGCAAGGCAAGTCATACATTCCCCTTGAGCATGTTGATCCCAATTTATAAAATATTTTACCGTTTACAAATAAATTGCATGTTTTGCTAATTACATGGGAATAGGGTTTACCTATCTGCTCGCTTGTGCCTTATTTACTTGATGTCCTTTCTTTGTCAAATTGGGTGATAATTTGACTAGCTTGTGTCTCATGTGGACCTCGCTAGAATTATATTATGCTTAGCCATGCTTAATACCACTAGCTCACAATATGGGACAATTACATTATCTATTTCTAGTATTTTGATGAGCTGCGAGCTCGAGACATGTCGGCCACGTTTCGTTGGTCGTAATTATCCAACTAAAATATGGATTAATGGTGGGCTATGGGTGTATGGTTTTGCTAGTCGCACCCGTGGCAATTAAGGACCGGTTCGCGGGAATCCCTGGAAGAAACACCATGCGTACCACAAGCCAGCATGGGCAACGATTGGACTTGTAGTGTAGCTTTCCTCTAGCTGATGTACACTGGCTAGGTGAGCGTGATGGAGTTTGGATGGGCCCTGCGACGGTCTATGCGGCTTCCGGATTCACTGTGGCACGAGAGGGGGCTGCCCGTTGCCTATTGAGGAGCGGGGGCGAAACCTGCGGTGGTATGATTGGTTAGAGGGGGTTATGCGAAGGGTCCTGTCACAGTCCCTTTCCGGGGTACCGTGGTGGTATACCGGCACACGGCAACGTGTCGTGAGGCTGTGTCTTGTGGGTACAGATGTACACCTCTGACCAGAGTAAAACTATTCGCATAGCCGTGCCCGCGGTTATGGGCGATCGACCAGCTCACCGTGACTAGTCTCATAAAATAATTTGACTTAATGAACTGGTATAGTTCAGGTGGAATAGTTGGGCCTGTTCAACGTGGTGTAGCGTTGTTCAGTGGAGATGTTTAATATTGCCTTAATTAATCAATTGTTTTACCATTTTCAACTATAAATGTTTACAACCGCCTTTATGCAAATAGCCACAAACCCTCCTTGTCTCCCTTTGCACGAATGCATCGTTGGTGTGGCTTGCTGAGTACGGTGGTTGTACTCAGCCTTGCTATTATTCCCCTTTTCAGAAGTGTAGTGCTTCTGAGCTGAAGACGAAGTTAGAAGACCAAGGCTTATACCCCAGTTGAGTTTTGCCTGTGGAGTGGAGCTGAAGCCCGCTAGGATCGTTGCCTTTTTCCGCTGCTGCTTCCTTTTCGGTGTGAGGACTAAGTGCCTCTTCTGTAAGTATTTACGCTTTATTTACGTTTGGATCTGTATATTGATTTGTCGTTTTGTGTACCCTGGCTTGATTCCTGGACAGGGATTTATATACAAAATTGTCTGGAAATTTGGGGTAAATTTCCGGGCGTGACACCCATTAACCATGAGATCATGTGTTCAAGTCTTGAATTCACCAAATTATTTTTAATTTTTCTATAAAAGAGAAAAAAATAAGGTTTATTTCCGGAAGAAAAAAATGAGAGAAGGGAGGAAGAGTAAAAAAGCGAAGAAAAAGAAAGAATCGCGGGCGGGAGAGGGAAGAGAGGGGGCGCCGCCGCACCGGGAGAGGGGGGAGAGGGGTGACGGGAGAGAAAAAAGTGAAGAAAAAGAAAGAATCGCGGGTGGGAGAGGGAAGAGAGGGGGCGCCGCCGCACCGGGAGAGGGGGGAGAGGGGCGACGGGAGAGAAAAAAGTGAAGAAAAAGAAAGAAGCGTGGGCGGGAGAGGGAAGAGAGGGGGCGCCACCACACCGGAAGAGGGGGAGGAGCGAGAGAGAAAAAAAAGTGAAGAAAAAGAAAGAATCGCGGGCAGGAGAGGGAAGAGATGCCCCCCCGCACCGGGAGAGGGGGAGGAGAGGGGGCGCCGGGAGAGAGGGAGGGAGAGAGAGTAGCGCGAGGGGAAAGGAAGGGAGGTGGGCTGGGTTGGTAGGGAGGGGGTGTAGAATACCCTATATATATGTGTGTATATTTATATATTTATATATATATGCGCTCACAACTATATTTTAGAAGCAGAACTATGCATCTTGTTGACTTTGATTCTTTGAAAAACAAAAGACATCTTTGTGTTTTTAGTAAAAGTATTTCAGAACAATTTTGTAATTGTAATTTATATACAATAGATTTTAAAATAATTGGATTTATATGCAAATCTCAGATTTTGTTTTTCATACATATATGATTGGTGTAACTTGTATACAACTGCGATCAGTCTACAACAGTATAGTTTAGACTCACCACATTTTATTGGTATAAATCTTAATTTCTTCTTTTCTTTTATCAACATGGTAATTTCTATGCTAGTAGAATGAATGTGGTGTTTTTTCACCTCTCTTAAATTATATAGATCTTTTGAGCCCAGTTCGGAAGCAATTGTTGCGGCTGCAGAGCAACAGTGCTTCTATTGCTGTTAATGTTGCGGTGCTGCGGTAGAAATCGCCACCAAATGCAGTCTTGTTTAGCATTAGAATACTTATATATATCCTCCTTACCTCTGCATCCTTGCTCCATTGATGGGGTGAAAAGAAGAGAGGTCTAAAAATATTCTCTTCGGTTAATAATACTTACTCCCTTGGTCCAGGATTATAAGGGAGTATTCCCTTTTTGGCAGTAATTAAGGAAGAAGAAAAGATGCATCTAGGAGACAGGAGAAGTACACATTGGCATATTTAATGAGCTGCAGAATGTAATCATTTGGAGAATAAACTGATGCTTTTGGCAGGTTGGCAATGAAATTAAAAAATCAGACCAAGTTGACATTAATGAGTTTATCAGAGCATATTTTCCACCACTTCTATAAAAATGGCACCACTTACATTACAGTTTCAAACTCAAATTTCAAGCATGCCGCCATAATTAAACAACACTGCTATAAATAAGCTTATTTGCCCTAATATTTCTCCTTCTTTCTCCTTACTCCCTGGTTCTGATAGTCCTATTCAAATGATACAATCAGCAGCAATCCTATTTGTAAGTTCTGTAGCATAACCACCAAGTGCTACGAATTGGGCACGAATTCGTCATCCCCGACCTCATAAGTGTTTCCGCCGCCACCATCTTCCTCTCGGAGTCAGGGATGAAAATGAACTCGTCGTCGCCCCCATCGTCTGTATCCTAGACAAAATCCACTCCTCCTTGAACAGGGTACCTGTCAGCGCGGCTCCACCAAGTGCCACGCCGCTTCTCGCGGCGGTGAGCCTACAGCACCGTGCGGCGCCGGTTCTCACAGCCCTCGGATTCCAACCCTGGACTAAGCCACTGCACCTCGCCGCGTGCATCTGAGCCACATCTCTCCAACACCGGCACATGTATCTGTTCCACTGGGACAGCACACTCCATGGCCGCTGCTGCCCCATAATCACCTGATCCGGCTATTGGCAGATGGTACCGGGGAGGAAGGTGGAAAGGAAGGCGATGATGGATCCCTTCACGGGGAGGGGTGGCGCGAGGGACGCCGCGTCGTATCAGCTCGGGGAGGGAAGGTGGTGAGGGGTAGAGTGTTGGGCACCGACGAAAGGGAGAGAATAGGTCTGGAGCGCCGGGAGGCGTTGCTACCGATGGAGAAAGGCGGGTAAGGCTGGAGAAGTCAGCAAACGGCCACCGCTGGGCAGGAGGAGGCGGATCTAGAGTGGCGTGGCCACTGCTAGGAGGAAGGAGTGAGGAACGGCGTCGGTGCCGTTGGTGCGTGAGGAAAGATGATAGCACGCGAGAGTTTGAGATTTTTTTTCTCGTAAATTTTTCCGATTTTGATACGGGCGGTGAGGACTGGATTTTCTTTCCGCATACTCCATACTACACGTGATTTCCTCCACATTTCTTTTTTCATATGGGAACGCTGATCTCTATTGCACTGTTGTCTTGGGATAACCAAAATCCAAGATACAAAGCAAGAGCCCATTACCCTCTATAATCCTGGACGGAGGGAGTATTGTTTTAGACAAGTTTATTGTCAAACTTTAACAACTTTGATTAGGAATGATATCTAAAATATTTATTTTTGAAATATGGCCAGATTAGTTTTAAAAAATCTTTAAGACAATTATATATTTATTGATATTTATCTATATTGTAATAAAAATTACTGGTCAAAGTTATTTTTTAAAGACCGTATCGTTGTACAATACGAGTATTATCAGCTCGGAAGGAATATTACTTTGCATGCACCCAAGTACAAATCCAGTTAATACCCATGCATGCATGAATATAAACTGCAAATGGTTGTCAACGCATTTTATTAAAAGAAAAAACAATATACTTTCAAATTTAATGGGATGTTTAGTCCACAAGATTGCATATGCTACACATTTTCAGTTCCTTTTTGAAATTTTCATAGCCCTATATGTTCCCTTTTGCAAGAGATCATCAGTTCCTAGCTATTATATCTTTGTCATGATCTCATCACCTCGGCTGTCGCCTGGCGCCGGCAGGTGCCTACTACGTGCACGCAAACTGGCTGCCTTCACCCGTATAAAATGGGGCACACGCCTTGCTTTCTTCTCGTCGCCACACAAGTTAATTTGCTCGCGATTCAATTCTCTGAATCAATCTCACGGTAAGTCTTTCGTCATTTTCCTGCTATGCTCATGAACACAAAAAATTAGTTAATGTTTAATTAATTATTATCTGGCCTTATCTCTACATCACACATTATATCTATATATGATCATGCAGTATATATACGCTAGCTAGCTTTCATGTTCGTCTAATTAATTACACACTCGATCGTCCGATCGTATATACGTGAATGCTTGTATATTGTACTGTACTGTCATCGATCTTGTATGTAATTCTCTCTGTTTATTCATGGTGTGTTTATGTACGCATGTATATGTCATACCATCATATCCGTCTCAAAACATACTCTTATTCTTTATATATATTTTATATATATTTTAAAACAAAGGTAGTACATATATATACTCTCTCCATTTTTTAAAGTGTACTGTTGATTTTTCATATAATGTTTAACTATTCATTCATTTTATTAAAAGAAATTATGTAAATATTATTTATTTTGTTGTGACTTGTTTTATCATCAAATAAAACATAATCATAACTTACCCCTTTATATATTTATATTAAATTTTAAATAAAACGAATAATCAAACATTTGTGCGAAAAAAATCAACGGATCCTACATTTTAAAAAGTTTCGGAAGGAGGTAGTATATATATATATATCACGTATTTTGTTCATTGGTTAACCTTGTCTGCTGGGTGTATACGGGGCCAGATGTATCGAATGGAAGAGGAGCAGCGGTTGCCGGCGGGGTTCCGGTTCTTCCCGACCGACGAGGAGCTAATCACCTACTACCTCGCCAGGAAGGCCATGGACGCCACCTTCACCTCCGCCGCCGTCCGCGACGTCGACCTCTACACCTCCGACCCATGGGACCTGCCTTGTACGTATATATGCCCTAGCTAATAAGCTCTAGGCAGCTAGCTGATCATGATGGTGTCTAGCTAGCTCGTTGAGATCGACCGAGAGATCAATTTTCAATTCGCATGGAAAAAGTTCAATCAATTCTCGATCGAGGAGGTGACCAATTGATCATCGTACGACGTTTTGCGATTAACTAAATTAATATGTAATGCACAGGCGACTCGTCGGCGGCGAGCACCGGAGGCGGCGGCGGCGAGTGCTACTTCTTCTGCAGACGGAGCAGCAAGTACCCGTCCGGCGCGCGCATCCGCCGCGCGACGGCCGGCGGCTACTGGAAGTCGACGGGGAAGGACAAGGGCGTGTACGCCGCCGCCGGCGGCCTCGTCGGGACGAAGAAGACGCTGGTGTTCTACGGCGGCAGGGCGCCGAGAGGGGAGAAGACGAGCTGGGTGATGCACGAGTACTCTAGATCACCCTGCGCCAACCTCATCAGAGGAGCTCAGGCACGTATGCTTAATACATGATCATCTCGATCTATGTATGATTAATTAGCTTCCTTAATCCTCATGGCTCATTCATGAAGATACTGTGATACAGTTCAAATTTTCAAGATTCACTTCTAAGTTCTAACTGTACTGGTGATATTCTACTATTGGTACGTTGGTGATTCTAAGCAGTGAGTTGGTCGGGTGGTTTGTCTGGGCTCCATTGCCAACTTCCCACTATCTTTTCCTTGGTAACACATGTACTAGAAAACAATCGATCGCTAGCAAACGCTCTTTCTCGTCAGGGCTGTATTGTGGTAATCGCGCTTACCGCTAGGATAAGATGATAAAATCGTGATAATCCGATTAAATTAAAATAAATTTAAAAAATAATTTAATTTTTTTATAAATTTTATATGGTTTCTTACGGATACCATGTTGTAACCGTGCTTATTATCAGGGTGTTGTAACCCCGCCGATAATAAGAGAATCCTGTTCTTAGTCATTGATTTAGGATGGTTGTATTTCGTTGGATCATGAATTATACCACGAGGGCTCACACATTTTAGCGTTTATTTACGATATATTTTGGTATCTCAACACTAGAAAGTCCTCCTACGGGGACGTTCATGTTCTTGACGTGTTTTCATTAATGTTTCCTCGGTGCAGAGCGAGTGGGTGATCTGCAGGGTGTTCAAGAAGCAGCCTCCAATAATTGACCACTGGCTGGAAATGGAGCAGGAGGTGGAGCCAAACCGGCGCCATCTCCTTCCGGCGGCGCCACCGCCACCGCCGCCGCCCCTGTCCGGTCCGCCGTGGCAGTACACAAGTCGCCGCTCCGGCGGCGGCCGTGAGGAGGATGATGATCATGGCCTGGCTCGAGAGGAGTCGTCTCCGGTGGTCATCAGCTCACCATCACGCTGCACCTCGCCGTCGTCTCGGCTTCTCACACACGAGCAGCTACACATCACGCATGGGCACCTCGGTGCATCGTCGTCAGATGACCTGCCGGAGTTGATGGAGTTCGGCGACATCTACGGCGGGATCACCGACGACGGCGGCCGGACGGACCAGCAGGCCTCATCGTCAAACTCAAATTCCATTCGCTCCCTTCTCGACGAGCCATACTGCTGGAACTTCTGAATTTCTGACAATTCAGAACTTATTATATGCACGTATATTAATTAATCACTCAAAGTGCAATCAGCATGCAGTAATGTATATACATGTTATTAGGCGTAAACCCAGTTTTAGGTGTACGCATGCATGTTTTCTGTTGAACAGAAAACATGCATGTAGATCATTTGACATGTGTAGTTTAGCATCTAGAATATACAGATTGATGCGTGCAAAGAACACTTGGTTGGAAGTTGGTACCAGGATGTAGACATCTTGGACCCATATGCATGACCCTACTCACTTTGTGCTATGTACATATTTATCTCGGTACTCTTCTCCATATTACGGGGAGGGAGTGCCTGTACTGTACATGTATTAGCTGGTTTGGTAGCACAAATTGCTGTAAAAAAAGTTATTATTGCAGAAGAATATTCAAATTAAGCCAATATTTATGTAACTCATTGACCAATTTGCATGCCATTCTTTGTGTATACAAACCAAGCATTAGTATTCTTGAAAGCCCTAAAATAAGCACCAACGTATAAGAGTATACGTACCTACGAAGATACGATCCTGATAGATGGGTTTGTTTAGTCCATGTTTATCAATCATCAGCACTTGCCACTTGCTTCCGAGCTTTAATTGCTTGTTCTCCTCTTTCTAGCACTAGCTTGCATCACTCATAATAAGGAAAATCAACTTGCAATAAGGAATAAGAGATAGGATTTAGTTAATGCTAATCGCGTCATCAATCATGAAAACATGGGAGGTCCTCGAGAAGAGGTCCGACATCGGTACATCCCCGTCACGTGTCGATATTTCCATGACTTGTTCTCTTCTCGTTATCCCGCAAGCCGTGTGGATCTCAACGATCTTGAGTTAGCATCCGACATGATTGATGCCAAATTGAGTCCAAAACTCTATAGTAGATTTGAAGCTTGAAGGACAGCTCTTTGTAATCAATGATATAATGGATGGATTAATGATTGGACATGTCAATTTTTACTTGTGACCAACGGCAGCTGAAGTCAAGTTGGACATTCCCTGGATAATCAGATAATCCCTGCATGTATCAGTTAATGAAGCTGTGCGATAGCAGAAACAGTTAATCCATGATTACCTGATTTCATTTTAATACCCTAGAGAAAAAGTGTCTTGAAGGAAATGTATCACGTATCTATCTATCTATCTATCTATTATATTATTAATATTATATTATTAATAGCTCGAAAAAAAGACATTACGTTTATTGTGAAGGCTAAAATTCCCACATTAATCAAAGAAAAAGAAAAAAGTCCAAGTAGAAACAATTTTAAAAATAACTGAAATTTGGAATTAAAAATAAGCAATATTGAAAGAGAAATCCATATAAGAATCCAATACGTGATTAATTAAAATTTGAAATAAACAATAAATAAATTTCTAAAATTATGAAAGAAAAAGAAGAGTTCAAGTAGGAATACAATTTTAAAATAAATAAAATTCATAATAAAAAATAAATATTGAAACAATAATTAATCCATCTATAACACAACACAAATTTGAAATAAAAAATAAACTAAATTCAGAAAATAGAAAAATAAAAATAAGAGTTCAACTAGTCCAGAACATATGACGAGATTAATTAAAATTCGGAAACAAATAAAATAAATTTCAAAAATAAAAAAATAATTATAAGAGTTCAAGTAGGAATACAAATAAAAAATATTAAAATAAAAAATATGGATTTTTCGAAAAGAATAATTCATCTAAAATGATAATAAAGAGGGAAAAAGAATAGGCATGTAAAAGTGTAAAATGTAATGGTGGCAGTTGATGAGACGTATAAAAATTATAAACATGTAAACAAAAGCTCAAATAGAATCCCAATAAAAATTAAGAGGAGGGACAATGGATAAGCCATTAAGCAACACCATCGCAGCAATCAGCGGGATTTTAGAAAGTAAAATAATAAACCCAAATGATAATCATGTTTAATTTTTAAAATCTCAATGATAATAAAGAGTGGAGATAATGGGCGGGTCGCGCGTTGAGGGGTACAGTGGCAAAACCGTTGACGGTTTAGCGGGATTTCTAAAACTAAAAAATGAATCCGAACGATAATTATGCTAGATTTTTAAAATCCTAATGATAATAAAGAGAGGAGGTACAGCGGAGGGACCGTAGAGGAGTTTAGTGCTGGTGTAAAAAAACAAAACCCAACAAGACTATAAACTCTAAAAATCTAATTTTTAAAGGTTTCATGAAAGATGAATAAAATAGTAATAGATCGACAAGCGAATAAAGGCTAGACAAATGAGTAAGGGGTAGCGACCGAAGCGAACTTTAAAAACTATAAAATTAGAAACACGCGGATGATAAAATTCGATCTTTCAAAATCATAAGACAACGAGATAGATATTTAACAAATTTTAAGTAAAATCATATGTAAAAAATAAATAATTTGTATGGATGCTAGTCGCACAATTGCGCGGGCCACCCAGCTAGTTATATTATTAAGACAGCTCGAAAAGAAGGCACCACGTTCGTTGTGGAGGCTAGAAATTCAAATGTTAATTGAAGGAAAAGTAAATAAGAGTTCAAGTAGAAATACAATTTAAAAAATAACTGAAATTCAGAATTAAAATAAGCAATATTGAAAGAGTAGTCCATATAAGAACCTAATACATGATTAATTAAAATTCAGAATAAAAAGTAAATAAAGAAAAAGAAGAGTTCAAGTAAAATTTAGAATAAAAAAGAAATATTGAAACAACAATTAATTTATCTATAACACAACACGAGATTAATTAGAATTCGAAATAAAAAATAAAATAAATTCAGAAAGTAGAAAAATAAAAATAAGAGTTCAACAAGAAAGACAATTTATAAATAACTAAAATTCATAATAAAAAATAAATACTATTAAAAGAATAGACCATCTGGAACATATGATGACATTAATTAAAATTCGAAATAACAAATAAAATAAATTTCGAAAATAGAAAAATAATTGTAAGAGTTCGAGTAGGAATATAATTTAAGATAAAAAATATTAAAATGAAAAAAAAATAGATTTTTTGAAAAGAATAGTTCATTTAGAACACAATAATATTAAATGATAATAAAGAGGGGAACAACAATAGGTCTGAAAGGAGTAAAGTGGTGGAAATTGATGGGACATATAAAAACTATAAACATATAAACAAAAACTCAAAAAGAATCCCAATGATAATTAAGAGGAGAATAACGGACAAGTCATTAAGCAGCTCGGTCACGACAGTTGGCAAGATTCTATAAAGTAAAAAAATAAATCCCAATGATAATCATATTCAATTTTTAAAATCTCAATAGCAATAAAGAGGGGAGACAGCAAAGCCGCTGACGAAAAGTAAAAAATGACCTAAACGATAATTATGTTCGATTTTTAAAATCCCAATAATAATAAAGAGATGAGGCAACAGAGGAGCCGTAGAGGAATACAATAGCAGTGTTTGATGGAACTTTAAAAAATATATAAAAATAAAACCTAACAAGACAATGAAGTCTAAAAACTAAAAGATTTAGTTTTTAAAGGTTTCATGGAAGATAAATAGAAATAGTGATAGATCGACAAGCAAATAAAGGCCTGATAAATGAGTAAGGGATAGCGACCGAAGCAACTTTTAAAAACTATAAAATTAGAAGAACGCGGATGATAAAGTTCGGTATTTCAAAATCTTAAGACAACGAGATAGATAGTTAACAAATTTTTGAGTAAAATCATATGTAAAAAGTAAATAATTTTGTATAGGTGCTAGCCGCGCAATTGCGCGGATTACCCAACTAGTTCAGCTTATAACAAACGAAAGAAGTCAGCTCAAGACAACTTTCATCAAACGCATAATATAACCAATACTATATACCTGTATGGTCCGGCTGTAATCAATTATTTTCCTTTCGTTCTCCTATGGATCTGCAGAATGATGAATTAGTGTGCTTTTTTACCAAATGTGTATAAAAGATGGTAACAACAGAGGGAAATAAAATACCTGTCTTCTACAAGGTGACAATTCTGTCTACCTTTCTTGTGTCATGTCATAATCTCCTGACGTAAAAACCGTAGAAAAACATTGATGTCAGCTTGCTGTTGGGTTTCATTCAATCATGTCCTACCTCTGGATAAAAAAAAAACACATTAACATTTACACGACAGCGCAAGCGCAAGCAAAGGGAAGCCACTGCCACAGGCTTGCACGAAAGAACCACCCCTTCTACCTAACATTTTGTCTTTCACGTGGAAATTGATCAGCAGTTAATAACCATATAGATCTTACAAGTGAATACATTATATTATGGTCCGTAAATCGCCTGTAGCTAACAGTGTCCTGGAATTAGGCAAATGATGGAATTAATCTTCATGCCGACGTTGGTTTACTCGTCAAACCTCATGGTTATTGCACCTAATGTCAACATCCAACATTCTAATTAGGTCAGATTGGTTGCACCTGACCACAAAACAGTGCGGAACTGACGCTACTGCATATGCAGGCTTTAGACTCATAAATTTTAGGCAAAGTTTTCCTGCTCTGAATTCCTACAGAAGTCAGGTTACAGGGCCTAGGTTATTTATGCATAGCAGAAGCAAAGGACTGTCAGAAAACAATACTAAGAGATCGAAAGGTCATACCAATGCAGAGTCAGGAGTTGCAAGATGGTGTTTGCATGTTTACATGGAAGACGTCAAGAACTCAGGATAGCACCCATGGTGTTTTACTGAACAGATCGGTTACCCAGGCTAGAAAGTATTTATGCCTGTCTTCATGCATCTTTCATCTTTGCGTGTCTACAGTGACTGATCAAACAATTTTACCTGCAATGTTCACACACTGACCACTCAATAGTTGAAGTATTATGACAGCCTTCAGTGCATCAGTGGGGCGCTAACAGCTTTTGCAGTTTGGACCGCTTTCAATACAAGCATTGTGTTATATGCGTGCTTTAAAAGTGCTGCCCCTGTGGGATAGAGCTAAACAAGACATACCTCAAGGAAAGGTAATCGGGGGAGACCATCCATCTGGTGCCATTTAAGAGGCTGTGCATCTTCACAGTAAGGCACTGTGGAGATATCATCAGCTAATAGTCCAATCACTGTAGCTGCCGATGTAGAGATCGCTCGCCCTTGCTTCCTTCTGTTTCTTCTGTCACCACATATTCCTGCTGCAGGGCAGTGATATCAGAAACTCTTGTGCTTTTTGCTTAAGATACTACGGTCAAAGAATTACTAGAGAAGAGCCAGGAAATATGCTAGTTAACATGAGCCAGTTTTGTGGTGTCTCTGACTGGGTTTGTAGCTTGTTTTCTTATTCCTTAGGAATGAGGCAGAGTTCCTGCCCTTTGTTTCAAAAGCAGGTTGAACTCCAGTGAGAAAGAGATGACATGCAGACATTTTATCATGGTAATTGGAACATAAGACCAGTAATAAGGATTAGCTACCTCTCTCTTTCTTCATGCAATTGATGATCTTTTATGTTCTTCTCTGTATACCGAAGAAACATTGATTCCATATGAACCTTATAGATGGAATATAAGAGGCATTGTTTTTGCAAATTCTTCTTTAATTGATTTATTTTTAATATCATTCCATACATTTTTATCAGTAAAAAACCTTCAATTTTGGAACTTCTTTCAAATGATATTAAAGAAACTGAAACTGGAATCATATAAAAATAACCCCAGTAAAATTAACTAAAGACAGATCACAAAAATATTAGGTCATATAATGTATTGCGTAGCGCTATAAAAGATCAAGCATAATCAGTTGTCAGCAAAGCAAACTGTAGTTCTTTACACGACATGATATTACTTGTTAATTTGTTCTGACATTAGCTTGACAACATTAATACAAACAAACAATGGATATGATTACTATGGTAAACAGTGAACGGGAACTGTCAACGCATATTTTCAATTATATGACATGATATTTTCAATTGTGTGCTGTTTCTATTTATATAACTAACATATTTCTTTTCAGTATCTATTATTGCTTTTAATCACTGATCGAATGTTTATAATGCTCACAACTCAGCTAGCCAGGTGAGCAATATCTGCAAACATTAAACTGTTCATCGTAAAAGGCTGTAATCATATTCATTTCTGTTTCTTTCTGTCTTTTGTAAAGCAAAGCTTCAATGATCTGACACATCCTACCATTCCTACATCTCACTGAAGCAATGACTTGGTAGTTGGTATTCTACAAGACATTCGCAATTCATAAATTGTCCTGACTTAATGTTCAACTATTTAATCCTTTCATTTAAGCCTAAAACCAAAATAGTAAACCATACATAAATCAAATATGCATTGGAGGCAAGCATTACTAAAAATTACTTGAACTCTATATATGTATAGTTAGCTAAAAACAAGCACTAGTAGTGTTTGCTAAAAAAACAAGCTGCACACCATCTATAACCATTCACCAGAGGTAAATCTCTAGTTCCAGACATTTGTAAGCCAAATAACCAATAGGCTCAATACAGATCAACAATCAAACCCATTGTGCTGGACTGCTAAAACAACACATACCTCTCCAGTGTACCAGACTAGTTATCTACAAATAAAACAAGTTAACACTTAATCTCCCCCCCCCCCCCCTCCTATATTGACTAGAAATTTCCAAACCATAGGTCCAAATGACTTTAAGACGACTGTCCTATAGTAAACAAACCAGGACCTTGACCATCACACACCTCGGGGGGGGGGGGGGGGGGGGGGGGGGGGGAAGGAGAAAAGAACATTGCTTTGTTTACCCCATCACCAACCTGGATTTGGTGGCATGGGTGGGGTCTGATCACCGTGGAGTTATTGCAGTTTTTAATTCATGGGCCATAGTCAATTGGACCAATTGTTAAACTCACCCCCAACTGAAGTCATTTGTTTGTTACGTTATTCTTACATTTGTTGATCATGGTGGAGCTGTACATCTACCTGTACCTAAGTAACTTACATGGTTACACCGGAAAAAGCCGTCACAAGGGCATTTATGTCATGATAAGGCATGGAAAATTAGGGCTCATACCTTCATACCATGCTAATGATTTATAAGTTCAACTTGTCTTCCTCCATTCTCCAGCTCTATTTATCGTTCTCCACACCCAGCTGCCAGCTCTAGGCTTCTGCTAGATAGCATATTGCACTACTCCAATGGGGCGTTCACCATGCTGTGAGAAGATTGGCCTAAAGAAAGGTCCATGGACGCCAGAGGAAGACCAGAAGCTGCTCGCATACATTGAGGAGCATGGACATGGCAGCTGGCGAGCATTGCCTTCAAAAGCCGGTGAGTTTGGACAGACCTGAATTTCACACCCTTGCAAAGGAATGAAGGTAAAATGCTATGAAATTTAGTGAGAATTTGGTCAACATATTGCAGGTTTGCAGAGGTGTGGCAAGAGTTGCAGACTGCGATGGACAAACTACCTGAGACCAGACATCAAGAGAGGCAAATTCAGCTTACAAGAAGAGCAGACCATCATCCAACTTCATGCTCTTCTTGGAAACAGGTAACAATGAAGCAGTTCGCGGTAGTAGTGATCCTTTTGTTGCAACATCATTGATATATCATGACTTCTTTGTTTACCGGCTAAGATAAAAGTGCATTGTCATGCCCTGTCAGACTGTTGTCTGACACTTCGTAACAAAGCGTATACATCCACTTCCATCACATCTGCAAGCCAAAAAGAAAATATAAATATTGCCTCCATGTTGAATTTGAACTCTTGTTATCACTTCATCTCTGCATCCGGCTGTCCTCTGAGATTGATGCAAACAAAATAACAAAAAAAAATCCTTAAATGTTCAGCTCACAAGATTTTCCCCTGGTCCTGTTCAGGTGGTCTGCCATTGCAACACATCTACCAAAGCGCACTGACAATGAGATCAAGAACTATTGGAACACCCACCTGAAGAAAAGGCTGGCCAAGATGGGAATCGATCCTGTCACCCACAAAGCCATCAACGGCACTCTCAACAGCACAGCAGGAGACAAATCAGCCAAAGTCACAGCCAGTCTCAGCCACATGGCTCAGTGGGAGAGTGCCCGCCTTGAGGCCGAGGCACGGCTTGCTCGAGAATCCAAGATGCACATAGCAGCTTCAACACCAAGCAAACTCCACGCACAGTCAACCAACCCACCTGCTTCAACATCTTCTCCGTGCTTCGATGTGTTGAATGCATGGCAGAGTGCAAAGATAGACCTGGAGTCACCCACCTCCACACTGACGTTCACAGGGAGTAATGCTAGCATGCTGCCATTCTCAACAACAACCGCCCTAGAATTATCTGAAAGCAACTCCAATGTGTGGCAGCAAAGAAGCGATGAACTGGAGGATGAAGAAAGTGAGTGGAAGTTTGTCAGCAAGCAACAACTGCAGGGAATGGATGGCAAAGAGACAGAAGAGCACTTCATTGGCTGTGAGGAGTCATGGTTCCCAGGGACAGCCAATATCGGAGCTGGCTTCACAGGCATGCTGCTTGATGGATCCAATATGCATGATACATCAGAATGCTGGGATGAGTCCAACAATGGCCAAGATGAGCAAAGAAGCCAGGTGTCAGAAGATGCAGAGAATAAGAACTATTGGAATGGCATCTTCAGTATGGTGAATTCAGAGCAGCCATCCCAGCAGCCACCTTTGCTCTAGAGCAGAGTCCTCTCCACTTTTTAAGAAAGGCCTTCTGAGCAAATCCATTGGATCATCCAATGTCAAAAGAAAACTGAACGAGCACAGAAAATAGATGCTACAAGTCTACAACTGCTTCCACAGTTTGCAATTTTTTCCTCCACACATTTGTGAAATATTAGGGTACCGTGGGCCTGTGGGGATGTAGTAAATAAACCAGATTGAAATTTGTCAGTACCTTTCTATTGGTGTAAAACTGAAAATTACTTGTCAGTCTCCACCTTCCAGGACTATAGCAGGGACAGTACAATTAATGCCCCCAGGGACTTTACAGTTGTTAGTTCAACGCCCAAGTTGCCTTGTCTCCCCAGATTTGGAAAGGGAACCAGAATGATTAACCAGTGCTGTAAAGTCAAGCTTTAACCCTCTTCGAGTCCTTTCATCTTATCAAGTTTTAACCCTCTTCAAGTCCTTTTATCATATGTTTGTTACGAAAAGAGGGTTGAAAATTGCATTACTCCAAAACTGAAATTTAAGTAGGTCCAATACAAGCCCTTTAGTCTTCCATTCCTTCATAAGGATAGAAGTATGAATAGATTTAATGAACAGTTAAGAAAAGTCAGTGACATCTTAGAGTGCCTAAAAACCCAACTATTGAAAATAATACTGAATTTCGAGTAGTTTCTCACTCAGGATCATATTCATTACTGGCAAACAGCTACTGGAAACATGACAGATGAAAACAGGATAAACAATTGTTCATATTTCAAAGTAGCAGTAATAATACTCATGGGTACTGGCATATTTCAGGTGCATTAATCCCAAATACTCAAGTTATAGAAAAGTGGATATGGAACATATAGGAATGTTTTAGATAAAATTACAGGAATGAGGAGATTCATTTGCAGCTTTTCCATAAAAAAAATGCACTTGCATTTTGTGAATGTCAAGAAAAAAGTTAGTGAACAGTATAGAATACAGATGGATAAAAAGATATTTAGATTCAAAATGTCTGGGAAATGATATAATCAACAGATACAACAATAGAAAGAGAATTGTACTGTTACTCTTAGGAAGAGAATAGGAGAAAGGTATTTTCATCCTAAAGACAGATGCACATAGGATACAAGGAAATTCAGGGATAAACACTTACCTCACAACGAAGGAAGTAAGGACAACCATGGCCCCATTGAAATAACTATGCAGCATTGCATTATTCAAGCCTGTGGTACAGGTTCTTCCCTCTGCACATGGCTTTTTTTCAAAACAGATCAACCCCTTGTACTGGATTAAGATTGTACCTATTTGTTCATCACCGTAGCCCCCTTAAAAAGGAAATTATGGTGGTCATTGACAATGTCATGTGTATCAGGATAGAGAAAAACTTACATGACTAACAAGAATATTGGATCTACCATGTCCATATAAATGGTACAATTGCCATAGCTATTGCATTCTAGATAAGAAAAAAAAATACCATCATGAGTATAGATCAACACAAAACTTGACATGCAATACAGGAACATGCCATTGCCATAGGCCTACCTAAAACTATTCTTAAAAATGAAAATCTGAAAATCAAAATTAGCTTTGGCTTTTAAGAAAAAGCTGAACCAAGCAAGGCCGAAAATTGATTTAGCTTTGCAGGGCGAGAACTCACCATCAACAAAAAGAAACACCAGCTATTGTTTTGAAGTTTTTTGTGAAAAAGAACTAGCAAATTATGTGGTAAAGAAAAGGAAAGAAGTGTAAATTCTGTTCATACAAGCAAACTGCAAAAGACATTCCATCATTTTTGCAAGCCTAGCTTTGAATCATTGACAGCATCATGATAAATGATCAAGAACAGCCCATGAATAAGTATAGACAAACATGCGTTCTACAATATTTTCTGTCCAAGATTCACATCACAAGATAAATACAGTCAAAATCAAGTAGTTATCCTCGACATCTAATAATGTGCACCTCCAGCAATCAGCAGTGTGCTCTGGAAGAACTGCTACCAAGGGAGGCCTGGACAAGATAACATCTACACCAGTATATGAGTACTGTTGTGCATTGTTTAGCAAGTTTATCTTACAGGTAAGCACTTGTATCTTTTATTTGTTTGCTTGTGCACATGGCACTACCTAGAACTTAATAGTTAGCATGTAATAACAAGCTTGAATTTAATACTAATAACTCACATTTGACTGTGGTCCTATGCCCTAACATGCTATGTATCTAGAACCAGCTTCTCTCAAAGGTAAAAAGGTTCAAACCCAATATTGAAATAGACAGTAAATTTTACATTTTAGGCAAGTAGCAATACTCATGCAGTCATGCCATATGATGATATGAACATCGACGTGCCCAAAGCAGTGGCTCGGAACTTTCGTTCGTGCAAGTTAGCACATGGAAGACTATATAGAGACTCCATATGCATATAGCATAGCGGAGCATGTACATGAATTAGGATACACAGATCAGATATAATCAATCAAATAGGTACAAATGCAGGTATACATTGTATCAAATATAGCTCTAAGTATGGTTTGTCGATAAGTGATTGATTTTTAATGCAGATGTAGGTATTGAACTTTTCAAATAAAAGTTTACTCAACGAAAAGCTATTATAACATCCGTTTTTCTTTCCCTTTTAATGTGAATACTGAATAAACAATCTGATCTTGCATGATGCAGATGGTCAAATATGATGCTTCAACATTTCTAGCCATACCTTATAATTTTTAGTCACAAAGGAATACAATAGTTTAAAAAAGGAACATTGCAAGCATAACAGAAAAATGTATTTGATATGATTAGTACGGTGGGATAGAAGACTATAGAACTACTATAACTTCTGCATCTAACTCATGTCAATTTAGTTCCTGATTTACTTCATTGGACATTATTATGTGGTATTGTAGATTTGTAGTCAATTCTAATGTCGTACACAATTCTGCATGTTTCAATGATATTTTTCCCAAACAATCCTTTCAGGATATTATCATTTAGCAAGAAAAAACAGTAATTTATTTATCTCATGTTGAGTATGTAGAAGTACATTTCATGTGCTCTAGAAGCACCTCAAATTAGGTACTCTCAACTCATAAAGCACCTTCCAGAAAGATTTGTAATAGTGGTAATGGTATGATCCATCACTCAAAAAAGTTTGAAATCTAAGTTCTACACATGGAGATTGTGTTGCATTTTTTTCCTTTTTGCTTCACCTTTCACAGGTTGTTTATTTTTTGGAATTTTGTGGAGTGATGGATGACAACATCGCTATGTTACAATCCTTCTGTCAAAACTTGAAAACATCACTATGCACCTAAGCACAGGAATGCTCTCTAATACATTCTTATCCAACTGGTATCCTGGGACTAGCATGTTCACTGCCACACTCATCATGATGTGCTTATTGCAGGACTACTCTTCAAAGACACAATTCATCATCAGTTGTGCATCCAGCCATCCAACCCCCACACACCATCAATTCTAGATCCACCTCTGAATATAATCAATTCGCAAATACCATAGTAAAACTTTATGAGGCAAAATTTACAGTCAATAAACAACCTGGTAACGTTTGGCATCCACTATATCAGGATATATTACAACCTGTCTTTGCTGGCTAGAAGAGCAATCACTACTGCTTAAGCATTGAATGCTGATCCAATGAAATTTGGTACTTTAAGTTAGAAATTAATTTAAAATTAGTTGCAGAAAGTGGAATTGTTAAATAAGTTAAAAGTTAATTTAACATGGAAAATTTTCATGATAAACATTACCAAAAGGATCATGGAGAAGCTCCACATTTACATTCCTCCTAAGTCCAAACTTATTGAATTTCTGAAGATCTCACCTTACATGAGGACAGCATCACACTTCTCAAATTTCTGAAGACCTTGCCCCTCTGAATATGCCATTCCGATCGCAGCCTCACCACCCCTCCCAACACCCATGTAATACAGCCTCCAATCATATGCTCCATCCATTTGCACCAAACACGGGGATCCAACCGCAGTGCCATCCCACCCCTCATCCTCATCCGATGGCCGCAGAATTGGCAACTCGCTGGACCGCCTCCACCCCTTTAGCCCGTCCTCCGACACAGCCATCCCAATGCTCACCCGTCCATTCGCATCAACACCCTCATACAC
Source organism: Oryza punctata (assembly GCA_000573905.2). NCBI lineage: Eukaryota > Viridiplantae > Streptophyta > Magnoliopsida > Poales > Poaceae > Oryza > Oryza punctata. The sequence goes on along the minus strand of CM002495.2, from coordinate 22,281,041 downwards.
CATGACATAACGCCCAGCTGCACGGTCCCGAACGACATGCCCGTGCCGCACCCCACCTTTGTCGAACGACCCAACCTTGCCACCTTCGAACACTTTTCCCGCCTTCCTCCACCGGACGCCATCCTTGGACCTTGCCAACCCAATCGCGTGCCTTTGAGACATTTCGTCGAACGAGTGGTAGTACATCCGCAGGTCCCCCTCGGTGTGGAGCACCACCTTGGGAGCCGCCACGCAGCGCGCCTCCCACCCTCGGCGGGGCTCGCCCTCCTCCTCCCCGACTCCGAGCAGCGCGCCGGTGTGGTGGTCCCCCTCAATGCGGGCCCAGTGGCGGCCGTCCTGGCTGATGGCGAGCCCCGGCAGAGCGGGGACGTCCTCCGCGGCGGCGTGGGGGAAAGGGGAGCCGAACCGCTCGTCGGTGGAGCCGGAGTAGTACAGCCAGTACACGGCGGCGGAGGAGGACGGGAAGCCGCGGCGCGCCGAGGCGTCGGTGCCGGAGAAGAGGAGCACGTCGGAGGGGCGGACCGCCGCGGTGTCGAACGCCCACCAGTCGGTGGAGGACACCAGCGGGTCGGGCTCCACGGGTGGGCCCCAGCGCAGGCCGTCGGTGGACGTGGCGAGCGCGACGCGCGCGCCGCACTGGTACCAGAGAAGCCAGCCGCCGCCGCCGCCGGGGGCGCGCTTCACCACGGGGGATCCGGCGCCCCGGAGGAGGAGGCCGCGATCCGCGGTGGCGGCGGCCTGTTGGGTTGGAGCGTGGCAGCTGAGGGGGGCCGCCACGTGGCACCGCGGCGGCGGCGAGAGGAGCGGAGCGGCGGTGAGCATGGTGAGAGGTTTGGGTGAGTGGCACTGTGGCGTTGGGCGGGACAAGCGCTTGGGTCAGCTGGATGCGGGTTTCTGAGAAACCGTCTTCTACCGCTGATGGCGTATTTCTAGTTATACACCATTGCGGCCACTACTACGGGCTCCTTGAAACGTAGGATTAGGAAAAATTATATATATATATATATATATATATATATATATATATATATATATATATATATATACACACGCTTGAAAAAATATTCTTGTATTGCAATGGGTAAAACCGTTTTTTTTTCCTATATATTATACTCCTTCCTTAATATTGGACCGAATGCTCATTCCTTCCTTCCTTTTTAATTCTAGTCCTCAACCAATCCGCTATGTTCGGTCTGCCTCTCTTCAACTTAGCTCATAAGTATAGTAGGCCCAGCTCGCACAGTCTTGTGCCTATACAATGCCAAAGCCGATCCTACCCATCAAATCCGGTCGAATATTTCTCGATCTTCGAAAATTTGTTAAGGGTTTTTGATCCACTCGATCTTCTCTTTCCTTTTTTATCAAAATCAAAGCAATCCACAAAACTTAGGATAAAAAAACGACGACAGTTAAATGGAGATTCAATCCGGTGAATTAAAGCCGAATTGAAAGGGGAATTCAAGGGGGAAATGATGAGGGAGTAGTGGGGAATCGATTTTTGCAATCAATTGAGGAGGAAACGAATGGGGAGGCGAACTTTTGCAGACTGAAGGTTTTATTTGTGCGCACGTGGTAACTCCGATTTTTTCCGTCGCTGTTTTTATTCAATCTCGGATAAATCCACACGCACACGCAAGAGGCCAACCTAGCACCACCGCCACATCGATCTACCTCCCTATATATTTCCTCCTTTAATTGATTGCAAAAATCGATTCCCTACTCCTACCTCATCATTTTCCCCATGATTTCCCCTTTCAATTCAACTTTAATTAGGTGGAGTTAATCACTATTTAACATGTTGCCGATGATGGCCGACTGACAAGTTTTATTTGCTTCGATTTTGGGAAAAGGAAGGAACGAGGAGATCAAGTGGATTAAAAGCCCTCAACCAATTTTGGGAGCTCGAGAAAGATTCAGCTGAATTTGATGGGGAGAATAGGATCCGACATCGTACAGGCACGGGACTGTCTTCCGGAGGTTGAAGACGGTAGTAGGCTGTGCGAGCTGGGCCTACAGCTCCACTTGTGGGCTAGGCCGAAGAGAGGTAGGTCGAGTAGAGGGAGGTAGCGGGCTGAGCTAGGACTAAAAAAGAAGAAAGGAATGGTCTTTCGACCTAAAGCAAGAATTTTCATTAATTTTTTCAATTATAATGTATAGAGATATCGACTCCTAATAATTGTTGTATCACATAGAAATGTTTTCACCCGTTGCAACGCACGGGTATTTTTTCTAGAAAATGTGCCCGTGCGTTGCAATGGGAAAAATCTAAAATTATGTTAAACGTTAAATGAATTTGAAAAGATTTATTTTTGTGATCTATGTTAAGGACCATGTTAAACATGTATACATCTTATTTACATTTTTTTTACTAAGGATAGTATATGTGACGTCGATTAAAAAGGAGAATCAGAAGACGTCGGCAGTTATGTTGTAGTAGCATTTTCTTTTACAAACAGAGCACACATGAGCTTCATAACTCATACCACATCCTGAGCTGGGATCATTATCTAAAATTATTTTAATCCCTTGTTATAGATCAATCTCATCCACAGTAACAAAGATCAAGTACATCTCTCCCCGGTAAAAAGGAAAAACAGTCCTGTCGCGGCAATCTTGCAATCCGATCTGGTTAACACACGTGGAGCCTGATAATGTGGGATGATGCTGATTATGCGAATTACCAAATCGAGTCTAATTTGACGGGTTACCAAATTGATAGGAGTTGAATCTAATTTGATAGATTAGCATAAGATTTGATGGTTTTAGTCGTATATTCTTCAGTTATGGGATTACATTTTTCGAGGCTAAGAGTTTAAGCGACACCCTTTGAATAATAAAATCCGTCTAATTTTCTTCGAATTATTTTAGCATCGGAATTATTTTTAATAAATGAAACCTCATTTCAGTATTTGTTTAAATTAAAAATGAAAATAAAATCCCCTCCAAAGCTTTGGGCCATTTTCGGCCCATAATCTTTCTATCCCTGCTGGCCCATCTTTCTCTCTCTCTCCCTTCCGTGCCAGCACGCAAGGACGCTAGCCCATCCCTGCGCGCATCGGCCCAGCCATGCGCCAGCCTAGTTAGTGCCTCTCTCCCCTCTCTCCCTCGTGGAAACGTTGCCTCCCACGCCTGATTGGGCCTCCCTAACGCCTGCCCTTCCAAATCGGTTGAGGAAAAAAAAGTAACCAGAAAATAGCGAAAAAAGGGGGAAAAGGGCGAAAAAAAAGAAAACGGACGAAAAAAATACCCCGGAAGCCTTACAATTTTTTTATTAGGTATATATAGATATAGATATATATATTAGGATTTTGATAAAATTTTAAGTGTAAAATATAACCAAAAGAAATATAGGAATGATTGTTTAGTTAGACCGTATGAAAATATCAGCACGTAAATTTGAGGAGAGATGAAGACTCAAAGGAAATTTTCTATTAAGTTAGACATTGTGTTAAAATTTATTCAAACTTGTATGAATGGAGACATTTCATAGGATTTAAATAGTGTCAAATCCTTTGTTTCAAATGGTCAATTAGAAAAATTTCTAACCATTGAAATCCTGCAAAAATTTCATATTTTTCATTCGAATCAAGAGGGCTACAAGATTGATTCTTTTTCTAAGATGGCGCTACATTTATATATTTGTATTACTCCCTCTGTTTCATAACCTCTGTTTCATAAAAAGAACAACCTAGTATCGAATGCAACATATCTTAGTACATTGCTTCAGATGTACTGCAACATATCGAATAGAGAAAATAGATGTTATCCTGCACGTTGCTTCAGATTAGCGGAACAATTTCAAATATATAGAGTAGAATGAGCTATTGAGCTGCAAAAATAGTACATTGAGACTCAAAGGTTTCCGTTTAGTATGAACTATTGAGACGCAAAAACATTACATTTAGTTTCTGTGAACATGCATGTTGAGCTAGGATATATAGATTTTTTTTGAAACGAAAGTTTTACATAGTAGGGTACATTACTAACGGAACAACAATACAACATACTACTACAATATACACTAAATACAGGCACAAAAGATGGTACCACATACACCTAGCTATGAATTCACTACCCTACTGTGCCAATGTTTCTCCGGTTCAATGTGAACCTACACAATGTGACGCGATCAGTGTCGGCAGGTTGATGAATTGCTATCATATTCATATATATCAACTGGTTGTTGAAAACTAGCTATAGCCTAGATAGGCAGCAAGGACGTGGTGGCTCCGGCCCTTCCGGGCACGGCCGATATCATTCAAGAAGCTTGTTGCATGTGCCCACCCCCAATGCTGCAGCTAGATGCCATGCCGCATGGAGGTAGGGGGTTTCCGGGAAGGCGTCGTCGGCGATGAACAGCGCTCCTCCCAGCAGGGAGGACATCTTGTGTAGGTTATGGGCCATCCTGAGCTCGGGTTCCGTGGATGCTCGCTTCGCGAATGAAACCTGAGGTACAAGGGAAAAGGTTACGGTTGTTTGTGAATTTGATGGGACATGGTAGATGGATGCAGCAAGAATGAGAAAATAAGACTCCTTGTTGCAATCAGAGAACTGCATCTTATTAGCTTTGAAGTACTTGCCTCCATTATCCCAGTGTGAACGGCTGAAACCACCAACGGCTGGAAAGGTAGGAGCAATGTGGATGCTGCCATCAGTAATTTTGGATGCTCATTTCGGAGTGCTCTGCTTAAACACTACATGAAACATGGCAAGTCAAAATCTCCACAAGAAAAGAGAGAGAGAGAGAGAGAGAGAATAAACTTTGCATGAACCATCCAAGTTGCAGTCGTAGTGTAACACAAAAATAGCTATAATCTAAGAAACAAGGTGTAATACACAGCTTATAGTATTCCTCGCAAAAAAATATATATTACAGCTTAATAGTGTTGAGGAATGATGATATGTCAAATATGCATACAGGAACCGGCTTGTATGTGTCAAGCTGCAATATACATATGGCTACGACTATACGAACAATGGTGATAGCTTCAGTTATCAAGCAATTGAAAACTTGAAACCAACCAAGTTACTTATTACATATATGTATGTTACTTCTCAGAACGGGCATCTTTACACGGAGCATAAATTCTGATCTAAGTTTAACAATCATATTATGAGAGTATCTCCCTTACAAGTGTTGTAGTGGCAATCATTGTATAGTCTGCCCATCGCATATATTTCCTGATTTGTCCTCTCGAAGTATGATACAAACTAGAAGCTATTCCAACTCCAATCAGTGAGTTTGCATAAAGTGCGGTGTTCAAGTTCTTTCTGCAGGACTGGCACATGATTGTTAGTTGATACTTGGTAGCAAATAAAAACAAATCTTTAAGCAATCAATTTTAAAGTTTCAGAAATGTACTCGCCTTGGTGTCTGCAGCCCAAGAACAATGAAAGGAATAGAGGTGACAACATTAGCAATAGTTTCGCCTGGATGTTTATCGCCTGATTGAAAACAAAATTTAAACAATCAGGTCAGCAAACAAGATACTGGACCATTTTGTATCGATAGCATTACAGTTGGTTATCCATACATGAGAGACTACAGTGGATAGGCCTCAGGCATGGGGGTCTCTGCTGCCAGAGTCGCCTGTCAATACGAAATATAAGTGTTAAGTTATGCACAATTCTTCATGTAGGACAATTTTTTGGATGGAATTCACCGTGTAGGTGCACACAACCATGACTCACCGGATTAGCAATCTTCGGCTAGTGCCAACACCCTCCTGCAATTCACGAGCCGAAGGATCCATAATGCTAGTTTTGACAGCTTCATCATCACTGTACATTGACCGGCCTGCAAGCTGTACCCCGTAGAGTCCATCCAGACCTCCCAAAGGTCTTGGATCTTCACGGACTCCCATCTATTCACCTTATATGAATACTATCAAGTATCAACCAAGAAGAACAAATGGTACTCCTGTTGGAAACCAAAATAAGTGTTGAGGTGAAGTATCACTGAAGTGCCACAAGCGCAGTCCACAAAAACACACAAAATCGGTGTACAGGGTATGCAATAACGCAAGTAGCTATCGCGTCAAAATTTGCTTTCTACCATACTAAAATTCAGAAATGACTTTAGACAATTGCTCTAGTATCACTAACTCGATGTCGCTAAACAAAATGAAAAGTTTGGCCAGATTGCTCGCTGAAATTGAACTCCACAATTAGGTCCAAACAAGCCAATGAGCTGTTTGCACACAGTAATCAACTCGACTCAGCAACAGGGGTGGTTCATCCAATCATTCAACGCCGGGAACCAAACGAAACAGGCAAAGAAACCAAGGACTCTCCCTTGCTAATAACCAACACTTCTTGTGCAGCAACCAGCAACCCTGCATCATGCTAACCTAGCTAGGTCGACCAAGCGGCGCAGCTAGTCGCGCCGGCGCCGGCATACCAACCGCCGCCGCGTTCCTCGGGCTATCTACCTAGCTAGCTAGCTACTTGACCACGCACATACGAGCTCCCTCTCGTCCGGTAATCAACCACAGGCAAAGCAGGCTAAAACCACCACAGAACGGGGAGCAGCAGCGACCGGAGGCTCACCTCACCTCACCCTCCTCCTCCTCCTCGACGGAGGCGAGCGGGAGAGGGGGGGAGGATGCCGATCCGGACAGGATCTTCTCCTCCCTCGTGGTGGGGGAAGAAGAAGAAGAAGAAGAACAAGAAGAGGAAGAAGACGACGTCTCGCTCTGTCTCTTCTCCCCCCGAACCCGAATATTCGCGAAGCGGTGGTATTCCGCTACCTTTGGGCCAGGCTGGGCCGTACTGGTTTCGGCCCATAGGGTAGTTTTCTCGCTGGTTTGGGCCTCCCTGATGGGCCGAAGGAGCCCATACATTTGCAGGTCAATCTTTAGGCCCATGCAAACAATGGGTGACAGGCTGGGCCTTCACTCTCAGGCTCTCAGCAAGTGTAAAAAACTGCAAGCGTTATGAGTTTTTTTTTTCTCTTTTTAGTGTAAGTTAGTTCATCCTGCTAAATTCCTAAGGCCCTCGTTTAGAATGCTTTTCTAGATATTTAAATTGTTTCTTCAAACAGTTTTAGTTCAAAAGAGGACCTGAATTCTTGTGAAGCTGGTGCCACCGGGTCATATGAGAAATTTCTTTCTTTTTTTTTTCTTTTATGGGGGAAGGACGATAGCTTGCGAAAACCATGACTTTGACGTTAATTCTATACATGTCTAAAAACAATGTGAATTTTATGATGTTTATATGGAATGTCAGTTGTGGAAATCAGTTTGTAGCCAATACTAGAGAGAATATCAGGTACTACCAAACAATGTTGTGCAACTGTGCTACTAAACTTAAAAAATGCATCAAAAAGTTAAAGAAAATATGAATTTTTTTTAGATGTGCAACACTACGATATGTACCACACAAAAGGTCAACTCAAAATTCGATGTAAACGTGAAGAACCAAGAAATACGATGGTTTGTGTGCAAATAGTGTTCAAACAATTCACACATTACTATTCACATGAGATTTTTTTTTCTAATCAACATGTATATCGAAATTTGAGTTGATTTTTTGTGTGGTGCTGCATACATCTCAATTTTTTCTCATATTGTTTTTGACTTTTTAATACACTTTGTAAGTTTAATAGCATCGGTAGCACAACAATATTTATTAGCACCTGAGATTATCTCGTCAATACTCTATGCACGAGGAACTTATGTTTTTCAAGTTCTCGGTGATATGGGAGCTAGCCATTAAAATTATAGAAACCAAATGATCGAGAAAAAAAGCAATGGGCAGCTTATTCTTGAATATTGCAAAACCAAGAGTTCGCATCTTGTTTGGTGTAGTGATGGGAAAGGCTAATTATTAATAGAATTCGTTCAACTCGTCAAAGATGCCATTGTCAAATTATAAGGGAATCTCGAGCTACCCATTACCCTTTAATATGAATAGGAAATGACAATATTTTTAAGTTCCTTTCACATGTTTTTCCAATCTTTAATTTCTTTTCGTTGTCATTTATCCTCGCAGAGTCAAACTTCTAGCCCTCAATAATTAACAGCCTTGCTTTTTTTTTTCTACAAAGTCAAATACTATGCGTTGCATTCTTATTTGGTCCTAAAAATACAAATTAGTATGCAGTACCTGTTGGCGTGTTCATTGACACTTCGACAGCAACATATGGCCGCATATCCCAAGTACGCACAAATAATTAAAGAAAGAAATTAAAATAATATCCTCGCAGAAGGAAAAAAATGGAAGCAATGATTCATGACCTCTATAATTGTACAATTATAGTCTCATAAAATAATAGTGAAATATAGTACTAGAATCAACAGTGATGTTATTAATCGAACTTTCTCGATGCAGATCTAATTTTCATAGTACGTTCTTATCGTATTTGTACTTGCGGCTATTGTGGATGAATAAGAAATATCTCCCTTTTGTTTTGTTCTTGCGCATATCTTACTTTGACTTTGTGTGAGGTATCTAATTAAGCTCAGGTACTAGACACGCTGTCCATTTCACTAACTGAAACATAACTTTGGTTTTTTCATTACGTTGCCACGTTTCAATGTCATCTAATGGTATCGATTCAGAAACGGATAACCACAAGATAGCAATCTGATGCATTAATCTCGATACAAGTGAGATTGAGCGAGACAAAGAAATAGCGAGAATGAGAGCGAGAGTTCCATTGATCGTCTGGGTTACAATATATATATATATATATATATATATATATATATATAAATATATATATATAAATAAATAAATAAAAGGAAAGAGACGGTAACTGCAGGCGCGATGGTTGGGGAACCGTCGCGCCCGTTGCCAGGAGCGCTGCGAGGGCGAGAAGGCGCGGGGCATGGCACAACTGTCGTGCCCAAGCCGTTGGTTGTGATCCATCTAATATATATGGATGAGATCACATATCTTGTTTCATGATCAAACTAGAACTTCTCATAACAAAACAATGATGCTATTTATTTTTTAGATGCGACAAAATAGGTGTGGCATGTTTATCGCACCAGTAAATACGGGTTATTTTTCTCAGGTATGGTGGTTATAAGAATACAACTGACACATATAATATATACTTTTATGATATATAAATTAATATGTGTCTGATTTGCGTTGGCTAGCTTGGTGGTGGCTTCTTATTTTCCAACAGTTTTGCTATAAATTTATCGATAAATTTTCTCTCAAAAATTTGACAGATATAAATATAGTATAATTACATCGTAACTTGTATGTAACTTTCAAAAATCTTACGATAACATGTTATTTTTTGAAATGGAGGTCACGGGACCAAATCCCCACTTATGTGTGTGCTGTGTTGTTTTCTTCGCTTGCACAAATCTTAAAGCAAATCTAGTGATTTCAAAATTACGTGGAAGTTACATACCAATTACATTGTGGTTACATCTAAGTTACAATGTAATTACATTATTATTATATATTTAAATCTGATAAATTGTTAGAAGAAAATTTATCGACAAATAAATAGTAGTCCCTTTTCCAATGAAACCAACTGGCATTGCTTGGTCGTGCTAGCTATGGGCCAGCCTATATATGGCCACAGCCCACAAGGCAGCTACAACTATAATACAGGAATAAAGAATACGAGATACATGAAGGTTAAGATTAACTTAATGACGTGTAAAATAAGAAAATCATTAGTATATGATTAATTACGTTTAATTATTATAAATTTGAAAAATGATGCATTTGATACTTTAGAGCAATTTTTATGTATAAAGTTTTTGCATGAAACACATCGTTTAGCAGTTTAAAAAATGTGCAAACGAAATCGAGGTAGAATTTACATCTTAATCAGAGAAGAACGGGTCAAAATCATCTTGATCTTCTACCAAAGGAATCAGATTCAGTTTTGATAGCTTTTATTTAGTACCAGCCATCCCACGAATCGATGGGTCCACTTAGGCATATACATATCAAAGGATATATAAAAGGGTAGATACATGATACATCGTGCAACCTATTGTGATTTGTATTTTTTACACTTATTTTGATATCATATATTTCTAATTTTATCTGCAACGTTATCGAGGTTAGATCAAGACATTGTTTGGAAACAACAAAAATAATTTTAGAAATACATATATAAATGACACGACAAAATAGCGACTGGTCACTAGTTTGGTTAAAGCAGCGATCACTCCATCCAGGAATAAATCCCCCTTTAACTTAAAAAATTCAATGGTGTGTGTCTTTTTTATCCTTTTAATGACTTATATGTTTTAAATCACATATTATTTTTAAGATCTTTTTCATCGTTGTACTCCACTCAAAATATGTGACAAAGCGAGATCCATATTAAATATATTTAAATATTTTATTAATTTAAAATAGTTTATTTAAATTGTAGAAATAACTTAGCTATGCAATATAAGTAACTCTCTGAAGCATTAGAAGTACTTACATTATGACTGAGTTGAAATAAGAAACTGTGTGGAGTAAATTCACAAGCAAAGTGTAGATAAAATTTTCAAGTAAATACATTTATGAAAGCAAATTCAATAAAGCATGAAAGTAATTTACATAAATCATAAAAGTAACATAACACAAAATGGAAGTAAAGTTGTTACGACGTTAGAAATAAATCCGTTGTAGAGATAAAAACATGGGTCTATCTAGAAATTAAATTTAATCAGCACAATTATGGAATTGACTAAAAATAATAATAAAAGTAATAGCATTATGAATGTATAAAAAGTAATTTAATCGAATCTAAAAGTAATATACATATATGTGATAAAAGTAACTTGCATATATAATAAAAGTAATTTATAACATGGATATTTTATCAGAATATAATCATGTAATATCTTGTTATACAGATTTAATTGCAACGAACATAGCAGGGCAATCAGATCATAAATCGGATAAGTGATTTAAGAGAAAATTTTATAAGACAGAGAAAAAAACATGTATTACCTGATAGCAAAAGAGATCTTTAGATTGTCTGGAGACGTGTAGTAGTGATTCTCTCATGTATGGTCCGCGTTGCTCGTTAAAACTAAATCGAGAGACCTCTCGGGATTAGATTTTGCGATATATAAAACCGTCGTGAGCATTTTTTTTAATGCAGATGCATGGGACGGTGATAAATTACTTGAGGGCTTAGTTGACTCGTATAAAATTTGTGTAGGTACATTGATTTTTTTTAGAAAAAAAGTTGTACACCCTGATCAGCTCTGTTACCTTCATGTCTTGGGGGTAAGAACATACCAACCGCTTTAGGTCCGTTTTGATGGATAAAAACTAGGTCTGGTCACATATATTTATGTAATTCTAAAACACTATTGTCTTGCATTGCTTGTCCAACCTGCTTTGAGAGGACGATAAATAATTAATTACATTGACAAACGAAAATAGTTATTTCTGAATTGTGGCGAACATATTTTAGATACCATGATCGAATGATCCTAACATTTCGTGACTAACAATATAGTAATCAAAGAATAATTGATGTTAATCATCCACACATCTACAATTTTAAAAATAAAAACATGTACGAAACTTGATTACTTATATAACGACGTACGAGTGCAAAATAACACAAACAAAGTTTAGAAAAAAGAGTTTAGAATGTAAGAGTCAACATCAGTACCCTAATCATTGTCTAAAGAAAATGTTATGCTCTTATCCCGACGCATCTCCATCTTTCCGTTCCATGGGTTCCCACAAAAATAATCTCAGTTCTATTATCAATATCAACAATACTATTTCTTAAGCATACTCTTGCAACCATAACGTCAAATTGCTCTGTTCATGCAAACTCACTTAGAACTTGCTTTAAAAAAGAAAGGGTACTCTAACTTTGAATATTTTTTCAATTAGTATACATATGTGACACCATCTAATACCGTTTGAGTTCTATAAAGTCAACTTCTTATGTCAATGTTTAAACTTTGTCAGCTAGTAGTCGGCTTGTTAGAACATATTATTTAGTCTACGCTTCGAAAAATATATCTTCTCAAAAAACTTTCTTCTATAAATGCTTAGACTATTTAAATTATTAATTAAGCAAACGGGTGGAGTATTACAATAGGGATCATATAACTTAACACTATTTCCGATAAGATCGAACTTAATTAAGTTATGAAACACCGATTATTCTGACAATTGAGACAACAAACCTCCAACTTTTCCGTTGACGTCATATTTGAAGACTTTGCACATATATAGTGAGATTGTTAGTAAAGCCGGTCCTTGTTACTTACATTAAACAAAAGTAATTAATAGAGCTTTCACCAAAGCAACCACCACAATATCACGTCGATTGTTTTTATTTTTACATAAGTACCTTTTTTTTAGTGATTTTAGTTATGTGGAGTTTCCAAAATAAATAAATAAACAAACCTTCCTCCACCATTATTTGCCACAACAATCGGGTGCATACATTTTACACTTCCCATTTTTTTCCAAAAAAAATTATACTTTACATTGCACTCCGATTAGGGTGTGTCCTATTATCTGTCTTTCTAACTTCTACTCTCTCATTTGTTAAGCACACACTACTCGATCTGCTAAATGTTTTGTTTTTATAAAATATTTTTATGGGAAAGATTTTTTTAAAAATCATATTAATATGTTTTGTAAGTTAATACTAAATTAATTTTATGCTAATCCATCGTTCTATTTTCCATGCCAGGCATAAATGGATTCCAAACTCAACACAACCCTTTTTAGAAAGTTTCTAATTGCTATAACTTCTCTGAGAAACTCCAACACCTCAAACAATCCAAATTTACATTTAGATTGTTAGAATCTATAGTTATAAAATCTAAAAAATAAACTAAAAATCAGAAACTGGAAAACCCAGATTTCTCATAATCCTAGAAAGTAATTATTACTCCCTACGTTTAAGTTTATAAGTTATTTTGACTTTGATCAAAATCAAACTGCTCCAAGTTTACTTAAGTTTGTAGAAAAAGTAGTAATATTTTTAACCCAAGATAAATGTATTATGAAAATATATTCAATTATTGATCTAATAAAACTAAATTGATATTATAAATACTATTATATTTATCTATAAATTTAATCAAACATTATAATATAAAACAACCAACCAGCTACCTCTCGTAATCTTTAAATTTCCTCGAGCATACCTTAGCCTCACGCTGTGCCACTACCACATCCCTCTCCCACCCACACCAGCGACCCGGGAAACGTCGCAACCAAAAAAAAGCAGTAAACAACACACAACACAAGACGCGGTCACACGCCGCTGGCACGCACGCACGCACGCACGCAGCCCGCCGTGCACCCACCGTGCGTGCGTGCGCCGTCCGTCCCCGATCCGACGGCCGCGCGCCACCCTCGCCTCGTGCCGCGGACACCCGCGGCTGTTATTTACTCTACCACTCCTCCTCACCTGCGTGCGTCCCCCCAACCACGCCTCCCCTCCCTCGCATCGCACCGCGTCCCGACCCCGCCGAGATCGGAGCAAGCGCCGCCTCCCTCCCTCCTCCCTCCTCCGCCATGGCGCCATCTCTGCTCGGGGTCAGCTCCCTTCTCTCCTCTGGTTGCCAGTGTTGCTGCGCAAAAAAAGGAAGGAAGGATATGTGATGTGACGGGGTTTCGCTGTTGCAGGGGTTCACCAAGTCGCTGGCCATGACGGTGCTCTCGGAGATCGGCGACAAGACCTTCTTCGCCGCCGCGGTACGCCTCGTATCCTCGATTTTTGGACGCCTTCTTTTTTTTTTCCAGCTTTCTCGCTCGCCCTGTTCGTTTTGCTTGTCTCGGCATCTCCGCTGACTGTGCTGCTGGGGCAAAGGGTAGATGCGCGCGCGGGGTGTTCGACGATATGCCTACCTCGGGTTCCCATGCGCAATCATCTCTCCCTTTTCTCTTTCTTCTCTTGTGGAATGCGGCGATGTGTGATCTTGGCTCGGTTCTTGGTGGTGATTGGATTGGGGTCAAGGGGAAGCTGGACTGTAGCTGTAAATCTCAGGTGAAGTAGTAAAGCAGGTGAGCGTTGTGGAGCCAATTACAGGACCAATTCATACTGTTTGTTTGCTAAGAATGGGATCTTCTAGTTAGCCAAGATTGTGAGCTAAGTTTTGTCCCCGTTCCTCTATCCAGTGGTGAATTTGGCTAGGAATTGCTTGTATTCTCAAATGGTTCCATTTTATCTGTGGCTGGGAACTCTCCTGTTCAGCTCTCCACTTCTCCAGCTGGCGTTCTATGCAGCACCCATGTTGGCACAGAGATAGAGAGAGCATTTGGTTTCTTGGACTATTGTGAATTTCCTCACCTGCCACATGAGTTGGCTACTTCTTTTTTCTGCAGGGCTGCTGCTAGTTTTAATGAGATGCTTGTCCTCTTCCACACAAATGTTTTTCACCGGGATAGTAACCTTAGAGGGAGTGAGGCACCGGTGGTTAGAATGTTGTTGCCTCTTCAGGTTCAGGGGGCTCTGGGTTTCAGAGTGTCTGACATAGCAAGACGAACATATTCCTTTCTAGTGATACACTCCACTTTGAAAAGCTTTTGTTCTCCTTTTGCTTGGACGGCTATTAGACTTACCTTTTTTACATCTACCTTTGTAAGATTCTGGCCATGCGCTATCCCCGGAAGCTTGTTCTTGCTGGTTGTCTAACCGCATTAACAGTGAGTATTTTTCAAAATTTTCATGCAGCAATATAGGGCTATTTCTTCTCTTTTTGCTTATTCACGTTGAATTTTAAAAAAAATATAGGTGATGACGGCTCTATCAGTTTCACTTGGTTGGGTTGCGCCAAATCTGGTAAGTCACTGTAAGAAATTGTTGGACCTACTCCTATTAAATTAGCATATCAAGTTTTTTTTCTTTAATATGTGTAAAAGCTTCCACGTATTCTTGGCACATTATGTATACATATATTTGTCGAAATATGTGTTTTCCCCACCTGGACTGCATCCACATTGGATCAGACCCTATAAGTGGCCCTTTGTGCTAAACAGCTGAACTCAGCAAGTGCTGCTTAGATTATAATATGGTTAATGGATTGATAATTTTTGAACAGCAAACCCAGTAAAAGTGGGATCTAAAGAAATCATACCAATGTCTTGCTAAATAGGTGGTCATATTCTATTTGACAATGATAGTGTAGTAAACTTTTTCTCTGATGGAACTTCCATTTCTATATTGATAGTCCTCACAAGTACAGTAGTTAAGCATGGATTGGTGATACTCTCACTACGGTGGATAGTACTGACCCTGTTCCTGTCAGCTGTATTTTTGCAATGAATTTGCCAAATTCTTTACATTGCAAGATATTGCAAATGATAGTATTGTATTGAACAGATATCACGCAAATGGACTCATCATGTGACCACTCTGTTATTCTTTGTGTTTGGCATTTTGTCATTGTGGGAAGGCTTCAAAGAAGATGGGTACTTAAGTGCTTCTTTGCCATTCAGTTAACCTTCAGCTACTAATATTTGGTCTTTACTAAGTGACTTTAGTAATTGAATAACTTACCATGCAGAGATTCAGAAGAATTGGCTGAAGTGGAAGCTGAGCTGGTCAGCAAACTTTATCCATGCCTTATGTTATTAGTGGACTGTAGTTCAAGTAACCTATTGCTAAGTTTTGCCCAATTTTCAGGATGCTAATTTTAAAAGCAACAAAGCGGAATCGAAAAGTAAATCTAAGGTCAGTTTACAAGTGGCGTGCCAATTATTAATCACTTTTTGTGCTCCTTTCGTTGTTGCAGATTTTTCTATTTGTGTACAGTGAAAATAGGAGTCTTGAGCTCCTTTCTTTTCCCATCCTTACTCATTATCTCTAGATATATTCAGCTATGAAAAAATTTGTGTACTCAAGAGAATTCTTAAGAACAATATGTATGTAAAGTATGTTGAAGTAGTTCAATGCAAAAGTCCATGTGAAAATTTGATCATGTGTAACACATGTTTTGTGCACAGTATACATACTTTAACATGACCTAGATTTGTATATATTTCTACAACCTTTTGAATTACATAAAGAGGAAATTTGGAAAGAGGTGAAAACTAGCCGAAATTCTCTATTTGGTTTCGATGTTTGTGGACAAAAGTAAAAAATCAGCTGCTTTATTTTGGTAGATAGGCAATATAAAAAAATGATTATTGATGGTAATCCTGGCTTGTTTACCCTTTTCAGTTGGTCAACTTTGTTTTTCACTATTAATTTGATGCAACTCATCCTTAATTCAATTTTAGGCAAATGATGATAAAAAGAAGCAGCAAAGACCATTTGTTTTGCAGTTCTTCTCACCAATTTTTATAAAGGTACGGACTAGTACCAATTAGGTGATTATATGTATGGTATATTTGACAAAAGATATGGTGCTTGTGTTTTTTCTGGAATTTTAACATGCTCGTTTGAATTGTGTTGTAGGCATTTTCCATTACATTCTTCGGAGAGTGGGGTGATAAGAGTCAAGTAAGTTCAACTTCTGCCTTGTAATTCAGCCAAGCACCTGTTAATTATAGCTAATAACTCTGAATCTCTTCTCAGATTGCTACTATTGGCTTGGCCGCTGATGAAAACCCATTCGGTGTTGTCCTGGGGGGAATTCTGTACGGGCTGCATCTTCTGTTTCCCTTACATGTTTTAAATGCTTTATTATCGAGCCTTACAAAACCTGTTACTGTGCATAGGGCCCAAGCACTCTGCACTACCGCTGCTGTTATGGGAGGGAAAAGCTTGGCCTCTCAAATATCTGAGAAAATGGTAGGAACCATTTGCTTCACCCCTGTTTTCGTACTGCCAATGGAGTGCCGAAATGCCCTACATCTAATGAAATGCATATCTTGTGTAGGTCGGATTGTCGAGCGGAGTGCTATTCCTGCTGTTTGGTATTATGTCATACTTGTCAGGACCAGAAGGAGAGATATAATGCCCCCAGAAAGTCATGCATAAGTGTTCATCATGGCCGGTTAACAAGCTTGTTTTCACTACGACTTAATCTCATCTGAGTAGGTGGACGATGGCGACGAAAGCGCTGATCCTTTGCAAGGAGGATGGCGATTACTTAGCTTAGTCAACACATTGTAAACATTTCACTCATCATTCATAAATAACAAGATGGTACCAAAGACTGTACTGGTTACTTCGTGTCAGTCCCAGCACCAGACAACATTCAGCCAAAACTGTCAGAGTAGTTGCTGCATACTACCATACTATTTTTTTAGTCGCAACTATGTATAAGAACTGCTGGTCTTCGGGCTAAATTGCCTGGACTGAAGAGGGGTTACAAATCATAAAAAGTGATTTCAGAATTAGTTGTTTTCTAACATCATCCTTTCCTTCACTTTTAGTTGTTTTTCTAACATCATCCTTTCCTTCACTTTTCTTAAAATCTTTATTCTTTAGCATTTTGGATTTGTCCTGCATAGACTATATTCAACTGGACTGACAGGTAATGTGTGTGCTGAATCAGTCGGCATGAAGCCAAGAGCGCCAGACTCTGGGTCTGGGAACTCTGAACCACACAGCAGAATTAGCTGCTTCTCTCTTGTACACTGTTTCTCTCTTTCTCTCAACTGGGCCAGAGACCGGGATTTCTAACCTGGGCCAAATTTGTTCATTTCCAGTAGTAGTTAGTTGTTGGAAGTTGGAACTCGGCAGGATGTTGCGTGGTGACGGGCTGGAGTCTAAGCATACATTGGTGCGACCTTGAGTTAATTTGGTTACAGTATATGTGCTGAATCTAGTTAGTAGAACAAATTAGATAGTATATGTGCTGAATCTTGTTAGATGGAACAAAATTTACTAGTCCAGCAAGATGTTGCATTTTGCGAAGCACGATAGACACAATCGCTCATATACACGCACACACACTCATCCCTAATGAATGCATAGATGCATACGCTGCTACTCTTATAAGCATCTATGAAGACTGGGCTAGTATTTTCTTGAGAATAACTAATTCACCATATGCGTCTCGTACATTGTTACCATTGAAAAAAAATTCTGCATTTTTTAAACCTATTACAACTAAAACATGTTAAACTATATCACATGTAAAAATAAATAAATAAAATTTGCTTTGGAAAAGCTATTGAAAGAAGTTTTTCAGTGATTCTTTTTAGGAAGGGAAAGTGCCTTTTCCATGACTTGATCGAGGAATCTGTTTGGGAGAGTTTAAAATTATGAGAATCTGTTGGTTTGTAGCTAACTTTTGAGAATATGGAGAAGCTGAATTCTCCAGTTTCTGACTTCTATTTCATTTTCTGGATTCTACAATGATAATTTGGACTGTTTAAGAAAACTAAAGATTTTGTAGGAAGCTGCAACTACTAAAAATTCTCCAAACAAACCCTTAGTCTAACTTCAAATAGTTGCAAATCATACCTCTAGCCTACTCATTGGTTAAGAAAGCGCAAGGCGCTAGCCAGAGTGCATGGTGGCGCCTAGTGGTAGTCTAGGTCAGACGGACTAATCAAATTCAAGAAATTAGCAAGCATATTATATAAATAATAATAAAATAGCAATAAAATAAAACACCACTAAGATAGTTCATCATCCAATGCCTAATTGCGACGATTAATTACCCAGCTCCTAGCTCCTAATGGTCGCCTAGCATCGAATTTACAAACGCTAAGCCTACTACAATAAATTATTAATGTATTACAATTAGATTATTAATTATAATATCTAATTCTGATTTATCTCAAAATTGTGCTTAAATTTTCTATACAATCAATTAGAGAGGCATCAATGATTGTTATTTTAATTTAGTCGGAAAAAAATGGTTACTTATATCAATATATGTCTTTACGCTTTATTTTTTGGATAATTGGGAGGAATTTCATTTCATTTAGACAATAAAATTACACCCTGCCTTTGCACCCATCAGGATGAAATAAGGAAAAAAAACATAAGACAAACAAGAACATATAATCTTGCAACAGTTCAGTCACATATCGAAAGAAGACAGACCTAGTTAACTACCCCAAATTAAAGATCCATAGTACTTGGATTCATCAAGATCTGAAGTCCAGATTAATTAGTTTCCAAGAAGCGGAGTTTTGTTGGGTCCGTCGAATGACGAACACGGTAGTGAACATGCTAGCGAAAGAGGGTGTTTCTTCGAGTTGCTACAACCAGCTGGGGTTATGTTCCTTCAGGTCTTATTTTACCTTTCCTAGATGATGATTGTAAGCAGGATTTGTAGTTGAATAAATCCCTAACTGTATTTTGACGTAAAAATAACTGCTCCAAATTAAACAACACCACCTTTATGAAAGAAACTATAGCTTGTCCGTTGCTATCATCCAGAGCCAGAACTAGATTTTCATTCATAATCTGAGACAATAGCTTCAACAAAAAGATTGCACATGAACGTCGATGTTACCGAATCCAGATAAATCAGATCAGGGTTTTCACCCGGGGTTCTCTTATACATTACTCCTCGTAGCTCAGTTTGATTCCCGAGAGATGTTTATACGCTTCATAGTTTAATTAGTACATTCACTGTTGATTAGTACGGCCTATCAGGAGCACAAAGCCACAAATCCACATCATTTGATGGAACTACATACCACTTTAATTATAACACATCCACAACACATACCCTAATTCCTCCAAAGCAGAAAAGATTGAGCATGCACCCTCCCATGCATGTCACAAACACAATCAATTCAATGTTTCATTGCCTCTCTAATAAGACAATTAATCAAGCCCTTGGGCATGTATGATACCATGCATTAGTGTTCACTTTACTTTCCCCTCCTAGTTACTTTCCAAGCATGCATGGAGTGGAATATGGCAACCATATGCATGTTTATGTATGATAGCTGCTGCCTTTTTTCATGTCAGTGACAGAAGATTTGTGTTCTTATATAGCGGCAGATGTGTGTTCTTTAAGGCAAAGAATGGCCACCTTTCCTTGACGTACAAGCAAGACATGCATCCAGCAGTCCAAGAGAGTGTTTGTACTGTTAGTATAAGTTAAAAGTAGTAATTAATGCACTTTCTCTAGTTCTTTCCCCTAGTTTGTTTTTTTTTTTTGTCTTTCTCGAGTATCTTGTTCTAAAGAACATGCAAAAGGATACGTGCCTTAAAAGTACGTTTTTTTCAAAAGACCTATGTGCCTTAAAAGTTACTCTAATATACTCGATGGGTGAAAATTAACGTGTTAGAGATGAACGGGTAAACTAACTGTTTGATTGTTACGAGTGCATATGATCCGATCAAATAAATTAACGAGTCATTGTGGTACGTACCACCGTCACACAAATAGCTAGTAATTTTTTAGTGAACAATATTTATCCAATAAAAATAATTTTTAGAGGTGTCCATTAATGTACAAATTAAGACAATTCAATCATGTTTAAGATAAGGAAGGATCACCATTAATGAAGGGCATCAATGTGTTTTCACATGATGATGATATCAAAGGGATGCTTCTGCGCTGACCAAGAGAAGAGCGAGACGGCGTGCCAGGATTATCGAATGAAAAGGCCAGTGAGCAGACGTTCGCCACTAGTAGTACATCGCTCGAATGGGTTAGGACGAGAAGGATCAGAGAGGATGCAGCGATGTGCGACATTATCCATTCTTCCATTTTTAATTTTCACTTTTTCTTTAACACATGGTTCTTTTAAATTTTTCGTTGTCTTCTTTTCTACGTGATTCTCTCGTAACGGGTACGTATCAAGTCTTTCTGATTTTTCTGCTCCCTTTTTTCAAGATTTACTTTTCATTATTGTCTTTTTATAGATTTTTAATGAAAACTTTTTATATGAATATTTTCATAGAAACTTTTTACATATATGCTTTCTATATATGAACCTAATTACTTTATGTATATAAACTTTCTATATATATAGGTTATATGTATATAAATTTTATATATAAACTTTTCATATATAAACTTTATAGAAGAAATTATATTGCCATTATAAAGTTTATTGTATAAATTTAAGTAGAAATAAAGAACGACAAAAGCTAGTCGAACTGTTCGCGAAACACGAATGTTTGTGGACTAGATGTCTATACCCATCTAGAACCGAAAGCCAATATCTTGTATGCGTCCTTTTCTTTTTCCAACTGTGCACCTTCATCAAGCCTTCGATCCCAATTCCTGCCGCCCAGCATCGCCACGCAACTGCAATTCAACGTATCGAGCCGCCGAGCGAGGGCAAGCAGGAATTAGGCGAGAGCAGCGTCGCATGGCCACAACGGTGAGTGGCGATCCACAATCGCCGAGGGTGGAGGGTCATGCGCCAGGCTGCTCGAGCCGATATGCCTTACTACCCTAGCAGCTGCTGGCTGCCCCCTCATCCGCATTCTGCAGTCCTCTCGTCATCCTTATCCCTGACTCGTCAGAATCTCACATTTTGATGGCTCGATCTAGATGGTAATTTGATATATTTCTAAATATTATACAAATAAGCTATATAATTGAGAGAAAACATAAGTTACTTATATTAGACGTATGATTTTTTTTTGAAATTTAGGCCCCGATTCACATTTCATTATGCGGCCCTGAAATTCTCGAGGTGGCGCTGTCTGTCCAAGATCATTTTCTAAAGTTCGATGGAACTATTTGTTGGACGGAGAGTAATAGCCTTGGTTGAAAATACCGAATTTCAACCATTACTCAATTACATAAAAGATATAGACACATCACCAATCACACTGTCACACATCCACAAGGCCAAAGCCCACAAGTGCACTCTTTTTAACACACGTGCATATTTGATGGAGACAGCGGGTAGCTTTGATCTGACTAAAATCCTATTGAAAACATATCATTGTGAATCATATAGAATTTAAACTCCAATAAATACAATGATAAGTCATACACTTAACTCTGATATCATGCCAGTACTTCGTTCTTCTATCCCCAGCATACACAATTTGAAAGGATCGAGATCAGATTTTTTTTCTTCTTTAGTTGTGCTCTAATTCAGATAAAAATGTTCTTCCCTATTACGAAAATATATCATATACACAAGCTTCACATACATACTATGTATACATACTCCAATTAACAAATATCATAAAAGATTCTAGAGAAAATACATTCCCCCATTACGTACAAAGGCACCAAACATCATATTCTCAATTTGAGCTCTCAAATGCCAAGCCTAACTTTTGGAATGACTAAAAAAAAAGATATATACTTCATTTGAAAGGTGCAAAAAAAAGTGATATAATAAAAATTTTAACTTGATGCAAAACAATCCCTAAAACCTTCCATTCATAAGGTGCGGATCACGTCATGATTGCGTATAGATGATATCAAGGGCATATGCAGGGCCCGCCGCTAGCTCCAGTCCGGCGTCCGGTGGTGGCCTGTATAATGGATGCCGGTGGTGCCGTCGTCGTCATCATCATGCACATCCCAGTACCCATCCATGCATCCGGCCGTCCGGCCGTTCGTCCTTCTGTTAGGTTACAGGTACACGATCCTGTTATTTTTTTAATAATGAATAAAAATTAGGTCTATATATCCATGTAGGAATATATATATATATATATATATATATATATATATATATATATATATATATATATATATATATATATATATATATATACACACGTATGTATATTCAAAAGTTATAAGAGTTCTTATACATCCTACGAGCATTTTCGAAAGAAGAGACCGATATATTTTGAGATTGACGAAGTCACCATAGACATCTCGCTGTCAACGAGTACGTCGTCTACTATTAGAAGAATAAATAGCAGTAAATGCAAACACCCAAGTTAAATCTAGGTACGTTACCTACCAAAAAAATAAATAGCCATAAATGTGAGCACATATGTCAAATCTAATATTTGAACTTGGGTGAGTTAGTGTCAAGGTTATGGGTAAGACATACCCCATGATCATGGGTTAAGCTCGATGGAGCCCACTATATACCAAGTCTTATACGGAATCATGCTTCATGTACGGAAGATGTTCCGGATAAGGAAGGAGAGCAACGTTCTACACGGAAACTATAAGAACTACTCGGATCGTATCCATACTTGTCTCCCTAGTTCTACTTGAATAAGGGGATATCTGTGGGTATAAATACAAGATCTCCTAGGAGGAGAGGGGGTATCCAATCTAGTGCCTGCAGAGGTCGAAAAGGAAAGCCCAGTCAGAGGGGGACGGAACAATTAGTATAGACATACCGCCAGACATTGACATCAGAGATAAGCCTAAACATATTCAATCTAGTGCCTATGGAGACCGATAAGAAGGATCTAGCGCTATCTCTGATCTCGCCGAGTTCGTGCTGCCGTGTCGATGGCGACTGTATAGGTTATCCCAAATATTGTACTTGAGTAATTCTGATGAATAAGAGCAACACCGGCTGTGGGCAACAGGAGTAGGGCTATTACCTGTCAGTTGAGGGGGCTGGAACCTGTATAAAAATCCCTGTCCTCTGTCTCTTTACCTAAATCCCGCGTATACCTTGGTACCAACGATCCCCATACCATGCAAATACCGTAGTTGTGATCTACAACATCGACAGTGACGCGCTAGATAGGGGAACTTGGTGCTTCAAGGTTTCGACGAGATGGGTTCAAGAGATGGATCCTCCGATGATAAACTACTTGGCGACTTCGGCTTTAGGGAGATACAACCCAACCGAAGTAATTTCTCCGATGGATCGGGACCCTCGTCATCTCAACCTTCATCAAGTCATCACCGCTGTGGAATTTTTGACGAGGAATACTTTACTACTTTGACATTGGGAGATCTGATTCGATCAGAGTATGTCCCCCGATGAGATCGAAATTATCACCGCTAATAATTTAATCTATCGAGATCATCTAAGCTTCGATACGTCACCGCCACGGAGGACAACGGTTCGATGTTGTAGACCGTGAGGCCTCGGCCCGGATCGAGTGCTCCTGAACCGATTGACGAATCCGATTCCATCATGATCGGTGCTTCTTTTTTTTGTCAACTTGCCTTCTATTCGGCCGTACCAAGCCGAAAAGCAATAGGTTGCAGAACTACGTGGGAAGCCGACAAGCATGGACTTCGCATGACTCGACAGCCAGATCAATCTTCCCATATCCTACACGGCCACAGGAATTCTTCCGTAACACGAGACCAAGCAGCCGGCCGCGCACTATGACCAGCACTTGTACATACAGTATACGTACATGTCTGTTTGACATAAGAACGTACACATATATAAGTGTCGGTACACCATCATATACATCAACTCATCGAGTTAATGTCCTCCAAGGTAATTAGTAAGGTTGATTTTTTAAATTAATCTACTAATTTCATAGATATATCCAGCATATATCTACAAAGATATGTAATATTTTATATATAATTTTCTATACCAATTTTTAGATCAATAATCTATTATTATTACCTAGAGCATATTTTTATATAATATTTATCGTGCGGGTATTCCCTATATTAGACTGACCACGGTCTAATACTGGAGGCTTGCTCTGTTTCTGTTGTATAAAACATGCTTGTTTACGATTTACATAGTATCCGATATTTCTTCTGATAATACTAGAAGATTCACATAGTGTTTTGAGTACACGCTTGATATTCTCTGCCATATATATCTTGTCTTCTAATAAATTTTCAGAAATAATCGAGTACTCGAGTAGGCAACGGTCGGGTACAACACAATTATCGAGAGCATTCTTGACAAATACGAAGTTGTCAGACCAAACCTACCAATGAAGGCTGATGATCCATCTCGCATATAGCGTCGGTCACGACTGAACTATTTGAGAAATGGTCGTTGCGGATAATCCCCCCGCAAACGTTGTCAGCTTGATCACCTGATATAATTGCGAACGAACATCCAGATATGCTACAAGTAGGGTATGTGAGTCATGCTGGCCACATGAGATGCACATGTAATAACCAACTCTAGTACCCCTTCGGGTGGTCGAGAGACGACTACAACTAGTTGTCGACCAGTGGCGTAGTGACCTCTCGCAACCTATCAATTACCTTCGGGTGGTCGACAGATGACTACGGCTGGTTGTCGACCAGCGGCGTAGCGACCTCTCGCCACCTATCAGTTACCTTCAGGTGGTCGAGAGACGACTACGGCTGGTTGTTGGCGTAGAGACCTCTCGCTACCTATTAGTTGCATTCGGGTGGTCGAGAGACGACTATGGTTGGTTATCGATCAGCGGCGTAGCGACCTCCCGCCACCTATCAGTTGCCTTCGGGTGGTCAAGAGACGACTATGGCTGGTTGTCGACAAGCGGCGTAGTGACCTCTCGCCACCTATCAGTTGCCTTCAGGTGGTCGAGGTATAACTACACCTGATCTTTGACCTGCAACGTAGCGGTCCATGCACCACGACCTTGAATGGTCGAGGTATGACTACAACTGGTCTTCGACCAGCGGCCTAGCAGTCCTCGCTCCACGTCTTCAAGTGGTCGAGTATGTCTACGTACCTGGTCTTCGACCAACGATTGTAGTGATTATCTCACTGTTTCTACGAAGTGATCAAGTACAACTACACATCTGGTTTTTAACCGGTGTGGAAGTCACATCATCACCTCATGTCCATTAATCTCTGCAAGTGGTTATACATATAAAATGTGCAATATTTTTCCATTGATCCCCTTTTCTTATATCGCCTCGCATCGAAGTCAAACCTATCGTCCTCTTATGCTAGTCTGACACACCTTCGAGGTCCTAACAGTCTTTGGCTGGGATACCCAGAGCGGAAAGGTGATGTGAGACACTGCAGAGCCGAACGACCATGCTATATTTGGTCATGTCAGAGTGCTCAATGGCAGCGTATTAACCAAGCCGTGTAATCGGAAATTGGTTTTCCCAACCTCATAGCTGGGGGCTAGGTAATCGCAGCTTGAGCTTGGTTTGTTATAGGGTTTAAGCTTCCTTTGTGGAAAAAAACAACTTTTCCATAAAGACAACTGGGGGCTAGGAAGGTACTATACTCCGATTGCTGAGTGCAGCTTTAGCGAGAGTACTCTTTTATTGTCATATATAGATTCAATTTATTTCCAATTTTCAATCCATATTATATCATGTTACCCCTACCTAGCGCGCCACTGTTGACGGGGAATACCCGCGGACCGTATTCGGAGGATATTGAGGTACGATGGTACGGAGATCTACACGATACGATATCAAGCACACAAAAAGATAATATTTATACTCGTTTATTGCCCTCGTAAGGTAATAGCTCTAATCCAGTTTATATGAGATTATATGGAAAATCATAGAATACAAAAGAGAACGACGGAACTCCAAGGTTACCGACGAGATCCTTGTCGAGATCGGCCTGACGAGATCTTATCGGCGAAACTGGCTTTAAGTCCTCCGCATTGCATCTATGGTGGTGGGTGTCTGATATTGAGATTTGATCCTCTGTACACCTCCAGGGAATCTATATTTATACCGCATATCACTTTAATCTCCAAGTAGAACTCGGAGACATTAGACCCCGTACGATATAGATAATATCCATCTCTTCTCCGAGTAGGACTCTATTACTTCCTGTTCCAGGAACACAATTTTCTTAATCTGACAAACTCTTTCCGTATACACACGAGTATACCGTATCCGTATATTTACATGACTCCAAGGATAAACGGTATACCTTATCCTTAACCCTGATAGTTAGTTTCACCACAAGAAATCTAAACAGTTGAGCTATACTCACTTAGCAGAATACTTAAATTTTAGGTCTTATAACTTAAAAAACAATAACAAAAAAGGAAAATAAAAATACCAAAAGATTTATCATCAAACCCTGTCGCGCTAAAAACAACATTGAGTACTCTCTTTCCCTCTGTTCCATAACACACTAGTTTAATTGTTAATTAACCAACATCCAATACTATAAGAAGAGGTTACCTTTAGTACCGCTTGACACCGTATTAGAAATGTACAAATACTAATCAATATATTTAATAAAAGAATTCATTTTGATTCTTATTTCAGCGTTTCCTGCGAAGCTATTAATCAAATTTTGCAAAATTTGAAGGATGAAAAATTGTAAATCACAAAATTATAGCTTATTTAAAACAAGAAAACTACTCCCAAAGAGATTATCATCTATAGTTGTTTAGAGTATGCATAATCGTTGTTTCTACCAACGACTTACTCATTCTCACACTATACAAACTGAACATAACTAATACCCATATGCTTAACTAAACTACTAATAATATAATTAATATGTTACTTTGGTGATCCCTGCGCATTATCCTTCAGCTAGCGGCAGTGGACGTCACAAACCGAAACACCACGAAAAAGTTGAGCTACGTTTAGCTAGTTTGACGAGTAATTAGCCGGTGTTGTGTAAGGAAATAATTATAGGCTATTGTATATATAGCAGCACTAATTATATAGTGTGACATGCACCGTATAAAAATCACGGAAAATTTCTGGTATTTTTAGACGACTGAAAATTAATCAGATAACCTTTTTTCCTTAAGCTACCTGCTCGATATATGTATGGATGGAGTTCAATGTGCTAAGGCTGTGTTCTGTTGCTGCTAGCTTTCCTAACTTAACTCTCTCGTTTTTCACACGTACACTTCCCAAACAGCTAAACGGTGCGTTTTTTTAAAAAAATTTATATACGAAAGTTGTTTTAAAAAATCATATTAATCTATTTTTCAAAAAAAATTACTAATACATAACTAATCACGCACTAATGAGTTATTCCGTTTTACGTGCGAGAGATTAGTTTCCAACTCACTCCCAAGAACACAGTCTAAATATATGATACATACGTACCCCGTACAGCTAGCGGAGAATTCAGTACAGTACTTGTAAAAAAGCTTGGATAAACACTTTATAAATCATGTGCTTGTTATATATAAAAGAATAATATTTTAAGCTCTGTATATAACAAATGGTATGGAATTGTAACTGTGCACATATGAATATTATTACAATCAACCTTCAACCATGATAGGGATCTACCAGCTATTATTTTTTAAATGACATGGTACGACAGGTTCATATCAATAAGTGCACTAAGTGGGTTATATATGCACATGATATATACCCTATCCGTCTCTGGAAAAGACTAACTTCTACAATGAATATGGATAAAAGTATATCCAGATTTATCCCCAGAAGTTGATTCTTCATGAGATGGATGTAGACGGTTATAATCAATGCATAAGAGAAATTCAAAAACTATTATTTTTTAAATGATGTTGCTATGCAATTAGATATGGCTAAATTTAGTTAATAGGTAGTACATTTTTTTCTCCTGGCAAAAAATATCTTGTTAATACTCATATTGAGACATATCAGTTGTTTTTCAGATTTATTTATGACTGTTTGGACTATGGGAAAAAGATATAATGACATACGTACTTGAGGGTTATAAATAGTTCATCCAACTTGAAAATATATACATCTCTGTTTGGTGTTTGCAATGGCAGAGCTACGACCTAATAATAAAGACGGCCACTCGTGCAATACAATTTTGATGTTATTATAATGGTTGAAAATATATTTTTTTAAACAAACACACATAATATAGTTAGATTTGAGTGTAGGAGTGTAAGTGGGTTGACTTGCCATCTCACTTATAGTCCAAATAAATGATTAACCCGTTCGTCAATAGATTTAATTAGCGTATAAATAGGTTTGCAGGTTGATCCACCTACACCGTAATTTGGGTGGGCTTAAAACCTTTTCTAGCTCCTTGCTAACTGTTGCATAATTTGGATGGATCATCGTACAATCTCCCAGGGCATGCAGAGGGTTATAAGAGTAAGACAAACATCAGTTCAAAAAGAAAAAAAAAAGAGCCCAACAAAGCTGAGACAAAAGGAGCTTTTGGAGCGCGAGCTGAGCAGGACGGACGCAATCATTCGGTCGTTCTAGGTGGCGGAGTGGACGACGACGGCGGGATCGAGCCAAAGGATCGGAGAGCTAGCTTAGCCGATCAAAAGGCCCCGGCCTCGCGTGGTCGTCGATCTCGTGACAAAACGCGCATCTCGATCTCATTGCATTGCACATCCAGAGGTGGATCTAAGTATACTACAGAGGTGCTCAGAAATCCAGTAAAGAAAATATTTTAACTATAGCGTACCTATTTTTATCATGTGTACATCCCCTCGGTACAAACTTAAACACCCACATCAATTTAAACTTGATCTAAAGTAGAGTAAATTAATTAAGCAGATAGCACCCCCTCCATTTCGTTCTAACCCTGCCGCACATCATATCTTTCTCCTCGATCTCTTTGCTGCTAGCCGACCGGTCGACCGGCTGCAGATCACATATGTGACGGCGACGACCACAGGTGAAGTTAGAGCGAAATAAAGAAGAATGTCAAATGCTTGCTTTACTCTGCTTTAGATCAAATTTATGCTGATGCAGGTGCATGCATGAGTTTATATTGAAAATGTTGCACATATATATGATAATTATATACAAACCATAACTTAAAAAAAAATTGTTGATCGAAATCCTGAGCACCTCCTCTCAACAAGTAGCTTCGCCTCTAGCAACTATAACAATGCCGAGGATGAACCATTCATATAGCCGGAGGCGTGGATCAGTATACGTACTAGTAGTACGTCTTAAATTTTGCCTCTCGATCGATCGATCAAAACGTACGTTGCACTTTCGATGGAGTACCTGTGCCTAGCTACGGTCGATTGGTCGTCGTCGTCCTCTGTTTGCTTCAATCTCTATAGCTGATGCAGAAAGCGGAAGAAGCTAGGTAGCTAGCTTTTCAAGTAGCTAAGCACGACGCGGATCGGAAAGGCAGACAGGCAGCGTGGTCGGCAGCAGCTGCTGCTGATCGATACTCCGGCCGGCCGGGTCACCGACATATATAGGACAACATTTTCAAATCTTTTACTCCTTGATTGGCTAGAGGAAACATATATACGTGGAAGAACACATGAAATTTTTTTGGAATATAATTAAGCAAATTGCTCATCTTCTGTCTCAAAATTAATTGGTGTATGTAACTCAATAGTCAATAAGATATTGGTATAGCCATAGGCCTCAAGTTCGAATATGGGCTGCAGACACATAACCACATACTATGAAATAAATATAAAATTGCAGCTCATTTTCATCTTAAGGCCCGAGAGAAAGCCTCGTGTTAGGAGGACTATGCTTTTCCTGATTAGTTTAAGTTTTAAGGTCTTACTGAGTGGTGCACATAACTCAATTAAAAATTATAAGCTAAGCCAAATTCAAGATTATAAGCTAAACAAAATCTAGGAAGTAGAGAATAGTGTTGAGAAAAGAGTAATGGAAAAGAGATGGATTTGCTGAAAAGATAGTGGCATTCAACCTGTGGGTGTTTTTAATGTCCCTAAGTTTCTATCGGATTTGGATTAAATTAGTCTGAATATATAATATGACTATTTTTTCATCACTGAGATAATTGGATATGATATTGTCGTATTTGAACACATCCTTCAACTATTAGTGCCTTAAACTTTTTCATAAAACACAAAGAATGGAATTAAATTGCCGACGTACGACTTAAGTACATAGTTATAAAATTAGCTAGTGGAGGATACCAATATTAGATTCATGGTATGAGAAATGAAAGCTGTTAAAAAACTCTGATTATAACCAAGGATTCCTTGGAAAGAAACTGGAGAGAGAGAGGGGGGAGGGGGGTAGGGGGACCAACTTAAATTCTATGAGGTTTGGAAGGCAAATGATCTGAACAATAACTCAATGGTAGGGAATGGAGGGAAATGGTCCCAACTGGAGGGGAGGAGTGGCAGTGCCAGGTGTCGGATCCTGGTGACATGCATAAGGAGCACATGTCACTACTACACACATAAAAACATGATTATTTTGGACTAGTTTAGTTTGTTTCCCTACTGAACACTTGATAAAATATGTTATTTCTAAATTTCGGTAACGTATTGAATCCAATACTTTATTGAATTTTTATAAAAAACCATTTGACAACACTGAAGTTCATGAAAATTCAAGACCAAGCTTAACTGTTTATGGGCCGATTTAGCAGTTCCAACAATCTAACTCCTAGAGCGCAAAGTTTGGAGAAGAATAGCCTGAATCCCGCTCCAACCCACTAGTTCATTTCTAAGATCACTTAATTAGTTTACTCCGCTCCTTTTTGTAGGTGGAGATGAAACCATTTAGGTAGACTCCAGCTTTAGGCTGAGTTCGTTTGTAGTAGTCGGGAACTCCTCCTTTATGCATGGAAAACGAAGTAATGGATTAACACATGAATAATTAGTTCCCTTTATGCATGGAAAACGAAGTAATGGATTAACACATGAATAATTAAGTACAAAGAATATTAAAAATAGATTAACACATGATTAATTAAGTACAAAGTTAAAGAAATTAAAAATGGATTAATATGATTTTTAAAATAATTTTTCTATAGAAAATTTTCGCAAAACACACACTGTATAGAAGTTTGGGAAGCTTGCGCGCAAAAAGCAAAGTTTAATGAAGTTGAGAGAGAACACAATGAGCAAGTTTAATAGAATAACTAACTACTAGCTTCAAATCATCTATAGTCAATCTAAGAGCAAGTATAATAGTGGGCTCTAAGAAGGCTGAATGCTGAGTTGGATGAGAGAGAAGAGGAGAGAGAGGAGAAACGGGATGTAAACTTATAGCCAGCTTAGGCACAAGAACCAAGAAAATTTGTGAGAGAGACAGGTGGACCATATGTTTATAGTTAAGAGCTAACCACTATATGAGTGAGTTGAGAGGTAGACTGTAAAGATCCATACAGCCAGCAGCTGGCTATATTATTAGTCTTGCTCTAATAGCCAATTCATTCAATAGTTACCTATAAACATATATTATATCATTAATACCTAGTTCCACTTGTCATACACATGCAACGTCTTGGAGTCCGTGTTGCAGCTGGCTACAATATATATTTGTAGCTCGCTTTTCTTCTCTCTCTCCTTTCTCATCTTTTGTACATATGTTTATATCTAATTTATAGTCTGCTATTGTACCTGCTCTTATAAGAGATAGAGTTGTAACTAAAGTTCTATCAAAGCAAGTTTAATAGTATAGTCAATTACTAGCTCCAAATTATCTATAACCAATCTAATAGACTATTCATATAGTACCTATAAATATATACTACATCATTAATATCTGGTCTCACCTCTCATACACACAATGTCTTGAAGTCTGTATTGTAGCTGGCTACCAATCTGTAACCCGTTTTCTTTCTCAATCCTCTCTTATCTCTTTCGATCTATATGTGTTTATAACCTGCACCCTAAGCTTCCAAACTGAATGCTCCTATGGCCTGAAATCTCGAAACCGTCCACGTACACTTTTACATCCCTAAACCGGACTGGTTTGTCTTACGTGGCTCTCTTTACAGCGTAATTAATCAAGCGTCATTATCCGTCCCAAGCTGCAATTAATTGCAAGCACAAGATCGATGAGGCAGACACAGAGGAGAGGCGCCGGCCGACGCGAAAAGCTCCAGTGCCGTACACGATCTGAGCCCTAGCTCATGCTTAGCTTAGCCGTCTCTCTCTCTCTCTCTCTCGACCACCACTACCACTACCCGACCACCGGTGCGAATGCGAAAAGGCCACACTTGGGGAAGAAAAAGCTATCCATGTTGCGCAGTGCGCAGGTCGATCGACACACCCATCAGTTTAAAAGCCTTCCTCCCTTTGACTGATGAAAAAAGCTAGCTGCTACCACAAGCAGCAGCTGTGTGCTAGCTAGCTGCGAGAAGAAGAAGTAGTAGTAGTAGAAGAAGAAGAAAAAGCAAGAAAAGGTAATTGCATAGATCGATCGAGCTCAACGAATTGAAAGAAGCGTCAAGAAGCTAGCCAAGAACTCCATCGATCGATCGAGCGATCCAAGAAGCTAATTGAGATCAATCAGCTGATTGGTTGATTGATCGGTTGGTGGTTGTGGTGGTGGAGATGTGGGAAGGAGGTGTCGTCGACCATGGCGGCGACGGCACAGCTCTCCTTCCGTGGCTCGGCCCGGCCGCGGCGGCGAACACCTCCGCGGCGCCGCTCTACATGCCCCCGGTAGTAGCAGCAGCAGCGGCGCCCTTCGTCGGCGAGCTGCCGGCGGAGGAGCCCTTCGAGGGCGGGTACTTCGACGGCGGCGGCGGTGGCGTGGCGGGGCATAATCACCATCACCATCATCAGTACGGGATGTTCGGGATGGAGGCGGCGGCTCCGCCGGTGATGATGATGCAGATGGGCGGCGGGGGATCGTCGTCGTCGTCGAGGATGGTGTCCGGGCTGCTCGGGACGCTCCAGGCCGAGCTCGGGAGGATGACGGCGAAGGAGATCATGGACGCCAAGGCGCTGGCGGCGTCGCGCAGCCACAGCGAGGCCGAGCGCCGCCGCCGCCAGCGGATCAACGGCCACCTCGCCAGGCTCCGCAGCCTCCTCCCCAACACCACCAAGGTGAGGTGATCTCATCCATGAACACATATATACATGACTACTTTTCACATATTACATGTGTGACTTCTCACAATCTCACAGTGCACTAATCGAATTAATTTACTAACCTTCCTTCTCTCTATGGATGATGATCATCAGTTCGACATGCTCATGTCTCCAAACCCTAACTAAGCTGGGATGAATGGTTTTGATGCACAACCAATTCAGATTATCAGATCTAGATATGTACTACTAATTAACTAGTCAAAATTTAAGTGACAAAACTTAATTAAGAAGTGGTACGAGCATAGCAGGAGTCAGATCTAGTAGCTAACAGTAGCTGCCTATTAGCTTAGGTAGCTTCTTGGGGAGGCAACTCTACTTGTACTTACTTAGGTCTTTCAACAAAACTAACCCACATAACATGATTACATGCTTGAATCAAAGGAACCATGCATGTTCTTTCCTATCTTTCCTTTTGATCCATCTCCTGTGTGTTCAATTATTTTCAACAAGGCAATTATATTGCCACAACATATATATGATGACCATCTCACAAACACAAGACTTAAGCTAGCTATTCACTCCTTTTTATTAAGAAACTCAAAGGATTGATCATCATACAGAAAACAACCTAGTTTTCATGGTACATAATTTTGTAAAATCCATGCGTTTTAGATCAACGATTAATCATCGACAATTTTAGTTGTAAATAATTGTGTAAAGTTAGATCAAAGATTAATCATCGTACAGAAAACACGATAATTTCAATTATAATTAGTTCTGTAAAATTCCTGCGTTCCAAACAGACAGTGTCCCATGTCCTCATATAATGGTGAGTAACCTAAGCCAAAACCTAAGGGGGGGCAAGAGACAAGGTGTGGTGGGCATAGGAGTACCAAAGCCAAAAGCTTAGCTCCAATGTAGAGATCTCACCTAGTAGTGTAGAGACGATATAGAGCATTTGCATGCTGACCAGTGTGATACACTGACATGGACAAGAAAAAGAAGGAAGGAATTTGTGCAGAGAGTTTGGCGCATGGAGATGCAGCAGAGAAGCCTTTCGATTCGTTGGGGCAAGCGCCGCCGCATGCTCGCTCTCGCCGCACGCTGCGCGACAAGCGCGCACGTCCGTGCCAGAGCGCGCTCCCCAAAAGGCGAGAGGCCGCGCCGTGCGCGCATGCAAAGGCTGCGCCACGCCCCCGCGATTTTTGTAGCTTTTCCTCCATCCTCGCATGCACCTCCTCCACTACTCAGCTTCCCCGTCTCTTATCCCTCCTCTCCTTCCTACCTAGCTACCTCCACTACACTATAGCTTAGCTCCTGCCACTGCACGCTGTGTTCTGCATGCGCCCAAAGTTTGAGACCTCTAATGATGGCGCGAGCTGACGGATTGATAATCTCATGGTTGTTGTGTTTTGTGGCGTGCAGACGGACAAGGCGTCGCTGCTGGCCGAGGTGATCGAGCACGTCAAGGAGCTGAAGCGGCAGACGTCGGCGATGATGGAGGACACCGGGGAGGCGGCGGCGTCGCCGCTGCTGCTGCCGACGGAGGACGACGAGCTGGATGTGGACGCGGCGGCGGACGAGGAAGGGAGGCTCGTGGCGCGGGCCTCGCTGTGCTGCGAGGACCGCGCCGACCTCATCCCGGACATCGCACGCGCGCTCGCCGCGCTCCGGCTGCGCGCGCGGCGCGCCGAGATTGCCACGCTCGGCGGGCGCGTCCGCAGCGTGCTCCTCATCGCCGCCGTGGAGGAGGACGATGCGGACGAGGGAAGCGACGACGACGACGACGAACACAGCTACGGCGGCGAAGTGCGCGGCGTCGCCACCTCGCACCGGAGGCACGAGCTCGTCGCGTCGATCCAGGAGGCGCTCCGCGGCGTCATGGACCGCAAGGCGGCGAGCAGCGACACATCTTCGTCCGGTGGCGGCGGCGGCGGGAGCATCAAGAGGCAGCGCATGATCAGTGCACATGAGCTGCAAGGTTCCTTCAATTCTAGTGGCTGGTAACTCGAGTTGATCCATCCATCCATACCTGAAGCCTCATCGATCAGAGCTAGCATGAAATATCCCTGCTCTTGCTTATGAAACTCAACTTAGTATGTATAGTTATAAGTTATAGCCGACTTAAAAAAAACTTAGTTTGGATCCTCTTTTTGGTGTTATGGTGTGTGCATGAGGGAAATCAAAAGGAAGGAGAAAAAAAATTGAAACATGTGATTTCCAAGGTAGAGGGAGAGTTTTATGTATCCCTTATATACGTTTTTTATTTGTTTGGATGTTACTTAATTTAGTTGCATATGTGTTGGGTGCTTTGAGAGGTTTTTACTAGTGCTAAACCTTTCAGTGCACAATGGGGTGATAGATATATGTATGGGTGTACAAATGTATAATCTCCGGGGATACAATGGAAGTGGAATTGGAGGGGCTAGTTTTAATTCTTCATGAATAATGGCATATGAATTTCATGTGTTTTATTTGTGTCTAGTTTAAATAATATCTTATGTATGAGTCGTGCGCATGAGAATGATATACATTATGTTGTTATTTAACTCTGGACTACTGTGATGCTGATCATGAGTATTTTGGGATGTGATGAGAGCCATTAATTCGATGTCCCTATTGTGATAATCTTATGCATACATGGAGGACCTTCTGGAGCACATTCTGCAGCTTCCATAGGATCAAGATATATATAATTATATAACTTATGGTCTAGCTCTAGTAGCTTTATATATATAGTTAAACTGATGGCTTGGTACTTACATAGCTAGCTAGCTCGTCACTATAACATGCAAAGAAAGACAGTTCTGTTAATCGCATATGATATTATTAATCTTCATAGTATAAGAAGATCGAGGAACTACCTGGTAGGGGTTTGTGGCTCTCACCTGCAGGGAGGAGAGGGTGACTGCTGCAACTTGCATGGGGTGTGCCTCCACAAACCTTCAGTTTTCACCCTCTCCGCGTACGTGCAGCTATGGCGCCGCCATCACCATCTCTAGCTAGCTCCTCCACCTTTGGTGGCCTTGTGCATAGTGGCAGAGCCAGTACTTCCCAAGCTAATTAGGCGATCGCTCGCGGGCGCAACAGATAGGTCATGGAAAAGACTACCCAGATCAAAGGTTCTCAACCTCACCTCTCTCAGTTTTCCACGTGTATGTTTCCCAAACTACTAAACAGTGTGTTTTTTTAAAAAAATTTCTATACAAATGTTCATGTAAAAAACGTATTAATTTTTTAAGCTAATACTTAATTAATCATGCGTTAATTTATCGCTCCGTTTTACGTGCGAAGGGAAGGGGTTCCCAACCCTCCAAAAGAAAACACCTAGGTTCTCTGGGCTTTTCGGACGTCAATCTGTATAGCCTCTGGTCAAACACCCTTAATTATGATCCTTGGTCTTGGCATGGACACCATTAATTCTTCCTAGTGAACTCAATGATTCCTTCCTTGCACATTCTGCTCGATGACAATATGACTAATAGTTGGAAGCGAGAGGCTCTGCACTCAAAACTTGACCTCCTGATCAATTCGATCGATAGATGGATGGGGGAAAATAGGTTACGAGCAGCGAAGCAGGCACAAGTCTATATATCATCTTTGACTCTCATCCACACATATAATAAAGGGGTCATATAAGGGTCAACTCAAGGCCAGCCCTTCTCCAAGGAAAGATCTTTTATTGTCATATAGCGGTTAACCCTCGAACGCGTACCACTTTACCAACAATGAACACTGAGGCAAATTCATGTCCATTAGTAAGAGCTAAGTTGCCTGGGCATGATGGTGACGTTGGCTCGGCCACTTCTAGTGCATCGCTATTCCCTACATGGTGCCTCCATTTCTTCTTGGTGAAAAGGAAAGAATGAGAGAAGATTGGGAAGAGGAGGATAAAAGGAAAGGAGGAGGTTGATAGTTGAGACCAGTACTATCTTAGGGCATGTTCAATGATAGAGACGAGTATGATCTCTTCGATAATACAAGATTATTTAGAAACCGTGTCTTTACAATAGTTGAGACGGCAAAGGCTCTAATCATTAACTCAAAAAATATTTCTTTTGTTAATATTCTTTCCATTTTTTTTTACCCTCATGCAGCCATATTTCCATATTATAGAGATTAAGAGTCGTTGTTAAGCCATTGTTATGCATAACAACGATGTTTTATCTCTCCTCTTTCTCTTTCTTCCATGTCAACAAGTATTCCTAATTAGCAACGCTAAGAGACCACTATTAACAACCATTGTACATGCTCTTAGGCCGTGTTTGTTCCTACAACAAAGAGAGAGAAAATACATCGTTTTTCATGTGCACAATTCTCAAACTATGTATAGGAAAGCTGCTTTTAAGAAAAACCGTATTAATTTATTTTTTAGTTGAAAATAGTTAATACCAATTAACTATGTACTATTAGCTTATCTCGTTTTAACTTCTCAATCTTCTATTTTCTCCTCTCAAACACACCCTTAGCTATCACATGGCTGGTTTAGATTTTAGCCATACATACATCTATGTGTGGCTAAAATTGGGTGGACTTGGCTGGAGAGAGATGTTTAATCTGTTACATTGAGATATGAGGAACACATGTTTTAGAATTTTTCTTTTCCTACTCAGCTCTCTCACTCTCAACAACATGTGGCCTAGATCGATCATGGCATGATTAAAATGGTAACATGGAAAAGGCAAACATTTCACTTCATCCATCATGGAGTGGACATGCATATATAGACACAGTGTGTGTATACATGTAGCATGGACTGTACCTACAGTTTGCTTGAGCTAGCTAGATCCTTTTCATGTTTTCATATGATGCTATTTATACATCTGGCTATCTTAGCTCCTGTCTCATTTACTTACATATAGTTATATCTAGCTAGCTAGGCCCAATGTGAGCTCCAAATTAAGCTCCGTATATTTAATAATTTGCTCGCAAGTATAGGAGGAGATATATCGAAGGTATGAACAAATTGGGTGCAAGAAACATATATGGGACAAAACTAGAAGCCGGACGCGGTAGGATATGATGCATATGCATGTAAAGGCAGGATAAAAGGTGCATGGTGTGGTGCATGCTGTTGCGGCGGAGGGCGGCAAGGCCCCAACAGGATGCAGCACGGGGACGCATGAACCGAGGCTAGCTAGCTGGTAGTGGACCATATGCCCCTCCACTTGTGCATATGATCCCCACCGGCGGCTGGCTTTATGCGTGCAGCATTCGCATGATTACCATCCACGAACTTCATGGGTTACTGGGTCAGCCTTCTGGCTTCTACAAGTACTTACAAATTCATGTTGTTTAAAACTGATGATCACCGGCACTAGTACAGAAACTATCATCGGTGTCGGTTGGGAACTAGCTGTAGGTATCGGTTTTCCAGCCGACATCTATTGATCAGCACAAATGCTCACAGACATAGGTACTGGTTTTAGAACTGGCACCTTTGAGATTATAGCATTACCACAGAACACCTGATACAAGTCGGCACTATAGGTGCCGGAACAGTTAAAACCGGCACCTATAGTGTTTTTCCCACCATCAAAGGATAAAAAAAATTAAAACCGGCACATTTAAGTAAAGATAGGTATCGGTTTTGGAGAAAAATCGACACCAATATTATAGGTGTGGGTTTAATTAACCGACACCTATAATATATTACAGGTGACGGTTCTTTTAAAAAACTGACACCAACAAACCGAGCCGAGCTGAGCCGAGTGCGCGTCTCCCGTCCTTATCCATACTCGGCCCCTCCCCCTTATCTCTCTCGTGCTCACTCTATCTCACGCTCTTCCCCGCCCCCTCCTCTCCCTCGATCCACTCTCACCTCCCTCATCGGCGGCGGCTTCCTCCGTCCCTCTCGCCTCCCTCCTGCCACAGAGACGGTGGCGGCCGCCGGTGGATCCAACACTGGTGGCGGCATCGGCGGTGGCCGCGGGCGGATCCGGTGGCGGTGGCTCCCTCCGCCCCTTCTCGCCTCCCTCCTGCGGTAGATCAGGTGGCAGTGGCGGTAGCCGTGGGTGGATCCGGTGGCGGTGGCGGTGGCGGAGGTCGCGGGCGGATCCGGCGGTGGCGGCCCCCTTCGTCCCCATTCGCCCCCTCCCGTTGTAGATCCGGCGGCGGTGGCGGCGGTCGCGGGAGGATTCTGTGGTGGTGACTACCTCCTCCCTCCTCTCGCCTCCCTCCCGCGGCAGATCTAACGGCAGTGACAGCATCGGCGGTGGCCGAGGGTGGATCCGGCGGCGGTGGCAGCGTCGGCGGCCGCTGCGGGTTGATCCGGCAGCGGTGGTGGTGGCCGAGGGCGGATCCGGTAGCGGGGGAGTGAAGTTCGTGAAGATCTATGATGTTTTTAGATGTTGTTATTGTTGTTGTTCTGTGATGGTTATTTTGTGATTTTGTGATGTGTGATTGTGGTTGATTTTGGGGGCAAAGTGTTTTTGCTTTTTTTTGGGGGGGGGGGAGGGGCGAAGCGGGGTGGATGCGCTCGTTGCATCGGCTTGATTCAAGCCGATGAATCGAGTCGGTCCTTTTTTTTACATTCCTGGGACCTCAAAGGTGCCTGTTGTCGAAGCGACAACTGCATACGTCGAAGGACGTGGACACCCGACAGTCGTTGGGAAAGTAAAGTGTATTAAATTCAGGATTTCTCGGGATCCCCCTTTACATGGCCCTAGGTGACTATTTATAATCCCATTACAGATCCCCCTTTAGGGTTTAGGGCTGTTCCAGGGGAATTTACATGGGTACCCTTATAAAGGGGTCATTTACATGGGTATTTACAGTAATTAAGGTATATGGGCCCCAGTGGGCCGCCCGGCAACTATTGGGCCACTGGCTAGTCAGGCCGGGGCGATTGGGCCGGCCCACTGGGCCTTCTTGGATCGGATCCGACCTGGCGAAGTCGTCTTCCTTCGGTGTACGCCTTCGCCATGTAGCTTTCGCCCAGACTGATAGGGACCCAGTGCGACTCTTCGCCCTTCGCCCCCTTTCACCCTGATGTCTTCGCCATGGGGCTTCGCCTCGAGGGGTCTTGGGCGCCTGGAGTTCGGATCCTTGTTGCCTGGCTGGTTTCGGCAGGTGCGGTCGAAGGGCCAAATGGTATACTGCCAACAAGCCCCTCACGGGCAAGAGTGAGATAGGAGCTTCGGCCGAGACCGTGCAAACCATGTAGTATGGTATGAGGCGTCCCCTTTCGACCGATGCTCCTGCCGAAACCTGTCTTTGGCTCCTGCAAAAAATGTGTGTAATATGCGTTTTTGCGAAGAGGGATTTTTATGTATAGCTTTCGCCTACCGCGAGTTGCTATGTTATCTTTACTGTTTTTGACCGGTCCCAATGTGAACAGCGTTGGGCCTTCGCCTTCTATGAATAGTGAAGTGGCCCGTACTGTTCCATTGGACCGTAGTGAACAGTGATGGGCCCTCGGGCGGTAGCGAATAGTGATGGGCGTTTTCTTTAAAGCCCACTACTGCACGGCCTGGTCCATGGGATTTTACCGTTTTGCCTACCCCGCGACATGTGGCCGTTCCTGATTGGACGGGAAGGCGAAGCGTTGTTTGGTAGGCTATATATTCTTACCTCCCCTTTTTCACCGTCGCTACCCCTTTCATTTTCACCGCAGTCATTCTCTTCTCCATCTCCTGCTCGCGGCTAACTTTGAACGAACCCATTCGCCCAACCAACCTCTTTCGCCAATCCACACCTGCTTCGCCATGGCTCCCCGCAAGCCGAACCCTGTTTCCGCGACAGGTCCTAACCCAGGCCGGATTGATGAGGACACCACGGCGTTTCTGGGGACTTCGCTCGTCGACGAAGACGAGTTGGCGAGGATGATCGATGCGGGCCTGGTGGCGGAGGGGCGGGCGTTCGCCCCCGGGGATGCCGAAGTGCCGCATCCCGGCAAACACCAGACGGTTGTGTTTGCCGTTTTCTTCGAGGCGGGCCTGCGGTTTCCGTGCAACATATTGTTGCCGGAAATTCTCCGCCTTTTTCAGGTGGAGCTGCCGCAGCTGAGCCCTTCGGCCCTGGTCCGCATCGCCATCTTCGATTGGGCTACCAGACCGCTGGGTTCGAGCCTAGCGCCGATCTCTTCGGCGCCATCTTCTCAGCCGCTGTCAACTCTAAGACGGTGGTCACCCCTGCCGGAACCCGGAAGACAACGTTCGGGAGCGTGAACTTTAATGTTCGCCCCGAGCGCTCCGACTTATGGCCAATTAATGCCGCGATGTCGAAGTGGGATCGCCATTGGATGGCGAAGTGGTTTTACCACTCTATCCCCTTCGAGGCTGGATCCGAAGCGGCGAAAGCCCTTCGTTGGCGGCGTCGGGCCATTTCGCCGATCCGGAAGCCAAGAGTTGCCGCTAGCGGCGCTCTGGAGGCGCGGTTCGCCTTGTTTCGCAAGGTGTGCTCCCGGCTGAGTTGCCGAGACTTGGTTGAGGAGTTCTGCATGCTTCGTGTATGCCCCCTCTCCCAGTCGTGGTAGGTCGAAGTTGACCAAGGCGAAGAGGTCAACGGCCTACCGAGACTCATCCTGTCCGCCGGGGCTAATGGTGAGTTTTTTGTTTTCATCGTCTTTTCGTTCCGCTCTTCGCCCTATTTTTCTTTGTTCGGCTCCTTTACACAGTGATTTGCTGTTTTCAGTGTTGTCCCTGGCGCAGGCCGACACCGAAGTCCGCCGGATGATCAGCGACGTGTCGGTCACCGAGTACAGCCAGTTGCTAACCCGTCAAGCAGCTGGCCGAGCGAACCGGGTCTACACCGGCGAACTCCCCCCAAGGGCGAAGCCCTTTAGGGCTGATAGCGAAGCGGGTCCGTCCTGAAAGCGTCTATGGGGGCAAGTGAAGTTTGCCCCCCGCAAGCGAAAGGCTCCTGTCTCCGCCGACTCCGACATCGAAGACGAGGGCAACGCCAAAGAGGAGGACGCAGGGGAGACCGAGTTCGCGGCCGAAGAGGCCGCGGATGAGGCTGGCGATAGCCGCTCCGGGACGCGCGGCTACACACCAACTCCTAGCTCGGAGCGTGTTGAAACCGGAGCGGAGTCGGCCTCTTCGCCCTTTCGCCGCAAAGATGTAGAGGGCGCGAAGGCCTTGGTCGCGATCGCTGCGACTAAGGCGGCGAAGGGGGAGCCTGTTAAGAGGGCCCCCCAGAAAAAAGGGGTCATCACCATCGCGAACGCGTTCAGCGATGATGAGTCGTCTGACGGGACGCCTACTTCGCCCGCGGGGCGTAGGCAGGGCCCGACGACGTCCCTTGGGACGACGGGCGGGGCTGGGGCTTCAGCCTCAGCCGAACGGGTGGTGAAGGCGGCCGCCCAAGTTTTCAACAGCCCGGTTTGTCGGCCCATCGTTTCGCCACTTGCTTTCGACAAGGGCAAGGAAATGGCCGAGACATCCGGCTCCGGCTACTCCCAGGCGCCGCCCCCGCTTCGCCCCCGGTGACTTTGAGACCCGGGCGGAGATCATCCCCTTCGTTGAGGGGGTGAGCAATATTGTCGCGCCGGCTGGCGGCCCCAGCCTCTTCGCCGAGCTTAATGAATTCGACGAGGGCTGCTCCGCTGTTAAGAGCTTGGCCGTTCGGGTAAGTCGGCTTTTTAATACATGTTTTCTTTTTTCGTCATTGTTTTCGACATCCTAACTCATCCTTCGCCCTCTCTTTTTGCCTTGTTCGCCAGATCCTTGTGGCCCATTGTTCGACAGAGCGAACAATGCGGGCCCGCCTTGACGGCCTAAGGAACCGCCTTCGGGCCAAGGATGATGAGCTAGGCCGGAAGAGCCTGGAGATGGAGGGACTCGCCTGGTCCCTCCGGGAAGTGAAAACAGAAAACAAACGCCTCCAGGCCGAACTTGACGCGGGCAGCGAGGCGAAGGCTGAAATCAATCGCCTTAAGGCCGAGCTGGCGAAAGAGCGAGGGCAGTCCGCTACCCTCACTGATTATTATAATATGACGGAGCCCAAGATGGAGGCTCTTCGCCAGGAGGTGGACAGGGCGGAGGCGAAGGCCCAACGCCTTGCTCGGGAGGCGGCGAGGACGGCCGAGTCTGCATAGACTGCCTGCCGTACTCTTCGCCTCGCGCTCAACGACATGGGGGTGAAGGCGCGAGGTGTCCCGGGTGAAAACGCCTCCGCACTCGAGTTATGCGAGTGGACCCAGCAGGCTGGCTGCGCAGTCTCGGACTGTGCAACAGCGTACGGTGATTGCTGTGCGCGCGTGTCAGCGGCCTTCGCCCTGGGTCTGCTGCAGCAATGCGGGTGCGACCATGTCACCCAGTTTCCCGACTTCGCTAAGGGGGACTGGGAGGTGAGCGCCCAAGATATTTCGCCCGCACTCCGCGCCTGGCGCAAGCAGTTCTGGCAAAAAGATGGTCGTTCTGCTACTAAGGCCCGCCTGCTTGAGCAACTGGCGAAGACGGAGGCGGCAGATCAAGGCGAAGAGCCTGCGGAGGAGGGCGGAGGTGGAGCCGAAGACCACCCAGAGGTGTGAGGCCCTCCGCCCGTTTTTTGTAATTTTTGGTTTTTCACTTTTGATGTTTGCCGTATAAGGCGAACCATGTAAATATGGCCAATGGCCTTCCTTATTGTAGGGTGTCGAAATGTTTGAAATATATGACTATTTTCGCTATTCGTGTCATGTTTTCCCCTTTATTGTGCTTGCACTGTTTTACGTGGTCATTTCGCCTGGTTCATGCGTCCCAGCTTCGCTTTTCTGTGTTCTCCTGCATGACTTCCCTGCTTTTTGCAGGGTCGATGCCGAAAGCTTTGTGTTCGGCCCCCTCTTGGGGATTGGCAAAGTAAGAACGAGAAGTTTGTTGCGGTGAAGAATTTGCCGAAGGCTCGTTACCCGCTTCGGCCTGTTTATCGTGAAATGGTGATTAACGGCCACAACTACAAAGTTGTAAACGTTGCTAACTGGATGCGAACCCACCCCGGGTGAATGCTGGAGGACTACGATCGTGTCCACATGGCGCGCCTAGAGGGCATGGCTCGCTTCTAGCGAAATCATCGACGGACCGATCGGCAGGAGGCGATCGCCCAACGCTGCTATAGCCTTTCTGTGGTTTCGCCCCCTTCTCCCCTTAGGATAGTGTACAACATTAGTAGTGACGACGAGCCATGTTCGCCAGATCACTGTTTTGGTAGTTGTTTTGGGGCCGAAGATGTAATTTACCTGTAAGCGAAGGTGTAAATCTTTTCGCCTGTATCATGTTGTACGATATGCACTGTCGATTGTTTTTTGAAGTTAATAAAGGTGTGCTTTTGTTTCCTTTTCGCCATTCTGTGCATTATCACGTCACGTGCTTTCGTTGGGCCGAAATAGGTCTGCTGACTTTTCAGCTTTCGACTGTCGTCACGACAGCTTGTTTCGCGTTACCAGCGGCGCGAATTCTCGGTATAGATCGACTATAACGGTGTTCGGTCTAGTCATTTTCCGAAACAAGCTGTCGCGGTTTCAACGTTCGGCGAGC
The DNA here is from genome assembly GCA_000573905.2 of Oryza punctata. NCBI lineage: Eukaryota > Viridiplantae > Streptophyta > Magnoliopsida > Poales > Poaceae > Oryza > Oryza punctata. The sequence continues at coordinate 22,236,275 of CM002495.2, read as the reverse complement.
GATGCTTCGGCCGATTCGTTTCGCCCCCCTGGCGTTTTCGCTGATCGGACGTTTGCCTTGGGGTTTTTCCACGAATTATCATGGACACGTAAAAAAGAAAGGCGAAAGACACAGAGATTTTATACTGGTTCGGGCCTCCAGAGTGGATAATAGCCCTACGTCCAGTTTTTTTTCCTTTTTTCATTTTCTCCTTTTTTTTTGCATTTTTGTGCCGGAAGGCGTACATAATGGCAGATGCCGAAAGAGCTACATAATAGTATGTACATTCTTACATTTTGGCGAACAAGGTGCCACCCTTTCTAAACATAGAAACGCTTAAGAGAAGCGGCGTTCCAGGAGTGGTCGAACTCTTCGCCCTCTAGTGTTGCCAGGCGAAAAGAGCCCGTCCTCGACCTGTGCTTGATGAGATATGGCCCTTCCCATTTTAACTCAAGCTTCCCGACTGCTACCAAGTTCGCCTTTTTCCTTAGGACTAGATGGCCAGGTAGGAGCTCCGTTGGGTGGACCTTTTTGTTGTAGGTTACCGAAGTGCTTGTGGCGTATTTTCGCATGTGTTCCAGTGCTTCGACTCGTACCCCCTCAAGGAGTTCGAGCGACACTTCGCGCCCCTCTTCGCCCCCAGAGAACATCACCCTTGGTGAGTTAGCCCCTAGCTCTGTTGGGGTCATCGCCTCGTCTCCGTAGAGGAGCATGAACGGGCTGAACTTGGTTGGCCTTGTGGGAGTTGTTCGGAGGGCCCAAAGAACAGACAACATTTCGTCTGGCCATCTGCCCTCAAGCCTTTTCTTGAGTGCCTCCAAGATCTTGCCATTAGCGCGTTCGGCCGCCCCATTTGATTGTGGGTGCGCGACCGACGCGAACCAGATTTCCAGGTTTAGCCCCTCGCACATTTCTTTGAATCTGTCAGAGTCGAACTGCTTGCCATTGTCTGTGATGAACTCCCTCGGTACTCCGAAACGGTAAACAATGTTTTTCCAAACAAACTTCTGTACTGCCGCCGAAGTAATCGCGCCATGTGGTTCGGCCTCGATCCAACGCGAGAAGTATTCGATGGCTACGATTGCGAACTTGTATCCATTTCGCACCACCGGGAATGGACCGATGATGTCTAGCCCCCATCTGGCGAAGGGCCAGATTGGCGCGATAGGCTGCAACTCATATTGTGGTGCAGTCTGGCTTCGGCCATGTCGCTGACAACTTTCGTATTTTTTGGTCTGCTCAACGCAAACTTTCAGCACCGTGGGCCAATATACTCCCTGGCGAAACATCTTGGAGGCGACTGTTCTTGCAGCCTGGTGTGCACCGCAGAGCCCCTGGTGTATTTCTTTCACCATTTCTTCGCCTTCGGTGAAGGAGATGCAGCGAAGCAAAGGTTGTAGTATTCCAGAGCGATATAGCTGTCCTGAGACCAGCCTGTATTGCCTGGCTCTAATTTGCAAGCGTTTCGCCTCCGTTTCGTCCTCTGGAAGCCAGCCATCCTTGAGATACTTCACGAACTTGGTTCGCCAGTCCCCTGGGTCTTCGCCCGGATCTGTCTGGTCGATGGCCATGACATCCATAGTTTCTGCGGGCACGCTTGGTGCGTACAGGATCTCGAAAAAGATGCCTGGTGAATGTGGCCCTCCGCAGGCGGCGGATTTTGCCAGGGCGTCTGCATCCTCATTCTGGCCTCTGGGTAGGTGTTCGACCGTTATCCCGGCGAAGCACCTTTCCATAGACCGAACAGCCTCCAAGTACTTTTTCATCCCTTCGTCTTTTGCTTCAAAAGACTTGTCAACATGACATGCCACCAACTTGGAGTCTGTTCGGATGAGCAAGCGCCGAACTCCTAACGACTTCGCCTTTCTCAACCCTAGTAGCACTGCCTCGTACTCCGCCGTGTTGTTGGTTGTGTCGAACTGCAGCCTCGCGGCATACCGGATCGGCACGCCCCCCGGCGAAGTGAGTACGACTGCGGCGCCTGCCCCCCTGTGCGACCACGAGCCGTCGGAATGCATTATCCAGGGCTGTTCGACAGACTGAGGTTCGGGGGCGGACGCCGGTGTCCATTCGGCCATGAAATCGGCTAGGACTTGGGATTTGATAGCGGTGTGCGCAATGAAATGCAGGTCGAAGGGGGACAACTCTGCAGCCCACTTGCTGAGTCTACCAGAGATTTCCTTGCCCCGGAGTACTTCGCGCAGAGGGTACTGCGATGGCACAGTGATTTTCTGGGCTTGAAAGTAGTGCTTGAGCTTGCGCGAAGCCATCACCAGGGCGTAAGCGAGCTTTTCCACCTCAATATATCTTGTCTTCGCCCCTTGCAAAGCTTCGGAGACGAAGTATACTGGTTTCTATCCTGACTCTGTCTCTTGGATAAGGACTGCGCTGACCGCCACTAGCGAAGCCGCTAGATATAGCAGCATTTCGCTTCTTGGGGTTGGGCTGACCAGGGCGGGTGGGCTTTGCAAATACTGCTTTAGCTCTTTGAATGCGGCTTGGCATTCGGGGGTCCAGCTAAATTTTCCTGCGCCCCGGAGGGTCTTGAAGAACAGCAGGCCCCTTTCGGCTGCTTTTGAGAGAAAACGACTGTGTGCTGTAATTCGGCCCGCGAGCTTTTGTACTTCGCGTACGCTCGACGGTGGCCTCATTTGCTGAATGGCATCAATTTTCTCGGGGTTCGCCTCGATACCCCTTTCAGAAACAAGAAAACCCAACAACTTTCCCACGCGAACTCCAAAAACGCACTTCTCTGGGTTTAGTTTCATACCCGCCGCGTGCAAGTTGTCGAAGGTCTCTTGTAAATCGGATGCATGGTCGAAAGCCTTGCGGCTCTTTACGACGATGTCGTCGACATAGGCCTCCACGTTTCGCCCCAGCTGCTTGCGAAGCACCTTGTACACCAGCCTGGCGAACGTTGCTCCGGCGTTCCTCAGACCGAAAGGCATCCTGAGGTGGCAAAAAGTGCCGAATGGCGTGATGAAGGCCGTCTTGGCGATGTCGTTTGGGTTCATGTGGATCTGGTGATAGCCGGAGTAGGCATCCAAGAAGCTCATGAGTTCACATCCAGCCGTCGAATCAACAAGCTGGTCGATCCGCGGCAAGGGGAAGTCATCCTTCGGGCACACCTTGTTGAGGTCCGTGAAGTCGACGCACATGCGCCACTTGCCATTCGACTTTTTCACCAGGACCAGATTCGCCAGCCACTCCGGGTGGTCGATCTCCTTGATTATCCCGGCCTTGAGCAGTTTCTGCACTTCGGCCTTCGCTGCTTCCTAGTGATCAACGGACATCTTGCGCAGTTTTTGTTTTCTTGGCTTGGCGTCCGGCCTGACCGCCAGGTGATGCATGATGTGCTCTGTCGAAACGCCCCCCACTTCGCTGGGGCTCCAGGCGAAGACGTCGATGTTTTTTCTTGAGGACCTCTAGGATTTTCCTAGCTTCCTCGTCGCGCAGATCGCCCCCCAGTTGGGCGAACTTCGCCAGGTCCACCTCGCTTACTTGCACCTTAACCACCTTGCTGTGAGGGGATGGCTTCGGCATGCGATTGACACGCGGTTCGGCCTCCACATTGTGCACTACCAGGTTAATCACGGCCAAGTCGCCCTTTGGCATAGTGGGAGGTTGAAGCCCCTTGACGACGATTACCCCTGCCGGACCGGGCATCTTGAGCTTAAGGTAGTTGTGGTGGGAGATGGCTTCAAACTTGTTCAAGGTTGCACGGCCGAAGATGGCGTTGTAGCTGTATGGGATGTTGACTACGTCGAACAGGATCTGCTCTTCGCGCCTGTTTTTGCCCGTGCCGAAAGCAACAATCAACCATGCCTGGCCGAGAACTTGAACCGCCTTCCCGCCGAAACCGCGAAGCGAAGCCGGCGCTTGGGTAAGGGCCGAAGTCGGCAACCCCATCTTGGCGTATGCCTCAGCGAAGATGACATCGGCCGAGCTACCTCCATCGACCAGAACTCGCCGGACTTCGCAGCCGGCCACTTCAGCCGAAATTACCAGGGGGTCCTGATGCGGGAACAGCACTCCTTCGGCATCCTCCGGGCCGAAAGAGATTTGCTGGTTTAGGTACTTCGGGACCCCTTCGCCTACGGCAGTGATGTTATGCACCGTTCACAACTGCGACTTTCTCTACCGCTTCGACGGCTGGACCAGTGGATCAGCCCTTGTGATCACCTGGATGATTCTGCGCTGCACGTCTTGGCGTTGCTCAGCTGGGGGGACGGCTCTCGAACCGTTTCGCGAGGTGCTTCGACCGCGGTACCCTGATGTGGCCTTGGTTCTTGAGTGTTGCTTCGTTGACGAATATTTCGGCACTACTCGGTGGTGTGCGAAGATCGCCCATGGTAGGCACAATAGAGGTCCTTTCTAACCTTCTTGCGAACAGGCTGCTGATGGCTGCCGCCCTGCTGGGCGTCGAACTCCTTGCGGAGGGCTTGTACTTCTTCGACAACCATCACTGCGTTGCCTGTACGATCGGTCCTGAATTTCCTCCAAGTCATGGGAGCTAGGCCTTGTCTCAGCGGTTGCCCCTGGTTCGCTGGTAGGGGTTGGCGAACAACAGGGGGAGCCGGTTCGGGGGCCTGCGCTTGCATCTGGGCTTGGGCCGCGGCGATGGAGGCTTTGTCGTACTCAGCCTGGATTGCCTGCCTTCGATTGGGTCCTCTTCGCCCCGAGCGTACCCGTCGATGATGCGAAGCAGGTGCTCGAGAGTTTGCGGCTCCTTGTTGGCGATTTTCCTTGTGAGTTCGCCCTCAAGCAGCCCGGCCGAAGCGGCGTTGATGACAGATGCTTCAGTTATGTCTTGAACTTGGCATCGGGCTTGCGAGAAACGACGCATGTACTCCCGTATTGATTCGCCCGGCCTCTGGCGAATACCGAGCAAATGTTGCTGCGTCTTCGGCTCCTCATAGGTGCCTCGAAAATTAAGGATAAAGACATCGCGCAATTGCTCCCATGAGTAAATGCTATTAGAAGGTAAATTGAAATACCAAGAACGGGCGATGCCGTCCAGAGCGAGATGGATTACCTTCGCCTTGGTATTTTCGTCGCCGTGAGCGGCTTCGATCACGGACTCGTAGATAGAGAGAAACTCCTTTGGGTTTGTTTCGCCCGAGTACCGTGGAACGGGTGGGAATTTGAACTGAGGTGGGATTGGACGATTTTTTATTCCCCCGCTCAGCGGCAGCCCCTTTTCGCCCCCAGCCTTACCCATGACGCCCTGCAGCGAGGGCCCGCCTGGCTGCGGGTATGGCGTGGCGAAGGGTGAGGTCATGGCCTGTGCGAGTGGCTGGGCTGCAGCGTTCGGCGGCCCGGTTCCGAACAGCGGTGCTTGAGTGGTGTTGTAGAAATCGAACTGCGGTCCCTGACCCCAGGGTGAAGCCCCCGGCCCGGGCCGGTTCAACGGCTGCCACCCTGGCACGCCCTGGCCAGAGCCCCCCTCCGGCCGAGCCGAAGGGGTTGTGCTTGAAATGTTGTGGGGTTGACTGAGCTGCTGAAGGAAGGCTTGAAGCTGCGCTTGCAGGGCCGAAGCCCCCTCCGCCATCGCCTGTGACATTTGGCTGGGTGGTGAAGAGTGCACTTGGACCACAGTGGGTTGAACCTGCGGCCGCGCGCCAGGAAGTGGGTGCGCTGCTGCAGCCGAAGGCTGGCCGGGGAGGTACACCGGTCCTTGTTCGGCTTGCGAGGGAGGGGCTTGTACCGGCACTTGCTGGTAGGCTTGAGGCGGGATGTAGCCTGCCGAGTACTGTAGAATGGGGGTCAGAGCAAGCTTGGCTTGCCGCGCTGCTTCGTATGCTTGCTGCTGCTCTTGCATCTGGCGAGGCATGTCTTGGAGTCGCGCCATGTTCTGCCGCATGGCTTCCATGCTGGCTTTGGCCTGTGCCTCGAGGTTGGGGTCGGCTTGCACGACAGTGGGCGCGGTCGAAGTCAGCTGAGTTGCACGGCAGTGGGCAGGAGCCGAAGATGGTGGTTGCGGCGCGGGCGCCGAAGCGGACGGCGCCGCCCCCACTTCGGCGGGCGCCGAAGGTTCCGCCCCTTCTTCGACGGCCATCGCCTCTTCTGCCAAGCTCTCCTTTGGGTTAGCAACCCTCTCCTTTGAGACTTTCTTCGGTGGCATTCACTCTCAGTGGTTTCACTCGGAGTCCCCACGGTCGGCGCCAGCTGTTGTCGAAGCGACTGCATACGTCGAAGGACGTGGACACCCGACAGTCGTTGGGAAAGTAAAGTGTATTAAATTCAGAATTTCTCGGGATTCCCCCTTTACATGGCCCTAGGTGACTATTTATAATCCTATTACAGATCTACCTATTAGGGTTTAGGGCTGTTCCAGGGGAATTTACATGGGTACCCTTATAAAGGGGTCATTTACATGGGTATTTACAGTAATTAAGGTATATGGGCCCCCAGTGGGCCACCCGGCAACTATTGGGCCACTGGCTAGTCAGGCCGGGGTGATTGGGCCAGCCCACTGGGCCTTCTTGGATCGGATCCGGCCTGGCGAAGTCGTCCTCCTTCGGTGTACGCCTTCTCCATGTAGCTTTCGCCCAGACTGATAGGAACCCGGTGCGACTCTTCGCCCTTCGCCCCGTTTCGCCCTGATGTCTTCGCCATGGGGCTTCGCCTCGAGGGGTCTTGGGCGCCTGGAGTTCGGATCCTTGTTGCCTAGCTGGTTTCGGCAGGTGCGGTCGAAGGGCCTCATGGTATACTGCCAACAGTGCCGGTTCTTAAACTGGCACCTTTGGGAGAACTCAAAGGTGCTGCTTGATGGGTGCCGGTTGCCAAAACTGGCACCTATGCGGGGTTGGCAACCAGCACCTAAAGCCTTTTTTTGTAGTAGTGTAGGTTGTGATTCATAACCCACAACCGACACCTATAGTATTTCATAAAATAAAAAAAATCACCGCCACCTCCCCGCGCCGAACACCCACCCCACGCCGCGCTGGAGGAGAAGGGGGGAGGTCCCTCGGGAGAGAGAGGGCTGGCGAGATCCAGGCCTCTACCACCACCATCGCTGTCACCGCCACCTCACCCGCGCCGCGATGGAGGAGGGGGCCAATGAGCCTCCACAACCATTGTCATTGCTGCCACCTCGCCCACGCCGTGCTAGAGGAGGGGCTGACGAGATCCAACCGTCAGCCGCCGCAAGGAGAGGAAGGCGAGAGGGGGATGAGAGGAGAGAGAGATGGTGAAAAGATAAAGGAGGAGGAGAAGACTCGGTGGAAAAGATAAGGAGGAGAGGATGCTTGGCTAGTCTTTTTAATAGGGCCAGTTTAGAAAAACAACACCTAGGTGCTGGTTCTGTTAAAAAACCGGTACCTATAGTATTAGTATCGGTTTTTGTCCTCTAGAACCGTCATCTATTAAAAAACGACACCTATAATATTAGTATCGGTTTTTCCTTTAGAACTAGAACTTATAGTGCTTAAAGGTGTTGGTTCTATATTTTTTTCATCCGCGGAGGTGGGAAAAGATTTATAGGTGCCGGTTTTAAATGAACCGGTACCTATGAGCCGACACCTATGAAGGGTTTTGTAGTAGTGATCAGCCTACTTTCAGAATAGTTTGTTTAGGCGACACTGGCAGTGACGCCACCAACCTCGACGCGCTTCTCATCCTCCTCCCCTCGACCACCTTGTCACCGCCCGAGCCGGCTGTTGGACATCCGTGCTGTGGCCAGGAGCTTCTTCCCAGCTCCCAAATAGGCGAAGGCAAGAGTAGCTCCTACTAGATCTAGGTTACCGCTACCATCGAGCATGTGATGACGTGGTGATGGGGTTCCTCCTGTCTCATCGACGACAACATCCACGGCGATGAGGCTCCTCTCCCGCGCTTGTTGACTTTGTTGGACCTAGCCAGGGAGGAGGCACGGCGGGGCTGCACAACTGGATATGGTGGGGTGGCGTGGCGGAGCTTGGGTGATGCGGTACAGCGATGGTGGTGACGATGGGATTCGGCGGAGGCCGGTAAGCCATGAAATTCGCCTAGTTCTAGCTGTAATGGTGGTAGTGACGATGGTGAGGGCGGTGGTGTTGGTTGTTGGTTGGCATGTATTCTCTAGTGATGTGGCCATGGGCGCTACTGATTCGTCATTGGTCGCTGAGATGACTAGACTGAGTGGCAAGGCATCAGGCTAGTGAGTGGATGTCACACCCTGATGTTCTTTTCCCAAGCCCAAATCACTTAATAAAAAGTCTTAAGAAAATATCTGTGAAATGGCGAGAGGGAAACCCTAATTTAATAAGTGCCAATAATAATCGGAAATGGCGTGTGGAATTTTTCTTGGATTCTACATGTCAAAATCTGCTACCAAGATTTTTAGCGGAATTTTCAGAGCCCCAGAAATAATTTTAACCTATTAAAATTGAGCACAAGTAATTATTTTAATCCCTGGAAATTCCTTCTCCTTTTTCCTTTTCTTTTCCTCCTTTCTCCCTCTAATGGGCCACCAGCCCATTCCCTTTTCCCCTCCTACGTCCTTGCTGGGCCGGCCGAAGGCCACGGCCCAGCCTAGCCTGCGCCCTCCTCTCTCCCCGGGGTCGCCGACTGTCGGGCCCTTCCCTAACCTCCGGCCGGAGGAGGAGGCCGGCCTCCCCAACCAACTCCCCCGCCTCTCCCGCCTTCCCGCGCCACATCGGCCACGCCCGCGCGTGCGCCCGCTTCCCCCGCACCCCCTCAACCCTCTCTCCCGCTCGCCCGCATCCCCGAGATGGCCGGGATTCGAATTTCGAATCCCGTCTCTCTCTCCTCTCCAACTTCCCCACGTCGGCCGGCGATTCCCGCTTCTCCCGGCCACGTCCGAGCTCCCTCTCCCCTATTTAAGCACCCTCGCCGCCTTCTCCTCCTTTTTCCTTCTTTAGCCGCCTGCTCCCGAGCCCTCCTCCGCCCTAGCGCCGTCGCCCTCCTCTTAGCCGCTGCCACCGCCGCTCCGGTCGCCGCTAGCCGCCGCTAGCCGTTGCGCTGAGCGTTGCCGCCGCCGCCGTTGGGCTCGCAAGCACACGGGGCTCCCCGTCGCCGCTCGATTCGCCGTCGCCTCGGTGAGCTCCTCCTCCTTCCCCCTCTTCTTCCTCCCCTCCGGCGCTCCTAGCCGTTGGCTACCGCCCTCTCGGCACCGTGTCGCACCGCCGCCAGCTGCCGCGCAGCGCCGCTGCGGTGCCGCCGCCCGTGCGCCACGGCCGCCGCGTGCCCGTGCCTGTGCCGCGGCCCTTGCCGCGCCGGCCACTGCCCCTTCGCGCCGCACCGCCTCGCGCCGATCCCGCGCCGCCGCGTGCGCCACGCCGTGCCGCCTGGTGCGCCGGTCGTCGCCGGTGGCCGTGCCATGGCCGCCGGGTGCTCTGGCCGGGACGGCCTTTGCCGTGCCCGAGCGCCCCGGGCGCACGCCGCCGCAGCCGTCCGATCTACCCGAGTCCGATCTACCCTCGGGTAGATCGGGGCCATCCAATCCCGCCGCCCGCGTGGCTGCCACGTGGCCGCCACGTGCGTGCCACGTCGGTGCCACGTGTGCGTCACGTGGTGCGCCGCCCCTTCCCAGCCGTGGACCCGATCCATCATGGACCGGTGTCCCGAGCCACTTCTACGTGGGGCCCGCCTGTCGGCGCCTTCTCTCTCTCCACGGGATTGAATAATTGCGCAATAAATATATTAAGGGTTTTTCTGTTTATAGTAAAAACACAGTAAAACTTCTAAAATTCATAACTAATTCATCCGGACTCCGTTTGAGTCCATTCAAATTGCAGTAAATCGTAAAAATGTCTAGAATCCATTAAAAATACTTTTGTTCTCTGTTTCAGTAGACTTATAGCCTGTTTTGCTTGTGTGCTTTGTATGTCGTGTAGAATCCGGTAGTTCGGACGTACCCGTTTACTTCGAGGTAGTCGCCGAGGTCGACCCAGCGCCAGAGCAAGGCAAGTCATGCTTCATCATTGATCATATTGTACCAATTTGCGCAATGTTCTACTTTTCTTTAAATACTGCATTATTTTATAATATCATCCATATGGGTATTACTGTCCTATTGTACTCAACCCTATACATTGTTTACCTTGTACCTTTGATAGCTCGGGTATTTAAATGTGTAGTTTCTTGGTTTAGGGTATGCTTAGCCCGCTTAGTTCAAATAGCTCACTAAAGGGGACCCATTTAACAACTTTGGTATAATCTCTATATGTGACAATCTTATGGAAATATCACCATGGTAGAATGTTGAACTTAAAACCTGCTAAATGGTGGGCTGTGGGTGCATGGTTGTGCTAGTCGCACCCATGGCAATTAAGGACCGGTTCGCGGGAACCCCTGGAAGAACTTACCGTACTTACCACAAGCCAGCGTGGGCAACGGCTGGGCCTGTAGTGTAGCTTTTCTCTAGCCGACACTCCCAGGCAAGGGTGAGCGTGATGGAGCGGGGCGGGCCCTGCGACGGCCTCTGTCGCTTCCGGATTCACCTAGGCACGAGAGGGGGACTGCCCGTTGCCCGCTGGGGACGGGGGTGAAACCTGAGGTGTGGTGTGCTTGGCTAGAGGGGGTTATGCGAAGGGTCCTGTCACAGTCCCTTTCCGGGGTACCATGGTGGTATACCGGCACACGGTAACGTGTCGTGGGGCTGTGTCTTGTGGGTACAGTTGTACACCTCTGATCAGAGTAAAACTATTCGAATAGCCGTGCCCGCGGTTATGGGCGGTCAACCTGATTCACCGTGATTAGTCAGAACCCTAATAACTTGACTTAATGGAACTGGTTTAGTTCAGGTGGGATGGTTTGGGCCTATCGCAACGTGATGTAGCGTTGGATAGCGGTGGTTTAATTATGCTCAATTAACTCAACCGTTTTATCACTTTCAACTACTGCTTTAAAATGCCAGCTTTATGCAAATGAACCTTAGCCTTTCCTTGGAAATGCTTGCATCATACCCTCTCTTCCGGTATGACTTGTTGAGTACAGTGGGTACTACTCAGTCTTGCTCTTTTCCCCCACACCAGAGTTGGAGTACGTTTCTAATGGTGGTTTCTCCGAGTGAACGCCGTCCTGCCGTCGAGGATGCCTGTGGAATGGTTTCACCGCGCTGCAAGCGTCAAGACTAGAATAAGCTTGTTTATCTTTTATCCGCTGTATTTATGTAAGACTTTTGAATGTTTTGTAAGACGTGGATCTGTATGTCAACTTTGTCGTTTGTGTACCCTGGCTGGTCCTGGACAGGGGTTTTAATACACACTCTGTCTGAAAATTCGGCTTAGCGAATTTCTGGGCGTGACAGTGGAGATAGGAGGCCGATGACATGGTGCAGTGGCACGCATAGCTTCCAATGGTCGGCTTCTTGCGGTGAGGGCAGCGACTGAGTTTGTGGGGTTTCCCAGCGCAGTAACGAAGATGGTAGAGATGGTGCTTTTCGGTGGCAAAGACCAGTCGAGGAGGCCCTGTGCCACATCCGACCACGTGATGGTGAGGGCGGTGGTGCTTTCCAATGTCTCAGTGTGAATGGCGGTGGTGATGTTGGGTGTTGATTGCCCTAGGGGCAGTGGCTGTCATATCATGGGCTTCCTTGTCCAGATAGGTCGAGTGGGTTGTGGTGGTGTTTTGACAGGATAACGGGCTCAATGGTGGTCTTGGATGAAACTGGGGTGGCCAGATTCGCCCTAATGATCAAATCTGACGTTCTCTTGGTTAGAAAGTTGAGGAGCGAATGAAGAGATTGATGGAGGTGCCGGTGATGACGATGGTTGGGCACGGCAATGGGGCTGGGGCCTAAGTGTCGTTGGATAGAATGTGTTCGTGCAATGAAAAATAACTATGCCTCTCATGGAAAACATCGACAAGCAAAGGCACTAGGCTCCAGGAGTTGTCGGCTCTACCAAATGGATCCGGTTGTTGTTAAGGGTAGGAGGGCGGAGAAATTGGTCAAAGGTAAATGGAACATTGATGAAGGGTTACATGAATTCAGACCACTCTCAAGATTGCCTCAGTGTGGTTCTTTGAGCGATGAAGTCAATTGGAAGTAGTTTTGAAGCTTAGTCTTCTTATTTCGTGTCTTCGTTTTTTATTTTGTTGTTTCTCAGTTTTGAGGCATGGAGTCAAAGTATTCCTATAAACTTTGACGGTGTATATTCACACGTGGATATAGAAGCCAAATTTTTATCCATTATAAAAAAAATATGTGCAGTTAAATTTGAACTTATTAAATCGCTGATGAAAATAAAAATAGTAAATTTTATAAAAATACATATATTTTTTATCAAACTATCTTAAAACTACAAATTTAAGGTATTGTATGTATCACAAAAATACAAATTTATCATCAAACTTATATAAAAAACTACATATTAAATAGCAAATTAATCACAAAACTATATACATGTTTAGCACTAATTTAATCACAAAACTACAAAACTCCAACGTAATGGTAGTGATAGGGATTTAAACTCTAACCTTGATATTAAGTCTATAGTTTGGTGATACTTGCCCTTAAATAGGTAGTTTTGTGATAAATTTGATATTAAATCTATAGTTTTATAATTGAACATCTTAAATTTGTAATTTTACGATGAGTTGATTAAAATATATGTAGTTTTGTAAAATTTATTCATATAAAAATGTTAATGATGTGCATGATGATATCACTAGATTTTTCATGATTTTTTTAGATTTTATATGTATATTTAGAAAAGACTGATAAAACATATGTATCGAAGATTGTGTTAGTGGCCCGAAGGAAAAGAGCAGATCAACGAGGGAACAACAGGCTATACAGAGATTCATATAGAAGCAATACCCTCGCTAGAGTGAGAAAGGAACAAAGAGGGATTGTAGGCGTGTAGATTTGTAGCCGAGCTAGAGCATACGATGAGCCACAAAATATTAATATTAACTATGGGCCTTCATTGGATAGACAATAGATAACTATATATGGGCCTTGAAAAAACTATACAATGAGTAGATAGTGTACTACCTTTGTCTAAAAACATTCTTTTTCTATAGGACAAATGACTGTCCATATTCGTGTAGAAAAGTGGACTCATTTTAGTATGGAAGTAGATAATTATTGTTCAAGCTGGCTATTGAATTAGCTGCAAGTGAAATGAAATAGGAGGGATTATTGAATTAGTTGCAGGTGGTATGAACTTTATCGATCAGTAGCTAAAACTTAACTTTTATTATTGTACATGCTCTAAATAAAAAAAAGGACAAATGATTACATTAGTAGGGTATGTGGCCTTGGTTTTGTCTGATCCACCTGGGTACAGGGTTAATTGATCCATGTGAAGGGTTTACACGGCAATCATTGGTTATAATTAGTTAGCTAGGTTACGGTTGAGTTAGATCTAGGGATACTTCCCCATGGCCCCATCATAAAATATTTTAACATATTAGATTGAACAATTAGTTGTCCATATTCTTATATATATAGTACTAGATTTGTTTGAGATGGATGGAGTATACATATATAATAGCATGTTCAGTTCTGTTTATCTGTTATCGGATAGTATACTCTTTAACACGTTGTTTGCGACCCTGTTTCTACCATCTCTTTTGCAAAAAAAAGCAAGGATGCTTAGAGTTTTGTATAGTGATTAAAAGTAGGTGGAAATAAATAAAAAATAGTTGTGATTAGTTCATGTATAGAAGTAGTTGGAGGAGAATTACATGAGAGATGGTTATGATTGGTTTAAATGAGAGAGTGGGTGGAAAAGTGATATATTTTGGAACAAATTTTTAATTCTAGAAACTATATTTTGATGAAGGGAGTACTTATATACCAGGTTCAAATTTTTGATAAAAACTGATCGAAAACCACGAAACTTCGAGGTTTCAACAATAGAATGAAAGTAGATTTTGAGTAAAATTTCAAATGGTTTTTGAGAATTCAAATTTAGAATTATGAATTTAACCAAAATTTAATTAAAATTTAGCGATAACCATCGTACCGCAGAGGATATGCCCAGAGTCGAAACTAGAAAATTAGTTAATCGGGATCACCGAGATCAGAATACAATCATCTTAACTACCCGAATAATATAACTATAAATTCAATTCCGTTGAAGATCATGGGATCGACGGTTGTAATGTAGCTACGCCCATAGATACGCCACGATCGGACGCTCAAGAAAAGGTGAACCCTGTTACTTACCTGCTTGTGTGTGCATCTCTCTTCGATGCAAACTAGCGTGGGCAGGAAGCTCGGTTGGTTGGGCTGGGAAGGAGAGAAGTGATGTACTGTATTAGCTGGGCTATAGCAGAGAGGGCCAGCCCAGTGAAAAAGGAAAGGAAAAAAAAAGGATGGGTTTGTACAATTATCGGTTCGCTTATGCTGATTACAAGCCGTTACGGTTTATTGGCAACTAAAGCATAATTTGTAAATATTATTTTATATTTATATTCTTAATAATTACAAACAAATACTGAAAAATAAAATATGATGAGAAAACTTCTAAATTAAGTTTTAATATTTAAATTTCAACTGTGGCTTATAAGCTGAAGGGTATGGAGTATGGATCTTTAAGCTTAACCAGTTAGCACGCTGAATCTTCTAAAGAAAGGTTATGATTTTGAATTTAGGTGACCATGTCTGACGTCTATTTGGATTCAAATTTGGTTGCCAAGCCTTAATTAGTTTTAAATTTTGAGAGAGGTACATGGAAGTTGATCACATCTACGCTGTATGTTTGAGTTTTAGAAGTTTGATTTCAAACTGTTCACTTCATGTTTACTTTCCTTAGCACGCAGATCATACGCACAAATTCATCTCCCAAGCAATTTCATAACACGAGTTATTTTATCCGTTTAGAAGTATGTTACTCCTACAATACAAATCAATGTTGCATTTGGTGATCGTTTCTACTGAGAATGAAATTATGGAAAAAAAAACAACAAATCCATCAGCGCAGGATTAATTTAACATTAATTATTATAAACTTAAAAATTGATTTATCGGATATTTTAAAATTTCTCACACGAAATATACCGTTTAACTGTTTAAAAGACGTGGCAACGAAAATCCTAAGTAAAACCTGTATAAATCGTCATCGAAAGGGCATGTTTTCTTTAGTCCATTATTAGTCCATCGTTATCAACAACCAGCGACGCTTGTGGAGAGAGGAAGAAAAATCTGAGGGGGGATCAGTGGCCCAGGAGTCCGGACCCCGAACAGGTGGCTCCTGCGACGCCAACCCAACAACCCAACTGGGCCACAAATACTCTCCCCCCTCGCCGCACGCCGCAGCAGCGACACGGCCCACGGAGGCAGGCAGGCACGCACGCACGCACGCACACCACCGCCGCGGCGGCGAGGCGACGGCGAGAGGGGCAAGCCATGGAGGCCGCGGTGCCCAGCCGTGTGGCGCTCTCCGCGACCCGCCTCTCCAACCACCACGCGGTGGCAGGTAAAACCCTCGCGCCTCGCGCTAGGTTCGATTTCAACCTGTGGGATAACCAGGCAGAATTTGTCTCGTCTCGTCTCGTCTCTTGGATGTGTACCGGGGGATTGGGATGTAGCTTCTAGCTGGGGAAGGGTGATGGGTGGGACAAGCTAGTTCTTAGCTTAGAACCGTGGGAGAGATTGGGGTGGCGTGACTCGAAATGGGGTTCTTGGTTTGGTAGTGGGAAGGAAGGGTAGACTAACATGCGGTTCTTGTTTCGCAACGATTTTCGCTGGCTTTAATTAGGTCTGATTCGGCCGATTTGAGCATGTCAGGAGAGAATTTCCCCACTTCAAATTTCCCCACTTCAATTTACCTGCTATTGAATTGTTGGGTGGGTTCTTGGTAGTGACAATTGATAAAATTAGTTGGACAATCAGTAAATGTTAACATCATTCTACTCCGATAGCTAGCTGTTATCCTGTTACGTGTTGGTTCCTGCAACGTGATGTGCTTCTGGGCTATATGCATGGTACTAGTGTACTGGTCTGTTGCTGCACGATGCGCGATAACCTGTATATGTTTTAACATTTGTTGGGTTACTCTCATCCAGCGGAGAAGGCGCTCGCCGATTGGCCATAGACGTTATAACTATGAGCAAGAGATGATTTTAGTTTAGATTGAAGCTGAGTTCGCTATACCATTTTGGTCCATTGTTGTCCTTGCAGGATTTGTTCTTCATCTTGTTTCTGTACATGTTGTGCAGGAGAAAGATATTCTGTTTACAGGGGAAGGTGCGTAAATCCTGCCATTCCCATGGCTCTCGCAGCAGCTGCACCAGGCAAAGGTGGTGGTGTGCTTGATCGGCCAATAGAGAAAGTTACTCCTGGTCGCCAGTCTGAATTCGATGTTAGGTAACAATGTGCTGTTTGCAGTTCATTTATTTTCTCTATCCTGTGTAAAGTCTAGATACTCTAGAATTCTGAAAAACAAATGGAAGATGTCGACTGAAATTTCTTACTAGTCTCTGTGGTCTGAGCTTGTGAACTTACCCCAGATAATGATGGAAAGTTGTAATTACAGAATTTTCATTAAGTGCTACCAAACAGATTTCAACATTTTCATTATTACTCGAATATTTGGACCAAACCACTCTAAAAGTCATCTTGCTGATTGCTGTTACTGCTAGAACACACGGGCCAATTTCCATTTTGTTAGGACAACAGTAAAAGGGGGAGCCCTCCTGGAAAATAAAACCAATTTCTTCCCAGACGTAGTGGAATTGTACATGTACAAAAATATTCAGTAGTCATAAGATCCCGCTTAACTGAAACTGAACTACTGAACTGTTTTCTAGCCATGTCTGTTTTGCAATTTTCAGTTTGCATCTTTGTCTGAATTTTCAGAAATACCCTCTTGCTCTTATCAGAGTTATGTGAAGTGGGGAATGCCATCAAATCAACTGCTAGTGTGGGAACATAATCGTTCCTTTAAATGGTGTCAGAACCATCTCTGCATATTTTCTCCTAGTATGGGATACTGACATGTCATTTTACCGTTAATTGCCTTCTTTGGGGGGAAGGGTTAAATAATTCACCTTTGTTGCAACACATTGTACATTTACTATCTTTTTCAGGCATAAACAAACTGATTGTTGAAAGCATTATGAACCAATTCCCTATTCAAATTTAGTTTGGTTTAGATGGTCTATTATCATCATTGCTGGACTTTCCTTAAACATGTTTGATTTTTATTGTGTGTTGTACACAAGTATCATTACAATTATTTGTTTGCCAAGGCTTTAATCTGTGACCTGTCTTGAGTTTTACTCTCTATGATTACTGAACCTGCTGTCTTTGTTTCTAAAGTGGCTTCTGATACATTGATCATTTTATCATTGTGAGCTTATGTCATGTAGTTGATGCTCTATAGTCTGGCCAGACTAGCAGATTGGCTGAAGACATAGTTGCTATTCTTCTATATTGCTCATTGTGCCTTAGCGAGACGTGTGTCCCTACACAAAAGCATTGCCTTGTTGAAACGCTACAGAAATTTATATCAGTTTTCAGACAAGCTGAATAATATTTTTCTCATTGGTTATCTTGTAACTGTCGAAAGAGTTTTTATTTTCTAAATTTGGTTGATCTTGCTATAACGTTATTCTTCCTGTGTGCAGAAAATCCCGCAAAATGACGCCTCCATATCGCGTCCTTCTCCACAACGACAACTACAACAGGCGTGAGTACGTCGTCCAGGTCCTGATGAAAGTTATCCCCGGGATGACCGTCGACAACGCTGTCAACATCATGCAGGAGGCTCATGTAAACGGGTTGTCAGTGGTGATCATCTGCTCTCAATCGGAGGCTGAGGAGCACTGCACGTCGCTCAGGGGCAATGGCCTCCGGAGCTCGATTGAACCTGCGAGTGGTGGCTGCTGAAGAAGAGGCTCTGCTGTTCCGATGCTTATAGCTTGTAGATAGCCCCCATCAAATCTAGATAAACCGCAACGAATTACAGTAAAAAAATTGCTGTCATGCATCAGGATGAACACGGTATACAGCTTTTGCAAATGTAAATCTTGTAAGTCACGTAGACTAAACATAGCATTTTTCAGTATGAAACATTGGTTACACACTTGTACATTTGGAGCTGTATCACTGCCAGCATCTTGCAATTGTTTGAGGTTACTAACTGCTACTTCTAGCTAATTGGTTTTCCTTGTTTATCTTGTGTTCCTTTACGTTGCTTGTGAGATATCGTGCATAGTCTAGTGATTAACAATAGAAATGCCTAAGAAAAAGGTGTTACATAAGTGGTATGCTGCTTTGTTAGAGACATTGTGATGGTACATGTGTTGCTATGCTTCTAAACAGGCATGAAGTGCTAGCCCGTCTGTCGCTGCTTTTGTTTGAAGGCTTTTTCTGAAGCTACCAGGTGCAGAGGTAAATAGAGAGTGGCTTCTCATGAGGACGCAATAGAGAGTGGCTTCCTGCGGTACATGTGTCCTAGGAGCATAAATAGCGTATAATTCGTGTGGGGTATTAGAGGTGGGGTCATGTTTACCGGCCGTAAGAATCATCATGGGGCCCGGCCCACCCATGTTAAAATAGAGGAAAGAGAAAATTGCATTGCATATAATAGACACAATGGATCTAACACGTAGTCTCAAGCATGCTCTCTTTCCACCTGAACCAGGCACTGGGTCTCCGACTGAGACTTGCTAGTGCTGATGCTCTAACAATAATATGGGAGTCTTAGCATGAAAAGTCACATCATGTAGAGCCACTACTCGAGTGTCAAGTTAATTGTTAGTAGTGCTCTCACCAAAGTACCTTACCATATGGAGTTATTGTCCAAGGAACCACATTGTGCGGCTTAGTGTGTTTTTCCACGGTTGCTTTTCTATGGTCTATTTAAACTACCATTGAGTAACGATGAATTTAGCCTATATAACGTACTAACTCTCCCGAGGCCGCGCTAGTGCCCTAGGTGGCGATGGCGGTGATGGTGATGGTGCTGGTAGAGGTGGCGGGCTGCGGTGGTGGCTAGTTAGCTCGACATCCACTACTACGAAAAAGATTTTTCCGTGCGGTCAAAAAGGATTTTTCCGTGCGAAGATCTTACCCGTTTGCACCTGGTGTCTGCGAAAATAAATATTTTCGCGTACGGGCGGTCCAACCGCACGGAAAAATCCGTCTTCCCGTGCGGTCGGGTTAAGTGGACCGCACGAGATAATCGGATTTTCACGTGCGGACGGGTTATGTTGTCCGCACAGAAAAAAATTTCCAAAAAGAAAAAAATTCAAAAAAAAAGGAAACCCTAGAATCCGGCGGTGGCGGCGCGGATCCGGCCACCGCGCGTGCGCGCAGAGCCGGCGGCGCCGCTCCCGACCGCCTCGTCCTAGTCAGCGGCGGCGGCCGGGGCAGCGCGGATCCGGCAGGCGTGCGCGCGGGGCATGCAGCGCCACTCCCGGCCGCCTCCTCGTCGTCGTGGTCGCTCGCGGCCACCGCCGGAGCTTCACGGGGGAGGGCGAGGGAGCTGCCGCCTTCGCCGTCGACTGCGCCGCCTACCGCCCGTCGTGAGGCCGGCCGAGGCGGATCCCCGATCCACGTGGGGGAGGGCGGGGAAGAGCCGCCGCTAGCCTCCCGCTCGAGCCCGTCGCCGGATCCGCATGGGGGAGGGCCGAGGAGGCCGCCGCCATCGCCGCCGTTGCTGGATCCGTCGCTCACCGTCAAGCGCCGAGCTCCTCCCTAGGGCGGCGGATCCGGCCTCCCGAGGACAGCGCCGCCGGATTCGCGACCCTCGCCGCCCGCCAGCGCCGCTGTCGATGCCATCAGAGAGAGGAGAGAAGAGAGAGAGAGGGAGGAGAGGAGAGAAAGAGAGAGAAATAAAGGAGATGTTGAAAAATTTTGAAGTGGTGAGGAGGGAAAGAGATCTAGAGGAGTGAAAAAATCGAGCGGTATTTTCGCATATGGCTCCTTAAGACGCCCGTATGGAAAAATAAGGAGCCGTATGCGAAAATGCCACTCGATTCTTCCAGACGCGGCAAGTCATGGTCCGTGTGCAAAAATCATGGGGTCTCGTACAGAAAAATCGTTTGTGTAGTAGTGATCACACTAGGAGTAAAGCCGAGCACAGCTAGCAGCTTCAAGGGTAGTGGTGGAGGTCCGCAGTGAAGGCAGTGTGGTAGCAACGAGACATTCTGTGATGACAATATGATATATTTTATGGTCGGCAACAACAACGGTGTGGTTGTGGTAGCTCTTCGATGAGATAGGCTACGATAGCTCGATGGAGGTTGTGGTTCACAACGATGATAGCGTAGTGGTGGTGGTGGCAGCTTTCCGTTTAGATAAGCTTCAGTGGCTCGATCGAGGTGAGGTTCTGCACAACGATGATGAGGTAGGGGCAACACGTTGTTTTGCGTGCGATGTGATGACAGTGTAGCGGCACGAACTTTTGTTGAGATAAGCTTTAATACCTCAATGGAGGTATATCCTATGACAACGACGATAGCATGGCGGTGATGGTATGTTGTCATTGAGAGGACATAGCTTATCCAGGTTGTATGAGGCCGGTGCTTGGTACTGACAAGGCAGTTGGGTAGACTAGTTATGTCCGTTGTCTTTGCTCATGACGGAGCGAACGAGTTTTTGTGGTTGTTGCATCGGCAACGAGAGGGTATGAAGGTGGAATGGCGAGTTAGTTCTGCACCACCGAAGTTTACATCAACGAGGAAAAACTTGAAGCTAGTCGGTTGTTTGGTTTTTTTTATCTTAATTATAAGATGTTGAGTGTATACATTCATGTAATCTTTACCGTATATTTACCGTATATATCCAATTATGAATATAGTGTCTCGATTTTTATCCATTATCATGAAAAAAAAGAGACTCCACTTTGTATTGTAAATACCTCCTATAAGATTGCAGGCTGATCCAGCGGAGTGAAATGCGTGGCTCAATTAAAAACCTTGTTAACACTGCTGGAAGAAAGGACCTTCAATCTTCAATTATCGTTCGTAACCCCTGTAGTACCGGTTATACAACCAGAACAATAAATCCAGGACTATAAATGTATTTTTAGTCCCCGTTAAAATAACCGGGACTAAAGAGCCAATTTTAGTCCCGGTTGGTGTTACCAACCGGGACTAAAGTTTTTTTCTTCTTTTTCATTGTTTTTAACTGCTTGCATATTGATTTCACTACATCCCCAAATCATCTCCAAATCACAGATCAAATACATCACAAATTCTCAAAAAAAATTACATCACAAATTCTAAAAAAAAATCACAAATACATCACAGATAATATCACATATTCACATCACAGATTAAATACGTCACAAATTCTTAAAAACAAATTTATTACAAATCCTAAAAAAACAAATTCTCCACCGGTCGAGTCGTCGTCGCTCCACTACCGCCGCTCGGCCACTGCCGCCTCCCCTCCTGCCGGATCTGGCAGAGGGGAGGGTGAGGTCGCCGCCTCCCCCGCCCGGTCACCGCCGCCACTCCTCCCACCGGATCTGGCGGAGGGGAGGGCGAGGACACCATCTCCCCCGCCTGGCCGCCGCCTGCAGCCCGGCTCGCTCCGCCACCGCCTCCCCTCCCGTTTCCAACAAAGGGGAGGCCGTCGCTGCCGCCCACCCGAATCTGACAGAGGGGAGGCCGTCGTCGCCGCCGCCTACCAGAGGGGAGTCGAAGGGGAAGGTAGGAGGGGGAGGAGAGGGGAGGGGGCCAGAGGAGGAGATGGGGGTGAGAGGATGAGGGGGAGGAGAGGAGGAGATAAGGAGAAGATAGCTGATAGCGCATAGCTCGGAACTAAAAATAGATTTTTAGTCCGGGTTGATATTACCAATTAGAACTAAAGATGGTGGAGGGGTCTGACACCGCTTGCCATTATTTGAACCGGGACTAAAAATGATTTTTAGTTCCGGTTGGTAACGTCCCAGTTAGTGTTACTAACCGGGACTACAGATCAAAAAATGCCATCAGGTTTTTGAACTAGGACTAAAGATATTCTTTAGTCCCGTTTCTATTCAAACCGAGATTATTATTGTTTTTGATCACTTCACGAAAGATGGTTTCTCCAGTAGTGTAATTAGATCAGCAAGCAGTATCATTCAGTCGCATGCTTGCGACATTAACTGGCATCTCGATCGATCACGTACGTACATATATGTACGAGTTTGTGCTGCAACTGCGATCCAGGCCCTGGTTGATCGATCGAGGAGCTCGATCGGCGACATCGCTCGTCGCTGGCATCGTCCCAGACTTTCTCATCGGGGGGCGGGCCTCGTCGGCGGCCGGAGCGCTTCTGCGTGCCTCTCTGACGACGCACGAACGAACTCCCCTCAATCCACGGAGATCAGCACGCACGCGCCCACACGCCCGCCATGCCTTCCCACGGCGCCGCACCATTAATTCCTTAAATTTGTTGGTCTCTAGCGAAGATCACCTCACCGGCCTGCATCGGCGGCGGAGGTATAGCTCCTGTGCATGTGCAGGCCGACGACGTCGGCAGACTAACTACTCCCTCCTTTTCATATATATTATAAATCATTTGGCCTTTTTCATATATACTATAAGTCGTTTAATTTTTATCCTAATTAAACTTTGTTTATAAAAAAATAACAACATATAAAATATTAAATAAGTTTCATTTACATTGAATATATTTTGATAAATATTTATTTTAGATTGAAAATACTAATATATTTTTCTATAATCTTAATTAAATTTAGAGAAGTTTTACTAAAAAAAATTCAAACGATTATAATATAAAATAGAGGAAGTAACTTTGATCCTACAAAAATTAGTCGATCATTGTGAAACGTTATTAGTTGTTTGGACTAGATGAGAACAACGCTGGCTCCATCAATGCCATGTGGATGTGTGGTGCATCGATTTTTTAAAATATAAGCTAAGATGTAGCCTTAGATATTTATTATAAGGCTAGCTGAGAGAACAGTTAGATTTACGCGCGCGAATACATATACATATACATACATATATATATATATATGTATGTACGTATATATATATATATATATATGTATGTATACAGGTGACGACACACACGGGCATACGGCGCCACTAGAACTAATCAAAGCATTCCGGCCGTGCCCATGCACCCCACGCGCATGCATTGATGCTTACTGGAGTATATGAGTATATATATGCACGTCGCGATGTTTGGCGCCGCGCCGCCCGCCGGTGGTGTGATCGCTCCGCAGCTCTTACGGTCTTACCTTGCTTGCTGCACGTACGCCTCACCTCGGACCACGTAGGGGTACTGTACTAGCGCTATAGCAACATCTAGAGGAGCAGCAAATATACTCCTACCAAGCTACAACTATTCTTCATAGTCTCGTGTATAGCCGCCTACGTGTTTCGTTAGTGTTTTTTCCGAGTAAAGGGTATGGATCGGATAAACTTAGTTTGTTTTTATGCTACCTAGTTAGGTTCCTATACTCACAAAATTTGATTTACGTTTCCAAATTTATTAGATAGTATTATTACGGTTCGGCCACGACCTCTCCACTAGTCCAGTATAGAAAAGAAAAATAGTAAAAGGAAATTCCTAAATGACTAATAAATAGGGCTCATTGAGGAATTTTCTTCTCCTTTTTTTCTTTTCTTTATTTTTTCCTTCTCTTTTTTCCCATCTTTTTTCCCTTCTTCGGCTGTAGTTGTCACTATCCAGGTCGTCGTCGCTGTTGATCGGCCCGCCGCATCTGAAGCATCTATAGGTCCCAGTAGCTATTTTTTAATTAATGACAAACACTAATTATAGACTAACTAATTTATTGAAGTGAGATAATTTGAGTTAGGACCACATGATGTGTATGGCAAGGAAGATTATCGTGAATTAAAATTGACAGCGTAAAGCAATAAGATGAAGGTTGTAAATCTAGTATTTTGTTTTCAATTGTTCCAGGAGATGGGCAATCAAATTTGTTTGGTTTTCCTTCTAGCTTTGCGGTATTATCGAGAAGGATGGTAATATTGACAAAGAGGTTATCAAAATGTCGTATTAGGTCATATGCATGATGATGCTTGTACTTGTTTGCTCTACTTCTTCCTAACCGCTGGCAGTCTTATTGAGAGTACCATGCCGGTCTAACAATAGTGTGTCTTGCAGTTTGACTGAGGCCTTGTGGGCAGTCAGACTGTGGAGATGGTTTTAGCAGTCGAGACATGCTCTAAATCCTGAAGGACGGTCTGACCAAGCCCAACTTGGTCTGACTGGGAGCACTTGGAGTCGAAAGTATGGCCTTGGCTTGGCGATACAAAGCCACCTAAGCCGAAGTCGGTCTCACCGGCGGTAGCTCAATCTGCTTGGAGCTTATTCTCATCTATCCGGACGGCTAATGGTGGTTAGACCGGTGGTGCATTAAATGCAATTAAATAACTAGTTTTATAGCCGTTACGCTAGAGACTGGTTTGACTAGCTAACCCTTGGCGACCTGACCACCTAGCTCCTGTGAGTTGGGTTTTCACTCCCAACAACTAGTTTTGGTGGGTGAGTGTATAAATACCGCCCCACCTGTAGTAAGAGGGTTCTCTTGGCACTCCATTCGTTTCATTTGACCCTTGCATCACTTTCACACCATTTAAGCACTTCAATTCATTTATGGGTGTTTGAGGGTATTTGAAGCCACGACAAGTACATTGCATCATTGTTTGAGCAAGTGTAGCACTTGATCACCTCTGACCCTGATTGCTACTTGTTACTCTTGGAGATTGCCGCCTCCTAAATGGCTTGGAGGAGTTGCCCAGTGACCTCTCCGACTAGGTGTGGAGGAGGTCGGCGCTGATTGTGAGTGGTTCAGAGTTCACCACCTTCGGCGCAAAGGAGGAAGTACCCTAGTGATAGAGACCTGGATAGACCATTTTGGGACCGGTTACACCGTGCCCATTCCTTGACAAGAGGATTCGGAGGCTTGGTGGTTTGAGCGGTGATGTTTGGCTCGCCTCAATGAGTAGGAAACCAATTGGTGAGTTTTCAAACCTTGGATGAAAAATTTTGTTGCCTCTTGTCTTATTTACTTATTATTGCATTTACATTTGTGCAATTTACATTCATAGAAACTATTTGAGTCCTTTGTCACCCTAGTATTTTAAAACTTAATATAGTTGCTTAGTTAGACATTTACCTCACCAAGCTAAGCAACTTAGGTTAGTTTTGATTCGGTGTCAATTTATTTTAAAAACGTTAATTCACCACCCCACCTCTAGTCGATATCTTGATCCTACAATATTGTCATGGTGAGCGGCCAACCACCATGCATGGTAAAGAAGCCATCGGCTCGTCACCATACCTCCCCACCACTACTAGCATCAATGCCAGCGGCACTAAGAATTCTCCTCCCAACACTGTAGCAGCCGTGGCAAGATCTTCCAGCACTCGATGGCAACGAGTGGTGCTCTAGGGTGGCACTTGTGGAGGATGTCCTTGAAAGGACCTTGATGTCGCCGGTTTGCCTCTGACTTGATGTTTTACATTGTTCATCCAATGTGCAAGGACAATTTTAGGCAAAGTGTCCCGCTTCAGTGCACTTGAAGCACTTGATGTGAGAAATGTCCTTCTTCTTGCTCAACTTATTTCCTTTCTTCCAAGGGCAATCTCTAACATGATATCCCACTTTCTTGCACTTGAAGCAAGTAATGGAACTCTTGATCATATTTTGATTTTGTTCCTTGGTATGAGCATTGTTGGACTCATTATGCTATTTGTAGAGCTTGGTGCAAGCTACGGTTGATCTCTTCTCAAGCTTCTTCACCATTTCCTCACGGTTATATTGAGAAGGTTGTGCATTGCCCACAAGTACATCTAAATGATCCAAATCACATGTAGTGCTCGGGACAATGTTTGCTTGAGAGCAATAAGGGTTAGCACAAATAAAGTTACCTTGAACATGAGGCTTATAGGATTTTACCATTGTAACCATTACCTCATGAGCTACTTCAAGCATGGCGTAGGAATCTACAAGATTATCATGAGAACACAAAAGTTCATCATGTCTTTCTTGTAAATCCAAAAACTTGCTAGTGATCTCCTCAAATTGAGATTTAAGCTCTTGATTTCGCTTCTCCAAAGATGCTACACAAGCAATAGAATTAGTGGCACGGGCAAATTCATTTTCCAATTTTTCATACCTCATAATCAATAAAGAATGGAAGTCCTTAAGTTTCTTCTTTTCTTCAGTTAGACCCTTAACTTCTTCATTCTTCTTCATGAGACATGTTTCTTGCTTCTCAATGGTCTTTAAGAGCTTGATCACCATCAATATGTCATTCTTCCTCAAGTGACCAAACTCGGAGTCATCATCTTCACCCATAAAGCAAGCATGATTTTCAACGTAATCATGTGTTGATGAGGAAGTGGATGTGGCATGATCATCTCGATCATCGATGATAGTCACTTGATGTTCTTGGCAATTTGGTAAGTTGAACACTCCTCAAATGGTTCTTCTATCAAGATATCTACTTCATCACATTTGGACTTGATGTATCTGTCCTTGAATGTGGTCCAAATGAGATGAGCATCTTCAAGTGGCATGATGGTTTTGAACACATCTTCACTCAAAGCACTAAACAAAACATTAATAGCTTGAGCATTGAGATGTATACATTTCTCTTCCTCTTCAAATGAAAGTAATTCATTACTTGGAGGAGAAATGCTTATATTTACAACTCGCTCTATTTGAGGACCCATTGTCCTAAATATGTCAAGCATGCGAGTACTACAAGAATCATAATTTGAACCATCTAAAAGGAGTAAAGGAACCATATCCACCAAACCACTAGTCGACATCTTTACTCTCTAGATGGTAAAGCCCCAGATAGAGAGACTTGGCTATCATACCAATTGATAGGACCTTGATGTCGCCTAAAGGGAGGGATGAATAGGCGATTTAAAAATAAATAGGGAAGCTAGAACAAAACATGGTCGGATTGTCTGATACCAGGTCGGATAGTACTATGTAGATTGGATTGTCGGAACTGATATTTGACTATCTGAACGGATCGGATAGTCCCATGTAGATCGAATTGTCTGAACTGAGATTGGACTATCATGACCTGCTCAACAACAATCAACCAAGCAACGACCTAAAAGCTCTAGATTCAATCCACAAGCAAAAGCAAGGAGGTGAGCTCAACCAACAACAATATTAGCGTGGCACAAAGCAATGCAACAAGAAGGTAAAGAGAGTGAGGATATTACCGAGGTTTACACGACGATGTATTTTCCGGAGTTCAAATCCTTGAGGGGATTCTAGTCTCCGTTAAGGAGCTCGCAAAGAGCCGGGTCTTTTTCAACCCTATCCTCGTAAGGTTGCACAAATGCACTCCTCCTTCCACTAAGGGTTTGTCTTTCCTTGCGGAGGCAAGATCAGGCCTTTACAAACTTCTCTTGGCCAACCACAAGTAGATCGGTGACCCAAGAACAACACCTAGCCGTCTAGGAGTCCTCAACCTCCAAGAGTAATAAACACCACACAACTCTTGGATAAATTCTAGTGCTCAAGATCAAGAGAAACACACATTAGGCTCCCAAACACCAAATCCACAACCATAAAGATCCAAGTCACAAAAAACAAGGGGGATTTGAGAGAGAGGGAGAAAGCTCAAAGATCCAAAACACTTAGCACAAAGCTCAAAGCCACAAGCTACAAGCCACAAAGATCGGAATGAAAGGGCTGACCCTAGAAAATGGTTGGTGGGGGGTTTATATAGATCCCCAAAAATGTGACTGTTGGAGGAGGAATCTTTCAGCCCACGTCGTACAGTCCGATTTCAAGATCGGATAATCCGATATTCTAAACCTCCAAGGCAACAAGTGACAGAGAATGAAGTACCATGAAATTTCGGACTTTCTGAGACATTGGACTATCTGATGTGATATCGGATAGTCCTATATTTTATAAGCAAAAACTTCATCCTCAAAAAGAGACTCAAGTTCCATAAAATTTCGGAGTCTCTATGTCATCGGACTATCTGACCCAAAATCAGATACTACGAGGATTTTTCAAAAAAGACAGAGAGTGAAGATCTGTAAAAAAATTGGATAGTCTGATTTCAAATCAGATAGTCTGATGTTGCTCAAGTAAAAAGGCAAGAACGTTTACTCCGAACTCCGATTTTGGTGATCTTGGACTCTATGGAAAGCAAGTTTCGTGGGCTATCAAACCCAATATAAAACATGGTCCAAAACCTTCAAGAGATGATGAAAAGCTTAACCCGGTGGAAGTGTTGTGACATGTGAAACAACCCAGAGTTAGAATTTTGGCTTAGGTTTTTCAACTCACACAAAGATGAATAATTTTGAGCACTAGTATTCGACCAATTATATACATGTGGTATCCCTCATAATCGTACGGCATATTAAACTCAAATGTAAAAACAAAAGCTATACCAATAGGAATACCAATAGGATACTCAAATGTAAGGGAAAAGAAGATGCACTGCTGGAGATACACCATTTTCTTTCTTTATTGGAGGATTACCAACGTCAAAGTTGTTTCATCATCAGGACTATCCTCCTACAACTTAATAAGCAAATTAGTCCTAAATCAATTGCCTTGATCAATTCTCTTATTGATTACCAACAAATCACATCTTCTTGATCTTTGACATTTTATCTTCCATTTCTCAAATGATTGATGCAGATAATTCATAACTTCAAATGGCCTCGCACGATCCATCACGACAAAGTCTTCACTTACCCTTCATCATCGGTTTCAGTTCATCGATGCCAAGCCCCTTGCTTGCCCTTCACCACCGCATGGTCCATCGCTGCTGAGCGTCGCTTGCGTTTCATCGTCTTGCCATAGGTAGTCACTTCATACCCGCGTCTTCAATTTCTTCTCTTTAATTCTCATCCATCGATAAAGTCTATCTTCTAGCTTTTCACACCATCTTCATTTCTATCAATCTTCAACCATGGTGTATATCCTTCAACAAGTACATCAACTCATGATGTAGTCTCATCAAGCATCTCATTGATTCATAATATGTGAGGCATCATCTCTATCTGTTAGACCATAATCTCATCATTGATCCTCTACATATAAGCCATCGATCTTCTTGCTTGATGCCGGAACATAACCTATTACTCAAACTCATAGCAATGGTTAGTTCCAAAATATGTTGTCATTAATCACCAAATCCCATAACACAAGGTTAGGAGAATACATCTTTCAGTCCTACCCATGCTCGTGGAGCTCCTTCAGAAGGTGAGGATTTTGCTGCGGCAGAGTGGTAGGACCAGTGCTTGCTCGTGGAGGACGTCCTAGCCATGTTTGGGGATTTTGCTCCCCTTCTCCCACCACGACGTGGCTCTGAATGGTGCTTGCTCCAGAAGCTATTGTGGCCGCCGTAGATTGTCCCATTTGCAACACCACCGAACCATCCCCGTCTGGTGCCGTCAAAGCAACCCAAGAAATGCAGAGTGTGGATCCCAAGTAACAACAACATCGTCAGGGCGACGGAGAGGCCACCCAGATGCATCACCATCGGTCCCCCTAGATCCATGCCTCGTCCTCTTCGCCACCATGTCCCCATCGCAGGCGTTGTCCCACGCCATCCGTCATCACCTATTGGGTAGCGGCGACGACATTCCCCACCATTGTTCATTCACCATCGCCTCATGCCTCCTGCCTCCACCGTCCACCCGCCCTTCTTGCTTCGCCACCTTGGTGGTGGCCCCTCCATCGTTCACCCCATTCGCCTCGTCGTGCGGTGTCCCGTCGAGGTCAGTCACTGTTACCTTAAGAGGAAGAAACATCCTAAAACAATTAACGCTTATTGCAAAGTTTTTCGCCCTGTTTTTGTCGGATGTTGCATATGATGCACACTTCTTCGATGTTGCATTCATTTTTGTCAATGTTGTATATATCTGGTTGAAACATTTTCTTTACCATGCGATGAAACATCTTAAACAATTCTTGTTAAAACGTTTTCCACCGAATGATGAAACATCTAAAACAATATTTCTTTACACACGGTGAAACACCGTCTAATATTTCATAAAAAATATAATAAAAAAATAGCCAATAGGCCAATAACATCCATTAATTAGCTGGTAATAATTGACCCATCACTATAAGAAAATATTTTTTTGGACGCACCCCCCAATTTTATTGCAGGCAGGTTGAAAGAACGTTCGCATGTAAAAAGATTTAAATCCTGCTCGGTTAAGGCCCGCATGGGATTGATTTTCGTATGCGGTCCTCTTAAAAGACTCGCCTGCAAAAAAACAATATACCTATTTTCACAGACACGGACCTGTTAATAGGCCCGCCTGGCATAAGACCCGTCCGCTCCCCCTCTTCTTTCCCTCTTCTCTTATCTCTTAAAAATATCTTCTTATCTTGTCCTCTTCCATATCCTCCATTATCCTCTCCTTTCATCTTTCTCCAACGCCTTCTTTTTCTCACCGCCTCGCCTGTCCTCACTCGAGGTCGATGGGAGCGCGGCAGTGGCTAGGGCGACGATGGTGGCGGGTCCGGCACTAGCAGACGGGGCAACAACAATGGCTCCTCTGATGCTCCCTTTCCCTCTCTAGTACTCTCTCCTCCGCTCCTCATCTTCTTTCTTCTCTCACTTTGCAGGCTGGCAGAGGTGCACAAGGAGGCCGGCAAACAGTGGCTCCGACGATGATGGGTCTAGTGGCGCGCGAGAAGGCTAACGGAGGAGGCGCATGCTGACGGCAGCAACAGTGTTGCCTCCTCGGGGCATCCTGCCGCGTCGGGAGTGGACCCCTAGTGTATCCGGTGCCACCAGCCTTCTCCCTAGCGGATCCAGCGACGGTGGCCCTCTCCCTTGCCGATCTAGTGACGGTGGCTTTGTCCCTCGCGGATTCGGCGCCGGCTCCCTCGGGAGGGGCGGATCCGCCGCTGCCGGCCTCGGGTGCAGTGGGTCTCAACTCTCAACGATGATGGCGACAATGGCGGACTGCATCCACGTTGATGACGACGGTTCTATCCCTCGTGGATCCAACGCCGACGGTCCCAGGAAGGGTAGATCCGCCGGCGGCGGCCTCAGATGCGACGGGGTGTCGATGATGATGACGGCAGTAGAGGACTTGATCGATGACGATGGCGGCTAGGGCGAATTTGAGCTATGGTTTTGACCTTTTGATATTGTTTTTCGCAATTTTCGTTTTTGCAGGCGAGCGGCTTAAACTGTGTGCTATCCGTATGGAAAAATATTGATTTTTACCGACATCATGGGATAGACGGTTGCGTTGTGTCCACCAGAAAAAAAATCACTTCTAAGCCGCATAAATATTGTTTTTTTAAGTAGTGGCTCCCCACAGGATAAATTTCCTACCAGAGGCTGTATTTGAGAAACCACAAAAGTACTCTACTCCTACTAGCTAGTGCGCTTTGAACAGTCAGCTACTAGCAGGTTACTGTACATTATACCCGGCCCCGGCAGCCAATTAACAAATGTCCTGCTCGTCCAATCGCTGCTGCTGCTGCGACGACGTGCCGCCTAGACCTACAAAACGTTCCATCCGCAGCCGGCCGGCCGGTCAGTTACTGTGCCTGTGCCCTATTCAATTCGATCGTAATTCAGTTAGTGTATTACGGATACGTAACCATAAGAAAACGCATAATACCAGCCATCGATCTGAACCGTCCGTTGCAGTCCAAATCACGAGATCAGGAGAGAGAAACATCCGTGGATTGCACGCTAGCTTGGCATGCATCCAATCAGAAATTAAAACAAGCGCAATGCATCAACTTCACTTCAGAGAGAGAGAGAGAGAGAGAGCTAGAGGGGTAGGGTGAGGTCGTGAGGACGATGCTATGCTATGGCGGGTAGCGGCGTGCTCACGCTGCTACGACCTGTCCATACTCCAGACACCGATTTCTCAATCTCTATCTCTCTTGATCTGTCGATCTGATACGGTGAAAAAAAAATGGCATTGGCAAACTTAGCATTGTCAGCAATTCAGGATGCGTGCATGCATACATACATACACACATACATATATATATATATATATATATTTATTTGTTTGGTGCTCCATGGTGTCCGGGCTCCATGTTATGAGTATAAATTTTTTTTGAATGTTTAAGTATTAACATTAACTACTTTACTAACTAGTTCAAAACAAGTTTAAACTGAATTTGAACTTATTTTGGTTAGATTTTGATCCTAAGTATATAACATCCAAACATATAATTACTTAGGTATGTAATAATGTATAATCAAATAAAGTTGAATTTGAATTGTTTTATTGCTAAGGTATAGGTATGAATCAAATTCTTATACCTACGTATATACTCACAATTTGAAAATTTTGAAAAATTTAAATGAACTTGTGCATTTCACACCATGGTGCCCATATGAGTATCCTATATATGTGTGTGTGTATATATATGTGTGTGTGTATATATATGTATATATATATATTTATATGTGTGTGTGCGCTAAAATAAGCCCAGTGCTTGTTATAAGTAAAACATACCCCTCACATAATTAAATTTTTATTTTATATATATATATATATATATATATATATATATATAAGCTCTGTTTGGAAACTTTAAGATTCTGAGAAGTAGTTGGTTGGTAGTTAGCTTATAATTAAGAATACTGAGAAACTGGATTTTTCAGGTTTTGGCTTATAGTTTATTTTCTGAATTCTATACCTATAGATTTTGAGTATCTTTGTGAGAATTTGAACTGTTTAGAGGAATTAGAGCTTCTGTGAGAAGCTGCAGCAGCTAGAAGCTCCACAAACAGGGTCATAGTGATATACTAGCTAGGTCGTGCCCCTACCTCTCTTACCATGCCCTTCTCCCTACATCCGTGTATATATAGATAGATAGATATCTGGAAGAACAAATTCAATTCGCCGATGTGCTTTCTGAACCCCTTCATATCATATGCTTGGTTGTATACATCGCTCTTCTCCATATATCAGCTACATCCCGGCCGTTCCTCTCCTCTGAACATACAGTAACCTGTAAGATATCTTCCCTCTGTTAATTATTTACTAGCTAGCTAGTTTCTTCCATTCATGAGAATGTATGTTAATTAGCATAGAGCTTCAGACTAGCAATCTCTCTTTTCTGTTTTGGTTTGGTTGCTTCAATGAATCTCGATCTCATAGCCACACATATATGCTAATTAATTAATATATAACAACCAAAATTCTATGCGTGCATGGATGAACCCGCCTTGCCTTATTGTACTCATCATTTATTCAGTTTCTGAACACTGGAAAGAAACTAATATATATAAACTGAGCATATTCCATATGCATTCAGCATGCAGCATGAGATGTAGTGTTCTATGCATTTTGATCGTCATACATACTGCTTTTCAGTATCATGTACATATATTGGGGGAAAAAGATATTGACTCATGTTGTTTTAGAAATAGTAATGCTTATTAGGAACTTAAAAAATAATTTCTAGGTGAAACTTTTATATACTCCCTCCGTCCCATAAAAATCTAACTTTTGGATCCAAATCTAGACATAAGAATTTGGTTTTTTATGGGTATGTCCAGATTCATACCAAGAAATTGATTTTTTACGGGACGGAGCGTAAAACCAATACTAGAAAATACACTACGTGCAAAACTTTAAAATTAACTCTAAAATTAAGTTTTAAAATTCTGGTTGTGGCTCGTAAACTGAAGAGCAAATCATAAGAGCGGAGCCATATTTAAGCCATCATGTCCATATCAAACTACGGTAGCTCTTGAAAATATCTTCTATTGCTATTACGCATATATGCCAGCATGAATTTGTACAAGGGCCAAACAACCAAATCAAATAGTCTATAATCCTTTAAAAAGCTCTAATAGTGATGCATGATAGTGAATCTGTTACCCCACTACAGTTTTTTACATTTTACAAATTTTTCCTTGATATTTTTAATATTGTGAAAATAGCCCAATATTTAGTTCAAATAGATTGATCTCATATATTTAAATAAGTAAACAAGTGATACTATGTATCCATATTAATTACACTCTTGATCAGTAATAGTTAAAAAAGCTGACACCTAGCCCGTTAGTCAAAGTTTTATTAATTGCAAGTTATTTTTTTAATCTATATGCGCATAAGACCTTGATTAATGAAGCTAAAGGTCAGTTACAATGCATCAAACTCTTGGTTATGTTCTGTTTAACAGAGTAATAATTGTGTTGTAGAGTGCACCTAGACAAATCTCCATTGTAAACACCGACATATCTAAAAACAACAAAATAAAACAAAATTTTAATTCCCTCCTGCATCTATATGTATATGCTTGGATCAGTAAGATAATAATTATATATACAGCAGATGATTCATCACCTTTAGTTATACACATATATAGTGATATGCATGAATGTTCCCTCCCTGCATGCTGTCAACATGCAATCAACCCAAAGAATACATAATTTCATGGAACTGGCGGGTTTTCCTCTTAACATGGTTAACATGTAGCATAAAAAAATCCATGATATTTAAATAAAATTCAATTTGCCATCCTTTTCGTAAATATAGTTTTATAGACATGCATGCATGAAAATGACAATTACACTTATGTGCATTACTATAGCTAGCTGTACAATTAAGAAAGGCAGTATGAATACATGAGCAAAAAAAAAAGAAATTAATTTAATTGACTCCAGATACTTTTTAATTTGTCCTTATCGTGTTGAATAAAGTGATTGCAATAAATTATACAGTCAATATTGTGTAGTAATAAATATGCAGGAAATGTTTAACGTTTATACTTTAATTTAACACTCTAATGTTTTCTGGTGGAAGAAATATATATCAAATTTGGTTTAAACCACACCCCAAAAATTAAAGTTATGGTCTGCCTCTACATAAAAAATAACTAATGAAAAAGTGGTATGAAGTGTGTGTATATATATATATATATATATATATATATATATATATATATATATATATATATATGTTATAAAATTAAACTATACACTTTAAGATAGAAAACTGATTACCACCTAGATAAATTTTCCTGATGCACGGGATAAATTATGGCACCCTAAACCAGCTGGTGTGTTGCCCTGCTTTGTGTATGATACTGCTATAGGATCTTTGCCTTGCTTCTCGAATCCAAATGGGGCATGATCAAGTTACCTTTTTTTTTCTTTAAGTAACAAAAGCTTTCTCTACTCTTAAGTGGACATATGCAGTTATCACATATCATATAAAGAGCATGATTTGTATATCTGCATTGATCAGGTATGTGAAAGGCAAAATTTATATCGTCATTGTGGAATGTATGGTGCGTTCAATAAAACTAATTAAATGATTGCATTGGTTAATTTCATATTGAAAAAATATATAATGGTAGATGTTGTTTAAGAATTAAGATGAACTAAGCTACTGGCAATGTATTACTTCATTTGTGAAGGTATGTTAAATGTATTCATGACGTCCTATGTTGTTGTAGGTTCCATTACTTATATTCTTTTAGAATTATAGCTTGCAAAACCATAGGTTTATAGATGCATGGTAACTAGCTTGTTGACAGGATGCATCGTTCTCTGTTCCCAAACTTAATTTGGACATAGGATATACATCTACCTGTTGATGTTAGTTCTCTTACCTGACCAAATTCATAAAATGTTTTATACATCATTCTTTCATATATATGCATGCTTGAGTTTCTCAAACTAGGCATCTATGCATGTGAGTTGCAGATCTTTGTTAAGGTATGTCATAAGTTACTTCAAACAATGCTGAAAAAAATCCTTCTCATGCAAAACAATAAATTTTATCGTTTGTGAAAAAAAATGATGAGGAAGGAGCACTCAATTTCCATCAGTAGAGAAACTGAAATGATTTTACAGCGTCAATTACTAGTTAATAATATTTTTAACAACAAAAAATTAGTTTGTCATGATATCATTTCTGTTATTAAAAATATGAAGCATATTAATAATATGAGATGTTTTTCTATCTAGAGTGCAAGGATTACACTTGAAATTTCTAGCTCAAACCTTTCGATACAAAATATTCCTAATAATTAAGTACTCATATATATATATGGCCGGCCACAAATCACTGGAGATATCACTGATCAGAGAAACTTCAAAAAAGTCTCAAAATTAGCACATGGACAAACCAAAATTAACAAAATATTGTCAGGAAAAAACTAGCACATAGACAAACCAAAGCTCACAAAATATAACCTACAAATCTAGCACATCCACAAATCAAAGTTAACAAATATATATACTCAGCAAAATTACCACATCAACAAAGTAACAAGGTCAATTAACCGGGATTGATTCATAGAGAACTAGCAAAGTATCATGACAGAGGAAGGCCAAATTAACCAAGCCATATATAATATAAAGCCTTCAAAATTCTCATACCTATTTTGTTTCACATACCATTAATTCACACAAGAAATCACCTTTACTCATCCGTTGTCGTAGTAGGGTCGCAGCTCATTATCTCCTCCAGATGATTGTAGTATTGGAAGTAATACTCCAATCCCTCCATCGGCT
The DNA here is from genome assembly GCA_000573905.2 of Oryza punctata. Classification (NCBI taxonomy): domain Eukaryota; kingdom Viridiplantae; phylum Streptophyta; class Magnoliopsida; order Poales; family Poaceae; genus Oryza; species Oryza punctata. Next base: position 22,199,939 of record CM002495.2, on the reverse strand, counting down.
GCTCGGTGCTCGCCGTCACCGCCGCCGCCGCCGCCGCCGGCGATGACCCTGACATGGTCCAGTCGAGCTCGACGCCGGGGCCGTGCTCGTCCACGAGCGCCACCGGAGATGATCCGTCGTGGCCTCTGTTTCTCGCCCGCGCCGACGACGTCGCGTTGGTGCTCGACGAGGCGCTCGCCTCCCCTTTCTCCTTCGCCGCCGCCGCCGAGGCGGAATGCTCCGGCGGGATCGGAGCGGCGGCGTTCCCGGCCGGCGCCGCCGTGTCGGCGGAGTCGGAGAGGATGAGGCGGTCGATGGCGTGCTTGGACTGGGTGAGCAGCCACTCCACCGTCTTGCTGGCCTTGTCGAAGCCGAGCTTGTCCTGCAGCGCGAAGAAGTCGCGCGCGACGCCGACGGACAGCCGCATCCGCCGGTCACGCACACCCTGCGCCGTGCGGATCTTGCTGTGCCGGTCGGTACGGAACGGCCGCCTCCGTGTCGCCGCCGCCGCCGCCACCGACACGGGGGAGCCGCAGCCGCCACCGCCGCCACCTCCCTCCACCGCCGGCGCCCACCGCTCCACCGCCACCGCTGCTTCTGAAACCGCGGCTGTCGTCACCGGCTGCCGCAGCACAGCCTCCAGCGTCTCCTCCTGCCGGTGGCCGCTGGTGTACACGTCGGCGCCAGGGAAGAAGAAGCGCGCGTCGTACTCATCCAGCGACGACGACGACGACGGCGCGGACATGAGGAAAGACTGTAATGGTAGTGGTGGTTCTTGGTTTGAGCTGCAATGGTGTTGGTGGTGGTGAGGGTTGTTGTTAGGGTAAGGAGGTATCATTAGTGCAGCTGCAGATTAGCAGTAAACCCAACCAATAACAACTAACAACTCCACTTGAGATTATGTGTGTGTATATATCAGGCAGAAACAGAATTAAACTCTTCCTAGCTCAAGTACACTGCATAGTGATAGTACATGTAATATGGATAACTGATAGTAATAATTCTACCATGCCATCACTACTACACTTGTACATACATCTTCTTCTTTTTCTTCTTCTTCTTCTTCTTCTTCTTCTTAATTCTATGTGTGTTGTGGTGTGACCAAATTAATGGAAGGGGCTGAATTAAAAGAAGAGATGAGATGCAGGCAAGAGAGAGAGAAGGGTTCATGGTCTTATACTAGACAAATGCAAAGTGCTAATTAAGTACTCCATCCGTTTCATATTATAAGTCCTTCGTTTCATATTACAAGTAATTTGATTTTTTCCTAGTCAAACTTTACTAAGTTTGATCAAGTTTATAGAAAAATTAACAACATCTGAAATATCAAATTAGTTTCATTTAATCTAATATTAAATATATTTTAACAATATGTTTATTTTGGGTTGAAAATACTAATATATTTCTCTATAAACTTTGTCAAACTTTAAAAAATTAAACTAGAAAAAACTTAAACGACTTATAATATGAAATTGATGGAGTATATGCGATCTGCTAGAGATATATGGCAGCTCCTGCAGTAGAGAGCTAGCTAAGCGCCAGTTTGGGGGAGGTTCTTCCATAATAGAAGCTCCCCAAACAGTCCAACTTGTGGTGTAAATTTCAAAAGCTGTAATTATAACATTCAAAAAATGGACTACAAACCAGTAACTAGTAAACTTGGCTTTTCTAGATTTTTAAAAGATAACTACCAATCAACTACTTATAATATTAAACTTCCTCAAACCATGGTGCTCAAGCTCTAAGAGATACCATACATACACACCACCAAGATCAGTTAAGTAGTAGTACGAGTAGTAGTCAAGAGGACAGAGCTGATCGATGCTCTGAACAAGCTGAGCAAAGTGCATGGTGTGTGTGTGTCACTGTTGCACTGTGTCATGTACATTTACATCACTGTACTCTGTTTTGTCTCTTCTTTCACCTGCTGCTTTGGCTTCTTTATTATTGGCCATACCTATAGCTTTATGCTCTCTCTTCTCTCAGATATGGCACTTGATGAAATGGATATGGTACATTGATAAACTGTTAACTAGGGTCCAGGGTGTGGTGGGCCCACCGGAAAGGTAAGTAGGCCCCACTGGAAAGGAAAGAGAGAGCTGTGATCTTAGGTGTAGGTGCTCTAGTGGTGGGCGAATGATAAAGGGCATCATGGTGAGGCCTATGAGTGGGGGCCAGCGTACTGGATACTGTAAGTCCACGTGGTGAGAGGTAATGCTCGTACAACATCTGGGAGGGGGCTGACAGGGAAATTCGGAAAACGACAAGTTGATAGCTACTATAGGTTATCCTTTGAGCTCGGAAATGGTCTTTGAAAACGGGAAAGTTTTATATCTGTTATCATTTTTGCATTCGTTCCACTATGTTTACGGAAAGAGAGAATATTTTGCGCTAACGTTTATGAAGGTACGAAATGTTTCTTAATTTTTTACTCCCTCCGTCTCAAAATATTGCAATATACAGTGGTGGAGCCAAAAAAAATTTCAAGCGTAGAACTCAATTGATGAATTTTCATAGATTTATCTTTTTCCTTCTAATTTTTAAATTTTGAAGTGTTATTTTAATGGGTATTTAGGGTCAGGAGTAGGGCTCTAGCCCTAGCTGCCTTACTCTTGATTTCGCCCCTGGCAATACACGATGGAATTAGACACATCCTAAAATTTAACGAATCTAGATAAATCCATTATCATAAGAGCACGAGCAATGTATAAGGTCTACTTGTGACATAAGGTGATCCCATGTGAACGACTCTATACCTAATAGCACATGTTGCAATGTTTGTATAGCAATGAAAGCATTAGCGTGGGTCCCACCTAAATAGAAAAAAGTGCCACATATCGACTACCCTTTCCTTTCATTTCCTCCTCCAATCCCCTTTGATCTCTCGCCAAAGGAGCAGGTGACGGTGGAGGTGGCGCTCGCGCTCACGGGCAGTGAAAGCAGCGTGAGCTAGCATGGGCGGAGCCGACGGCGGCGCTGGCGCGCATGGGTGGCGGAGGTGGTGCTCATGGGCGCGGGTGGATCCAGCATCGGTGCTCACGGGCGCAGGCAGCGAAGGTGGTGCTTGTGGGTGCGGGCGGATCCGACGGTGATGTTGCTCGTGCAAGGATCCGACAACGGCAGTGCCAACATCTCATGTGGATCCGGCGATGGTGGCGTCTCACACGCACGAATTTGGTGATGGCGGTGGCACTTTGCGGTGGATCCGGTGATGGTCGCCTCTCCCCACGCATGGATCTAGCGACGACAACTCCAAAGAGGTGGAAAGGTGTTCCGTTGTGGTGGATATACCAACCCCCTCCCGCCCCCACAACCCTAAAATATAAGTCATGCATGTTTTTACTAAGAAATCAACATTTCCAGATTCTAACTAATAATAATTTAGTTAACAATATATATTTATATATAATTAATATGTTACAATATTGCATTTGTGTTTGAAACTACTTTCATATAATTTTAAGGAAATAATAGTTAAAATATAATATTGCAGACCGTGTAAAAGAACTAATACAGCTACTAGTTCTCAGGTGACTGAGATTTCCCCAATTCTTAGTCACTTGCTCCTTAGCCGTTGGAAATCCAATGGTTAGGAGTCGTCTTCAAGCTTCTCCTGGTGGAGGAAGGAGAAGCCGGAGGAGAGACTCACCTGAGGAAGACTTCCTAACGGTGGCGGGAGCAACAACAAGCTCCTGTTCTCACCAACTTTGGAGGTGTTTTGACAAAGAAACACCTTTGAACTATCCGACAAACATGTTTTTTAATTAATCGTAGCAAGACTACAATTCAAGTTTCACATATGTATCAGTCGAGTTGTAAGATATTTAAGTACTCAAATGTTCAAATGTGATCTAAATTTATGTACATATTAGTACTTTAAAAGTATAAAGTAATTAAAACCTCTCAATTTTCATACATTGTGTATATATATATTAATTATCAATAGCGATTTCAAGCCAGACGAAAAAATATTTATTATCGATTTCCCTATCATATCCACTGTGATTCCAAATTTACACAGTACCTGAAAAAGATAATTTTAAATTTGGCGAGAAGAAAAAATTAAGTATCTTTGTAGGCCGGCCACAAAGCATAAACAAGCTAACAAAGTTCATTTTCACAGGGAAAAGGCTACACATACTAACTTTTTCGTACTAAAATTGTACTAGCGATGATGTGTCATGCTATGAGTGCATATAGATTTTTTTTATAACTTCTATATACCTAAGTCAAACGGTTGAGATGATGTTACTACAAATTTAGTAAGAAAAATTTAGTACGTGTAGCAGTGCTCTTTTCACAGGCGGGCCATATAGATTAAGGACACTGGATAAAAATGTTTTCACTAGCGGTCATCATAAGGCAACCGCCAGTAAAGATATATTGTTGCCCTTATGACAGCAACCGCCAGTGAAGATTGCGCATCTTCACTGGCCTTTGATCTTTGGCGACACTATCGGCCGCCTGCAAAAACTCATCATGGCCACCATGAAAAATCATTATTTTAGTAGTGCCGCCAACTTTTGGAGAAAGAGAGGGAGGGAGGCAAGGAGTTGTAACAGGGAGGAGGCCGGTTTGGCGGGGTTCACCGGCACCATTGACGCCTTCTAGCTTGTCGGCAAGGCTGGGGACGATGTGGTCAGATGAGGGGAAAATGGTAGTGCTAGCAAGCTCGAATGCAAGGTGCTTCTATACGTGTGTGTGGGGTCGTGGAGTGGGAAGGGAAAAGAAGATGCACTGCTGGAGATCACATCTTTAGTCCCGGTTTGCAACCCCTTTAGTCCCGAGTTGCAAACCGGGACAACGAATCCGAGATTATAGATGGGCATTTTTAGTTCCGGTTGAAATAACCAGGACTAAATATGGATATTTAGTCCCGGTTTGTAACACGAACCGGGACTAAAGATAGTAGTGCAACGTGGTTGGCGCTCCATCTTTAGTCCTTGTTCGTGTTACCGTCCAGGACTAAATTCTTTTTCTTCTTTTCCATTGTTTTTGTTGCTTGCATCTATTGATCCACAAAATCATCCATCCCCAATTCTAAAAAACTGTGCAACAAAACCATCCACAATCCACAAATCATCCCCAATCTTAAAAAAAATCTACAACAAAAATCTAAAAAAAAACTAATCCGCCAGCCACCGCCGCTTCCGTCGGGCCGCCACCCGCCGCCCACCGCCGCCGCCTCCCCTCCCGCCAGATCTAGTGGAAGGGAGGCCACCGCTCGCCTGCCGCTGCCTACCACTGCCCGCCGCCCACCTGTCGCCGCCATCCGCTGCAGGCCGACGTAGAGGGAGGAGTGGAGGAGGAGGAGGGCCACAAACGGCTCAGCGAGCCGTGGGCCACCGCCTGCCGCCTCCCCTCCGGCGGATCTATGAGCGCGCTGCCGCCCGCCACCGCCCGTCGCCGCCCGCCTGACGCTGCCTGCCGCCACCCGCTGGAGAGGTGTGATGGGAGGGGAGGAGTGGAGGAGAAGATAAGATAGAGAGAGAAGATGAGAAGATAAGTAGAGGAGGAGAAGATAAGTGAGAGAGAGATATTTAGCCCCGGTTGGTATCCGGGACTAAAAATGATTTTTAGTCTCAGTTGGTGTTACCAATCGAGACTAAAAATCAAAAAGTATCCCTGAGCTTTTAAAACGGGACTAAATAGATATTTTTTAGTCCTGGTTCCTACTCGAACCTGGACTAATGTGACTTTTGCATGATCCAGTAAAGATCACTTCTTCAGTAGTGATGATAAGATTTACTGTTCCAAAATATAGCATCTTCTATAGTTTAAATTTTACTCCAATTATAACAATTCATACATGTAAATGTGGCTTTACCATTAAATTACTTATACTACCCCTACTATATCTCTTATCTTTATTAGAGTCCCAATTAACTCAAGCTTATAATCACGTTAAAAGTATAACACTTAGCCATTATGTTGGAACGGAGGAGTGCTATATTTTTTGGACACCTCTGAGCGCTAAACGACAAGTACGTACAGTTTATGGCGTTGTATTATTGGTGCCATATATGACAAACGACGTTGGGCTATTGTATAGTTTACACAAGGTCTTATAAAGTTTACACCCTCCTCTCTCCTAAAGAAAATCATTTTTCACTCATCCCACGTATACTAATATAAAAGATCAAATACTCCTACTTTCTCAAATCTCAATCCAGTTGTTATTCTATTTATGCATTTCCAATAAATTTATCCTCTACTTTGATAAACTCGACTCTGATGCAATCATTATTTAAAAATAAATTTATTTTAGAATAAATGGTTTGGAGCTAAAAATAAATTTATTATTGGACGGAGCTGTGTAAACAAAGTCGATTGGTGTGACAGGTGACAGATCTGGTCTAACAGCAACCTCCTGGCCCAATTGGGCGATATATATGATCCGGTCCGTCGGCATGCATGACACCGACCGGCGCGTGTGGGCCGGAGAAGAGCACGGCGAGGCGATGGCGGCAGTGCTGCGACGACGGCGTGATGCAGCTCGCTCGATCGATCTGTGGAGGCTCTAGGATAAGAGAGAGTTTGGGCTCTTCTTCTTCTTCTTCTTCTTCTTCCCCACAGCTGCCATGGATTTTTCTTCCCAGTCGACAAGGTAGGCAGCTAGCTGTCCCGCACGCGCGTCGTTTCGCAAAACAACAATATTCCTCTCCGCATGCAGAAACCAAACATATTGCAAGACAACAGGAATGTATCTGCGCTAGCCAGGCAGAACTCGAAAAACGGCGATCCTTTCCATTCCAGGCAGGACAGGCAGCGGCGCATGCTGCGTGAATCAGGGACGGGTGTTTTTGGGGCTCAAGTCCCTCCTATTCCGTTGAATCCCTATAAAGAGAAGAAGAGAGGGGAAGAGGGAACACTAGTACGGGATAGCTCATTTTTAACGGGCGGCAAGCATCATCTGTGTCAGAGTTGTGAACCGTCACGAACCAAAGTTCAATGATGTGAGAAGTCATCTCTATCGGGTATTTGACTGTCACGGCTGACGAATATCTCGGTCGGGCCAAACCTCAATCCCGTCACCGATAGCTTTGACCAAACATACTAGGGCCAAACGAGGGTCCGTCACTGATGTCCTCATCCGTAACGGGCTTGTACTTTAGATGGTATAGTATTGGCGCCCATCACGGATGACTTATCTCTATCGAGTTTTAACGTAAGCCCGTCACGGATGACTTATCTCTATCGGGTTTATACCTAAGCCCGTCACGGATGAGGTTATCTCAATCGGGTTTAAGTTAGATCCCGTCACAGATGAGGTCATCCCAATCGGGCTTAAGTTAGAACCCGTCACTGATGAGTATTTTACCCAAAAAATAAATTTTATTTTTTTTGCTAGTCTCAGGCCTTTACTAGCCACGCTTGCTGCAAAAAAGACACATAAGCAGATATATGTATTCCCTTTCCCTGCAACCCCATTCACAGCAATTCACAAATCAGTTAACATTCAATGATCACATCCTCAATCACACATTCATTCACGTACGCCATTGACATCAATTCACAAGCCAAAAATTAAGTGATTATAATCAGATTAACAGATCCATTCACATTTGCCATTCACATCCTCTAGAGTTAAACATCAAAATCTGTAAAACCGAGTTATAAATTGGAACAAGTTTATATGTAATTAGCATCGCATGTATATAGAGAAACATCACATCGGATTGTATTACATATAATATACACATAAATGATACATAAATCTCATGTTTTTGACAAGAAATGGAAAATGTTTCAATCATTTAGAGAATTTGAAACGCCATTTCTATACTCTGTGGTATGTCGCAGTCTCGTACATCCACCATTGACGATCCATTGCTGCAAAAATGAAGAAATATTAGATAAACATTTTGTAAGATAAGTACTACTAAATTTATGTAAATTGTTTAGTATTTTTCAATTACTTTTTGAGTTTTCTGTTTTTCTTTGAAAAAACAGACAAAAATTCGCCCCATACACTCCCACAAAAATAGTGAACAGTGGAATAACCATTCCTTAGGTGGCTGGACTATTTATAGTATGCAACAGATATCGGTAACAGCCAATTAGCGGACATCGGTGATGGGCATATACTGTATCTTTATCGGGCCTAATATAGAGCCCGTCATCGATGACAACCATCGGTGACGGGCCTAGATGTTATCTTTATCAGGTCTTGATTAGAGCCCATCACCGATGACAGCTATCGATGACGGGTCTTTGTTTATGGCCCGACAAAGATGACAAAAGTCATCTTTGACGGGCCTGAGAATATGCCCGTCACCGATAGCTGTCATCAGTGACGGGCTCGAAGTACATGCATATGTACTATGTCTGTATGACTATATCTTTGTCGGTGTTTATTTTAGCCCATTAGAGATGACGACGCTGTGATGGTCCGTAATCCCCAGGCATGGGAAAGACCGTTACAGATAACAAGTTCTGTAGTAGTGGAAGAAGAGATGAGTCCCCTTTTCATTCGAACCTAGATTCATCGAGTGGAGATGCGCGGGACGGTGTAGTCCGGTTGGGTTGGGTTTTGTTGAGAGGGGGAGGGGCAGGGGCAGAGGGAAGGGTTGGGCTGGGAAGGGGGTGTATAATAGTTATTCCAGAGTCACGTTGAATTGGATACGAGTAACATAGAACCAACTCGAAAACGAATTCAAACACGGATAACGTACCAAAATTTTAACAGAAACATCTTCAATTATTATACTAGTAAAGAGGAGTGTTTACATACTTAGTACATGACATGTTTTTTTTGGTTACATGTACATGTTGTTGGTGCAGGAGAAGATATACAAATATGTATATTGAGAAATTCTATATATAATTTACCATCGGAAGACTCCTTTTGATGCTACTACAGAAATGGGTATGAGTGACGAGTTATTCGCGACAGGTTAAGGAAACCCGTCTCGATTGACTTCACCTATGATGGGATTGAAAAGTACCACATTTGAGATATGATTGCGTGAGATGACCCATCATTTATATCAAGTCATCTGTAATAGGTGTGTCGGTTCGAAACTACCACCCATCACATATAACATTACATCTTTAACATGTGACATAGTTTAATGCATCACATATACTTCCTCCGTTTTAACATATGATGCCATTGACTTTTGTTACAACCTTTCACCATTTGTCTTATTAAAAATTTTGTATGATTCTTAAAATATAAGTATTACTTCAAGTTTATAGAGGGATAAATCAAGCCGCAATAAAAGAAGAGATATTTACTTAAATTTTTAAAATAAAACGAATGATCATGTAAAAAGTCAACGATATCACATATATTAAAACAACAGAAAGGTATTACACACACATATATATATTCTGTTTCATTCCAACCGATTATTTTCTGCTCCAACCAATATGAGTCAATACCGAGGATAATCATCATCTGATATTATGGGAGTAGTTACTCCCGGTAGTAGCATATGGGTGTCCTCTCTCTCTATATATATATCCTCTTCTCTTCCTCCAATCCCGAGCTCTTCACCTCCACCGCCTCCCTTGACACATGGCCATTGCCATTGTCAGCTCTATATTTTGGAGGCTCTTATGACTAAATATATTTTTATTTACAGTAGATACTTTATAAACCATGTATCATCTTAATTGACACAAATAAACATTATAACATGGTAAACACCTAAAATTATGAAGTAAATTAAACAACAAAAACGAAAAAAATCCTAAATTAATTTTCAAACTAAATAGATATGCAAAAATAAATCACAATTACAAGACTTCACTCTATACCCTAGTCATGATAAGCTAAGGTGTGGTTGTGTAGGAGTTGGATGTTTCTACTCACTGGGTTGGTTGGTGGTCACACAACCGACCTAAACCCTTGTGCCGGCCATGGCCATCCCTCTCCCCCAACAGGCATCGGTCGCTGCCTTTTCAGTGACCGAGCACCAACAGTAGCTGTCATCTCCTCTGACCCCAAGAAAAAAATTGTATTATTTCAAAGAAAATTCTATATAGAAGTTTTGTTTGCCTTTTAAAAAAAACTCTTCTATATAGAAAATTATTGAAAAATAGTTTGCCAAACCTACTAATGAAAAACAAGTAAAAAATCTATTTTTTCAAATTTATGATAGTTATTATGTTATTAGTTAATGCTAATGATTCGTCATGTTTTTCGAGCCGTGAATAGTTCTAGCCGAACTGCGTGTTTAACCATTAAACCAGTCAGGCTAACCCATTAGTCTCGATCGTCCCAAAATAAGTTTTTTTACTTATCTAACACGTAATAATACAAAATAAAAAAGTATTATCATATCTACTAACAATGCATTTATAGTAACTGTCGCGAGAGAGTAAGCTGTGTTCGTTCCATGATGTTGGAAACTAACTCTCCCAGCATGCAAAATGGAGCGACTCATTAGCGTATGATTAATTAAGTATTTGCTAAATATTTTTTTAAAAAATAAATTAATATGTTTTTTTAGAGAAACTTTCCTTATAGAAAACTTTTATAAAAACACATCATTTAAAAGTTTGAAAAACGTATGTACGGAGAACGAGGGAGATGAGTTAGGAAAGACCAACACGTGCGTGTCATGCTCAGCCGTCGAATAAAAGTACACGTACGCCTGTAAGGGCGGAAAGGGGCCCAGCACGCACGCAGGTAGCACCTATCTTATGGCCGAGACAACCGGATGCCTTGGCCCACACAGCCCAGTTACTAACTGCTGGGAGATGCGCCGATCGATGATATGCTCCATCTTTTACCCCCAAAAACTATGATGGAGAATTAAACTTCTTTTTAATCTTTATGTCAACTAGTATGTAGATTTTGATACACCATATACTGTTGGCTAGTGATTTTATTTGTCTACATTTTTTATATGGTCTAACAACGATCAAGATGTTTTCCCTATTTTGTATCCATGGCATCAAACACTTGTCGGCCAGTTGGTGGCCAAGCACATGAATCGGAGGGTGCAAACAAGTAGGATTACTTTGCAGTACTGTAGGGAGAAACTACTATTACAACAAAATGTTGCTATTATAGTAAAATATCTGTTTACAGTAGATTAATGAACGGAGCGGAACCCGTTTTACTTGGCTCTAGTAGTAGACAATAATTGTGTCCCAATTTGCACTGCAGCCTTTTTACGTACCTTTTCACTGAACTAATCCATCATCCATTATCTCTAGTACTTTACTTAAAAGAGGGAGTTATAGGGTTTTTGTTTGTTTTTTTTCAGTTACAACCTCTTATGATTGAAACTTTTTTTTTTCTATATCAATATAAAACTTCGCATTATCTGGTACAGGGTCGTTAAAAAAAGGTCATCATTTTTCATCTCTCCCACACTACTCCTAAAATCTGCTTCTCTCCTATAAAACCCGTTTTCCAAAAACCAAAACCATGGTACAGAAAACCAATTAACCTACTTGAATAAAAAAATCGTTGCAACAGACGGACCTATAACTTGTGAATCTAACAGTGTACACAAATTTGTGGTAGCTAGTAGAGGATCTGTTTCGCCGAGAGGGGTATACTTGACGAAAACAGTGGCAAGTGAAATGGAAAAAAAAAAAAAAACTACCAACGGTTGATTGGCAAGATCCATTTCACCTTAATTGTAATTGCATTAGTGCGTGATTGTTAAATTAGGGCATGATGGTTTAGACATACATTAGCTATTTGTTAAATTTTACTACTAAACGTGTCATGCATTTAGATTTATATGTAGGTTGTCTAACTATTTAGTTTAGTCCTATTAGTCCCACGTATCACTATTAGGTCCCGTTCTAAAGTAGTGATGGTGATAGTGGTTAAAACTAATAAGTTATATAGCAGCCTCTCATTATCTGCTTTTTAGCTTATCAGGCACAATCAAAATTTAAGTTTTAAAGTTGTAACAGCTTATTATAGGAGCATATATATGCCTACGATAATCTGTCATCATTAACTCGAAAGAAACGGGACTTTACTGGATTTATATAATTAATTAATTGATTCTACACACAATACAAACAAATTGTGCAGATTAGAGTGCTACTTATTTATAGTTCGTTTGTTGATCAAGGGTAAAATCGTTCTCTCATTTTTCTTCTCCAGATAACAAAATTTCCTCTGTGAACAGCCAGCCATCGCACTGTAAAAATAGGATAGGGGGCATCCTCTTATCATTAATGTCACACCAATTTTACATTATACCATGTTGTATCCCCACGGCAAAGCCACGGACATCTTGAAGAGTATAATGGACAAACATGCAAGAAAATATGTGCAAATGAAGATTGATCTGAACCATGATTGTTAAGGCGGTAAGGCGACCCACCCACGTCTTACCGCTATAGCGGTAAAGCGCGGCGACACCATAATCTACGTGATTAGCAGTGATTAGAAGAGGAAAAAAAATAAAATTAACCTTGTAGGCCAGCCCACAAAAGTTCAATAACCTTCATACCAGCCCAAGGTCAAGGAAACAACCCTAATGTCAGCACCAGGTGCGCCTCTCCTCTCATAGCGCTGCCTCCGATGTCGCTTCTTCCTCGTGCACCTATACATTCAGTATAAAAAAGGGGTTTTTCATGGCGGTATCCTATTTTCTTTGCTGGTGGTCATATGAAAAATTCGCTTGCGAAATTCTAACAAGGGGTGGAAGGTTTAGGACCGCTAGCGAAAATCCATTTTCACTGGCGGTTGCTTAAGAAGTCCGCTTGTAAAAATAACCCTATTTTTGCTTTCAGACCTCTTAATTGACCGCCGCGAAAATCGGATTTTGCTGGCGGTACTAAAGAGCACCAGTGCCCGTGAAAAAATTCACCGCCCATTACAAAAATCACCACCCACCACTCCTTATCCACCCACCTGTTTGACGATGAAATTTGACAAGCATATGAATCGGAAATGAGATCCAATTCGAAGCGGATTTGGAGATGCGCGGGATTCTTGGAAGCAGAGTGCGCATCGGCTGGAAGACCGTATCAGCTGGAGCCGGGTTTGACATGGATAGCCGATATGGCCGATGTTGGTTGTATAATCAAATATCGGGTTCGAGGAGGAGATGGCAAGGATAGAGTTTAGGATTGGCAAGTGTATTCATTAATTAGGATTATCTGTAATTTCTTTATAGATATTTTCGGTAAGAGTCCACCTAAGGAATTTGTTTGCTAGTTGCAGTTGTATTAGGACAACATGAGTCGTGTCCATTTTAGACGATGTTTGTATTTTTGGGTATAAATATAGACCTAGGGTCTTATGAATAAAATAACAACAGTTAAATCAATCTTGGTGCATCGCCAACCTTTTACTTTTACTTTCGACGAGTTCTTGTTTTCAAGTCGAACTGCATTAATTTGATCTTCGGCGAAGACGTAAAACTTGTTATGGCGGTTTGCATTATCGGAATTAGTGCTTATATCTTTATGACACTCTAATTCTATCTTGTAAATCTCCGAGTTATCATATACATTATATAATTTAAATTGACAATGCTATCTACTCACATCGGCCGATCTCTATCTAGAGTTTTGCTGATAACGACTAGATTGACTTGTTGGTTTAAATTATATAATATATCCACCATCCCGAAAAGGCAACCATCGGCTTGATTGTCTAGATATTATGTTTCTTTTCATACTTAATGCTGCATCAGTTAAGTTTGATCTATTAAGTTGTGTTTAGAATCATGATCTTTAGCCTGCTTTATGGTTGTTAATAAAGATAGTATCGGGGTTTCAGCCGATTTTACCTGGTATAGCTATTTTACATGGATTCTTACTTTGTTTAATATGCTATATCTGCCCCTTATATTAGAATCTAATCTACTATAAATATATTGGGTTCATTACCAATCTGATTGGTGATAGTTAGGTATATTTGTGGCAAGAGAATATCCTAGTATAGGGTTGTATCGGAGCTATAGTCGATACATGCTTAAATCTGGACATCGGCTATAATATGAATACATATAATCATTATTTCATGTTATTTTAGACTTGAGCAATTTATATTGTCTCGGTTAAGTTCGGTCTATCCCAATTGCTGATTTCTAAAGTAATATTGATATATAGATTATGTAATACTGATAATTTAAGCTGATGTACCAAGTTTAGGGTTAGCTTGTCACTAAGTACACCTCACAGCCGATTCACGCTATATTGTATCGGCTAGGTTATATCACGATATGACATCGGCTGCCTGGCCGATCGATTATCATTTACTAATAAACTTACATATTTCATCTTGTTGATTGCGGGATTAAATCAACTGGCACGCCTTTGAACCCGAAAGCAAGTTTTGGATCTGCACTAGAGTAAAGCAAATCTCTCAGATCAGTGTGTGTTTTTTGCATCAACACCACCACACTTATCCTCCAGATCCACCCACCAGATCTGGCCTCTCCTCCCCACAGGTGGCAGCGGCGGTGACAGGAGGTAGGCATGCGGCGACAGCGATGGGAGGCGGTGCACGATAGCGGCGGTGGGAGGTGGATCCTCCTCTCAGCGGCTTGGCTGAGGCGGGCGGAGAGGGCAGCGACGATCTCGTCGACTCCCAGATGGGTGTGTCTTCCACCCCTTCGGCAATGCCACCCTCGATGGCGTCGACGTCTCCATGGCAGCGGGATGTACTGTGGGGGCAGATCCGGTTTGCCTCGACTGCCGTGAACTCGGCTCCCTCTCTCGATGATGTTGTTCATGTTGTTCTTGGATTGTGATATTGTATTTGTGCTGATGTTGTTCTTGGATTGTATCGTGGCATGTTCTTGGATTGGGATTGTAATTGTTACATGTTTTGGATTTGCTTTGCAATGCGGATTTGGAGCGCAGAGCTGCTGCATCTAGGTATTTTTCAAATTTTCATTCATAAACTTCTTTGCTAGCGGTTCTGGCAGTCAGAGAGCAGGTGTTTGTGCAGGTGTTTTTTAACCAAATACAAGCTTTCTAGGCAGCTAGCTTAACACATACGCCAGAGAAAATCTATTTTTACCGATGGTCCGTGTAACACAACCGCCAGCGAAAATGGATTATCGCTAGCGGCCCGCATAACATAGCTGCTAGCGAAAATCGATTATCGCTGGCCTTTGAAGTCCCGCCAGTGAAGACCTTTGATTTTCTCTGGCCTTTGATCGTAGGTGTTTAGCCTAGCCGCCAGCAAAAACCGATTTTAGTCACCAGCAAAAACCATTTTTGCAGTACTGATTGCTTCATCCTTGCGCTGGCTTCTTCCTCGCACCAGCTCTTCTTCCTCGTGCTAGCTCTGCTCCTTTATCTGTGCTTCTATCTGTATGTGCCCCTTCCCTTGGATAGATCTGGCACTGCTTCCTTGAGTCAAAAGGAATCTGACGTAGGGGAGAGAAGAAGAGAGTGGAAATCAGCGAGCTGAGGAGTAAGATGGCAATGACATGAAGCAGAGAACACAGGGAAAATGAATGGTGTAGTTGTTACTGCCTTCACCTCTCTCTCTTTCTCTCTTTGGGTTATAGCGTTAACCCTTAAGGCGGAGGGATGCCTTAACCCCTTGGCACGCCCTAGCGTTATGGTGACGCCTTAACAACCATGGTCTGAACATACAGCTTATTAGTTTCCTAATGAATATAACAAAGATCTAGAAAGTTAACACCGGTAAGTCAGGATAGAAGAACCATCGATGTACTCAGAACATTTTCTCGAAACGTGAAAATTAGTGTATAAATAACATTGAACATTTAGTTTAATTAGTTGCTATTTTGAAAAGGTACGAAGCCAAAAAGGCATAAGTTCAGGCAAAGTAAGAAAATAGGTTTGTGATATATATACACTTCAATACATATCTATTACGACTTACGAAAAGTTGTCAAACGAAGGATGATCCTACGTGTTTACTCATGCCCTAGCTATAAATACAACACATTTATGTGCACTCATGTCAATTATCTTAACTCACGTATGGCAAACGAATACCTTCAGGGGCAGCCGAGCGGAAAGAACAACACACAGACATAGAAACAGTAGAAGCAAGGTTTACAATTTAAAATCGTGCGGTTATCATGTACGGTAACCATCTGAGTTTATAAAATCATGCTATATCTCGTGGTAACCACATAGTTGTTATGGTAACCATTAAACCGTGAGGCAGCGGTAACGTCATCCAAGAGAGTTTAGGAACGCTGATAGAAAGACATGGATCGATGGGGTTTGGGAGGAAATGTGCAAGCTGACGGAGGAGGATAGCAATTGTGCGGTGATGATTCCGACAATGCTTCAATATTGGAGGCTGTATACGGTGCACAGATACAATGGAACAGTAGCCTGGTAGCTAGCGTGGCAAAGAGCGCTGCATCTTTCCGTTCTTCACCAAAAACTGTATTCTTTATAGATATATATCCACTCGATCCAACTTTTTTTTCCGAACAAATAATCTGTGCACCGGCAAACAATGTGCTAATTAAGTGGGTCATTAGCACCAACGAAAGCGATATATGGCAGACAAGTTCCTCTCGTGAGACTCAGAATATAGTACTAATTAATCCGGTCCGTGTTTCGTTATTTTGGCTTCTTCCGAGAGAGTTAACAAATACCTCAAGCCGTCTATCCGCCCCTTGGTTAATCTGGGGAGCGCAGTATTTTTCAAGTGTAAGGCTATATATATATAGACCGTTGTATTGTAAAATTTCTAGAGATATTTAAATATCGAAAAGAAAGAAAACTAAGGTCCCTTTCATTTATAGGAAAAAAATACATGGGAAATTTGGAGGATTTTAATCATAGATGAAAAATGCTTATGAAAAGCACATGTGGTGTGGGGTAGAGCCATGGGTGCATGAATCTATTCACCAGGGTTCAAAATCATGGTGCTCATGAATATTACACACATAGAAGTGAATTTTTAAATTCAATATAGATTTAGTGAGATCATGTGTATATGTTGTTGGTTTTCTTTTTTATGTGTTAAGGGGTTCAGCGTTGCCATGCGGAGTGGTGTGTGCATGCATCTGTTGTGTAATCAAAAAGTATTTGAAGCAAATGAATGAGAGTATGTTGTATCCTTCCAATTGAAATTTCTATGCAATGGAGTCAATGGATAATCCTATGAATATTTTAGAGGATTGTTAGCAAGAGATCTAACCTCTTAAAATAATTCTTTTGAGTGTGTATTTCTCTCATCCGATTCTCATGTTTTTACTATGGTCTATTCAAACGATCAATCTTGTATTTTTTTTTATGTTTTGTAATACTTTGTTTTGCGCTTGCAATATTCCTATCAAAATCATATGCTATTCTATTTTTTTATTTTTTTATTTTTTTATTCCTGGTTTCAAAGAGCCTGAAATGATCGGCAAAAACAAATGTAATTAATCATACTCCTGGAAAACGGAATATTAATTGGGATAAATGGGAATCTGTTAATTATTGCTTCAGTCGAAATATGTTTCTTGCGAGAGCCTCGTAGCAAACTTCTCATAACCGTATTATACTTGAAACATAGACAAAATTAGTTTTTGAAATTATTTACCAAGAAAAATACAATTTCGTTTTTATGTCATGACTTAGACATTCTCAATTGCCATGCTAGGCCTGAAAGAAATGCACTTGATAGTGCAAGGGTTGAGTGGTTTCAACCCCAAAATCTCGTGTTCAATCCCAACACACTCACAATTTTTTCTTAGAAAATTATTGTTTGGAGAGATGCCTGATGTGTAATCTCTTTTTTTTTACGCAGACCAAAAAAACTACACACTCGAGCTGACAATGAGACAAAATGAGAGAATCTCGAGCCCAGCCAATGTACATCGAAGGTCCCTCAACTTGTCAGCCGATTACAAAAACGTACTCCAACCGCTATACCAGATATGCCACATCCTCCAAGTTGCAAAACTGTGTCAGTTGTGGTCCCAAGGCAGTATTGGACCTGATTTTGTCCGACGTGGCACTTTGACCGCAGTCTTCGGTGTTGAGTTAGCACATGGGTGGTTAGGACCGGGTGTGGCCTGTGACACCTCAGTCCTCACTCAATCCTCTCTCTCTTGATACCCTATATCGAGCCGAGCGATATGACCGGTGACGACGACAGCGATTAGCAGGGGGCGGCGGAGCGCGGTGAAGGGCGAGGCTGGGTATGAGGTGGGCGCGGTAGCCAACAAACTCAAGGCCGACTTGGAGCTGGGTGAGGCCGACGGCGTGGCTAGCCACCTTGGTTGACCTCGAGGCAGAGATCGCACGATCGTCGGAGCTAGGTGCTACGGGCGGCGGGGGTAGCGTGGCGCAGATTCCCCCCTCCCGATCTGAAGGCCGAAGCATTTGGCAGGTATTCCCATCCGTCCCTTTGTCAACATCGTATTAGTGGGATGCAGGAACAAAATTCTTAAGTCCTGTTAGATGTCTTTTGTATCTTGGATTCGGTATAGCTTGGGATTTATTTAGTTAGTGTTGTACTTGAAAGGGGGTATTTTATTCAGCATCATGTGCAAAAGTTGGGATTTGGGTTGACATGCACGTGTAGGATATATTGAATTTACCCCTAAATCATTCCTGTTGGTTGTGTTGTTCTGCATAAAGGGGTTCGATAGCATGGACGTGTTGGACACTCTTTTGGTTAGGTTTCATATGAAGGGGGTATTTGTTTTATTTGGGGCTGAGAAGAAATATTGTGGTAGATCTAAGGCACTGTCATATATAGATAGGGACAAGGTGTTAGTGCCTGAGTTATTTGGACACCTGTGTGAGCATTGCAATGTGATAACTGGAACTTTATTGCATTGGTTGTTTCCTGGTAAAGATTTGCACATAGGTCTTTGAGCACTTTGTGATGACAAGGCTTGCAAACTGATGTGTGATTGCACTGGTGAATTTTATGTGCCAGATGTGTATGTTGAAGAGCCAGAGATTGTAGATCTATGTGATTGGTCAGATGATGACAGTGATTATAATGCAGACTTGGAATTAGATGTGGACAGTGAAGAAGAGTGTGCAAAGATGGATGTAGATGTTGATGGAACCAAAGGAAAAGAAGTTGCTGAGGCTAGTGGTAGCGGATGTAAGGGTAAAGCAGTGGAAGAGGTTAGAGCAGAAAGGAGGTTTACCAATCTAACTCTGCACCCATTGCTAGGCAGCCACCTTCTGATAGTGAGTTTGACAGTGACTACACTCCAGGTGATGATGCTCCATTAGATGATGAGGAGGTTGCTGAGATAGAGAAACACTACAAGGAGGTAAAAGGAAAGGTGAAGGCAGGTCAGCTAGAGGATCTTGATGATTTTTTCTTGCAAAGACAGAGGCAAGAGCCAGGAATACAAGCTAGGTAAAGATGAAGGGAATGACACCCCATATGCTGACAATGATGAAGAGGACTCAATAGAGGAAATTAGCAGTGATGGGGAGGTGAGAACTAAAAGCAGTCAACATCCAAGTTATAAGAAGAGGGCAGGTGTCCCTACATTTGAACTAGGGGTGAAGTTCAACTGCAAGAAGCAATTCAAGAAAGCTATCACAACATATGCTTTTGCTGAGAAGAAAGTCATCAAATTTTTCAAAGATGATGCAAAGAGGGTTAGGTCAAAATGTGACTGGGCTAGCTGTCCTTGGGTGTGTCTTTCTCCAAGAAACAGTTGGTAAATAGTTACATTTGAGAACATGCATGTTTGTCCACCTAGGAGGGATAACAAGATGGTTACCTCTGTTAGGATTATTGAGAAGTATGGGAATTTCATAGCTGCCAATCCTTCTTGGCCCATTGCCCATATGAAATCAACAGTATAAGAGGAAATGTTTCCAGAAGCATATGATCCAAGCTGAAGAGAGCAAAGTGGCTCTTCATGAAGAAGATGTGGATGCTACTAGGGGCTAGTACCAGAAGTTGTTCGATTATCAACTTGAGCTTCTAAGGAGTAACCCTGGTAGCACTGTGGTTGTCTACAGGGAAATTGGATTGGAGCCCCCTGTTTTCAAGAGAATATATATATGCCTAGATGCATTCAAGAAAGGGTTTTCAGCGGGATGCAGGAGGGTGATTGGGTTGAATAGCTACTTTTTCAAGGGAGCCACTAAGCTTTTGTGTGCTATAGGGAGGGATGGTAACAATCAGATGTATCCTATTGCATGGGCAGTGGTTGCCAAGGAAAATAATGAGGAATGAGATTGGTTTATAGACTTGCTTTGCAATGACCTAAAAGTTGGTACTGGAGATAGGTGGGTCTTCATTTCAGACCAACAAAAGGTGATATGCTAACTACTCTTGATAATCACATTATTTTTTCCTTCTATATAACGTGTTGCTGGTTCAAATATATTCTTCCTATGCAGGGTATCCTTAATGCAGTTCAGAAATGGGCACTTGAGGCTTAACACAGGAACTGTACTAGGCACATATATGCTAATTGGAAAAATCACTTCCATGACAATCAATTCCAGAAGAAATTCTGGAAGTGTGTAAAGGCTCCTTGTAGGATGTTATTTAACCTGGCAAGGGCAAAGTTGGCCTAGCTTACACAAGCTAGAGCATAAGCCATCCTCAACACTCATCCTGAGCATTGGAGCAGACTAGCAGAGCATGGTTCAAGTTAGGCTCAAATTGTGATTCAATTGATAACAATATGTAAACCTTTCAACAAATGGATACTAGAATCTAGGTTTTACCCAATAATCACAATGCTTGAGACAATTAGGAGAAAAGTGATGGTTAGGATCAGTGACCAGAAAGCAAATGGTGCTAGGTAGACAATTGTTGTGTGCCCGGGCATTTTGAAAAAAAAAATGTGTACATCAATAAGTTAGCTTTCTGTCATGCCATTTGCAAGGGAGGTGATAGCTTTGTGGTTAAGCACCATGAACATAGGTTCACAGTCCATCTAGACAAAAAAGAATGCTCATGTAGGTACTGACAGCTCTCAGGATTGCCATACCCTCATGCAATATCATGCATTTTCTATGGAACTAACCAGCTAGATGACTACATTACACCTTGTTACTCTGTAGAAGCCTTCAAAAGTACCTATGTTTACTGCCTCCAACCATTAGAAGGCATGAATGCTTGGCCTCAGGATGATAGGTAGCCACTGAATGCTCCTAGGTACATAAAAATGCCAGGCAGGCCAAGAACTGAAAGGAGAAGAGAAATGCATGAACCTTCTGAGCCAACCAAAATGTCCAAGTTTGGGACAGTGATCAGATGCACAAGATGCAAGCAAGTTGGCCACAACAAGTCTGGTTGTGCCTAGCATAATGCTACTGCTTCAGCCACAATTGGTTCTGAACAAGTGTCGTCTCCAAGTCAATAAATAGTTTTGTAAAACATAGTAGGGAGTTCAGCTCAAAAAAGGAAGAGGAAAGCAGCCACCCTTAGTATAACAAGTATTACCCAACAATCCAGGGCCAAAAAAGCCAAGAACAAGGTATGTGACTGCTGCAACTTTATTTGTAACTACTGCAATTTCACTTGTTCACTTGTAACTGCTGCAAATTCACATTTTCCTTCAAATTATCTTATTGCAGACATCAATGGAGACCCGGGGGCTTGTTAGGGTTAATGCTAGTTCTAAAGTTTCCACAGAGCATGGTGGTTCAGCTAGAGTTGGTTTGTGAGCAATAGTCCCACATTCACAGAGCTCTACAACTGCATCTTTGATAGTCACATATGGCAAAACATATGTTTGTGTCTCAGCTCAAGAACCTACAAAGACTAAGCGAAAGAAGAAAGCTAGTGGTGCACTGCTTCTTCTGCCACCTTGGGAAACTGATAAGTTCTGAATATATCATCTTTACTTATGTTAGTGTAATGGAAGTCCTTAATTTATGATGTAATGGTAAACAATTTAGCCCAGTATGTCATTTATGCTTCTTGTGATGCTAGACCTGTGATGTAATGTCAGATAATTTAGAATGCTTTTGTTGATGCTAGACTTGATGGTTTGTATGAATGATGCGTCCCTGATGGCATAATTATGGATGCAATATTTCAGTTCCATTAGGCTATTCCAGTTATCTATGATGAAGGATCCAATCTTTGTGCTTGTTTGCAAATACCTTTTGTTCTTCTTTGCAATTACCTATAACATATGCCACAATCATGTCCAAAAATATCACATTTGGTGTATTATTCAGAGTTGATGCATAATTTCGACAAATACACCATTCATTCACATAATTCACACCAAATGGTTCATAAAACACAGGATACATATAGGTCATTAAACACATGGTCTTTCTAATACATGCCCAAAATATATGCCCCAACTCAACCATTCTCAATTATTCCCAAACACCAGCACAAACAACACAACCAGACAACTAAAAACACTGATTACAAGCACATTTCACTCATTCTCTAGCTTCTTATTCCTATTCTTCAAACTTGTTATTTCTTCATTCTTCACAAAAACCTCACTCCTTACATCTTCTACAGCTTTTCCTCTGTCGTTCTCCATGCGCCTGTTGATGCGATGTTTGAATTACCAAATTTGGTCGTCAACAGCGCCCTCCTCTGTTCAACCTCCTCTAGCAGCACTTCGTTCTCCCTCCTCAACGAATTCATAGCATCGTGCAAATCATTCAACAACTCCTTGATGAAAGTAGTTGTCAGGCCATCACACCAAACCCAGAAATCACACCCCCCAACCTGCAAGAAAAAACCCTCACAATGAAGCACGAAGAAATGCGAGTGTGCATGTGCTCCACTAAACCAAAATCCATCACTTACCTGAGCGTTTTGGCACTTATAGTACCGCCTATCAGGGATGTAGATGCTCCACGAGATCCACCGCGCCGCCTTGGCTGGGCAGCAACAACAGCACATCACCTTGGGTTGGTAATCCAGAGGACCAACCTGATAAGGCACGGGAGAGGCCTTCGACTAACGGGAAGAAGACGACGAGCCATCGCTCGTCAAGCTCGACATCACCACACCGCTGCTCCCCAACTTGTCGCTGCCACAGCCTTCGCTGCCTACCTGTGGTGGCTAGGGTTTCGGTGAATGGGGAAGAAAACAACCGCGCCAAATATCTATCCGTCTTTATATCCTAACCACCCGTGTGCTGACTCAGCGCCGAAGACCACGGTCAAAGTGCCACGTCAGAAAAAACCGGGTCCAATACTGCCTTGGGACCATGGCTGACACGGGTTTGCAAGTTGGAGGATGTCGCATATCTGGTATAGCGGTTGGAGGATGTTTTTGTAATCGGCTGACAAGTTGAGGGACCTTCGATGAAATTTTTCTTTTTTTTGTTTTATTGGGTTTTCAGGCTACGAAACAAATGCCCGAGCCTAGCCTGAGCATCAGACCTGGCTTGGCCCAGTAAAATTGGACTAGGCTCTGGTCGGGTTGATGGGTCAAACTGCCATGAACAGGCCAATGTCGCATAAATCCGTATGTCATTTTAATACACTAAAAGCATAATTATTCCATATCTGAAGTGTCTATATGCTTAAAGCAATAACATTATGTTTTATTTATTTTACATAGAAATCGAAAGAACCAGCTATTATTTGTTTCAGGTAATTCACAATGCTCCATGCTGACATGTGACCATAATGCTTCACATCAGTAGCAAGCTGGCATGATCTAATAGACGAGAAAAAGATAGTAGCTTAAAATATGCCAAAGTAGCTTGCAGAAGATCGACACGAGTGCCTTGGAAGGTAAAGAAGCACCGGTCCAAGAGAAATCGGTGGCCCTTGATTCTTGAACGAGGGGACATGTTAACGCACATGCAAATCGACGAACCGCTGCTCCACGATGCTCTGTAGTCAATGCCTCCTACCAGGTCATTATGCGACCAATACAGCCGTCTTAGGTTGCTCCACTGTCGAATAGATCCGACCACTCTACCAACAACCAGATCCAATAGCTCTGCCCATCAATCCATGCCATCGAACTCGACCCAAGCAGATTAAGATCCCCTTACTTAAGTCACATGACTTTAAGTCACTGACATGTGGACATTGCTACTAGTCTGGTTGTCAGATGGAAAACTCCGCAGCAGGGGACTGTGCAGACCCCCTTTTTGAGTTCGGCCCAGGGGCGCAGGAGGGACTTCCTCAGGCCCAGCTCCGGTGAGGCTGGTGGCAATCGAGGATCGAGAGATAGAGAGCGGTGACACACGAGCAAGTATACAGGTTCGGGTCGCCGATGAGGCGTAACACCCTACTCCTGTGTAGTGGATTATATGCGTGGATTTTGGCTCTTGGGAGCTGAACTCGGCTAGCAACTACTCAAGGAGCAGAGTTCAAAAGCCGAACCCCCTTCCTCTAGGCCTGGGCCTCCTTTTATATCTCAAGGGGACACCACAGGGGCCAGACAGGCTGTTTTCTAGAGAGAAAGGAGAAAACTATTTTACAGATGGAGTTCATGTCGTGGCTTGGAGCGGAAGCCTCCCGCTCCTGTAGCGCCGGTATGGCGTCGATCGGACCGCCCATCATGGCGGTCGGCCCAGCACATTACTTTCCATTAAACGGCTGGAATCTGGCAGCCATCGTAAATCGTGCGGTGCGCCAGGTGATTAGACTTGACGCACCAACTTCTGACGTGGCGCGAGAGCCGAATCGGCCCTCGCAATCTTGATGCACACCATCGGGAGGCGCAACGTACCTATCGAGCGTGCACCGGCACGCGCGGTGCTGTACGCCATCCCATCGGTCATTTGCACCAGT
This sequence comes from Oryza punctata, assembly GCA_000573905.2. Lineage (NCBI taxonomy): Eukaryota > Viridiplantae > Streptophyta > Magnoliopsida > Poales > Poaceae > Oryza > Oryza punctata. The sequence continues at coordinate 22,175,369 of CM002495.2, read as the reverse complement.
CTGACGCCGGTCAGCCGACTGTGACCGGTGTCAAGTGCGTGCGCGTCGCTTCGTAATCGATGCGGCACGCGCGCGGCGCAGGCGCACTACTCCTGCGCTGTCATTAATGCGGGTAGGTGAGCGCTGGGAGCGCTCACCCGCTTCGTTACACGTGGCAGCGGCCCGAGGGGGTCGGGGGAGCTCGACCCCTGCTGGGCCTCCCCCGGAGGGGGTTGCGTGTCGTGGGAGGGCAGCCGCCACGTCGCCCTCGGGCCTTCTTACCCCTTGGGGGATGGCCACGTGGGCAGACGGGGCCACCGCAAGCCCAAAGTTGACATACCCCTGAGCTCAGGACACCGACAATGGTGGTGGCAATAATGATGTGCGTTGGAGAAGACCACTGGGAATGGCTACTACGATGATGGCCATGGATAGGAAGAAGGTAAGACATGCATCGCCAGCCTCGGAAAGGGGAGGAGAGAGCAGACCTACACCTCCAACGAGCACTTGGTTGAATCAGCCAGCATCTCTGGTGAGCTCATCCATCACTCTAATAGCCCCATGCGTGGCCTTGTGGATTGGTGGATGAGAGTGACAAGAAGAGATGAAAGTAAATGATTTGCTCAAAGTTGTTATTTTATATTATTTTATGGCTTCTAGGGTCCTTTGTATAAAATTTTGAATTTACCTATAAATTGGAACTTTGTGCGGAGCGGACTGGAAAATTTTAAGAATCGACTAAAAGATCCTTTATTGGAACTAAAGTCACCAATAATTTGGAAGAGAAGACTGACTTAAGCTATGGTTTCATCCTATTCCTACAATCGTACGTCGAAGACTCTCGAGGCTACACATCAAAGCCACTTACATTGTAAAATGCTCTCACTGCCAGCAGAGATACCACGCGGTGAGCTATGATGTAGCCATGGCTAAATCTCAAAATACCCAGTGGTTGGTTGGAGAAATTAAATTAGCTAGGCTCCTATCAGTTGGCCCCATATGCTGATTATAGACTTATAAAAAAGTATGAGTAAAACTTTTATGTATGTCTTTAAGTTAACACTGAAAAATAAATTATGATGAAAAAACTTAAAATTAGCTTTAAATTTTAATTTTAAATTTTAACAGCGGCTTATATGGTAAAGGAAAAAAATAGGAGTGTTACACGCAACTCCAGAATATATGAGTTCACGTGCACATATGCTTGGTGCACGCCAAAGAGATCACCAAAATCTTTGGCACATGTAGGGTTGGCCTGCGCTATGCTTTGCCAAATATATGGAGCTCGCATATCAAGCTGGTTATGTAGTTAATTGTCATCATTTTAAAGGAGAATGGTCGGCGATGTGAATCTGATATATGTCTTCCAAATTAGTTGTTAATTCAAAAATAAGCTTGACCATTTCTCCTAGGCGTACTTGGATACTGTTTGATTCCAGGGGCTAAATTTTTGCCCCTGTCACATCGAATGTTTGTACACTAATTAGAAGTATTAAATGTAGATTAAAAATAAAACCCATTTCATAACCTGGGCTATTTTGCAAGACGAATCTATTGAGCCTAATTAATCCATAATTAGCTTATGTGATGCTACAGTAAACATGTGGTTATAATGGATTAATTAGGCTTAAAAAATTTATCTCGCGAATTAGCTCTCATTTATGTAATTAGTTTTATTATTAGTCTATATTTAATACTCTTAATTAGCGCCCAAACATCCCTTGTGACATGGACTAAAAATTTAACCCCTAGATCCAAACACCACCTTGGTTTGGAGGGAGCGGCTTTGCACTATTTTTATAATAGTATATAGGAGTGTTTTTTTAATTTTTGGGTGGACTAATCTTGAACAGTCAAACTACATTTTTTTATAAGATATAACACTAAAAATTAGTAGTTGGTCAGAATTCAGATGCTTCGATCAGCTGCACAATTTCGATGGCATTATATATATGAGATGCTAACTATGGTGGTTCTTCATTTATATATGATATATGAACAAAACTTAAAGTTAGAGTAAGGCACCTTTAGGTTTAGACTTATTAGGTTAAGATTTTAAGCTGATTTTTCAGTTTTTATGGTTTATAAGCCAGTAGATTTTAAGCCTCAAGTTCAAGGATAGTATTCTAATCTAATCCACATAAGAAAAAGAAGTTATTAAAATCTAGCTTTTGGCATAAATAGTAAAAGAGAGTGGGTTTATGATTTTGAAAATCCCAACCGAAAACATATATGTTTGTTTGGAATTTAGCTTTTTAGATTGACTTACAAGCCCAGACAAGTAATCAAGTTTACTTAATATATACACTATTTTGTGTTAGAGTATATGGTAGTTAGAGTCATATTAGGATAGGATTGATTTGTGTGGACTCCTTCCATATCTGTAATCCTTCCTTATCTCCTTCTCATGTACTCCTATATATACCGGCCCCCTGAGGCTCAATACAATCATCCAGTTACGTAATATTTCTCTCCTCCTATACTATTCAACATGGTATCAGAGCGGGCGACCTAGTATTTTGCATGCTTAAAATCAAGTGATTAATTTCATTATACCAAATTGAATTGTCTTGCTTAGCTGCTACGAGCGACGCGCATGGGAGGAAAACAAGTGGTGCCTCCGGATTCGGCACGACGTGGGTGGGAATCCGTACGGCGACATGGATCGTCATGGCAACGTGGCAGGCGGCGATACAGAGCGCATACGGTGCGGACCTGTTGACATAAAAACACGATGGTATAGGAGATCTGCTTCACTGGTAGCTCCAGTGCAGGTCCAGAATAATGATGAGATGCGAGCGTGCTAGTCAGTTTGATCCTGCAACTGACAAGATATATAAATTGAGACAAGCCGTATAGTAATTCCAGCCGATGCCGATACCAGCCGATATCCAGTATAGATCTTGATACTTGAGTAAATAATGATATAAAGATAATCGACTGATGATAATGTAATAAAACAATAATATAATCCAATAGAAACCAATCGGCTAGTAATGATAGATCGAATAAGCACTGATCCGAAGGTTAAAGCATTCATCGGCTGGAGGTCTGATGTCGTTAAATCTAAACGATTAGATAAATAGTGAAAACTTTATTATCATTGGTTCAAGATAACTTATACGTAATCCTTGTAAGCCGATGTAACGTCCAGATAACTCATCGGCTGAAACCCCGATGAAACCCTTATTGGCAATCAAGAAGCAGGCCAGAGATTATGGTTCTAAGCACAACTTAGAAGATCAAACTTAACTGATACAGCACTAAGTATGAAAAGAAACATAATATCTAGTAGGTCGAACCTAACCGATGCAGCACGAGATTGTATATGATAATCTAATACTTGAACCGATAGATCTGTCTAATGTGATGGATATAACAAATCCATTTAAAACAACATTGTTCTTCTCCACATTGATGCTCTTGAAGTTCCTCTGCCGGATAATATGAATCATCATGCTGATGCTGATGTGTTTGCCCTCCCCGAGTCGATACTGTTGTTCCTCAATATGCTCCCCGAGCTGGCTTCTTTGAGCAATTAACTCATTAATTTTTCTCTTAATCAAATTTTGCAATGTGTCCACCAAAACTCCAGATCGATTCAACAATACGCGATGAACTAATTCATCAACTTTATCTTGAAGTGTTTGAACCATCGGCTTGGGAAGTTGAGTCATCCGAATTGGCCCTTGTTGCTTCATGATGAAAGATTGAAAACAACACTTTTGAAAATTAGCCATAGATTACTCCACCTGTTGCTTCTGTTCTTCCGTCAAATTCTCCATTATGACCATGATCTTGGCATCGACTTCTTCAGACATGTAGGTATAAAAATTGAGTCCCACCAAGCGTGCCAAAATGTGTTGACGTAAAAACATGACGGCCTGGAAAATCCATTTAGCTCCAGTATAGGTCCAGAATAATGATGAGATGCGGGCGTGCCAGTCAGTTTGATCCTGCAACTGACAAGATATATAAATTGAATATCAAAGAGGCGATCGGCTAACAAGCCGATATAGTAATTCCAGCCGATGCTGATATCCAGTATAGATCTTGATACTTGAGTAAATAATGATATAAAGATAATCAGCTGATGATAATGTAATAAAACAATAATATAATCCAGTAGAAACCAATAGGCTAGTAATGATAGATTGAATAAGCACTGGTCCGAAGGTTAAAGCATTCGTCGGCTGGAGGTCTGATGTTGTTAGATCTAAACGATTAGATAAATAGTGAAACGTTTATTATCATTGGCTCAAACCAACTTATATGTAGTCCTTATAAACCGATGCAACATACAGATAACTCATCGGCTGAAAACCCGATGAAAGTCTTATTGACAATCAAGAAGCAGGCCAGAGATTATGGTTCTAAACACGAGACTTAGTATATCAAAAGACCAAATCAAATTGTTTGGTCTTACCGAATACTCGTAACTATTCAAGTATCGTTACGTCGGATTTGGATCAGGTGTAGTCGACCGTGTGACTATAATAACTTGTGCAGTCCATTGGATTTAGATCCGGATCCAATGGTCAACATACGTTTGTAGCCCATATAGCAAAAATCGTTGGGTACTTTTATATCAACAATGTAACTAACGATCTAATCATATACATACATACATACATACATACATGTATATATGTATATATATATATGTATGTGTATAAATATATATAGTAAATTTGTTTGGTGCTCCATGGTACCCGGGTTCCATGTTTCAAATTAAGTATATACCCAACTAAAATGAGTATAAATTTTTTTTGAATGTTTAGATATTAACATTAACTACTTTACTAACTAGTTCAAAACAAGTTTGAACTGAATTTGAACTTGTTTTTGGTTATATTTTGATCCTAGGTATATAACATCCAAACATATAATTAGTTAGGTATGTAATAATGTATAATAAAAAAAGTTGAATTGAGTTGTTTTACTGCTTAGGTATAGATATGAATCAAATTCTTATACCTAGGTACATACTCACAATTTGAAAATTTTGAAAAATTTGAAAAATTTGAATGAACTTGTGCATTTCACACTATAGGCCCGGGTACCATGATGCCCCATATGAGTGTCCTATATATATACATATACATATACATACATACATACACACACATATATATAGTGATCACTAAACCCTTTCCTCCATTGTTAAGTTTTATCAACTTTATGATTTTGTCCTCACTTTTCTTTTAACCAATCAAGTTAATGGTGTTAACTTCGCGGTAAAAAGGCATATATTCCCTTGTTGTACACGTGGTTTGGTGGTTTGTATAGCTCAGAGAGATACGCATGTTGTGGAAATTATGGGTACCCATACCCACACGACATGGTTATCCAATTAGTTATAGGGGATAGCTTATATCTATATAATATGTAACGGATCATGACTTAGGTATTACGTTTCCTTATGTATTACGGAACGGCCTAAAGTCTTGATTTGGCAATATTGTAAGGTAGAATTAGGAAACCGATACCGTATTGGTTAAGGTTTCTATCTTGTAATCCTGCCCCCATCCTATATAAGGTGGGTAGGAGGCCCTTTAGGAGGCATGAGCACAACTAGATCGTCAGATCAATACAACACCCGGTGGATACAATCCCCAAATAGGAGTAGGGTATTACCTCTCATTGAGAGGGCCTGAACCTGTCTAAATCATTGTCTCCGCATCCATCCACTTTTAGGTCTCGTGCGCTACCCCCTTTTCATATTGCCGAAATCAAGTTTCGACAGTTGGCGCGCCAGGTAGGGGTACGCCGAGTTCTCTATCAAGAAGTGCGATGGAATCAATTTCAAGAGAAGCGTTGAGATCAATCTAAAAGAGTTCGAGGGCTCGAATCCCTAATCTGGGTTTGTTGTTCCAATCTAACTTCTGTTAGATTGATTTGTAATAGTAGATTAATCTCCTATTATTTTTCTTGCTTTCATGTGCCGGTCGGTGGAGTGGAGACTCTGTTTAGTTCATGCTTTCCACGACCTAAACACCGGAGCAGCGTGATGGACAGGCTTTGGCCACCACTGGTCATGCATGGGAATAATCACCCTCGGCCTATCAAATTTCCGACGGCTGAGACGCTTCAACCGGCGATTCATCACCGTGCAAGACTACGAGGTGAGGCTCTTTGTTGATTTATGCCAGCATCCACAGGGCTTGATCAGCTCCTGATATCTAAGATACATGCCCTTGTTGTGCTGAGCTGACGCCACGTGATCACACGAAGAAACTACTGGTTGCTAGGAAGCACACGCATGATATGCTGATCTAATTACATGCATGGGTTAATTAACGATCCAGATCCGGCCGTGCATCATTGATTCATTTAAGTAACATTTATATCTCTACTTGCTAACAGGCTAACCACAAATTTTTCTTACTTGTTTTGCATGTACTCGGGAGCTGTGGTTGTTCGCATATATGCTTTCAAGATCAAACAACCGACTGCTGCCGAGAAACGGGCTTAGGCCGTGTTATCGAAGCTTACTTCCGTCGTCGTCAGCTGGCGTTCTGACTTATACGGTTGGTGGACTCCACCGCTGTTAATATTGTCATCATCTTCATCACCAACTGGTGTTCCTTCGCATGCATGGCTGGTCTATTATGCCGCCACTGATGGGTGTCATTATCTTTACCGCCGGTCGCCTCATCTATAGCTAACTGGCATCCTCGCCTTCACGATTGGATTTTTATTCCACCGTTGTTGATGGTAACATCGTCTTCACCACCGGCTCGCCTTCATCGTCGCTGTCGACTGGCGTCCTTGCCTACATGGTTGGTTGGTCACACCACCATTATTGGGCGTCTACGTCTTCACCACCGGCCTGCCTTCGCCGCCGCCGACTGGTGTCTTCGCCTATACGGTTGGTTGGTCACACCACCGTTGTTGGGTGCCTACGTCTTCACCGCCGGCCATCGTCATTGTCGCCAACTGGTTTCTCCGCCTACACGGTTGGTTGGTCACGCCACTGTTGTTGGGCGTCTACGTCTTCACCGTCGGCCATCGTCATAGCCGCCGACTGGTGTCTTCGCCTTCACGGTTGGTGCACTCTGCCACCGTTACTCATGGCGACATCGTCTTCACCGCCGGCCATCGTTATCACCGCCGACTGGTGTCTTCGCCTTCACGGTTGGTGTGCTCCGCCGCTATTACTCATGGCGACATCATCTTCACCGCCGGCCATTGTCATCGCCGCCGACTGGTGTCTTCGCCTTCACGGTTGGTGTGCTCCGCCACTGTTACTCATGGCGACATCATCTTCACCGTCGGCTGCCGTTATCGCCGCCAAATGGTCTCTTCGCCTTCACGGTTGGTGTCCTCCGCCGCTGTTACTCATGGCGACATCATCTTCACCACCGGCTGCCGTCATCGCCGCCGAATGGTCTCTTCGCCTCCACGGTTGGTGTGCTCCGCCGCTGTTACTCATGGCGACATCATCTTCACCACCGGCTATCGTCATCGCCGCCGACTGGTCTCTTCGCCTCCACGGTTGGTGTGCTCCGCCACTGTTACTCATGGCGACATCATCTTCACCGCCGGCTGCCGTCGCCTCCACGGTTGATGTGCTCCGCCGCTGTTACTCATGGCGACATCGTCTTCACCACCGGCTATCGTCATCGCCGCCGACTGGTCTCTTCGCCTCCACGGTTGGTGTGCTCCGCCGCTGTTACTCATGGCGACATCATCTTCACCACCAGCTGCCGTCATCACCGCCGACCGGTTGCCTTCGCCGTAGCCGTTACTAATGGCGATATCGTTTTTACCGCTGGCTCGCCTTCCGCTATCGCCGACTGGTGTTTTCGTCGTCATTGATGGACAACCCTATCCTCACCGCGGGGAATACAACAAAGCTAAGTCATCATTATTTTATTCTTTATATGATATTTTTCTTTTCCTTCACCTCACTACATCAATTGGTTCTCCATTGAGTAGTGAGTTGGGGGCTACAGATGTTATATCATGTTTTTTAAAAAAATTTCATAATGTTTATCTTGATTGCTTGCGAGATACTCCGAGTAAAAAAGTACCGATCGAGTTACAGAGCTCTATTTCCCTATGCTTCCCGTTTGGTTTGTCGATGGATAGTTGCCTTCGGGCCGATTCCTAGCACCTGGGGGCTCGTTGGATGGAGTATATAACCCAAGGTGCTAAGTATTACTCGGAAGAAATCAAAAGTATAGAGATAATATAATTTGCTTTCTGCTCTTAATAATTGTAAAAGTATCCGAGTAGTAAACTCCAATTCATGAAACTTTGTTCCATTAACGATGAACTTATGTCAATGACTAGTCGGGCAGAGTGTTTAAATGTGATGAGTCATCTACTCGGGGAAATCAAAATCGACAAGAGGAGAAATACATATTTATAAATATTTTAAAATGCTTGAATTTTTCTCAAGTATTCTATTTGCATCAGATGCTACTCATCATACATGTTTATACTGCAGGATCCAAATCCAGATATGCATAGTAGGGATTCATGGCTTTAAGCTTATCTCCTACGCTTCGGGAATGCATCAGTCAGAACAGCACCACCGGTCCGCCCTCATCGTAGCCGACTGGTGTCTCCGCCTACGCGGTTGGTTGGTCACACCACCGTCGTTGGGCGTCTACGTCTTCACCGCCGGCCGCCTTCATCGTCGCCGACTGGTGTCTCCACCTACACGGTTGGTTGGTTACACCACTGTTGTTGGGCGTCTACGCTTTCATCACCGGTCCGCCATCATCGTCGCTGACTGGTTTCTTCGCCTACACGGTTGGTTGGTCACACCACCGTTGTTGGGCGTCTACGTCTTCATCGCCGGCCATCTTCATCATCGTCGCTGACTGGTTTCTCCGGCTACACTGTTGGTTGGTCACACCACCGTTGTTGGGCGTCTACGTCTTCACCGCCGGCCATCGTCATCATCGCCGACTGGTTTCCTCACCTACACGGTTGGTTGGTCACACCACCGTTGTTGGGCATCTATGTCTTCACCGCCGGCTACCGTCATCATCGCCGACTGGTGTCTTCGCCTACGCGGTTGGTTGGTTACACCACCGTTGTTGGGCATCTACGTCTTCACCGCCGGCTCGCCTTCGCTTTCGCCGACTGGTGCCTTCGCCTATGCGGTTGGTTGGTTACACCACTGTTGCTGGGCGTCTACGTCTTCACCACCGGCCATCGTCATCGTTGCCGACTGGTTCCTTCGCCTACGCGGTTGGTTGGTTACACCACCGTTGTTGGGCGTCAACGTCTTCACCGCCGGCTCGCCTTCGCCATCGCCGACTGGTGCCTTCGCCTACGCGGTTGGTTGGTTACACCACCATTGTTGGGCGTCTACGTCTTCACCACCAGCCATCGTCATCGTCGCCGACTGGAGTCTCCGCCTACACGGTTGGTTGGTTACACCACCATTGCTGGGCGCGTACTATTTCGCCACCGGTCCGCCTTCATCATCATCGCCGACTGGTTCCTTCGCCTACGCGGTTGGTTGGTTACACCACCGTTGTTGGGTGTCTACGTCTTCACCGTCGGCCATCGTCATCGTCGCCGACTGGTTTCACCGCATACACGGTTGGTTGGTCACACCACCGTTGTTGGCCGTCTACGTCTTCACCGCCGGCCATCGTCATCGTCGCCGACTGGTTCCTACGCCTACACGGTTGGTTGGATGCACCACCGTTGCTGGGCGTCTACGTCATCACCACCGACTGGTTCTGCCGCTGCCCACTGGTGTTTTTATCTTCACGATTACGCGTCTTTGCCACTGGTTTACCTTTGTTGCCACCAACTCGTGTCCACGTCATCACGGCATTGCAATTTTATCACCACTGTGGGGCAACTTCGTCTTCATTATTTTCGGCACGGGCAAACTCTACTACCACCACTTCGGAAGCTTTGCATCATCAACCACAACGTCTCCAAGAGCCTCGACATCTTTGCATATGATGCCGAGCTAATCTACTACAACAAGTGGCGTTCCAATCTTCAAGATTTCTACTCGGACACCTCAATGCGTTTTTTCACTCAAGTGGTGGTTACTCGACGACAAGCTACAGTTCTTGACTCTATGATCAGTTGCTTCTCAACTAAGCATAGAGTCGGGGGCTACACAAATATAAGACTCAAAATTCACAGAAGCTATGTCAAGATCAAGCAATCAATTAACCAGCCAACGAGTCAATTCCAAGAAGTCATTATCTTCGTCTTTAACTCAGAGCAGACGTTCTACTTCAGCAACACCAATTATTTTATCGGCAATTTTGATTTCTGGATGCTGCCACAATTTACTCCAAATTTCTGAAGTATCAAGTTCAATATTTAACCTCCATGCCTGGGAGTTTGGAGTTATCAACCAATCAGCTCAGATTCGACGAGTTGGACAACACGATTTGCTTACCTCTAAGCAAAGCATTTGCAACAGCTACAAGACCAAGTTCAGCTGCCATCGTCATAAATCAACGGGCATTGCATCAATATTCGTCATTCAAGCGTTGGCGTCAAGGAAACTACTCGAGCTTCGACATATTTTCAACAATTTGATGGATTATTATTACTGAAGTCATCATCAGCAACTTCTCCATTGATATAATTGTGATCTCCGGTCAATTACCGTCAACCAAGGAGTTTGCTTCGAGGGTTCAAGCTTAATCAACACTGAATATCCAACTGGATCATTTTTTGTCGACTTCTTGTTGAGCCTCCTTGGTATTACCTCTACTTCATTGGCTCTGACATCGCTACTGTCACTAATGGATGACTATATCTTCGCCCTTGGTTGCCTATGTCATCGCCGACTTGTTATTTTGCCTTCACGGTTGGCCTACTACACCGCTGCTGATGGGCGACCTCGTCATATCATCGGCTGCTACACCACCATTGACCGGAGCATCAACATCATCGTCTTCATCAACATCATGCTATGCCTCTCCTATCGCACCTATTCTGTTGCCATGGATGAGCAATTTCATCTTCACTACCAATTATGTTTGGCATTACCGACTGGTTTCTTCGTCTTCACATACGACTATTGTTGCTATCACCAGTTGTCATGACCGTTGGTCACATCAGTTATCGTCGACCGGTTTCTTCATCTTCATGATCGATGGATTTCATTATCGCTGCTGATGGGCAACTTCGTCTCTACTACTGACATCTTCATCACTTCTGATGGGCGGTATCATTCTACACATTGGTCATCTCGCCTTCATACCGACTGCATCAGCTACTACCAATAAATGATTTCGACTACAACATAATGACAAGCTATATGCTCAGGGGCTTCATCAGCTCAGGCTTAAAGATCATACCTATAATCTGGCTTTGTTCCAGATACATATTCATGGCCGTGAGCTCATCCTCTATGCTTAAGGCTTGGATCAATCTTTATACCCCATGAGGGCCATCGATTGAATATTTGCACCAATCAAGATTCAGTTATCATATTTACTTCATTATACCCCATGAGGGATAATTATTTGTACCAGAAGCCACTCGGATGAGATGCACTTGGTCTACATTACCCGGAAGATTTATCACTCGGGAGCATGTCAAGAGGCATGTTATATGCGTCATCCTTTTGAGGGTATCGAAGGCATATTTTTTGGTCTAGGCCTAATATGTCTGCAGCCCATATTTCAGGTGTGGCCAGTCACGTTCTTTTAAGGACTTAGGCATTTTTTGTTTAGGCAAAAGTACGCGTGATCAAGTACCCAATGCCTTAAAATCCTTTTATATCACTGTTACTCAACTTTTAGGAGTTGGTACAATACACTTTAAAAGGTGACAAACAGTGAAGCTTTATATAGCTGCCCCGCTGACTTATTCATATATATAAGTCAAGGCACTCTTTGATTTATAAAGCAATCGATTAGATATAATATCGTTGCTTTTCGTCACGTAAGTGAGCACTTTTATTGACCAATATTATGGCTTAGGCTGATTATATATTTTGGTCATTTTTCAGGTGGTTGGTAAATCATTTGAGTTTTATTTACTCAGATTTTGTACCACTTATGCCTTATGTTTCCAAATATGGTAAAGCCATGCTTCTTTTAGGGACTTAAGCACATCTGTTAAAACAGTGTGAGCATGGTGTATACTTAATGCTTTGGAAATTTCTTTATTCACGGCATACAAGCTTTTTTATAGTTGTTTTAGCTATGTGAATTTTCAAAGGTGTGGTAACTTTAGATTGCATGCATCATACCTCATAAAGCAGTCGGTCTATCACTTGAGTTTTATTTACTCGGGAATTCATGTCGTATGTGCTATCGTTATGCTACTTAGGTGGCTTAAAACCACTCAGCTGGTTAATTTATTTATTCCTTGACTATATGCTTAGTTTGTTCAACTAGTCACATAGTCGGGGGCTACACCTATCAGGTGCATCTAGTCGATGCACCTAAGTCTATTTTTATTATTTTTCAGTCCTCCACAGTCTTCTGATTTGGTAAAAGTATTCGGGATATTATGGCGAGGATGATTGAAGCACTCGGCTTTGAAATAATTCAGTTCGAGAGAAGATTATCTTTTCGACTTGAAGGTCTCAGGGGCTACTGTAGAAATTATGGGTACCCATACCCACACGACATGGTTATCCGACTAGTTATAGAGGATAGCTTATATCTATATAATATGTAACGGATCATGACTTGGGTATTACGTTTCCTTATGTATTACGGAACGGTTTAAAGTTTTGATTTGGCAATATTGTAAAGTAGAATTAGGAAACGGATACCGTATTGGTTAAGGTTTCTATCTTGTAATTCTGCCCCCCATCCTATATAAGGTGGGTAGGAGGCCCTCTAGGGGGCATGAGCACAACTAGATCGTCAGATCAATACAACACCCGGCGGATACAATCCCCAAACAGGAGTAGGGTATTACCTCTCATTAAGAGGGGCTGAACCTGTCTAAATCCTTATCTCCGCATCCATCCACTTTTAGGTCTCGTGCGCTATTCTCTTTTCATATTGCCGAAATCAAGTTTCGACACATGTGTTGGCCATGTTCAAGATGAGATTTTTGGCCAAGCCATATATTGCATCATGACTTGTTATACTTTTACGTAGTGATTGATTATTATATAAATTATGAATACTCCGAAAAAAATAAATACTGATAAATACATTATTCAGATTCTCTAAGATGGATTAAGGACACTTAAACCCTCTTTAATTTCATGGCATGACTGGTAAAATTCAATGTGTTAATTTGTGCACTTTAGGATCGATTCATGCCTGCTCTAACAATTTCATCACCACGCCAAAATTGTTGTATTTCTTTGGGCATGTGCATGTGCTAGTTATCCCAATTTACATATCTTATCGTTATAAGCAAATTAGTTATGAGTAAGGAAACTGGGTATTGCTATTTTTACTTAAAAATTAATTGAATATCTATGTACTCCGATAATATAATTAAGGCCCAGTTCTAAAGAGCAACTAGCTGCTATCCATGAGTACACTTCGCGAACTATTAAACGGTGTATTGTCTTAAAAAAAATTTCTATATACAAATTATTTAATCAAATAAATATATTTTTTAATTTATAATATTTAATATTTAATTAATCATATGTTAATGATATTTCTCGTTTTACGTGTAACAATTTAGCCTGCTCAAACAAACTCAGCCTAAGTCTATAAATTAAACACTTACTGTACTAGCACAGTCGTTGCTTAGACGACCAATCATTCCGTCCTAGTTAGCGAAAGGAAACATATAGTTTGTTTGACTAATTAAATTTTGACATCTCAATTTGAGAACGTTTACCTTATAATTTACTAGCAATATACACTACCAGCATAAATATGATCCAAATATTTATATTCATAAATGATCCAAATATTTATATTGATTTGTCCTACCACTTCAATAAAATGTAATATAAAATTAAAATTATTTTTGTATTTATGCTTACTACTTGAGGACAGTTCCATAAATTACAGCATATAGCGGAAAAACGCTACGTGTTTTCCTCAGCTCGATGCCATTCCTATTCAATGTCGTTGTCCACTTCTTCACAATTTACAGCGAGGTGCCACCACGAGTCCGTGCACACCATGCTACCACTCGGCCTCCTAAATTTTGTGGCAATTTCTTAAAGTGCCTTTATATTGAAACTAAAATTCGGAAATATGAAAAGGGGTAGCGCACAAGATGGAACGTGGATAGATTATGAGACAAAAGCTTTAGATAGATTCAGGCCTTCTTAAAAAAATAATACCCTACTCCTGTTTGGGGATTGATTCCACCGAGTGATGTATTAATCTTACGATCTCAATGAGGTTATACCCGCGAGAAGCACCCTATTCTCTTTATATAACCGGAGGAAAAGGGTTTGCAAGATAAAGATTTAACTCTTTACAGATTAAATCTTCTATAGCTAACTTACAATCTTATCGAGCTAAGACCACGAGCCATTTACTTAACTCACAAGTAAACGTAGCAACCAAGTCTTATCCCGTTACACAATCTATATAAATAGTCTATTCCCTGTAATCAGTCGGATAATTAAATCTGTAGGTATATGATACTTATAATCTCCGCATTGCGTTTATACTAGCAGTACACATAGTAAATTATATTGTAAATGTCCTATTAATTCAATTGCATCTCAAAAACAAGTATAGTTCAAAGTAAATTGCTGTTAGATACTCTAATTGTAACACGTACGTTTTATTATATGCTTTTTAAGGGTAAAAAAGTTCACATCAGGAATAGAAGCATCAACCAATATAGAAATTGAATTGGTACATGAATTGTAGGACTAAATAAGTAAAATGTTTTAAATTGGGACAAGACAGCCAACTCATGAGTCACATATTGAATGCATCAGCTTTGCAAAAAAGGGCAGGCAGGCCAGCTAGTTAATTAGCCAGCAAGACTAATTAGGTGACAGAGTATCATGAAGATTTGCTTTATTTAGCTAATTATTCCTCATCTTCATGAACCTCGTCAGTCATCACACCTTCCTTTCCAAAAACGAAACTCAGAAAAACAATAAAGGAAACCGCATTAGCTATCAACCTAGTAATTAAATTAGAAGCTAGCTATAGCTTGCGACAAACACAGCTGAATCAATTAATTAAGACACTAATGCAGCATCATGATGGGCATCCTCTCACGCACGCGTCGGCCATCGATACGACGAAGGTAGACGAAAGCTAAAAAAGGATTAATTGATTGATCCTGGAAGACCCTGCCTGCATCGTGCAGCCTCCAAACGCTCCCTGTACTTGTTTAACTATATATTTTTTGATGTCCTCTCTTGGAAGAAAAACTTTCTTAAGGAAGAAGTTGTAGTGCATCAAGGCTAGCTAGCTAGCTAGCTAACCAGCCTTGATTAGAGAAATAGAGTTACCTGTAAAGAGCACTCAAAAGAGATTAGCACAAGATTAGAGAGGATAGAGAGCTGGCTTGAAAGATAGCCTAGCTAGTCTGTTGCTGCTGCTAGTTGTTATTTCTGCATAGATCTATAAGAGGGAGGAAGAGATCGGTGGGGAAGATGGGGAGAGGGAAGATAGAGATCAAGAGGATCGACAACACGACGAGCCGGCAGGTAACATTCTCGAAGCGGCGGAGCGGGCTGTTCAAGAAGGCGAGGGAGCTCTCCATCCTCTGCGACGCCGAGGTTGGCCTCCTCGTCTTCTCCAGCACCGGTCGTCTCTATGACTTCGCCAGCACCAGGTAATTGGTTTTTCTTTCTTCGCTTCACGCCCACATTAATTAGCTTAATTAGGATCTAAGCTCCTGATTAGATCTGCTAATTACGGGGTTAAGCATGTCTTAGAAGTTGGTAGAACGCTTTGGTTGACTTTAGTTAGGGCAGTGATGATGTGCAAGTAGCAGAGATACCTCGTACCAACTTGGTATGATGCGTTTGCTTTGGGGAAATCTGTACGGTGATTGGACCGCTTAGATTCTTACTCTGAAATCGACTTTACTGGTTTGATTTAAGGAATTTTTGGATGGTTCTGCGCGATGCATAGACCATTAATCCAACCCTTCAATGAGGAGAATCCTCAAACAGAACGTACTAAAATTTCCTCAAAACCAATGAAGTACTATCAGATAAGATTGAGTCATGGGTGTATGCATGACTTTGTCTGATAGAATTTAAATTCTGATGTTCAGTAATATTATACATATGCATGTGTTTTTAATAGATATTTGATAAGAGATTTATCACTTCAACCTGAATTTAGTGGGATAATGGACTTGCCATTGACTCAATCTATGTAAAAAAGCGTGTGGTAAGGAGTCGCACATTATCCGAAAATTCCATCTCTTGTTGAGTGAAAATGAAAGAACGCTTTTTTTTTTCCTTTTTCTTCCCTAGCTACTCAATGAATCAACCTGGTGGTAGGAAGATATATGTAGCTAGGACAACAGCTTTAACTAGATATTTACTTTATGTCCCTCAACCATTGTCGAAGTCCTAATATTATGCTAAGTGTACGTTATAGTACAAAAGAATATGATTAATTCTACATTGTCTTATTAAACTACAGACAGTAAGATATTGTGTATCATCTATAGATAACGTTGTTTTCTGAACCTTTTTTAAGGTTTCAAAGTAAATCCGTAAGGGGAAAAGGTTACTAGACAATTGGCCCGATTTGTTTTCCTCAGGGGATAACGGTTTTTAAATTAAAAATAACTAATCAGGAGACAACTGTATTGTTTGCAATGCTATTCACAATGGTGTAACGAGATTAATAGTACTAGATTTTTCTTGAAAGGGGTGAGCGAACAACACTGATAGAATTTAAATCTTGATGCTCATTATTACTCACATACGGGTGCACATTTAATTTAGTGGAGTTATGGATTCATCGCTAGTCTCCATCTCTTGCCCATGTGTTCAAGGAAGCACGTTTCATATATAACGTGTGATATACATATAAAGTGGTATATCCGTATATGTCAGTGTGCGTCTTCCACATGATCGGAAAAATAAAGGGCTTTTTTTAAAAAATAATTTTATGAAAATTTATTTAACGTAATTGCCTAATAATAATAAACAACAATGAATAGTTTTGGTGCTAGGCCCAGGCCAGCCGTACACGACAAGTAGGAACAACAGATGGATAGAACCCTCATGTCATGGCCATGGCAGGTTGGCTTGCTTAGTGTTCAGAAAGCATTCAGACCAGATGCATAAAAATATTGGTATATCCAAACATCCCGTTCAATCATCCACTGAATGTATTTTGGGAGTATAAAATTTACTCAGTTTTGTAACAAATGCATGAACAACGTTTAATAAATCAATTTAATAGGAACAGGTACTGAATTGAGTTCCAACTGATTACATCATGTTAAGTGCTCAGTTGACCACACACCTCATGTACATTCTAAGTGAGATTTAATGACAATGATGTGATCAACTGAGTTACTGGAGAAAGCCCCCTGTTACAACGCAAGTATGCAACTAATTATGCATTGTCTTGACAAAGCCTGAAGCTTAATCTTCCAAGTGTTTTGGATCCTCGTAACAGCATAGTTATAACTTAGAGGAATGTCTTGTAGTGCCTACAAAACCATCTAGCATTGTCATGCTTTTTCTCCATACAAATAGCTCAAGATTCATAGAAAACAACAAACGAAGTAGGGAAAGGATGACAAATTAGGACAGTGACTAGTTTTAAGATAACAGCAAATTAAACAGAAGAACCAATTGACTCAAACACTCCGCACTTAATTCTTTTTGTCGACCTTACAGTTATATAATCCACGTGGATTACTTGTAAAAGACTAGGCTTTCATTAAAAGTTTGCATTTGTCATCTTACATACTGATGCCCTTGCAGGAGCTAAATGATGGCATTCAACACTAGCGTGGCATGTGTTGACATGTATTCTAATGGAATCTTGATTTTTTTTTTTTCAACCAGCATGAAATCCATAATTGAGAGATACAATGAGACGAAAGAAGATCCCCATCTGACCATGAACGCAAGTTCTGAGGCAAAGGTATGAATATATAAACTTCCTATTTGTTGCTTGTGGTTAATTTCCTCTTAGAAATAGTTGGATGATCATATACTTATATGCACAAACAAGTTCAAGTACGAGAAATGAAAGAAAATTAGGTGCACAACAAATCCTGCCCTATCCCGATGCCTAAGACTAAGAATTACTCCCACCCTTTGATCTTGTACTCCAATTCTTTCTCGCCAGTTGAAAATTTGGGTTCAAATAAAAATAGAGGTGCTAGTTACTCAGTATTCACATAAAATTCGAGTTGCACACAGTTCATATAAAAGAAATGGGAGAAATAAACAAGCCACAGATCGTAATCACAAATTAGTTTTGCTGATAAGAGTTGCCATTTAGATATTTGACTTGCTTTCACTAATTCAGTTAAGCAGGCATGTTCTCTATCTGACTGAGCCAATGAACCGTCAATGGGTGAGTGCACCTTACAATAGTCTAGGCATCCAGCCCATATCCACTTAAATATCCGTATCCAATAAGGGAGTAAATCACTATCCAAGTCTAGCTGTTCATTGTAGTACTGGATTGTAACAGATCAAAGCTCTACATTGCTTTCAAGATTGGATAGCATAACTCCACTATATTTTGACCCCTAACATTACTTATTCAACCCTCTAGTGAGATAAGAATGTCCAAGTTAAAATCAGGGACTAAAATGAGGACAAATGAACTCAAAGAAAGCAAGAGTGTGCATCATTGGCATGGATAATGCCACTGCTTCTAACAGAGTAAACTGCTGAACCTTGCATTACTGGTTCAAGTGTATGAACATTGATACTAGGTATATATGTTCTCAGACTTGTTTAAAGTGGTTCAGGTAGGGATGTCTGTTGATTCTAGGTATCTGTACTGTATGTGAGTTGCTAAAAACAGGTCTAGAAGATAGTATTTAGTTCCCCTGAGTGCCAACGTGGTTGTCCATCCTTCCCACTAGCTGAGAACCACATCTCAGTTTACCTAGATCTGATCAGATGGCTGCAGCTGCCGACAGCTTTGCAATCAACGCCTGTCAAACAATGTTCTGCTGAAACAAGCCACACTGCTATGTAGTGTCAGAATATTCCACCAGGCATAGGATGCGGCAAATTTGGTCGAAGATGGGGAAGAGCGAAGAAGATGAGAGGAGAATTCGATGGGAAGAGTGAAGAAGATGATAGGAGAGAAAAGGATGTAGTCTGTCAGTCAAAAGCACTTGTGATCCGTTGACTTGTTTGTATCAATCAAACAAGGGTAGGGGCCAAAAAGCCCAAAGTATCTAGTTTCAATGTTCAGGGATTTACTTGAACCACTGGTGCAAATTCTCTTCTAGCATTCTGATAAATAAAACGCCAGATAGATTGGCATAAACTATGTTGTCTGTAACATCCGTTGCCATATAAAGTTATAAATAACGATCAGAAAAGACTACATGCACTTTGGCACTAATGACTTGATGACAATTTAGGGAACCCAGTATATAATAAAGGCTGACAAGGCTGCGATATATCATGATTTTAGCTGATTATACTGATTGCTGCAACCAATAAGAGCACCCATCTACACAGAACAGTTAGCTTTGACATGAAAATGCTAGATAGCTATATAAAGACACGATACTAGGATGCTATCGACAGGAATAATCAAGCGCATCTATCAGCATCCACTGTATGAACTGCCAAAGTGAATCCAACTCCAACATGAAGATTCTTTGAGTTGTATTCAACCATAAAAGGACACTGGTGGTCACAACCTATAAACTACTAAATAAACTCCAGAAAGAACTCAAAAATTAATTTCTGGATTAACTTAAGATTATGTACATCATAACTAAAACTACACAATACCAGGAAAGCAACAATCAATCAGATCTAGCATACAGAAATTCAGGCACCAATTAGAACAGAAAGCAATTTATTTACCAGTGGTAGCTGTTTTTTGGAGGGGAGTATACGGTAGAAGGTGTAACTTGACAATCGGGTTCTTCTGACTCATCATGATGATAAATGAGAGGCTGTTCAAGGTGAATCATCTTATATATCACTGATTAAACGTTAACATTATTCCAATGAAAGAACTGGTGAAATAGCTCCAACACAAGGATCTGTCCATATGACACCAATTCACCTGCCAAATATGTGTCTACCTGCAAGTTTTTGCATTTGTAAAAAAAATGCATTCGGCATTCCTTAGGGGAAGTGGCATTTCAAGGCTAATTTTTAAAAAGATTTAGTATCAAAATTGTTCTGCAATAGAGATGCTAGCATGAATTAGGATGAGCAAATGCGAATTTATTTTATTTGTGGGCTTGTGGCATAAGTACCATGTGCTGCTCTACAACTACCCAACAATTATTGTAGTTAAACTAAACATATGTCATTAAAAGTTGGATCTGTTGTATGCCTGTAAAATATAAATTAATACAACATATTGTGAAATCAAAGGTATATCGAGAGGTATTTCATAATATTTTGGGCAATCACTACTCCAGTTTTTGCCCCATTTAAATTTCTGACTGAAACAAAGGACATGTACTATATGTTCTGCAAGAGACATTACACGTTTCAGTGACATTTTTCTTAACTCATTGCAGTGACTGTTATGGAGCATATGTACCAAGTAGATTACAATTGTTGGATTGGATATGTTGATCTCAACCTAAGATTGTTACTATCACTAACAAATGCCTTTCTGGTCAAGTTCACTTTAGATTGTTAAGCATGAAGACACTGTTGCCTGCTAGAGACCTTCCCCACTGGTTCTTAACTGTTTTAACTCTCATCCAGTTATAACTTAGGTTGCAAACCAGCTCCCACTTTTTTTACCAAGCAAACCAGAATAGGTGATAACAAGATCAAATAGCAATTACAAGTTACCATAGGACATTTTAAACTTGATTTTATAATATTATTAAGAAATGATGTATGCACAATGAAAAACAAAGGAAATAAAAGGATGGTTTGGATCACTGCAACATATATATATCATAAAGTGGCACCTTGGCCCCCATGAGACTTAGGGTTTGGATGGATTAGGGTATTGTCAAAACTTTGACCATAAAATCGAAGGTTATGTGTCACAAGGTCAACAATCCACAAGACATAACAAGGGGGTTTTCTGCTACTTCAACCTCCACTCCAATATTTTATTTAATTTACTATACAAAGATTTCAGTGTTCTGTCATCTTAATTCATACCGTAGAGAAGTGGGAGTATCTTCTTATGCTTTTGTGAAACAGCTGCAAATAGCAAGTGAATGCCAGCACCCAACAAGAAAGCTCGAAAAGAATAGTTCTCATCAGAAAAGATGGAAAAGAAGAAATTCGATGTAATTAAGAAGAATATTGATCAGGGTAGTTCATAAGATGAAAATTCCAGTTAATTAAACAAGGATGATGAATGATGTCAAAGGAATCACTACCGATTTGACAATTCAAACATGTAGCACCAGAAATTTAAAAAATAAGAACCCAAATACTCCCTCTAGTAAAATATATTTGATGTTGGGAGAGCTAAGTTTAGTCCTCCCAACGTCAAATATATTTTACTGTAGAGAGTACTTAATTTCACTAGTCTGAAATCCTTAAGAATTTTCAAAACATTATAAAATCAAAAGTGTTGCAAGCTCATTCTAATGTTGTTGCCACTTTTTAGCTTTTAATTATGCATGTTATATCTATGATAAATAGAAATCTATATGCTGAAGAGAAGAACATAAGGCTGCAAGCAAAACCATCCAGCTATACTAATTTAATGTTTTCATTTTACTAGCTTTGGCAAAGGGAGGCAGCAAGCTTGAGGCAGCAACTGCATAACTTGCAAGAATATCATCGGTATGATCTTCAGCCAACCTACAATAAATCATAGATGTGCATGAGTTCTATGAATTTGAATAATTGATAAATTGATAAAAGTAAATAAATAATGTGGACTGTATCTTTCATTGTTTTCTAGTATGCTAGTGCATATGATTCACTTGAGAACCATTAACCAAGTGTTAGGTACCAAAAAATTAGATAGAACATTAAAAAAAGAAGTGTCTCCGTATTATTCCCATAGACCATATTCCCTCCATTTATTTGTACAAGGCCTATGGTTTCATCTTGCTGCAGAATATAAGGCTTGTATGAATTTATTGATAGCTTTCCTCATTTGCCCCATTTCTCACATGGTCCTCTCCTGCATCTATAAGAAACATCTCACTACTCATCTCCTCGCCTATTCCTGAGATATTTGAGTGTATGTTCATATTTAACTCCACTTTCTCTTGGTTTTATACTCTTCCCAATTTTTGTGCCCACTCAAAATAAGCCTTATATTTTGAAAGAGGGAAGTACATGGTTTCACTATGAAACAACTATCAGCGTAACCATGAACTATAACTATACATTATTATGGCTCTCTAGGCATCTACTATGCTATGCACCATATAAGACTAATATTACCAAAAACGAAATATGGAGGTTTTGGTCATTTCTTCAGGTTATACAGACTGGTACTTATATAATGTCCTCAAGTCAAGCAATAAAAACAAAAGAAACTCAAGTTGCACTAGTTCCGTAATCACTGATAGTAACACCCTTAGGACATGCTTTGCCTTTTCTATCACTAAAGATAGCAAATGGTTAATTAGTGGCACTGTTAACATATGTTATTGGATAAACAACCTTCAAACATACTAATAAGCAATGATCTATTCCCATTTCTTACTTGATTAAAGTGGGTGTCCTTACAGACGAAATTGAATATAATGTGTTAGTCCAGTTAACCTATATTATTTGATAATCAGGAGCTGAATAGATCAATTGAGATGCTGACATAAATTATATATGTTTGATGCTTCTCCCCATTTAGTAATACTCCTAGGACATGCTCTGAACACTTTCTTGTCACCATAGATAGTTGATGCCTTATGGCCAAATTAGTGGTGTTGCTAGCATACAATACTAGGTGAAACCCCACATGTTGTTGCGGGAGTTTAGTATGATAGCACTAAGTAAAGTAATGTGTAAGATAGCTAGACAATATAAACTTAAGTTGATGTGGTTTCTAAGTTGATGTGGTTTATGATAATTAAATTTAAATAGTATATAGAATGATGATTCAAATGTAAAATAAGTTGACGTGGTTTTATCAGAGAAGAAAAGGAGGGATATAGTTTGGATCATAGATTAATCATCTAAGGACTAAAAACAATTGAGGTGACATAACTTAATAAGAGAAGAAAAGGAGGGAGATAATATGGACCATAGATAATCATATAAGGACAAAATAATTAATGTGATATGGCTTAATGAGAGAAGAGAGAGCATATTAACTAAGTTAGGAGTTAAGATGAACTATATAGGTATATAAGATATTATAAAAAAAGATGAAGAGACATATTAAAATATTATGTGAGATGGTGATTTAATATGCTTGCATTTGAAAAGCTATAAAATTAAATAAATTATAAAATTATAGATAATATAACATGCTTACATAATGTTTAAATGTAATAATTGTTAGTGGATGATGATGTGGCATCTTTGCATGTTAAGCTTTAGGATTTAGTGGGATCTAACTTTATAGTAAGAGAGAATTTGGACAAACAGCCTTACAAAATACTAGAGTGAAAAGCAATGATCTTGTCCATTTCACTTGATTAAAGTGGTATCCTTGCACACAGAATTTTAGATAATATGGTTATCAGATTCTGCAAAGATAAACTGAGAAGCGTCTTACAAACTATATAAATGTTTCTCAGCATCATGGTAGCAAGTGGCAGGACATTTGGGTTTTTGGTCATAGCAATTTAATTTCTAGGTCTAAATTCAGGTATATGAATATTTACATCTAATGACATTTAAAACAGTGTGCGTGTAAAAAACTAAAAATTGAACAAAAGGTTTACAACAAGTGCGATAACATTTACTCCCTCTGTCCTCCCCCCCAAAAAAAAGCAACTCCTAGCATCCCAATGTGGAGTTAATGAGGCAAAAATACTAAAATGCCCCTCATCAATAGGAAAGGAGTTAGTTGTTGGGTAGATAAAGGGTATTGAAGGGATAAAATTTCTCAATTTGCGAATCGCTGGTAGGTAAGAAGGTAGGAACTGATTTATTTTGGCACAAAGTTTGAACTCTAGAAGTTGGTTTATTTTGGGATGAAGGGAGTAGCATTCAAATAATGACTGTGCATGACGTGATATTGCAGACAGTTGTTGGGACAACAGCTTTCTGGTCTTGATGTAGAAGACTTGCAAAATTTGGAAAGTAAGCTGGAGATGAGCTTAAAAAATATCCGTCTGAGGAAGGTTAAATTACAATTTGTTAACAGTCCATCCACTTCTAATTCTTCCTTGACATAATATCAATAACTACTTTGACTAACGTTCATTTTACAGGACAATGTCATGATGGATCAAATTCAAGAATTAAGCAGGAAGGTTGTTACCACTTAGCACATTCACTCAACATTACTTATGTACACTAGTCTATTTGGTCCCAAATCTTATTGGAGTGAGATAATTTGCTTGACACTGCACAAACTTCTCACTGAATTGTAGGGAAGCCTCATACATCAGGAAAACATGGAACTACACAAGAAAGTCAGCCTTGTCCATCAAGAAAACATCAATTTACAGAAAAAGGTTGGGCCATGCAGAAACATTTTGCCAAACAATGATGCAGATTCTACAAGTGATATTTTCTCAATTCACTTTTCTGGTGTATGCAAATTACAAAATGTCATTTGTTATCTATTTTAGCAGGTATATAAGACACAGAGTAATGGGCATCCAACAGGTTCTACCATCCACCACAGCTTTTTGACTACAGATAATGAAATTGGCCCTAATCTTGCGCTAAGTCTGCCAGAGAATGTAGAAAAGGAGTAGTCAGGAACACCAACACCAGGGTGAGTTCTTGTTATTTTTAAATTCAGATGCCAAAACACAGTAAAACACATGGTTAAAAGTTTATTTTATTCAAATTGCAGCAGACTTCAGCCCAAGTGAGGATGGCAAACACTAAGATTAAGTGACTACTGACATTTTCTTTGGTTGTCACTATAAAACCTCGAAGCTGAACTTCAAAGCATTCCTTGTGCAATATTTTCTGCATGAACAATTTATCAGTTTAGTTCAGTTTTTGGTTCAAGTTGCTGGGAACCCATTCAACCACAACAGAGTTTATGTCATCTATTCTGCTGTTCTGAAGACTATGTAGTTCTTGTGGTTTAAAATAATGCAGGCAGAGAGTGCACAGCACTTATTTGTATCATGCCAAATATAGGCATTAGATCTTGTATTGATTTAAACTTGGTAGATGCATGTGGTTACTTTTAAAATGCAATGAAGCTGCTTGGAATATAAGGAAATTACCGCTGATCTAAAATGCTAAACAACAGAATAATGTCCACTGTAATCATTAGAAGTTCACAAAAGGGCCACCCACACGAACAAGGATGCAGAACTGGGATAGTGAGTGACTTGGCACCGCCAATGGTCTTACATATGGAGAATAAATATAGATAGTCCCTATAGAAAACATATAGAACTTACATTCTATATAGTATGTTTCCAAGAACCTTGAAGCTACTCCATAATTAAATTTTTGACATTAATACTACCTCCAGTCAAAAATATTTGTTTAGACCAAGATTTGATCAAACTTTGAAAATTCCGACCATCATTGGTTTCTTAAATGCTTAGTTTAAAAACAAAAGAAATTATATACATAAATTTGCCTCGAAAAGTACTATTGTAATATCATAAACTTATTAGATTTTATGCATTTATTCTAACATAAAATTGGTTGTTGGAATTTTAAAATTTTGACCAAATCTTGTCCTAAACAACAAATACTTTTGACCAGGGGAGTATTAACTTAAAAAGGGTTCCTCTTTCAAGTGCAGTTTAAATACGAGAAAAGTTGCTTATGTGCTTAGCTCAAAATTTGGTGATCGTAACAGATCCTGGAATCAAGGCTACCATTGATAATCACCTCTCACAGGTCACAAGAACATTATTTTACCAACAGCTAAGTTATTATATAGCTACAGCAACTAGAACCATGTACTTCAACAAGGTGGAACAAGAAAAACAGTTCCAACCAATAAGATTAATGTGTTGCCTCACTGGTATGCGTGTATGGTGGTTTGTACTGATACTGTAACTAGATAAACCCTTGCGCATTGATGCAGGGCATCGATATGTGCACTGCAGTTGCGATATATGGATTGACAGTCGTCTCACAGAAAAGTTCCTAATCCTAGAGCAAGAAAATGGTTTGTGCGGGAAGAAATTAGGTGATAATCTGAAGCATTTAGGGACCATCTGTGTGAAAATTTGGTGACGATGTCGCTTCATATGGTGCCTTCTTTATACCAATAATAACGCTAAGTGGGTTCCATCTAGAAAGAACTAAAGGATCAATAAAATTATGAATATCATTCAGAATTTTCCAAGAAAACTTACAATTTCTTGCAAATTATGCAGTTGCCACCTCTAGCTTGCTGCCCCCAATTGCATATCTAATCAAAACAATCAAAAAGTTAGTTCCGTCATATATCAACTACAGCAAAAGTACATGTGATACTTTTAATGCTTGCTCGTGTCACAGACATAATTTTCTCTACAAAAGTGGTCAACGTGTTATCTGTTATCCTGTAAGAATGCGCAGAATTTTTGGTTTGGTGATATGAGAATAGCATAAAAGCACCCTATAACTCTACCTCTAACCCATACCAAATGAAATAACAGAGGGAATAACTCGATCAAGTGCTTATTAGTCATATACAGCTAGTGTTTTCAACTTCTCATAGGATGGGATGGCAGTGCAATTAACTCATTGGTTGGAACATTCAAATCTATATCATGGCATGTGCAATGTAAAGAATATCATGATCAACCAGGAAAATTACAGATCAATCATGTAAACAAAATTTAAAAAATGCAATCCACTCCTTGCGATAATGGTGTTCATACCCCCGTAGTAAGCTGTATCTTCCAAAAAAAATGTTAAAACACTTATCCACTTTAATCCTCTTGGTTCAAGAAGGCGCTAGGCGCTAGGGGGTCAGCAAAGCCGTGCCCTAGCACCTAGATGTCAACTAGGCGGTGCCTACTGCCTAGGACCAACTTGACTACAGAGTTTCAAGCAGTTAGCAAGCATATGACATAAAAGAAGACAATATAACATTAAATAGCAGTATAGAGCCCCCAAGGCAGGGCAGCCACCTAATGCATATGCACCATCAAATGCCAAATTACAGTGGCTACCCAGCGCCTAGCACCGACTTTTAGAACATTTGTTTAATCCTATACGCCAAATCACGGTGGCTACCCAGCGCCTAGCACCGACTTTTAGAACATTGTTTAATCCTATACTCATAAGCTCTTTCATTGGTCAACTGACATCAAGAAAACAAAAATAGGCCAGACACACATGCAAAACAGCTAAAGCATGCAACCAGCCTGGCACAAGACTGCATGGGTGGAAAGCTACAGATATTGGTAGTTCCATCACCTGTCGTGAGTAAGCCTGGAGGCCAGAGCATAGAGGCGCAATAGCAATAAATCTACACAATGCAAGAAGTGACTAAATTTTGCATCAAGGCATATCTTTTTTTTTGCATCTAAGATATATGCGAACGAATGTTAGCTAAAATTGTTAAATTTGTTCACCCAAAACAAATAGAAAAAGAATATCTGAGCTACCCATGGCTAAGCTTATATGACCTTTCCAGACCCTACAGGTTCAATGTCAATTATAGAATATATAATCAGAAATAGTCCATGCATATGGAAATATAATGTTGCCTTAATGCTTTATTTGAACAACATAACCCCTTTCGCCTATACACAATGAAAAAACAGAGTCCATTTGAAAATGTGCGCGAGAAACTAGTAATTTTATTCTGCTAGCATGAATATACAATGGCCTTTGTATTCCATGTTGTCTTGTACCATCTTTACCCGCAACCTTCTGCTATGGAAAAAAAATCCAAGATATCTAGTACTCGATTTGTCCAATCAGCAGAACTAACTAATCTGCAACAAAAACATTATATAGCCACCGCATACTCAGGTCTTCAAAACTTCCAACACTAACACTACATGAATGAGTAAATGATGAAGCTCCTTTGGTCTGAGTGAGTAAACAGGGCATTCTGCCCAATTTCAATCTCATCCAGCATAATAATAAATAAATAAAAACACAAGGCATGCGCGGTCTCCCCCCACACGTAGACACACCACGATGAGACGCGGAACCGATCTCGTTACCTAGCCCCTAAACAAGATCACATCACGGGAACTGAATTGAACGGGTTCGAGGGGGGGAAAGAGTGGCGGCGGGCTCACCTGATCCCCTCGTCCGTGGTGGGCTGGTCGCTGCCCGCGGCGTCTCTATGTCCAGTAAACCCTAGATCAGGCGGGCGGGGAAGAGGAGGCCGAGGATGCTGCATCGCGCGGTGGGGAGTGGGAGTATCGCACGGGAGGGCGACGACGAGTTTATAGGCGTCTCGTATCTGCCTATAGCATCTTGTGTGTTCTCTTACCACCTCTTCATAACTTCCACTCCCTCTCACACGCGCGCATTACAAAAGTTACTCTAAAAATCACATTAATACATTTTAAAATTTATTTTAGCTAATAATTAATTATTAGTTATGCGTCAATAAATCGCTCTGTTCTACGCGTGGGAGGTAAAGTTTCTAACCTCCACCTAACCTCCACCTCTGAAGGTAGCATCACTAAAATAAAAAAAAAGATGATGGTATGAATAGATATTTTAATACTATATATCGTAGAGTAAAATTTCGCATTGGACTCGACTTGTTCGGTACCGCTTGACTGTTGCACGGCAACAACAATCGTGTTTTATTTGCAATAATGGTAGTTTAGTTGCAGCAACCTCCACTATTATATCAATCTGCGTCGAATAGACCCACTATCACTTTGCTTCAAAGTTTCAAAATTAATTAGGCCAGACTCAATAGTTCCATTTAACATCGAAAGTTTTTGTATTTGGTTACACTTTGGATTGGTTGAGTTTAGTTGTGATTACAACTTCAGCCCCTCAAGTAGGCATATTCATTGCTCTTCCTCATTAGTGTGTGATTCTCATCGCGCTATTCATACAGGCAAACTCGCCACATCATCACTACAAGCAAACACATTCACAAAGAGCGAACGATCTAGTGAACGAACGATCTAGCAAACGAACTAGCAAACGAACGACCTAGCGAACGAACGAGCGACCGACCGAACGACCGACCGAGTGAGCAAGGGAATGAGCGAATGAACGACCGAACGATCGAACGGACTTAGGTTTGCTCGATGTTCTCGTTAGTTCGCTCGTTCGCCGGTTCAAAGGATAGTCTAATTTAGGATATTGGCTAAACACCAGCACTCACTCTTTCATGACTGAACAAACAGGTAATTTCCAAAAATAAATCTTGTCTTGGCTCCTATGCATAGAGAGTCAAAACAAGATTTGTTTTGGAAATTATCCATGTTCAACCATGAAAGAACGAGGTGTTGTGTTCACCCAATATCTTGAGTCACTATCTCTCATTTGACGAAGTATATGCAGATGTTTTGAATTTAGACTTAGGACCAATTATCCTGTGTTGACTCCTATGCAATGTACATGGTTTAACTAATTATTTCTTGTCTTGTTAGAATTACATGGTCCAGTTGTTGACGTGGTCGCCGCTCAAGCTTACATGGTCCCAAGGTAGCCAAGCAAAACTAAGGCAAGTTACATGAAACAATAAAATTTTTAATATTATATGCAACTTTTTTCATACATACCTAATTTAGTTAATTATTGCGTACACAATACATTACAACATACATGTAGGTTTCATATTTCTTAAGTACGTTAAATTTAATTAGCTGATCTTCGTAATTCTTGATAATGTCGATATATAACTCGCTCTAAAGTAGTTGGAATAACGTAATTCTTCGTGTTTGTCGACAATGTAGATTGCAAATTACATTTCTAGCTATATTTCTGTACGTCATTATCTGTCACACCCAGAGATTCACTAACCCGAATTCCAAGCAGAATATGCATTAAACCCCTGTCAAGGACCGGCCAGGGTACATAGACGATAAAGTTGACATACAGATCCATGTCTTACAAACACCATAAAAAGATCTTACATAAATGCAGCGGAAAAAAATAAACAAGCTATTCTAGATAACTAGACGCTTGCAGCGTGAAGACTCCAATCCATGGGCATCCTCGACGGCAGCAACAAACCTACTCCTCCGAGTAACCTCCATCAGAAACGTACTCCAACTCTAATGTGGGGAAAGATAGAGCAAGACTGAGTACTACCCACCGTACTCAACAAGTCATACCGGAATAGGAGGTATGATGCAAATAATCCAAAGGGAGGCTAGGGGTTCATTTGCATAAAGCAAATATTTAAAGACAGTAGTTGAATGCAGTAAAATTGTTATAGTAATTAATCAGAATTAAATAATCACTGCCCAACGCTACACCACGTTGCGACAGGTCCAACCATCCACCTGAACTACACCAGTTGCATTAAGTCAAATTATTAACAGTTGGACTAATCACGGTGAATCTGGTTGATCGCCCTTAACAGCGGGCACGGCTATTCGAATAGTTTTACTCTGATCAGAGGTGTACAACTGTACCCACAAGACACAACCCCAGGACACGTTATCGTGTGCTGGCCTACCACCACGGTACACCGGAAAGGGACTATGACAGGACCCTTCGCATAACCCTGCCTAACCAAGCGCAACACACCTCAGGTTTCGCCCCCACCTTTTAGCCAAGGCAAGCAGCCCCCTCTCGTGCCTAGGTGAATCCGGAAGCCGATCAACGAGTAAACCCCCGCCGACCCAACCCCATCATACCCACCCTTGCCTGGATGCATCAGCTAGGAAAAACTACACTACAAGCCAGGCGTTGCCCATACTGGCTTGTGGAAAGCACGGTAATTCTTCCAGGGTTTCCCGCGAACCGGTCCTTAATTGCCATGGGTGCGACTAGCAAAACCATGCACCCACAGCCCACCATTTGCCATATTTTAGTCTTACATTGATGCCATGGAGGCACATGAGTGAAAATATCATCATAGGGACTACGCTAAATAATTAGGTGAACGACCCCCTTTAGTGTGCTATTTGACCCAAGCATGGCTAATTATTTCCTAAACCAGCAACTAATCAAATTATTTCCCAAGCTATCAAAGGAACATGATAATCAAAATATAAGGCTGAGTACAATAGGTAATTAAGCCCATAAATGACATTATAAAACAATGCAGTATTTAGAGAAAAGTAAGGCATTCGCAATTTAGGTACAATATGCTCAAATAAAAAGCATGACTTGCCTTGCTCTTGCGTTGGATCGACCTCTGCAACAACCTCGTAATACACGGGAGCGTCGGAACTGCTGGTTTCTACACGACAAACAAAGCACACAAGCATAACAGGCTATAAGTCTACTGAAACAAGGAACAAAACCATTTTTAATGGATTCTTTGCATTTTTATGAATTTACTGAGACTTGAATGGACTTAAACGGAGCTCGGATGAATTAGTTATGATTTTTGGAAGTTTTAAAGTGTTTTACAATTAACAGAATAATCCCTTAATTGATTATTGCGCAATAAGACCCCAGGGCTGACGTCAGCGAGGAGAGGGGCGACGTCGGGAAGTGGGCCCCACATGTCAGCGGCACAAGGTCGGCGGTCCACGGTAGACCAAGTCGACGGGACCGAACGCGTGGTGCACCACGCGGGCGGCCACGTGGATGGCCCCGATCTACCGCCCGGCAGATCGGACGGCTGAGACAGCACGGGCAGCGCGCACGGGTCTGGCTAGAGCTGGTCGGCGGACAACGCGTGCGGCGGCGGCCGGTGACCAGCGGTGACGCATGCGGCGGCAGCGGCGCATGCGAGAAGAGAGGGAGGAAGGGGGAGGGGGATGAGCTCCTCACCAGAGATGGGGATGGCGACGGCGCGGGATAGCGACGTTGATGACGAGGCGACGGCGGCAGGTGGACGGAGTCCGGCGCAACCTAGGGAAGATGGGGAGAAAGGTTAGAGGGGCGGAGGAGGGCGGTGGCAAGTGGCATTTCCGGCCGGAGATGGGGAGAGCGAGGGAGCTCACCGGCGCGGGGTTGACGGTGACGGCGGGTTCCGGCCTTTGAGAGAGGTGGATGAGGCGGCCCTGGGCCTTGCAAGGCCAACGGCGGCAACGACGTGGCTCGGCGGTGCTCCTAGCGATGGCCGGAGACGGTGGGTGGCGGCGGCGCTCGGGGAAAAAGGCGCAGGGGGTGTTTGGGAGCACAGGAAGGAGCGGTGAAAGGGGAAAAAGAGGAAGGAGAGTGCGGGGTAGCTTTATAAGGGGTTGGGAGGGGCGGACGTGACCGGGAGGTGGCCGGTTTTCTCGCTGGTGTGGGGAGGTAGAGAGAGAGAGAGAGAAGCGGGATTCAATTTTCAAATCCCGGCCTCTATCTGGCGCGGGTGCGTGCGGGGAGGGTGGAGAATTGGGCGGTGGTGGCGGTTGTGACGCGGTGAGCGTGGGGTCGTGGGCGCAGAGTGGGGTGGAAAGGGCGGCGGCAATTGCAGCTCCTCCGACCGAAGGTAGAAGACGGGCCCGACAGGTGGACCCCACCGGTCGGTGGCCCGGGAGGTGGAGGGAGGCGAAGTAGACTTTTGGCAAGGAGTAAGTGAGGCGTTGGCGGGCCGCGGCCATGGGCCGGGCCGTGGGAGGTGAGAAGAGGACACGCGGACAACGAGGTGCCGCGAGAAAAGTGGAGGGGAGGCATATTATAACTGAAGTGACACTAGACGGCAACTAGTTGCCCCTGCAGATACTGCAACAAAGTTTGTGTCACACAGTGGTTGGGTCGTGAGAGATCACGTGCCCATCAGCATACAGAACTGGCGCCAAACAAGGTCACGTGGGGACGAGGAACAATCTTATCTCCCTAATAGAGAGAAAGACATGTTGTGGACCACCATGCTCGAGATCTTCACGGTCCCTCAAGGAGAAGAGGCCAAAGTGAAGGAATAAACTCTAAAGAATATGACCGAACAATTCCAGCAGTACAAGAAAGATCTATACAACAAATATATAGTGAAGGGTCTAACACCGGACTTCAATAAATTCACAAAACTAAAGGATCATTGGATGCGTTTGTCGCCTACAAGACAGGAGAGGCAAGGCAAGCGAAGATAGCCAAGAACAATGCCAATGCCGCTAAGAAGAAATACTTTCACGCATCGGACACCGTGTGAGCTACATATTCCCTTCAGGAACATATCAATCAAGGTTTGTTCGTAGTTTTATGATATATGAATCGTTACATTGTGAAAATTGGTGCATATGTTAATTACTAACTTTGATTCTCATGAAGTGGCAGATGGAATGGCCATACCAGTGCAGCAAGATGAGACATATCATTGTAGGCCGATTCCACCTTGATACTCAAAGATCGAAATTGAGCCGGTGGTCTCAGGCTTCGAGGACCTCGAGTTGGACATCCTCGGAGGAGATAGGGAAACGAAACTAGAACACACAGCCCACACCATTATACTATGGTGCAAGCTCTACATCGTGTTTCCTGGGCGAGCAACAGCATCCGTTCATACATCTTCTACGCCTGCACCATCTCCTCTGCGGGCATCGACTCCTCCGCGGGCACCGACTCCTCTGAGGTCTCCGCCGCCTGCATCGCCTCCTCTGTCTTCAACGTCGCAACCAGCTGCAAGTATCAGGCAGTCTTGCCCACATTGTCTTACGCCATCAAAGTCCACACAACAAATGAAGAAGCCAAGACTTGACGAGCCAAAACAAGCCGCTCTCAAGAAAATAGCGTATGATAGGACTGACGAGGAGACTGACAAGGTCGTGAGAAAAGAAGTGCAAGACCACTTCAAGCCGTGGATTCCACAGAAGAAGACTCCAATAGACCCGTCAACTAAGGCCTTCTTTACCAAGATGAGTGAATTGGCCAAAATGACCTTACCATCGGACTACGACCGATCAATAATCAAGTCTTTTCAGAAGTTCGAAGGAAAAAAAAAAGAAATCCCTCAGCTCGGAAGCAAAGCAAGACATTGAGATGATGCCATTTGAGCATGAAATTAATATTGAAGGGTTTATGAGAGATACAAAATTGACTAAGATGCAATTGTTGGGCCCAGAGCCTATCGAGACAGCGACAATGGAGGATCTCAAGTACAAATTTACCTTGGGCCAACCACTCATCAATCCTGAGCAGTTGAATAGCCTCTCTACACAGATGTACCGATTTCATCAATGGTACATGGAAAAAGCTATCAAAGGTAGAGAGATGTTCGGGGTGAGGATTAAACACGCCGATTACTTCAATGGAGATGAAACTATGTGGGTCCATTACGAGGATATCTTTGATGTATACCACCTAAACGCCCTCGACATCTCTCTTATCTGTATATGGGTTTTGTAAGTGTCATTCAATTTTATTTTGCTACTTAGCTCGTCGTAGGCTCCTTATAATATTTACCGTGTTCACATACCTGATCACATCTTTTCTTTCCCCTGTAGAATGGAGATTCAACGATGCCATAAGCAGGGATCTTACAGGGTTGGTTTCATGGACCCCTACAGAGTTAATTGCAAGAATCTGGAGAAAAATTTGAAAAAGAAACAGAGGACAACATCTTAAAATTCCTGGTGCAGCAACATTACAAGACCTTTATACTACTGACTTACAACATAAGGTGAGTTTTTACCGCCTTTTGTAACAATTTTCTTCTCCTATTCATACCATCACACATAAATCATCTCACGCAATTTACAGCTTCCACTAGGTCCATTTTGTCATAGACCTTTCTGCAAGCAAGATCCATGTCTTCGACTCTATGTTGAAACCCAAGGAAACCTTTACACACATTTTTAACGTGCTTAACAGGTACTGCCATCCATCCCACTATCATTATGTTTGCTGCTTTCGCTACTATGCGGATCTCGGATTATTAATCATATGTTGCAACTACAGGGCATGGGCACGGTTCCGTACAACCGTCCGTGGGGCATTCAACAAAGAACCGGAACCGAGCATGAACTTTCTCGTAAGTACATGGTCCAAAATTATATATCTCACTTATCCTACAGAAGTAATATATATTTCATAAATTTGTTTCTCCTTTAGTGTGCACAACAAAGACCGGGGAACAACTTGTGTGGCTATTATTTTTGTCAGTACATGCACACCATAGCGCACAGCATCACCAGTGATAAGGATCTTGATGTACGTAAATATCATTCATAGATTATTTACTATGTTTCTTATTGACTTCATATATTTTATATCGAATTATTTTTCAAAATGACAGATTGTTTGGATGACGGACCAACTCCCTCACACGGACTTCATAAAGGTTGTTCAAGAACAAATGATGGGATTTATCATGGACGAGATTGTTAGTCCGACGGGAGGATCCCACGAAGATGAAAAACCTATTTATCATCCTCACCCTACTATAGAAAAGTAGAAATTAACAATGATTGTAATATTACATGTATTTACTAACATGTCTATGTATATTAATTATGTGTAGGGAATAACTTATATGTATCTAGTTCTATTTTTATGTCTCACATTGATATATGCATGTATATATGTAATTAATTATAAATATATATTTATAATTAATTATATATACATAGATCTATGTACTTATAAATATATATTTACAAATATAAACATGTATATATTATATATACATGCATATATATATATATATGTATGTGTGTGCGCGCGCGCATTTATACATATGTATGCATGTATATGAAAAATCAGTAAGTAATAAAAAGAATTTGGGAAAAAAAGAGAAAAAGATCTTTAATAACCAACCGGTACTAAAGATGTAGCCGGTTGGTAACACCACGTGAGCTACCATCTTTAGTACCGGTTGGTGTTACCATCCGGTACTAAAGATGTATTTTTAGTCGATTATTTTAATCAGAACTAAAAATATCTATCTTTAGATTGAATGACCCAGTTGTATACTAGGAGGAACTAAAGAGTTACGAATCGAGACTAGATATGGGTTCGTAGCAGTGCATCGTTAGTCGACAAAGAAACGAGCCTAGAGCAAATTGGACTTTTTTTAAAATAACCACAACTGGATCTTACTACAAAATTATGCTAGCACAAACGCAGCCCAATCGCGGCATTTAGGCCAATAATTAGCCCTTTTCTTCTGCAGCCACGTGAGGTATACGGTGTCTGATTCAGCTTTATTACCGGAATCTTCTAATGTAGCGAATTCTTAATGATGCATTATTGCTAATAACATATTGACAATGTTAAGACACTGCCCTCTTCACACATCCCAAGACATATTCCCCATCTAATTATGTGCTAATATTCAATTACACACCTTTAAACAACGTAGGTAGCTACTCATTTTGTCGATTTGTTAATCGGAGGGGTGTTAAAACTACGTAGTAGTGCAGAATAAAGTAGTTTGCCAGCTCAGATGCAGCTCGCCACCAAAGTTCACATGCTTTTAGCCACCTGGTTGGCTAGTTTCTACCGTGGCTTTCTTTCATAATTTTCATAGTTTTTTAAAAAATCCTATATTCTTTGCACTCTCTGCTCGTTTAGATTATTAAATTTAACAAGTTGATATGGTTTGAACATTCAGCACTGGCTAGAGATATAGATAGATAATTTGCTCTACTTTGATTCTTTGAACCATTTTAGGAGTATATAAATAAATGCCAGTATAATTTGACTAGTGAAAAGTTGAAGTTGGCAGCTAGTTTGGCTACTACATACTTGCAACGAAGCTCATGAGGCAGCAGTTGATTTCCTCCTTGACAAGTGGGTTAGGGTTTGGACCTTTTTTTCTTTTAAGACTATATGGTTAATTTGGACTGGTTGATATTTTAAGTTCGTGCCTAGTTTAGCTCAAAACACACTATTTTTGGATTAGATAAATTAGTCAGAAGCACTTTTTGTTGTAGTTGTCAAAATATCACTAGAGTAAATTGCATTTTTGGGATATATTTTATTATCAAAGTTTAATGATCTTTTTTTTTCACTTTAGACTAGCTAAATTTATATTTTTATTTTTTTTTTACTACCTAACTCTCTTCCCTAACCATGTACATCCTCTTCTCAAGCAAAGTGCAGAGTTCCACAACGTGTGGAGTTGATGTGCTCGAGATCGTTGATGTTCTAAAGAAGTGATCCGGAGTGTTATAAATTGCAAGAAATATAAAATTATTCAGTCTAAAGTGTAAAAATAGGTAAATAATGATGCAAAGTAAAACTTAGATAATAAAATGTGGTCTAAATTGCAATTCACTCATATTACGTTACTAAAGATAATCCTAAGTAAATACTCCATATTTGAGAGAGCGGAGTCAAGGACACTCTTTTTTTTCTCTTTTCTTTCTAGATTTAGGTAAAATTTACTACAGGGTATTCAAAAAACGTGTAATTAACTGGTGGACACCACAAGAACACGAATATACTATCGAGCACTATAAAAATTGGTAATTAGCTGTGGACACTCGTAGTTTTATTTTATTATTTTCGGAGGAATTAGAGAAAGAAACACTTATTAAAGACAAGTTTGCCCTTGATCGAACTTATTTCAACCCGACTGGGTCCGGTGCAAACCAACCACAAGGCCACTCGCAGTAAATCGATCCCATAGCAAACCCTAGATTCTGGCCAGTAGTGACGGTGGCAGTAACCCAGTCTGCTGTAAGCGGAATGAAGGCAGGGGTAGAATCGTACTCTCACATCAGTTTCTCTCTCTAATTCCTTTGGAAATAATAAAATAAGGTAGTGAGTGTCTAGTAGCTAATTAACAGTTTTTTTTGCCCGACAACATATTCACATTCTTGCGGTGTCCACCAGCTAATTACACGTTTTTTATGCCCTGTAGCAAATTTTGCCCTATATTTATCAGTGGCTAATGTGATAGTGAGATTCTCATTAAAGATATAAGAAGGCTTGTTTGTCGGGTTGATGATGGTTCGATCAAACTGCCGTGATCCATAATTTTCATAAAAATTATATATATATAAATTTCTTGAAAAATATTTTAAATTCATATTTCAACTTTATAATATATAGTTAGTTAGTTAGTATCTTCGAATAATTATCACAGATTATCCTGTTATTCATCCGTTCAGCACAATACTCTCGGTACCTCTCTTTCAAGGTCCGGGAAAATAATTTGGTTATTATTCTATCCAACCAGGTTTTACCATGAATTAAACAATCCTATAGACTGTTAACCACACAGGCATGAACACTACAAAGTAGAGGACTTCCATTCACATAAATCTGTGAAAGGCTAGATTAAGAACAAACTGTGTATATATAGGCAAATGCACAAGAAAATGGCCAACGAATGGTGCGTTGGCAATGACTTAGGGACGCATTAGCTTGTCACTGGAAATGAGTTGAAATGTGATTGTTTGTGGCTTAAAGAAAAAAATATAATAGCGTCACATCCCTTTAAATCCAGAGGAATGAGAAATTCGTGAAAACTTTACGAGGCATTTGTAGGAAACAAGTCTAAAATATAGGATTACGAAAACAAAGAAATGAAAACGTGAAATATGACCGCACAAAATTTAAATCCTAAACCCCTATGGAAGAGCCTATTCTATCTGAATTCCAAAGAAATCAACCCGTCTAGTACAATCCATTGTTGTCCACAGATTTATTGTAAGGTTATGATCCTCTACCTTCGGCTCAAGGAGTTTCAACTCATCTCTTCTCGCGCACACGCTTTTCAAACTACTAAACAATGCGTTTTTTCAAAAAGTTTCTATACGAAAGTTGCTTTAAAAAATCATATTAATCCTTTTTTAAAAAATAATAAATACTTAATTAATTATGTACTAATGAATCACTATGTTTTTCGTACTGTTTTTCGTACATAGGGAATGAGTTCCCAATTCACCTTAAATGAGGCTTTGTAATCAAGTGACTAGTTCATTTACACTGTTATTTCTACTGTCATTATGAAGTTCCACCGTGTAAATTGAAAGGTACAAATCTCTGCTCACAATTTACACAAAAGCGACTCTTTGGAGTATTTTTCTTCATCTGCAGTAACCTAATAAATTGAAATGTTACAAGTATACAAAACTACTTACCATATTGTTTCAAGAATTTAATTTCCTTTTTTTATAGCTGATCCTTAATGTGGATCTTGATCGTATGCCCTCACATTAGATTAAAATTGAGGATTTACCTTCATGGTCCGCATGTCAATGCCCTTAGATAACCCTACATATCAGTGAGAGTGACAGAAGAATAAATCTTCAATTTTTGATAAAATGGGAGGGTAGATGATCAAATCTCCCGATCAAAATGTTCAGAGATATTGTTAGTTAAGAGGGGACAAAATAGTTTGCCCTCCACTTATTTTTTTGCCGTAGAGGTAAAACTTGCACAGGTGATCACTACAATCCGGAGCCTATTGCTCGTATAGCTCAAAATGGAAAATGATAAACGTACAGAAAAATTAGGAGCCAGATATCTTGTACTAATGCAAAACCCAGTAACAAAAGTTCTTTTGAATTTCTGATAATAGAGATAGTGTAATCGTACATGAGCAGATAACTTGCTCTAACAACCTCATATATATTTGTATTGAACATATATGATGCCTACTAAAGATTTCCTGGGAGGTTTCTTGCAATTGGACTATCTCTTCTTATTGTTGCGCCGATTTCATGGTTTAGCAAACAAAGGCAGTAAGCTTGAGGCAGCAACTGCATAACTTGCGGTAAAATCATTGGCACGATCATCATCCAACCTGTAGGAAACACATCATATATAGGAATAATAATCAGCACGACAATCATGAAATAGATGCCCCCTCATCATTAAGTTGTTCGTACTGACACCTATAATAATTGTTAAAGATTTAGACTATTTGCAATGTTTAGACCTTAGAGTACCACAGCGAAATGGCTGAGCTTATGTGATACTCAGGTGAAAAAGTTTTACTCCTGGACTCTGGTTGCTGTTTCAGTACGTATTGAGCGTCAATTAAGGATATTAAGCACTGGTAGAAGTAATATTTTTCATTTTCCAGTATTAATGCTATGATTACTCTAATATTCCTTGGACGTCATTTACTAATGATATTACATGCCAATAGTGCTATATCAAAGTGAATTCAGTTCCGGGAGACCTCATGCGTATACCCATTACCACATGTCATACCATACCATGAGAGTGCCAGTTTGGTATGAGTGAGTTCATCCTATGGCGCTTTATATGTATTGGATCGGTCATTGTTTCATCATGTTTCTTTGTCTTGTTAGTGAAAGTTCTCACAAATGTGGAGGTCTAACTCGAAGGTCATCACATCAGAACTCTACTACTCACAAATACATGCATTATTTTAGTAATACATAGCCTATAAACTGAACACACAGTAAAACACTCCACATTCCACAGGGATAGGTAGGATCATATCTTAAGGCGATGCAGATGTTCCCAACTTTCAAACAGTGAAATGACTAGATGATTCAAGAGATAATAAAAATTTAGAGAGAAAAAACGAGTCATGGATAGAATTGGAATCACAATTTGTTTGTTATTAATTCTCTCTTGCTAATAATTCTTCTGGTTTCCTAGTTAACAAGAACAGCAAAAAATTAAGACAAGCCAATAAGAGATGATAATGCACGGATCTTATCTCTTTGAAAAAATCTCATGATAATTGACCGTATCTAACTTTTCCATAGGTTGTAAAGAAATCTTACAAGTTTCTCGCAAGTTATGCAGTTGCTGCCTCTAGCTTATTGCCCCTGGTTACAAAACCTACAAAAAGAACTAGTAAATGTTAGCACAATCAAGTGTCAAGTATTGTCAACAACAAATATAATATTGTTATGTTATTATTAGCCATCCGCAGTGGAAAATATGCAGCACACAATGGAGGCATCTCCAACTCTAAAACCCCCAGTGAGGTGACTTCACTTAAGGTTCCATATGCGGTATAATGGCACCTTTTCTTTGTTACATCTTGTAATATACTTAATTTTTATGATAGCTGGTAATAAACTTGCTGAAGACATCTTTGGGATCCAGTGTGCGTGTATGTTAAGTGCACCTGATATGTAAATAGTCAGGAAATAGTCCCTGAACCAGCGAGATTTTGGAAAGGAAAAGTAACGCTAGTATTTCGTATGAGATTCCCATGTATCAGAACAAATCAAACCGGTATCACAGATCAAGCACACTATGTAATTTGCCATTAACAAGATCTGTGCTGCCCCTTATATTCTATGTTCCACAAGGATCAATATTGACATGGAACAATAAAGGAAAGCAGATCTAGGTGAACAAACCAAAATATGTGTTATATACTTGCTGTGCCAACCATTAGATCTAGGAGATTGACACAGCAAGCTTTTGAAAGCCATAGCTGAGAACCAGCAGTCATGCCAAGATCACAGATGGTTCGAAAGTAAACTTAACGTAATTAATTTAATTAATTACCTGGATATATAGATCAGATCTCTACACCCACACCATAGTGATTGAGCTTGTTTATCCACAGCTTATCTTGACCTCTCATCACTTCTAACCCTAGAAGACTACTGGAGCAGGAAGAATGCTGTGGTGGTGCAAAGAGGGGACGAGACCAGGTCTACTTTTATAGCTGAATGGGCAGAGATGAGGAGAGGAGGCAGTGGGGGGGAAAACAAGGAAGGGAACAGGGAACAATAGGATGCAATTATTAATTGGCTTAGTGACAGACAATGTGTTTGAGTTTGCTGACAGGAAAAACTCCCACTTGCGTGGAGTAGCTTCACTCTGCTTGGATGCTGCCCAGTTTAAAATTAGTACAATCTTTTTAATTCGCACTGGCTTTGTGTACAGGAAAAAGAAAAGAAACAAGAACTAATAATCATCATAAACAGGTACTGACAGACAGATGGCTCTTATAAAAAAAATCTTGTACCTGTACGTTAGGTATGATCTTGTGTGTGCATATATCTGAAGAAAAAGCAAGTGGTTAAATAACCTCTTGGTTTTGTCGATGGACTTGTATTGTGTACCAGGAGGATAGACTTATATTGTGACACTGGGTAATACCAAACTATATAGTTTGGCTGTGGCCTACTTGGGCTGACTAAATTAGACATATTTCTAACTGGACAGGGTCATATAAATATCACTATAAAGCCAACAATCACCAGTCATGGTTAACTAGTAGTAACAGTTGTTGGAACATGGTAAATTGATAATACAAATTCACATGCATAAGACATGTACCTATACTGTGTACTTGGCTGCATTTGTTTACTCTTGTTGTTTGGGCTGGCTGCAGCTTCGCTGAAGCTGCGTGCGAGGGACACCATGGCGCCGAATCTTTTCACCTATTGGATTCTGCTCATCATGCTGCCCTTAAACAGGGCGCACCATCCCATGCTGTGCTTTTCATCACGAGGATTTGGATCTCAATCAGCTGCATTAGAAAAGGAACACAGTGATTACAGATCAGTAGTTCACATATGGCAATTTGACCGTCAAAGTCCAACGGTGCAGCTAAAGCCAATGTACTACATTGATTTTTTATTAGGTTGTCCCTTCCTAATGCATGAGAGCTTGCCATGCCATTCAAAAGTTGAAACAGCAAATTTCGTACTCTAAATTTAATTTCAGTCTAGCAGGAGAGTTGTTCCAATCATGCACCTGATAGAATGGATGGTAATAGTTGCAAGATCGAATCACAGAAAACCAAGCAATCCAAATGACAAGCGAATAAATCTTTAGCTCAGCGGTAGAATATAAACTCACAAGATTAATGTGCATCTGCCAATTCACCATAGTAATTACATTACTCCAGAAAGCATGCTCTTACCACAGTTGCCGCAATGCATGAGCTCCAAATCTAGTTCCATTCTATCAGCGTTCAAAGCCCAATTAAATGCTTGCGATGATGTCCCTCCCACCAGTGAACTAATATCTCATTTACATCATCAGGATGTCTTCAACATGAACTGCAAAGTGAATTTAT
The DNA here is from genome assembly GCA_000573905.2 of Oryza punctata. NCBI lineage: Eukaryota > Viridiplantae > Streptophyta > Magnoliopsida > Poales > Poaceae > Oryza > Oryza punctata. The sequence goes on along the minus strand of CM002495.2, from coordinate 22,132,377 downwards.
GAAGAAAGCAGATCATAGGAACCTAAAAACACGCTCCCATCTCTTTCTGAAAGAAAACAATCGTATATTGTTATACTTTCAAGGAAAAAAAAGTAAGAGGATATCAGCCTGCTGGTGTGCATCATTATCTCAGTGCATTTGCTTTACATAGATTCAGATAACCACATGTTTGCTTCAACAAGTTCCCAAGATCAAAACATATGTAGTTTTTGCGAATGGAGACTTGATTGGGTTACATGAAACATCACCAATATGGAATTACTGGACAAACAAACAGGCAAACTGGCAGCCGTTTCCTATGGCTTTTCAATCTATCAGCTCCAGAAAGTTGAATCATATATAATTTTGTCCTTCATCAACTTGATACCATAGTTGAATGCATGATCCAATGCAATTGTTGTGAGTAATGCTTTACTGTTAACTTTTGACAAGTTGTTAGTAGAAATATAGGTAGACAAATTGCTGATAATTAGCATTTTAAACTGAGACAGCAACAACAGCAGGCTAAATAATTAATATAATTTTCTGCACCCACGTCAGGTTCCTGATGCAAATGTCTGAGGGTGTCCTAATACAGGGGCAACAGTTGATGGTACGAATTTTTAATGGTGCATTATTGGTGATGTGAGAGAGTGTTTGATACTCCCAAAACATTCCATGCCTTCACCTTTTTTTAAGCAAAGAAGGAAAACTTTTCGACATATGTTAACAATAGGACTTAACTTTAGAGGACATAAATTATTGTACATTTGTATCAAGTAGTTGATGGTTATGAAGTGCTGAAAGATTTTCGCGATTTGGGAAATTAGTTGGGCTAGTTATGATGATTAGAAATCTTTTGGACAGAACACTCCCAACTGCAAAAGATACAAGCATTAGGATTTATCTTTGCGAGACCTTTTCTTGGGATGAATTGAAGGAACTAACCAGACCACATCTTCTTTTTGCAATTACTCTAAATTATAGTAAGATGTACAAAAAGGCGCATAACTTGAAAAATTAACAAGTGAACAAAAGATCATAACTTAGCCTCCTAGTTTTACAGCTAATGTGGCCAACAGCTAATGAACTGTCCTTAAGTCGGCGATTTTGCACATTAAACAACAAGTTTCCCATCGTACCTATGCATTCAGCTCACGTAGTGGGATATTACTCCTATTTAGTATTCCCAGTCTCTCAAAACCGGCGCCGCAGTTGATCAGCTGCGCCGTCCGGTGTCGGCAAAGCATTTTTAAATTCAGTTGGCTTTGAATCAGCACTCGTGGTGGGCAGCATCCTAACCTCAAATGGGTATCAAACTATTCAAAAAAGTAGAACAGGTATGAACTACGAAAACTAATACCTTAATCCCTCGTCACCAAAAGCCACGGAGAGGGTGTAACGGGAGGCCGAGGGGAGGGGAGGGGGGGCAGCGCCGGGGCCGTCGTGATTGACGAGGTCGAACAGGGCGATTCTCTAGGTGGGAACAGTGGCGCGGCGCGCGAATCGGTGGAGGCTGACAGCTTCGCCACTGGCGGCTGGTCGGCCGCTGTTCCTCCTATCCAGAGGCGCCCCCATCGAGCGGGATGGGGTGGTGCGAGACCTGGTCGTCGCCGGAGTGGGCTAGGGTTTAGGCCGCTGTATTTGCTGGAAACCTACTCACCGCCGGCGTCGTCCGCCGCCGCCGCCGAGAGGAAACGTCTTTGAAGGAGGCTTGCAGCCCATTTTGTTTCGACTGGTCAGAATATGGGCCGGAAGGCTTATAACAAAATAAGCCCATTCACAAAAATGGCCTAAAAACGTTCGGGGACAGTTAAGGCCCGTATCGCAGGCCAAAATTACTACCGGGCTGCGAATCCAAGAAGTTGGTCCATATAGCACGATGGCCCAAACCTTTATGCCCAGTTAAGGCCCGTACTTATGGGCCAAAAAATCCAGACCGCAAAATGTAGTCCAAACTTCCAGCCCATTTGAGTAGATGGTCTAAAAAGTTATAGCCCATACCAGTGGGCAAAAGTTCCGGCTCATACATAGCACGGGCCGTGAATTCTGTCCAAATAGCCGGACATTTACAAGATGGCGAAATAAATCAGTTGGAACAACATTCCAGCCCATCGTTTTGGATGGCCGAGGATTTCATTTCAGTTCGGAATAAGTCTACTCTTTATCCCTCAACTCATGCCCCTGGTTAAATCGCATCCCTCAATCGCAAAACCGGATATAACCCAACACCCAACTCTCAAAACCGTTGTAATGACTCCCCGGGTGTTTTTGAGGCGGTTTTGTCTAACGTGGTAGTTGACTTTGTTGAGTCATCAAGTGGGACCCACTTGTTAACGGTCTCCATCACATCTTATTTTCTCCCTTACCTCTCCCCTCCCTCTCTCTCTACTCATCCTCTTCTTTTCATCTTCCATCAGTACAGAGGCAGGGCAGCGGCGATGGCGCACGGGGGAGGAGATTGCCAGTTGGCCAACCGAGCACGAGGGAAGGAGCCCCGCTGGCCGGCCACGTGTAGGGAGGAGCTCGTCGGCTAGTAGCGACGTACGTGGGGAGGAGATTCGTCGGTCGGCTGGCAGGCGGGGGAGGAGCTTGTCGGTCATCCGCGACGCACTTGGGGAGGAGATTCAACGACCGATTACACATGGGGAAGGAGCTCGACAGCCAGCCACGCGCAAGGAGGAGCTCGTCAGCCGGCTGCGATGCGCGTGGGGAGGAGACTCGTTGGCCGACTGCATGCCGGGAGAGGAGATTCGTCGGACAACGGCAAAAAAGATGGGGGCCGACATGGTGATGGCTGGCACCCTCATCGATCGTCAGATGGTGAAGCACCCCAACAACCCGTCTTTCTCCCTCTCCCCCTTTGACCTCTGTATTGTCGACCAAGTTTGGAACTTTGAATAGGTCAACTGGTGGGCCATACTGTATCTCGGCCCACCTATATATATGGACCTAATCTAACCCGTCTTCATGGTGGACCATCTGTATATTGGCCCATCCGGTATTTTCGTTCCGTTAATATTTACGGGCTGCGAAGATCTCTGTCGGGCCAGAAGTGAACATAAACTGGCCCACGAATTTCGTGGGTGCTTTCTTCCCTTAGGCCTTGTTCGCTTGGCCCACGAATTTCGTGGGTGCTTTCTTCCGTTAGATCTTGTTCGCTTAATCCCCATGAGGAAGAGATTGGAGGGGATTTATTCCACACCTATTGTGGTGTGAAATTATTCCCCCTCAATCCCCTCCAATCCTCCTCAATTCTCTCTAAACCGAATAAGGCCTTACCAGGCTGATAATAAGGATTAAGGACACCTATTATAACGAGATTTTTTTTGGAGAGGTTAATGTTTGTTAAAAAAAAAGTAAATTTCGTAGTACTTTAGCTAAATTATCACAAAACTATATATTTAACATGATATATCACAAAACTACATATTTAACGTGATATATCACAAAACTACATATTTAACACTAAATTTATCCCAAAACTACATGTTTAAGTGCAATGTTTGCAAAACTATAGATTTATAAACAAAGCTATCACAAAACGCAAGGTTAATATAAATTTAATCACAAAATTTTGACATTTCAACTCAAACATAGCATTAGCGCTAAGGATTTAAACCCAATATGTAATTTTGTGATAGTTGTATTATTAAATCTGTAGTTTTACAATACTTACCTTTAATACATAGTTTTATAATACATCAGAAATGTGATAATTTGGACAAAGTATATGTAGTTTTGTGGAATTTGCAAAAAAAAAAAGCTCTATTTCATATGCAGAATTTTTTATAACACAATTTGTTTGATAGTAAGCTGATTTCTCAAACACTGAACAATAAGTTTTCAAATTATACCCCCGCTATAACTTGTGAAATAAACACTTAGCTAACTGCTAATTAAACAGCTAACATAGAAGCCAAAAGCTTGTGCCAAGAGGAAATTACTGCAAAATGCAAATCAGCAAATACATAAAAACTATGCAGCCAACTCTGGTAGATGTAAATTCCAGAGTTCGATGTCATCGTCCTAGTCTCATAACACCTGTTATTCAGAAGACTTCCTGGTCATATTTCTTCCTGCGAGTTAATTACTTACAATGGTGCAACATTTAACTAAGAACAGTCACAAGTTCATGTAATTATGTAGCAAAAGGAAAACAAATTCAATTGGTTTCAGATAAACTTCTCAAACGTTCTACAGCAACAGCATAGATACGCACACATACAACTATATATTCAGGTTGCGCATATACAGGCATACAGTGTAGATAGAAGTCACACCGTACTTTACCAATTACCACATCCTCCAAGATTGATGGAGGCATACTAGGTAAATTATATACTTCTATTTGTAGAGCAACATGCAAATCCAAAAACAATCGGTGTGAGATTCTCTGTTTGACCAATTATTTGTTCATTCCACCAATATTTTTCATTTACCATAAAATATGAAATTATGATACTTTCTAGGACGCCTTCAGATAGAAACAGCTATATTATTAAACTATACTAACTTAAAGTAACCAGAACATGTAGTCCCCAGAACCTTCCAAAAGATTCAGATTGGAAACTATGTTTCTGATTCCATTTTTCAAGAACATAACCATTTAGATATGGATGATAAGCAAGAATAACATTACAATAACACACACATCATCCCTAAAACAAAACATTTTGATGGAAGCTGGCACCATACATAGGTTTGTCTTCTTTTCCTAAAGAACTACTTAATGTGATCAAGCATGGGGAAGCAAAAAGTAACTCACACTCTCCAATCAACATCTCTGGACTGCAATTCAATGCTCAGGCATATCACTGTTGCGGAGCCAGGGCCTGGCTACCCTGGGCAGGCCGCAGGTGCCCGGGCTCTGCCGCATGCATCAAGGGACCAGTAATACCTAATTACCATCACTTTGCCGCATGCAGCGCGGTGAACAGTACTTAGTTACTGTCACAGGTTCAGAGCCGTGTGCAGTTGAGTAAAGTACTAATAATGGCTACTCCATCCGTTTCAGATTACTTGTAGTTCTAGCTTTGTCCTAAATCAAACGCTTTTTATCTTTGACCATCAACTTCAAGAAATTCGTGTAGTTTAACAACACGTGAATTGTATATTATGAAAGCATTTCTCATGGTGCATCTTAAAAAGATCAATTTATGATGTTAAACTATATGAATTTCTAGAAATTGATGGTCAAAGATAAAAATGTTTGACTTAAGACAAAGCTAGAACGACAAATAATTTGTAACGGAGAGAGTAATTAACATGCTTAATCAACTAGTTCTAATAATGGAGGTCAGATCAGTGGATCAGCCACGTAAACTAGCAAAGCAAATACTCACATCATCATATGTCTGCAATATGAAGGCAAACTGACCTAACTGTCTAGCATTTATCATCTTTATTTTCCTTTTTCATGTAATACAAGCCTTATAATCTAGCCCATCAACAACACACGACCATCATTTCATCAATATAATTTCGCACACCGGTTTTCCTTGTAAATTAGAACTCGACAACTGTCATTTCTTTGCTCGCGCCTATGATTCAATGGTCTTTGTAGTTATATGGGTTTATGGGTACTTCTTATCTGTCGTTAGGCTTGATTAGACTCAAAAGAATTCTTAGATCCATAACTGCATATCACCAAAGCTAGGACAACAGTCGATTTTTTTTTTAAAAAAAAAACAAAATGCGTGTAAATGCTAGAATTAACAAGTCATTTCTAGTAGGCAGCTAAACAGTTTGAGACATAGGAGGAGCAAATATCCGATTCTCCGAACTAAACACTGTACGTGATTAGGCATCAAAAGCATTGGGATGAGATTAATATGAAAAATAAACAACAGAATCAAGGCATGTGTCCTGATTACTGATATGTTACCTCTTGCTAACCTACATAAGAGAATGAATAAGAAAAGTATGCAAGCATGGCATTTCTAGTCTAATATGACGTCTTAAACTGGTACAACCATGCCAACATGGTAATCAGAATCAAATAATTATCATATCATACCTTCATATATTACATGTATAAACACTAATTTTAGTCCTTTTGCAGCTAAATTTGAGGCATTACTGTTCACCACCAAGTGTTCCTTGCCTCAAATAATATTTTCAGTGTATATAACATCTGAGAGAATAAACCAAGAGCAAAACCACTAGAGACCAAGGCTCAGCTAAATGTGGCAAAGCAATTTATGTATTCTTAGGTAAGTAAGAACCAAAGAAATATCGCTGTGCTCCCTCATCGTAACATCTATCTTAATTCCCCTCTCACAACAATTATGTACGAACATTTTGGCAGACTTTGCCCGCATCTGGCCAGTACCACAAGACTACCACTACATGCAAAGAAATCAACCTCCCAAATCCTGAGTTCGTGACACGATCTTCAACAGCCACTTAAGAACAAAATCCCCAAATTTCACAGGCAGGGGGTCATATCCAATTCCAGAAATTACCAGAACGGCAACCAGATTGCCACTAAACCATGGCAAAGGGAGCTAAATTGTAGCATGAATTCCTCACAAGTGCGGAGCGTACAACATTTATTCGGCCAAAGGCCACACATCTCGCACATCAACAAGTGAAGCTAAAACGAGATCAGGAAAAAGAAAAAGATGTAAACGTTTGCAGCAGAGAGAGAACGCAGCGAATTGATAAAATTTCTCACTACAGCTTGTACTTGTAGCGGGCGACCTCGGCGTCGTTGGGGAAGAATCCCATGAGGCGGCCGGCGGAGTTCTGGTAGGCGTACATGAACCCACCCATGACCCCGATGAGCCCCCCCGTCACCATCGACGGGCCGCGGATCCCCGGCTTGATCCCTGCAAAAGGACGCGGGCTTCAGCCTCCTAGGAGGTGGAAGGTGTCGCTATGGAGAAGGGGGGGGGGATGTTACCGGAGAGGTAGCCGACGGTGACGGAAACGGCGGAGATGGTGGAGAGGCGGAGGTAGTCGAGCGCGGAGAAGTTGCCGACGACCTTGGTGAAGGGTGGGTTCCGGTCCACCACCGGGTACTCCGGCTTCACCGACGCGGTGATGTCGGTGTTCATCTCTCCGCGCGGCGGCTGCGGGTGCTCCCCCTCCTCGGCGGCGGCGGGCGGAGTCGGCGAGATTTGGTCGTGGGGATGAGCTGCAGCTGCGGTGTGGCCTCCTCCTTGCAACCTGGAGAAAGTAGCGGCGGCTAAACGGGCCGGCCTAAAATCGTAAAATGGGTCTAGCCCAGAAATAGCCCGGCCCAAATAAAGAAGCGACTTGGAGTGACGTCAGCATAACCCCAGCCGAAAAAGTGTTTTGCCCCTCTCATCTCTTACACTTGATCGATGGCCTCCCGCCTTGCCCAACCACAAACCGAATATAATATCTCCTTATTTTTAGAAGCGTACAAATCGAGTCCTTCGGTGATTTGGGAACCGGTTTTCTATAGGTGAAATCCACATATCAATGAGATACGACCGTCCTCCGGCGATTCAACCTGTCTCGCCTCCGCGGCTGCCTACGAGGAGATAGAGGGTAAGAGATGAGGTGATAAAATAGGCTGAATCTATCCAGATTGATACCATTTTAAATCATACCATTATTCGGAAAAATTAACAAACATATGATATGATTCAGTAATGCATAGGAAATTTAGATGTAACATCACATTTATCATATTACCAAAACTTGATAATGCTATCGACTTACCAAAAAATTTAACATTATCAAATTTTGGAATAGTTGATTGTGACGGTAATATGTGTTGTAAACCAACGTGCCTATTAGCGGATCACTGGATTCATTCCCTGTCCCTTCCACAGCAGTATAGGCGTGATAAGATGTAGAACACCCGCGCCATTCTCTTTGCCCTCAAGAACATTGCAGAAGTAGACAATGAACACTAATGTAGGGTGGAGCTCTCTCTTTATTATAGATCTGATCTGGAGTACAAAACCAACCTTAGATGTCTCACCCTGCCCCAGTATATATAGGGGTCTTAGGAGGAGACAGATTTTATCTCTACTCCGGTTCGGATTGATCCACAAGAAAGGAAATTATCTCCCAGGAGATTGAAAGAGTCACTTAGGCCTAGTGGGGGTGAATAGGCTAATTTAAAAACTTGAGAAAATACGGAAGCAGAGTTTTTTGGAAATTCCAAAAATCACAGAAAGTGTGCACTACTAAAGAAATGGTAGATCTAGCTACTCATAAACCTAAATCACTAGCACAAACAACTAGAATTATAGCGGCATAAGCAAGTAAAGCTAGAGAAGGGAGAGAGGATTTCACTGAGGTTCTTGCAAGATGAGTTGTTCCCGAAGTTCGAATCCTTGAGGGGATTCTACTCTCCGTTGAGGAGCTCACAAAGAGCCGGGTCTTTGCTAACCATTTCCTCAAGAGGTTGCACAAAGCACTCCTCCTTCCACTAGTGGTATATTTTCCCTTTCGAAGGTGAGTTCCGACCTTCACAAACTTCTCTCGGCCAACCACAAGTAGATCGGTGGCTCAAGAGTGACATATAACCGTATAGGAGTCCTCAACCTCCAATAGTAATAAATGATGCAAAGATCTCTTGGGAAAGGAAGCAAGTGCTCGTAAATCGTCACGAAGTCAACACCAAGCACTCACACAAACTCGAAACAGCAACTCTCACACACAAACCAAATCCAAATCGAATATCGGTGGAGAGGGGAATCAAGCAAGCAAGGATCAAAAGTGAATCTCAAGAGTAGCAAGCCAAGCGCACCAATTTTGCAATGAGAGCGGCAGCTTGACTTGGAAGGGGAGTGGGCTATTTATACTCCACTCACAGATCCGCCTGTTATAGGCAAAAATATCATTTTTCGGAAACTCCGAAGTAACTTTTCGGAAATTCCGAAGTAACTTTTCGGATATTCCGAAATAACTTTTCGGACAAGTCCGAAAATCTCCAGAACATTAAATCACAAGGAAAACAACTGGGATTTTCGGCACTTCCGAAAACTTTTCGGACATATCCGAATATGAACTGTACCAAACTAATTTTCGGAAATTCCAAAAATAAATTTCGAACAAATCCAAAAACAAGCCGAAGGATGTATTCCTTCACTGCCTTTTTCGGAAATTCCGGAAACTATTTTCGGACAAGTCCGAAAATGTCCCGAGGGATGGTTTGGAATTGCACATTTTCGGAAATTCCGAAAGTGCCTTTCGGACAAGTCCGAAAATGTCTAGAGGAATGGTTTTCTACGCGGCCTTTTTCAGAAATTCTGAAAGTGGTTTTCGAACAAGTCTGAAAACAACCCGAAGCATGTTTTCCTCTCAGACAGTTTTAGAAATTCCGAAATGGCACATCGGACAAGTACGAAAAACACAGACAAAGCACAAATGAAAAGATATCACTTGAAAAAATAGATTTTTGAGCGTCCAACTATTCCTCATCACCAATACATCATCCCCTTTATTGTACGGCTTTCCTAATGAGACAAAAAAAGGAAACTGTACATTATACCACTTGCTCATATGGGGCGATGCTGATGGGTGACTGACCGCGCACGCCGGCGCGCGCCAGTTCCAGCCCTCTACCCTATATACTACTAGTATACTATACTACTCCTTATACTACTATACTATGTATATATTTATACAGATATGTATACTTTGAATATGTATATGTATACAAACTTTGTATACGTACACATGCAAATTTTGTATATGTACGTATACAAACTTTGTATACATACGTATGCAAATTTTGTATATGTACATAAAATATACAAACTTTGTATACGTATGCAAATGTATACAAAATATATAAATTTTGTATACGTACATACACATGTACAAAATTTGTATACATCGTATGCAAAGTTTGTATATGTATGTCTACAAAGTTTGCATATGTATGTATATATGTACAAAATTTGCATACATACGTATGCAAACTTTGTATATGTACGTATGAAAATATTTAAAGTTTGTATACATACATACACATGTACAAAATTTGTATATGTCGTATGTAAAGTTTGTATACGTATGTCTACAAAGTTTGCATATGTACGTATATATGTACAAACTTTGCATGGACGTATACAAAGTTTGTATACGACATATAGAAAGTTTGTATAGATTAAAAAACCGAAAGATATGTATATATTAAAAAACCAGAAGAAAACAAAAAAACGAAGAGAAAGGAAAAAACCGCAGGAGAAAAAAAAGAAAGAAAACCGGGGAAAAGAACGAGAAAAACGCAACATGTGCGCCCTTCCCCGCCGCCCCCTCTCCGTGCGCGCCACATGGCTGCGCCGCGCGGGGGGAGGGCACGCGACTGATCGCTGATTAGCGGTTTCGCTCATATGCCGCATCACATTGTTTTCTCGCTTTCACGGGGCTTTGCATTGAACCATGATTTATCGAGAACTAACATTCATTTACACATTACTCAATAAAATTGTTAGTCCTCTCTAATTGCATTGTTATTAATCACCAAAATCATTAGAGACCTAGATGCACTTTCAAATATATTATTCCGTAACACTCTGCCTTGGATCTATCCGTGACCAACTCACGTCTCGTCAAAACTCCTACCAAAACCAAGTGAGAAAAAGGCTAGGAGAAAGAGTACATAGTTATCGCTCATGCATTGAACATTGTTGCTTAGTTAAAAACCTTATGTGAGGAACAACAGCTCACTCACTCAAGGGAAAAAGAGTACAACACCATGGACTAACCGGTCCATATTGTGGGTCATGTTCTGGGGTGCTCTCCCCCTGAACCTAGCAAACCTTAAAGTCTTCTCATCCCAATTCTTTGGACAAGTTTCCGAGAACTAACGGTGTTAGTTGAGAGAGACTAGGTGATCAATCATCTAGATCATCACTCAAGTTGAATTGCTATTCACCTCACCTCACCTCAGGAGTATGTGAGGTAGCCCATTTGTATTTGTGGTGTCGGTCAATAAAGACATATCTTCCTATGATAGGGCCTTAGAAACAGGTCTAAGTGATCGTCATCGAGCCAATACTACCGGTATACTCTAAGACATTTCAATGCCTCACAAATGACAATCAACACTCAATACATACTCCCCCTGATGACAACCTTTGACGCAGAACATATTCCCATAGTATTAAACATCCCTCAAATGTATGTGTAGGCAAAGAATCCATCAGATCCTCAAACTATTAGTCTCAAAGACTTATCTCATTTTACCACTGAAACGAGAATAGGGAACATTGAGAGTAATGCATTCCATCACTATCATGAACCACAATACCATATCATTGTGCAACGCAATATATTTCATCCTTCCAAAGGACTATGGGGATAAACAAGTCACAATGGCACGCATTCGGCGTGACCCATCAAGAACTAGGCCTTGATCATTGAAAGTGCATCTAGGCCCCTAATTGTTTTGATGATTAATGACAATGCGATTAGAGAGGACTAACAATTTAAGTGAATGTGAAGGATTGTTAGTCCCTGACAATTTGTAGCGCAATGCACAACTCAACAAATGCGACAAAATCATGAGTTGCGGCAATGATCAAAGGTTGTGTTGTATATTTTCATTTCTTTGGGTCATTAGGAAAACCGCACTATTAAGAGCGATGATGCATTGACATATAAGGAGTGATGAATGTGCTCAAACTCAATTTTTTGAAAAGTGTTTCTCCTCAGTTTGTGTGTTCTGGAAATTTTCGGAGTTGTCCGAAAACGATTTTCGGAATTTCCAAAAATAGACAACCAATTTTGGCTTCTAGAAATTTTCGGAGTTATCCGAAAGTGATTTTCGGAATTTTCGAAAATAACCGAGAAGCAAAATAAGGTTCTATAAATTTTTGGACTTGTCTGAAACTAATTTTCGAAAATTCTGAAAATGACAAGTGAAGTCAATATGTTTCTGTAAATTTTCGGAGTTGTCCGAAATCGTCTTTCGGAATTTCCGAAAATGTCTGCGAACCGAAAAATGTTTCTGGAAATTTTCGGACTTGTCCAAAAGATATTTTCGGAATTTACGAAAATATCCAGAAGGCTGGTTTGGTTCTGGAAATTTTCGGACTTCTTCAAAAAGTTTTCGGAATCTCCGAAAAATCTTCAGTTGACTTCACTGTGTCTCACTGTTCTGGAAATTTTCGGATATGTCCGAAATTAATTTCCAAAAAATGCAATTATTGTGCATAACGGGCAGATCTGGAGTTGTGGCTATAAATAGCCCACTCCCTCCACTTGTGAGGGCTGCTGGACACATTGGATATTTTCGTGCCCTTGGCTTGTTCATCTCATGATTCACTTTTGAGCCTTGCTTTCTTGTTCCCTTCTCACGCGTGCTCGATTCGGATTTGGTGTGTGTGTGAGAGTTGTGGATTCAAGTTTGTGTGAGTGCTTGTTGTTGGCTTCATGAAGATTTGTGAGCACTTGCATCATCTCCGGGAGTTCTTTGCATTATTTGTTACTCTTGGAGGTTGAGAACTCCTAGGTGGCTAGGTGTCACTCCCGAGCCACCGATCTACATGTGGTTGGTCGGGAGAAGTTTGTGAAGGTCAGATCTCACCTCCGAAAGGAAGAGATACCACTAGTGGAAGGAGGGGTGCTTTGTGCAACCTCTTGAGGAAAGGGTTAATGAAGACCCGGCTCTTTGTGAGCTCCTCAATGGAGAGTAGAATCCGCTCAAGGATTTGAACTCCAGGAACAAATCATCTTGCTACAACTTTGGTGATATCTCTTTTCTCACCCTCTAGCTTGCTTGATTGTACCACTATAGGACTAGTTGTTGTTTGTGCTAGTATACTCTTGTTGTAGGCAGCTAGATCTAGAGTTTATTTTGAAGTGCACTTACTCTGCTATTTTCGGAAATTCCGAAAATTCCTACTTCCGCATTTACTTGAGTTTTTGAATTAGCCTATTCACCCCCTCTAGGCCTAATTGACCCTTTCAATCATTGCAACTTTCTCTGACGGTGTCAACAACAGTTGGGGATCCATCAAGATCAACCTCAAGTCTTCCAAAGACCTATTGTACCTATCAGAGTAACTAGCTAGTCTGAAAATTCAAGCGCTACGGGGATAAAACACAGCCAACAACACCAAGTATACCTCAGTAGGTATTAGAGGACACCACCGTTCCAACCATTGGGTGGAGCAGATTTCACTGAGCGGACACACTCTAAGTGATAATCGCGAGATGCACATGTGCTTACAAATCTTGTCTGTTTCATCTCATAAGGTTCCTCATTACAATCATATCGGATCACAAATGAGTCATCATCCCTCCAAGGGATTACACAATTATTGGTGTGTTCAGACTTACTAATTATGTTGTGTCTCAGAGGAAATTTCATCAATGAGGTCTCCCCCTCAGAGAAAATTCCATCAATGAGATTGCTCCCAACAGGAGATGGTACACTTACCAGAATACACATTTGGTACGAATTTGCATGTTGTAATTTCACTATGGAGTCTATTCAAGACCTCCTCATGGATTTCCCAAATCCCTTAACTGCATATTTAATTCCATGCCGTTTTGCCAATACCTTTATTTAGCGGAACATTAACCTCATGTGGGAGAGGTCTCATCTAGGACCTACTTGAACCATCGCACATCACCACCTCATTATATTAATAATGACCCATAAAAATCCGAACAACTTTCGTGACTTTTACTTAACGATTTGGTTATGTGGGGCACATGGTACCCGAGTGCCCCAAGAGAGGCCTTTAGGCCGTACTGCATGGGGTGGGCCAAGTGCTCCAAGCCCATGCGGTTAGCTTGTATTTAAAGAAAGGAATGCCATATAAGGGAATCAATCTTATCCCATGTAAATAGATGGTAGGTACCCGGATTATAAGGGCTACCTCGCCATCTACCGCCAGCCGTCCTAACTCTATATAAGGGGTGCCAGCAGAAACCCTAAGAGGTGACGGACTCTCGCATTATTGTCACGCAAGGAAATTCACTAGTAATTTCCGAACTAATTTGTGCATACAATCCTCGTCCAGGAATCAGCCGAGGTACACAAATCAACAATTTAATAAACAGATTCATCATAATAATAATGTTAAATACTTACATAAGAAAAGAAAACAACAGAGGAAAAACGATCTAGCGACGGCTTCAGCTCCACTCCCACAGGCAGCTCAACAAGGGTATAACCCAAACGTCTTCTTCTTCGGAAACTTTCTTCAACTGAGGTTGATTGATTATTGCAAGAGTGAGTACATGGAATACTCAGCAAGCCGCACAGCAAATATGAAAGTGCACAAGGATACCAAAGGATTGGCGTAATATATAGGCTCATTTGCAAAAGCAGCATTTAGCAAATATTTGAGAATTGTAAAACAGTAGAGCAATTATAATCATCAATATTAATCAACACTGAACAGCACACCAATGCTGCACAGGCCCAACCAAACCTGAACAACCAACCCCGGTCGTACAGATCAAACCTCCAAACCAGGAATTAATCATTCCAAACCAGGAGTTAAACTGAAGTATCATCACTTATCACATTACTATTACTAATGAGTAGTGTGGGACTAATCACGAAAAACATTGTTAGACCCACCCATAACCGCGGGCACAGCTATTCGAATAGTTTTACTCTGGCCAGAGGTGTACCACTGTACCTACAAGATACAGCTCCACAACATGTCACTATGCGCCTCAATACCACCACGGTACCTCGGAAAGGAACTGTGACAATACCCCTCGCACAACACAACTCACCACAGTGCACCATTCCTGAATCATAATCACCTCCTCTACAACCAGAGGCATGGACTCCCCAGTGACCCCCACGGACTTCTCGCCGCTTCTCAGTTTGGCACCCCATAATGAACCATGCTATACAAAAGGTAAAGCCGTTGCCCACGCTGGCTTGTGGTTGGCACGGTTAATGTTTCACAACAGTAGCTCGCAAACCGGTCCTTAATTGCCATGAGCACGACCATCAAAACCATGTGCTCACAACCCACCATTAGCCAAATTTTAATTATCAATTACCATAACACGATTGACCATCGTGAGCTACCATTAAATATAACCATAATTAATAATGTAGTATGATTCATCCCATTAATGAGCTTATGTTTCTAAGCATGGCTAAGCAATTATATATATAGCATATAGCTGAATCAAACCAATATATAAGGTTCTAGCTAATCAAATTATAACCCATAGGAAAATAAAGTCATCTTCAGCCATAATTAATTGGGAAAGGCTCACCACCCGATGACATTCGAAAAATAATGCATAAGTTGAAATAAAACATTAGCTTTAAACGGGTTCAACATGCTCAAAGGGTTGTTTGGGATCTGTGTGACTTGCTTTGCAATAATCGGTCTTCAATTAGTCTTCAGGAACACTTCTGACGCACTTACGAACCTTCGAAACGACGAAAATGACAATCTAACACGCAAAACAAAGAAAAAGACTAAGAAACTCCAAATAAACAGTACATAAAAAGTAAACAAACAAATAGACCATGATTTTAGATTAATTTAGAGACTTGAACGACTTGAATCCGAGTTACGATGATTTAGTTATGAATTTCCGAAGTTTAACCAGTTTTTCACCTAATACAGAGAACGGCCAGCGACGAGGTTGGGACGGTGACGACGATGTTCCAGTGATCTTCGGTGGCAACGGAGGGGTGGACGGTGTTCTCCTCGCAGCTGCGAATCCAACGGAGGTGGCGGCAACCGAAGGTGACGACGGGACGAGCGGCAGGGCATGGTGGGAAGAGGGAAGGGTGGCGGCCGAAAGAGGAGAGGGAGGGATCTCTATTTATAGGCACGGGAGGAAAAATCCAGGCCCAAAATGAGAGGATTTGGCGACGGAAAATAGGATTTATCCCGAGTTCGCCGGATAAGAAAGAGGTCGAAATTCATGGGATTTAACACGAATTTGATGGGGCTTTCTTGGGGATAAGGTAGAGGAGATTGAGGGGAATCCATTCCCGCAACTAATTTTGAAAGGGGAGTAATGGGGAGGCCGGATTTGGCGGAGGAAGGGGTGGCAGTACTGTGCACAGCACACCAGTCGGCTGTCTGGAGGTTGAAGAAGCCACTGTAGCGTGAGGGAGGCAAAACAGACTTCTGGTAAAAGGGTTGGCCAAAAAAAAAAGAAAAGGAAGAAAGGGAGGCAGAGCAAACTTAGGGGAGAGAAAGAAGCAGGAGAAAAAAAAAGGGACAGAAAGCAGACTTTTCCAGATTCAGCCCAAACCTGAAAGGGAGCATTTTTAATTACTTTTCTAATTAAATTAATCACTGAAATGATCTTTGAATTGTTAAAAATACTTCTAATGTTCAAATAATTCCAAGAAAAATCTCGCAAATACTTGAACACCCAAAGTATTTAACATAAAAATATAACACGACCATTTAATGATTAATTTATTATTTAAATAATTACTGAAATGTTCTTTGTATGATTAAAATTAATAATTGAGCTCTGAAAAATCCGAGAAAATTCCAGAGAGTAGAATTAATCATGGAGAATTTAATAAAAATTAAATCCAGCCATGTTTACTTAGGAAATTTTATTTCACACATTTAAATTCACTTGTAAATTAATGAACATTTAATATAAATTCTAGAAATAATTTATTAAATAATTTGTAAATCCCTGAAACGAAAATCAGGGTGTGACAATTATTCTCCACATACGCGCCGTCGGCTACTCCATTGCTGAGGTGTACACTTGGATGCAGATCTAATCTACTACACTGGACGTAGGATATTACCTCTCACCGAGGGTCTGAACTAGTATAAACCATCTATGTCACCATCTCTCCTTGATCTAGCGCACTGTTGACATAAAAACACAACGGCCTGGGAGATCTGCTTAGCTCCAGTTCAGGTCCAAAATAATGATGAGATGCGGGCGTGCTAGTCAGTTTGATCCTGCAACTGACAGAATATATAAATATGTTGATCACCAGATAACCGATTGGCTAACAAGCCGATATAGTAAATCCAACCGATGCCGATACCAGCCGATATTGACAAGGTTTTGAGCAATCGACTATATATCCAATGTAAATCATCTACACAATAATTCACTAATTGGGTCTTACATCCTTCATACTTCATTCATCAAATCCCACGGATGAAAATCATCTGTTGCATCAGATTGAACGATTGAGATCATCCATGTCCGATCCCCTCCTTCCACGTGAGTCCGCGACCCCTCCCATGCGGCTGTGACCCCTCCCCTCACCCCGCGACTCCGCGATTGCGCGGTGCCCTCTCTCCTAACCCTAGCCGCTGCCTAATCCTAGCTGCTGCCACATCCGCTCTCTAGCGCCACCGCCATCGCTATCACCGTCCATCGCACCCTCGCACTGCTCGACCGTCGTCCCCTAAGCCTTTCCCTACCAGCCGCCGCCACCCTACGGCGGCTTGCGTCACCAACTCTCCTTCCCAGCGCTCAACCGATGGCAACAGCCCGCAATCGACGCCACGTCTGGATCCTCTCATCTCCATCGGTGACATCGCCTCTCCATTGATCTCCACAGTGATCTCCTTTGCGCCACACCGGATGCCGCCCGCCGACTATCATTGGATCCTGACAGCAGGTGGATCCAGTACTCCGTTCACCCGTCTCCCCTTCATCACCGAGGGACATCCCCGAAAGGTAAACACAAATTCGTATATGACGCTTGATTGCTGGATATCCCTAGAAATTCGTTTGTGAGGTTTCAAAGTTGTCAAGTCTTTTGGTAGCCATTCGTTTGTGTACCAAGTTTGCAACATTTACTAGGAAGGAGAATTTATTGTGATTGGGCTAACCTTGCCGCAGCTTGCTTTCAATGAACATATATCAGTAAGATTGTCTTGTCCTTCATAATAACAACCTCTAGCACATGTTCTGCATTTCTGTCTTTAGGATCTACAAGCAAGCTTAAGTCTGGAGGTCGGGAGTAGGCAACCATATCAGCGTTCTACATGTGTTTCGTTCTTCTTAGGAACTTTCCACACTTCAATTTCATTGATATTATATTTTTCTTAATTTACTGAATTCTGAAGATTTAACTTGGTTACTGGCTTACTGCATGCTATGCAAGTTTAGATGGTCCTTTTTAATCAAAGACTGCCAGCATATTAATGGGTCAAGGTTCCATGGCGCATACCGTCGTTGGTCGTCCACCACACAAAACTCCCTCCAACGGCGTTCCACCTCTGCTCTTCTGCGCTCTGCTTTCGTTGGCAGCTGCTTCATTATGTAGTTAGATGTAGCGAGAGTTAATATTTCTCCCATTGCATACCTGATCTGTTTAAATATGGGTCTGCAGGGATTGATCAGCTTCACCTGTAGGGGCGGGCGATGGAGGTGAGACAATGGCAGCTTACTTCTGTATTGCTCAGGTGACCAACCATTTGTTTGCTCTCTACTTAGCCTCTCACGTTCTCTTCCTCCAAGGCTTCAACCAAACGCAACAAAGCCTTGCAGGAAATCATGTGATCAAGAAAAAAAAAAGCTCTTTATCTTTCACTTAGTTCTGTTTTAGTCATCTTTGCTATGAGGCTCGTCGTTATCCAATACCAACAGAAGTATTTCATTTCATTACTATCCAATACCAATCACAATCTGTTACATGGCTCTTTTGTAAGGTTGTCTAAGAAGTACCACTCACCGTTTTTAAGATACATTACTGTCTTGTAATATATTATCACAGAAGAACATTCAACATTTCAAAGATATATGGTTGTTTTCTAATACTATTACATAGCAGTACATTTATAAGGTAATAGTATTTCCTGGCACATCAAGCTGCAAGACTTGAATAAGGATCTTTATTTTCGACGGGCACTTGAATCAGAATGTAGTCACTCATACCTCTCACAACTTTCAGGGTATTGAGCTAATCTGGTTTGCTGTTTGTGCTCACACATTATGGAAAGCAAGAAACAACAGGGTAGTCAAGCCTATCAATCATACTTCAACAAATCTTCGACACCCTTGACTTATGGAGCAACAGGGCCAACTGTGTTACCAAAACAAAAATCATGCTCTGGTTGGAGGCAGTTGGAGAAGGATAATGTAATTATTTAATTGTACATTCCCCCTACCTTTTTCCTCTTTTGCTTTTTTGTTTTATTCAAGTTTCAGCTAATTTTCAAGTTCCCTTGAAAATTTCAGGAACATCCATATTTGCCCACTTCTCCATTGAAATTCTTGTTGCCACAGATGACTGGTTGTTTTATGGTGGAATTTCAACGGAAATTATGTATTAAAATGGGCCTTCTTTTTGTAATTTACTTTTAATATTTTACCTCAGCTTCATGTTTATGCTGATGGTTTTTTTTTCCTTCTCCTTTCAGGATATCTTTTTTTTGGACTCTTATACGAATCTGGAGGTATTATCCTTTGATATGGATCGACATGTTATATTTATTTGCTTTCATTAATCATGCCCCCTACTGCATTCAGCTAGCTAATACATATGAGTATATTGATGGACTATTCTTTGGAATCTTGGAGAGATATTGATATGGTAACTCTACCTATGATCCTTCAGTCCTGAACCTGTTTTGTGTATCCTTTGGATTTGCAGAGCACCCATCTGTATTAGATTCCGATAAAATGTCACAATGTTTTTGTTTTAAGTTGTAATTGAATATATTATAAGTGAATTATTGGAGTCATTGCAATAAAGGTCAACACATTGGGTGTAAGGCCAACGTATAAATATTTCTGACAAATCCATGCATGAATTAAGTTGAATGAGTTATCAATAAGCTCTATGGGGGTGATTGACTCCAAAAGTTTATACAAATTAAAAATTAAATTGAATGAGTTATGAATAAGGACTACGGGGTGATTGACTCCAAATATTTATACAATTTAATAAATTTATGAATATATGAAATTATTATTAAGCCAAGTATACACAAATCCTTTATCGTGCACACAAATACATGTACATCCTTGTTTGGATACCCGGTTTTTGAGATATTTCAAACTTATATTGTCAAAATATATAATCTTTTTTTGGTGGTTTGATTTGTATTACTTATGAAAATACGCCGTTGCGTTAGCACGGGCATATTACTTTGCAATAAAGGTCAACACATTGGGTGTAAGGCCAACGTATAAATATTCTTGACAAATCTATGCATGAATTAAGTTGAATGAGTTATCAATAAGCTCTAGGGGGTGATTGACTCCAAAAATTTATACAAATTAAAAATTAAATTGAATGAGTTATGAATAAAGACTACGGGGTGATTGACTCCAAAAATTTATACAATTTAATAAATTTATGAATATATAAAATTATTATTAATCCAAGTATACACAAATCCTTTATCGTGCACACAAATACATGTATATGTTTGTTTGGATATCCGGTTTTTGAGATATTTCAAACTTATATTGTCAAAATATATAATCTTTTTTTGGTGGTTTGATTTGCATTACTTATGAAAATATGCCGTTGCGTTAGCACGGGCATATTACTAGTGATATAAAGATGATCGGTTGATGACAATGTAATGAATCAATAATACATTCCAATAGAAACCAATCGACTAGTAATGATAAATTGAATAAGCGTTGATCCAAATGTTACAGTATACATCGGCTGGAAGTCCGATGCTGATAAATCCAAAAGATTAAATAAACAATGAAACCTTTGTTGTCATCGGCTAAATCCAACTTACATGTAGTCCTTATAAGCCGATACAACGTCTAGATAACTCATCGGCTGAAACCCCGATGAAACCCTTATTGGCAATCAAGAAGCAGGCTAGAGATTATAGTTCTAAGAACGACTTAGTAGATCAAACTTAACTGATGCAGCACTAAGTATGAAAAAGAAACATAATATCTAGACAATCAAGCTTTTGACTGATTTCCAGGGTGGTGAATACATTATATAATCTAAACCAACAAAGTAATCTAGCCGATATCGACAAAACCCTAGATGGAGATCGGCCGATGCAAGTAGAAAACATTGTCAATCTGGATTATATAACATATATGATAACTCGAGAACTTACATGAACAAGATTAGTGTCGAAGCGATGGAAGCACTAATCCCGATAACGCAAGCCGCCATAACAAGCCTTACCCCTCGTCGGAGATTGAAGCCGATGCAGCCCAACTTGAAACAAGAACTCGTCGAAAGTAAAAGGGTAAAAGGTGGCGATGTGCTGAAGTTGTATTGATCAAGAGATAATTTACATGGACCCCGGGTGTACATAGTTATACCCATGGGTGGATACTAGTCCATATCGGACACGACTCAAACTTTCCTAAAGATAAAAGGAAAAACATAAAGTCTTTATTGGACACTAAACACACTTTCCTAAAGATAAAAGGAAACTCACAGACTCTTCCTAATTAATAGATAAACTATCATGCCGCATCCTCCTTGAACTCGGTCTCTTCTAGATAAACTTCCTTTTATTGATTAGTTACCTTAACCGAATTTGCTAAGAATCCGACTGTTGGCGACTGATAGCTTCCATCGGCCGATTCTAGAACTCTGAAACTGATACTAACTCTAGGCCGATGATAACTTCGAGGCTTTCCAAATTTCATCGTTAACACGCACCCCATAAAATATATTGTCGATCCAAGAAATCAATAGGTTTAGCCTCAATTGCATTTTCAATTGACCCGATTTGAGAAACGCATGCTCATGCCATGGACTTATTCCGGATCTAGGTTCTCTCAGGGAGAATCATTTGCAAGAGGCGACATAGTGTCGACACATTTATTCCCACTTACACATTTAACCAGATCTTCGTTATTTCCCAAAACGATCAATCTATGGTTGTTCCGTATTCCTAGGACCATAATATGCACGCATTGCTAGGAATGTCGTCTCCATGATGAACATTATGAGGTATATCACCTTCTGAAGGTGAATTCTCCACCAAGAGAATCAGAGGAGTATACTCACGTCTAGAGAGAACTCTTATGCTCTGACTAAGGCCCACGGATCGGTTTAACAGGCGTCCCCGCAGAACATGATCAAATGCCACAAGTCTTATGTGGATACGATATTATTCCCAGGTCTATCCACATGTACCACAATTGGGAGCATTACTGTATTTAATAACTAATGTAGTTGTTCCTCATATGATTTTGTTTGGCAAAAACTCTGTACCCCAAGCAACCAGGAGTATGAACTAAACTCACAAGTTCAGTTCGTTTAGTGCATTCACTCGAAGAAATCTCCAGGCATTCCAAAATGGGCATTCCAAGATGTCTTACAATAGCATACTTACAATCCCCATGTCGTGGAACAAGATTAAGGTATTTCACCTCAAACACATGTGTTCTCCCACGAATGTATGCTACGGTGATGATATATTTGGGAAATTTTACGCACTTTAATAGGAGAGATTTTTCCATTATATGTAGTGAACGTGGACATATACCAATACAGTGGCATGAAAACTGCATTCTTCCTTTCTCTGAAGGGCTATCCTTAACTTCCTAATTAGGACATACAAGTTTGCACAAACCACCATTGCTACCAAACGTATATAGAACCGACATGCAAATACATTAGCCATATGCAACCTCCATGGATTAATGCTCACCTAGTGCCATTCAAACTCACAATTGATTCTGGATCGACGTACATTAGATATCCCATGTCAAGAAGGCAACCTATGGTGGCAAAACGCATTCCAATGCGCTCAACAAGGAGTATGATAGTAAAATGCGTGGCCTGGCCTGCGATGCCAAGCAAATTTCTATGGTGCAGAGTTGTGCTAAAGTCTAACTCGTCTAATTGCCAAGTTTAACCCCAATTACTCATACCGAACTCTAGAATTGGGTCACTCATAGTTAAGCAGCATCTTTTAGGTACGATCCACGAGCGAATTGCCAAACCACATTTGCTAATGTTCCACAGACATAGCCATCCGAAGGTAAACAATACCTCCAAAAATGGTAATAAAACCATTATGTTCAGACATATCCACACAAACAGTAAAATGTGTCGGTGCAATCCGTCATTGACGCAAGGAGCTCAACGCATGCAACATGACGAACATTTGCATGGCTTGCACATGTCCACACGCGAAAAACGCCAATGTGCAATAGGCATGGTCATCAACCCGTAGGTGGTCAACCAAAACAACCAGGGAGTAGTCACCGACTACGAGAGCACGATAAAACGCGATAGTGCATAGCCAACATTTGTCTGAACTATAATTACACTGAACTGTGTGAGTGGTTGTAACTCCTCGGATCATACACTAATTGTTCTTCTAAACTAAAGCATTTTATCAATTCCAGCGTGAAGATAAGCTTTAGAATAGAACAGGAAAGACCAAGAACTATGTTATTCTGGGAAATATTGATCTAATGCAAAGTTCGAAACAAAGCAAAAGATAAACTACTTAGCAACAGTATAACTGACCAATGTCCTCGTAGAACGTGCTCTAAACTAGCCAAAACCTCCCGTTGTCAAAACAACTTATTAGACAAACACTATCAACCATTGGTCATCAACCAAAGGTGGCCATTTAGCACTAGATCCACTCAAGGACCGAGACCGGGTCAACACCCTAGTCAAGCTGTTGATGCTATAATGAAGTAGGAATCATGCCTAATCACAACACCTACCCTTGGGCTTATTCCGCTAGATTACCTCCAATTTTCTGGTGTCCTCGCAAGACAACAGGTTCCAAATAATATTGAGAATTTGTGCACACCAGGGGCAACTATACGGACAGTGTCATTCCACCATATGGAAAACACTTTACATCTTTCACCGAACCCGGTGAAAAATATCTCAAATTAATGAACCTCGCAACTCCACGTTGCTAGAAAATTGAGGTATAATCATTTATCTCCAAATCAAAAAAGCATGCTCTCAACCACGGGGAAAGCAAAATGTCCACCGTAGTCTGACCATAATCCAATTGAGATATTAAGCCACTAGAGGAAGGCACAATTAATCCCACGCACATTGTCTAATTTCACAAATTGACTCAGAATCCCATTCATGAGTATGATCATAGGGGTAGAGTGACCTACATTAATGCCCAAAGCCATACAATAGTCATTGAAGGCCTCGACGTGAAATCACCCGCACTATCTATCCGAATCATTTTATGCGGTTCTCAGAGAACGCAATACACAAACGGACGATATATGCAATGAATTCGGCAAAAGCATGGATCTCGTACAACAAGTATACGTGACTACATCTTGTTGACACATCATATCACCATTTATGTATGAAGGAGTGTACCAGTAAAGAGTGGTCTTATCCATAGCCATGGATATTTAATTTCCCATATTTTCCATGCATAAGGTGATTTTCTATTATTTACTTGGTCTTATTTGGCATTATATTCTCAATATTTATGCCCCACATAAAACCATCATACAAAAATGCAGGAAAATAAACCTAGCATAATGCTTCCAAGGGAGGTTTCTACACCATGTGAACACAATTTATGGAAGCATCATAACCTAGGAATCCATATATCTAGATTATTTAGTTGGAATTGCATCAATTTTAAAAGCAATACAATGCTTAAAAAACACCATTATATGGTTACTTACGAGTCCGAGGACCCACATGCAAAACCAAACTATACATGGCCTAAACAGCAAGATATAGCCACACAAACAAAATTAATATGATTCTTGTTATTACAAGGTTCAACTGTAAACTTACATAAAAAGTGAACTATAGCGTAAAACTCTAGGGGCTTAAACGCAAGTTGTCAATAAACTGAAATTAATCGGGCCGAGTTATCGTTCGGGCCACGATCTTATTTGGGCTTGCAAGCACAATGTAGCCCAAAATGCCTAACGGACCGAATTTCCAAAACTCTAGGCCCATGAGGATTTCCAGGTTTATTATTTTTATTAATTTTGTTCGGGCTGTCTCATTATTGTTGGCCTTTATTTGGTCGGGCAGAGGCAGGCCAGCCCGACTGGTTTGCCTTATTGCCCGAGAAAAGAGGAGGGGGAATTAGGGTTTCCCCTCTCCCCACCAACACCCACGGCGGCGCCCGTCGCCCAACGCACCGGCTGGACAAGCACGGTGGCGGCGACGGAATACACCGATTGTTAGTGTCGGTGGAGATCGAGGCGGCGCACAGCGAGGACTCCAACCGGCGACCCATCGGCTGCCCGGCGATAGGATGGCGAAGGCGGTGTCACTCCCGAAAGACGTTCGGTGCGACGGTGGCTCGGCGTGTCCGGCAGAGCTCCGCCGTGACCCACACGTCCAGAAGACGACGACGGGAAGAGCTCAGCATCAACAGCGAATCCTCTGGCGGCGACGACCGAAGCGCATCCGGCCATGGCGTCTCAGTAGAGTCCAATCCAAGGTCGGTGGCCTTTCGTCCCATCCACCTCCCACTATGGCTCGAAGCTCGTTAGCGAGAGAGAACGGCGGCGGCTACCCGTCCTCGGCATTAGGTCAAGCAGCGACGGCGATATGCGTTTAGGGCTTTCTCCGAGATGGCGGCTTCCCGTGATGGCATCGGCACGAGGCTGATGGCGTGCCCAACAGCGACAGCGAACATCGGCCGATGCACCTCCAAGTCCAACAATGTGGACTGAGGTGGCGACGTAGTGTCCCCGGCGTGGCGTCATCGGAGAAAGAAAGAAACAAAGAGATGCGAAGGGTGCGGGCGAGAGAAAAATCGGCCAATTCGGCCCAGCCGAATTAGGCACGTCTCTAGTCCAGGGTATCCCATCAATTTTAGTGATTTCTCTCACACGGTTTTCTCCAGTTTTCATCATATAAAATAGATGCATAGCCGTTCGATGCATCGGGAGCACGGATGGGAGCACAATGGAGGAGCAAGCAAGCCACGTCCTAAAAACAGGAGATCAATCTATTATTAACAATCTAATAACGACGATTAGATTGGAACAACAAATCGGTAATGGCAGAGCTGCTGATAACGTGTTGTAAACCAACACGCCTATTAGTGGATCACTACATCCGTTCACTATCCCTTCCACAGCAGTATAGACGTGAGAAGATGTAGAACACCCGCACCATCCCCTTTGCCCTTAAAAACAAGTAGACGATGAACACATATGTAGGATGGAGCTCTCTCTTCATTATAGATCTGGTATGGAGTACAAAATCAAGCTTAGATGTCTCACCCTGCCCCTATATATACAGGGGTCTTAGAAGGAGATAGATCTTATCTCTGCTCCGGTTCGGATTGGTCTACAAGAAAGGAAATTATCTCCCCAGGAGAAACAGGAGCTTCTTGCTATTGCAGCTTCTCCCAGAAACTTCAGCTTCCCTAAACAATCCAAATTCTCACCCAGATTCTCAGAATCTGTAGTTATAGAATCCAGAGAATGAACTAAAAACCAGAAACTGGAAAAATTTTCCAGTTTCTCCATATTCTCAAAAATTACCTATCAACTATCTGTTTAAGCTCCTGAGCAGGGCCATTATTCCGTAACAATCGGAACATGCACTTCATCGTAAGACCGGCCAATGGCTGGATCTGCGTCGTAGTAGGCCGGCCTACGATAGTAAACTGGGCCTCAGCCGAAACAGAAAGTTGGGCTGGGCCTGTTAGAGCCCAGGTGAAGGAGTGACGTTGTGGTGACGTCATTACCGGCCCGGCCCATTGCTGCCTACGTCGGAGTTTCCAAAGCTCTCATCCGCCTCGCTTTCTCCGCCCCTCGCCGCCGTTCTCCTTATACCCGGAGCTCCCCCTGCTCTCCGCCGCCTCCACCTCCTCCTCCACCCACCTCGACCTCGACCTCTCCAATGGCGACGGCGCCAGCGCCCCTCTCGCTCTCCGCGGCCGCCACCACCGTGCCGGCGCGGCTCCGCGTGGGCAGGGCGGCGGCGGTGGCGCCGCCGAGGCGGCGGACGAGGATGGTGGTGGTGCGGGCCAAGATCCGGGAGATCTTCATGCCGGCGCTGAGCTCCACCATGACGGAAGGGAAGATCGTGTCATGGTCGGCCGCCGAGGGGGACCGCGTCAGCAAGGGGGACGCCGTGGTGGTCGTGGAGTCCGACAAGGCCGACATGGACGTCGAGACGTTCCACGACGGCATCGTCGCCGCCGTGCTCGTCCCCGCGGGGGAGTCCGCCCCCGTCGGCGCCCCCATCGCGCTGCTCGCCGAGTCCGAGGAGGATCTCCAGGCCGCGCTCGCAAAGGCCCAGGAGCTCTCCAAGGGCCAGCCGCAGCAGGCCGCTCCACCGCCCGATGCCGCCGCGCCACCGCCGCCTCCTCCTCCGCCCGCGGCGGCTGCTCCTGCGCCGGTGGCAGCTGGCACGAAGGGCATTGCCACGCCGCAAGCTAAGAAGCTGGCCAAGCAGCATAGGGTGGACCTAGCTAAGGTGACTGGAACTGGGCCGTTCGGGCGAATTACGCCGGCCGATGTTGAGGCTGCCGCTGGCATCCAGCCGAAGCCGAAGGTTGCGCCTGCTGCTGCTGCTCCCACAGCGCTGTCTGCTCCGGCAATTGGCGCCGTGCCACAGGCAGCAGTGCTTCCTCCGGTGCCTGGTGCGACGGTGGTTCCATTCACTAGCATGCAGGCTGCAGTAAGCAAAAACATGGTCGAGAGTCTCTCGGTACCAGCATTCCGGGTGGGATACCCAATTGTGACCGATAAGCTCGATGAGCTATATGAGAAGGTGCTATACCTTTGGAGACTTTGGGGGAGGTGCTTAACCTCCTGTGATGGTTTATTACATTTTGGTCAGTTTGTTGATTGTTGGGTTGATTTGGTTTGGTTTGGTTAGGTCAAGTCAAAGGGGGTGACCATGACAGTTCTGCTGGCGAAGGCCGCAGCTATGGCGCTTGCGCAGCATCCGGTGGTGAATGCTAGCTGCAGGGATGGGAAGAGCTTCACTTACAACACCAACATCAACATTGCGGTGGCTGTCGCAATCGATGGTGGGCTCATTACACCTGTTCTGGAGGATGCTGATAAGGTACGGTATATCTGTGTGTTTAATGTTGTTTCATTAGTAATCGTAGCAATTGAGTTCACTAAATAGCTTAAGCAATGGCATGATGCAGTTGGATATATATTTGCTCTCACAAAAATGGAAGGAACTAGTCAAGAAGGCTCGTGCAAAACAGCTCCAACCAAATGAGTACAGCTCTGGTATGGAACCTATTGGCATTACATTATGTGTTTAGTCTTTTAGATCGTTGTTGAAAAACCGGTGAAAACTGTACTAACTGAAGAATTGGTGGTCTGCAGGGACATTTACACTGTCAAACCTGGGTATGTTTGGTGTAGATAGATTTGATGCAATTCTTCCACCTGGCCAGGTGGGGTTCTCTTTCTCCTAATCTACTTGACACTAAGTATTAATGTGGTTTCTTTACCGGTATGTGGCCTAAGAATTTTGAGTGTGTATGAATACAGGGAGGCATAATGGCTGTTGGAGCCTCAAAACCAACAGTGGTGGCTGATAAAGATGGTTTCTTTAGTGTCAAGAGCAAAATGCTGGTTAGTTACCCTTCTCACATGCATTTTTTTCCAGCCAATGCTGGAAATTAGTGATTGTTATATACTTATATTAGTATATTTTGTGTCTGTTTGCCTAGTCATATAAGATCATTCACAATTTCGCACATTGGACCGGAATTTTTGTCTGTCAAGTTGATGAACCGTCTCTCTTGTTGCCACTAATTTAGCATGACATTTTGTTTTTAATACTGAGTTCCAATTAGCATGCACTCCCAGACCCCATGTATTACTGATAGCCAGTGGCAAAGAAATTAGCTCTCTGCTTAGTGACAAACGAATTATCCCATGTGTATAATTTGGGGAGGGTGGTGGTTGACATCATGATTTTCATATATGACCGTTCCCTTATATGTATACATGATTCATCCAGTCTTTTTATTTGCCTGCCTAATAGTTGTTGTCATAAAAAAATGTCAATTCATTGGTAGGAAATAGGAACGAAGCACCACGGATATATCTTACATCTTGAATCATTAATGCTTATGTGAGTTTTATTTGAATTACATTTCTGTGTAAAGAAACGACTAAAGGTTGTTCTACATTTTTTAGGTCAATGTCACTGCTGATCACAGAATTGTATACGGTGCTGATCTGGCAGCATTCCTGCAAACTTTTGCAAAGATTATTGAGGATCCTGAGAGCTTAACTTTGTAAGATTTCCTTGGAAGTGTCATCTATCTTCACCAATCATTAGTTTGATTCCTATGGAGGTCTATTGTCGAATACCAGTTTTGTATCTTTAATCAGTCAACGGATATTACTTTTCGGTTGTTTGTACTGTTTTTCCTTCTGAATGTTGGGTACTGTTGGAGAGATGATACTATTAAGTTATGGAAAGCAATAAGCTATAACTGTAGAATAGTTTGGTAATTATAATTTTTCGTAATTCAGTATATTTTCACCCCTCATGAGTTATTATTCCTTCTGATTCTGTTCTATTTGCACACCAAAAGCCAAATGTATTCCTGAATTTGTTGAAAAAATAACTTTATTGCGTAAGGTTCCTAACCTTCATTAGTACTTTTGGAAAAATACTCTCGGTACCATTGATACAATCTTGGAAATAACTCTAAAAATCGCAAATTAAGCTAGTATGTAAATGTAGGTGGATCTAGGCCATCTCAAATTGTGTTTGCATACTGGCTTTGGAATTGGTTTGTCATATTGGTGATTTGTAATGTTTACAAAACTTTTTCTGCATTGTTTTACTAATTGTATTTGCGTATATGGCACCAAGAGCATTTAACATTTTCTGCATTATTTCACTAATATTTTAACAAGGAATGAAAAGCTGCCTGAAAAATCATGCCACACAAATCCATTATGAACCCGTGACGCCTATACCACTCTACATAAACTATCTGTTTATAATTAATGCTAACCGATCTCCATTCTAACACTCCCATAGAAACACTCTCATATACAAGCAGTCAATTTGTCACACACTCAATGCTAACATCGTTATACAAACACTCACATGCAAAACAGTCAATTTGTTAGTGTCCAATTGGTTAAGCTATACCTATTCACTTGAGTGGAACGACTAAATTGAGAGTTTGGTTATGCTTTGTGCCCCTCGTTTCTCGGCACACCTTATCCAGCAAACCAAGAAAATCTTTCACGATGATGAATATCTGGAGCAGATTGGACTCATCCTTGCTGACCTCTCCATGATAATACTCCGTTAGTTCCCTGACATTGAGTAGGACTTGAGCTTCATCATCTTTGAGCCCCTGCATAGTATTCTCTGCATAATTTAGGAAGAGTTTCATGCATTGCAAGAAGTCCGTGTTCTTGTCATCACTGGTGAGTTCCTTCTCAACAAGATTTCTCAGTTGAGCCAGTCCACATGATAGATTCGAGATTGAGTTTCTCAAAGTATCCAGATCTATGCTTGCTACCTTCTTGACGTTGCCTAGATCATTACTTAGCTCAGAGACAAATTCTGTACCCATTGATGAATACTCCTCTCGTTCAGTTGGTGTGTCATGACAAGAGCTGTGTGTTTCATTGAACTTTTCTGGTGCCTTCAATCCTTTTGAACGAGCCATCTCTTGAACAACAAAGTGCAGTAGGGTTGTTTTCCCATCTGCCCCTCGTATATCTGCCAATTTTAGAAGCGCGTCCAGTTTGAAAGCACTTGCACCTCCTCTTAATGTTCCAACATTCATCCTGTTTCCTGTCTTGAGTACTGCTTCAAGTAATCTTACGAATAGTTTGCTTGACTTTAGTTCAGTGCAAGCTCCCTAGTGAAAAAACAATGTATATGTAAGCACAACAGAATATGTCCTAAACAAGTCATGCAAAATGACTCCACTTACTTCGATCATTGCAAAGGACATTTTGATGTGAGCTACCTCGTCATCAAAATTTTCCTTGTAGAGCATGACCTCCATTCTTGGGAATGCCATTGGTATTGTTAGTAGCACCTTCACAAAGTTTTCTGCTGGATCTAGCATGTTAATATCGCCATCATAATTTAGTAACTTCTCCTCCTCTTCTTTGGTTGGTTTCATCTTGACAAGCGCTTCAAGTTGTTGCACAGATAATCCATTACCTGAGGCAGCCGAGACATGAGGATAAGTTGATTGTCATCATTGTTTACTTGATAAGCATAATTTAATTACTTAAAACATCCTGAAACCTACCTTGTGTTACAGAATTGCAAACTTGACTGGTGTTTGCGTTTAATGTCTTCAACAAGATAGTAGTATTTTGAAGCCTATGGTGCTCGATAACATGTTTGGTGGTAGATGCAGTTTTGTTCATAGCCTCCTCATCTTTCGTTGACCCTTGAAAGTTGTATGCGAACAAAGACTTGATCATCTGCTCATCAAATCTGCATAGCATAGTTTTATTGTAAAACATAATAAGAATAGGAAATGTGATGAACACAATTATGAGGGGGGATCATTTTTTTCCTTACTCGAACTCAAATGAACTTGATCTTATATCATTCCACACCATAGAGCGGTTTGGAGCAGCCCTTACTTTGTCCCAGTGCAACGGTTTCAGCCTTGGTAGGGGAGACCCATCTTTACCAACATGTATCTGAAGTGGCAATGGAGGTGGTGGTGGAGGCTGGCCATAGCATTGCCCTTTCAGATTTTGAGGGTTCTTTTGCGGTGGAGGGGGCGGTGCCGGTTTTGGTATACCGTTTAAACTGAAGGTCTCTATCCTTGCTCCTCCGCTTGAACTCCTTGATGATTCCTTAGAACTTGATTCGACCTTTGAGTTAGTCATAGAAAATGCTATGCTGATTTTGGATTGTGAGGTATCTGTATGATAGGAGGGAGGAAAACTGTGTTGTGATGGTGGGTTCCTGAAATTTATTTTGGTCCGCTCTTCGATGGGGGTTTCTTGATGTTCCATGGACCCAGAAATACAACTTATTTTCACTCCCTCACGGCAGTTTACTTCAGCATTTTCACCATCTGATGTTTCTGGACAAGTTTTGCTACGCGAACTGAGGTGACTGGAAGCAGTGAAAGTTTGATCCTTTGGAGACAAACGAGATGTACAATCTGGTGAAAGGGATTGATATGATGAATCAGATGGTGAATCATGTGTTTGTAGGAAAGACTCAGATGGGTTCATAATAGTTCTTCTATCACAAATTTGCTGAGGTAACTCCGTAATGGAGCCAGCTGAGAGATCAGAGCAAGGTATGGAATGGAAAGATTCAACCTCATCAGATTGTGAGTTGTTGTTTATCACAGTATGATCACTTGCTATTAGTTCTGTGCCCATCGGAATAGTGCTCTGAATGGATAGACTCTTTGATTCAGATGATTGTTTAAGGACTGGATGGTTCTCTTGGCACTGTACTATGGAACTTAGTGTAAGTGGATCTGGGCTAGGGTGGGAACTGACCTTCCTGGTAGTAGCAGGTGACCTTTGATCTCTTGATCCACGGGAAAATGGTTTGAATGCCTTTGTGCATACCTTCTTGAACTTCCTTGATCTTCTGACTGAGAATGCTGCTATGGCAACTCCAAGAACAACTAGGCATAATCCAACCACACCCAGAGCAACAATGGTGGATCTCGAGAGTTTGGTGTGGCCTCCATCTTCCGTTTTGTGCACCGGGCTGCTAGCTGGGGCAATGTGGCTGCGATGAGTCGACGGCATTCCTTTGCGAGGCACATGAACACGAGGGGCAGGAGCTTCTGATCTTGCTCGATGGGCTGCAACTGGTGCTGGAGCTGGAGCTGGAGCTGGAGCTGGAGCTGGAGCTTCTGAACTTCTCTTATGCCTTCGACCCCGTGATCGATGATGGTTCGTCCCCAGCATTATCCTAAACCTAGAGAGGAAGCTCAAACTGGCAGCAGGGGTTACCGCAGAGGTATCGAGCTCCTTGTCGCAGCTCGCTAGATGGAGAGCAACCTCCAGCATCTCAAAGTTGAACAGGAGCAGCACGGGGGAGACGGAGAAGAGGACCAAGACACACCTCATTGCCATGCCCATGTTTGCTCAATCGGCCAAAAGGAGAAGAAGCACTTGCAGAACTCTCACTGGGTGTGACAAAAGGAGGAGCCAGGACGGTTGTTCAAGCTCATAAAAATGGTGCTGTGTTGTGTGCGGCCACATTTGCTGTCTTGGCCGTAATCCATCAGCAGACAGCAGGTTAGCTTCTCCTCTCCTCTCCATCCACCTCTGCAGGCTTTAATGGCACTCCAAGGAAACCCTGACTGACCATGGCTGGTGCCAAGAGGTAACAGTTCCTACTTTCATCTTGCCATTTATGGGCACAATGTTTACTACTTCTTCACATCTGTCTCACCAGCAATTCTGACAATTGTTGGTGGATTGGATGGAGGTAGAAGCTACTCCATGATCTACACCACCATGCAAAGCTCTTCTTTGCATATCTATCTCACTCACCAGCAATCAATCTGTTTGGTACTCAATGTTACCAATCTGTTGTAGCGAAAAGACCGTGTTATGATGATATGATAGTTCTCGAGGCGATTTCGCGATCGCTTTCTGCTATTGTTTGTCATTTTCGCAGTATCATCAGTCATGTGATCGCAATCGCGACGTGATCATCGTCGGTACTGAGTCTGAGGAACTAGTTCAGTTTCTGTTATGTTGTTAGGACACGGGAGAGTGCATATCTTATCTTTGGACCACCTCTGTGCATATGGTTGGGGCTACTTAGTTAGGCCTTCCTGAAGCTGCAATCCAAGCAGAATTGGCCATGTTCCTACGCTTGCAGAGCTTGCCTTCCTCACCTGGATGCTTTGGGAGGATGAATACTTCATCTCAAAGCTTAGATCCTGATGCAGGGCATGCAGCCGGCCGTCTCTACTTTCCTCATGACTCTCGATCGTTCCGTTCTAGCTTCGTGTTAAAAGGGTTAGCTGAATAAGTTATCGGCTCCGATTAAAACAAATGATATACGCTATAATTTACAGGATTGATTTACAAAGAATTTTCCTATGGTATAGCAATAGCTAGTGTGCTAATCTACGGCCGCCGCCGTCGACCCAGCTCGTGCGACGCCGGCGACTTCACAGCCGATGGCCGTCGCCGGCGTCGATCTCCTTGATCTCCAGTATCTCGACGCGGCGGTTGGTCTTCTTGCGGAGCTTGATGGCGACGTCCTGCGGCACGAAGGCGCCGCAGACGCTCACCCGCTGCTGCTTCCGGTCGATCAGGTGGCTATCCAGATCTTGTTGCATGCATACACAGGGGGTCAAAAATGTGAGATGAAATCCACATTTTTGCAGGGAAAATTGTTGGTGCGAAAGAACATTAATTGTAGCCAATCAGGTAACCTATGGTGAATGTGTAGGTAAGCGATTCTGCTTGTTTTAGTAAGTAAAATCAACAGAAGAATCTTGGTAGATGTTTGTTGTTGCTTAATATGCTGTTCCTGATGCCCATTTGTGTCCCCCCTTCCATCTTTTTGGGACTGAGCTTTATCAAATCATCAAATACAAAAAGGACTACTTGAGGTTTCAAATCGGGGGAGGTAAATTAACGGTGGTAAAATCTCTGGTGGATTTTCCGGTTTTTCACCTTGCATCTGGAGGAGTGCCCTCCTGATCCTCTGGTAGCACCCGTTGCAGTCGATGTTCATCCTGACGGTCATGCAGTAGAACTGCAGAGAAATTTACACAGCTTCAGTTACTCCACAACAAAAACCACACCACCCTCTCCCCACTCTTATCACGAATTCACCATAGTCACCTTGTAACTCATGAACACCGCCTGTCCAACTCGACGGCGGCGGTGGCGGCTTCCGGCTCGCCGGAGAAGAAAACGGTAGAAGAATCAGCAAGAGTGGGGAAAGTGGTGGCTCGCCGTCGTATTTTTGGCCGCTTTGAGGGGGGTGTTGGTGTCATGGTGGACGCTGCTGCTGGAGGTCGGAATCGAATCGGATTCTGGTCCTCCCAACGACGCTGGCTGGGCTTCAGTGGCTTGCACGAATGGTGGTCCTTTCCTTAGCTGCTTCTCGTTGGCATTTTCTTCCTTGCGATGATGAACCTTTCCTATGGACATTTTGCCTTTGCCGAGATGCTCTCGCGGGGATGGAATCAGGTCCCAAATACTATCTTTGTAATGTCATCTAGAAAAAGTTTGTGCGTTCCATGGACCTGGCAAAACCATAGAGCAAAGTTGTCTGAAAAAAGAGACAAAAAAGCACGAATGGAACTAGAATTTCAGAAATGCAATGTAAGCAGTAGCTTTTGTTCTTTCGAAGACGAAGAATGATCGCTACGGCGCCAATTTTGACCCGGTGAAGGCGGTACAGCTGGTTGGAAAATGGTGAAGATTGATACACTGTGTAGCTTGGTTGAAACATGACAAAAAAAAACACAATCAGCTAAGCAACAATCTTCCAGGCCGCCAACCAAGACGACTTCCAACAATTACCCGCTACATCTAGTCTTCAAAGGCTCAAAAAAACGCATTAGACATTGGTGAAATAATACACTCAATTAGACCAAACAATTCACAAATAACACCACATCGGCAGAAGAACAAAAAAACTCGTATGACGATGTAAATATTATCATTTCAGAGAGTATACTATAAGAACGACATCTATAACAGCTGACGAACAAATTAAATTGGATATTGGACTGCTGAAACAAAAACAAAAGAGGGACTCTAGAAACTGCCGAGGTGGAATAAGCCAGCTATCTTTGAAACACCAACTAAACAACAAGACGGTTAAAACACCTAGAAGCCCCTAAAGTGAGACAATTGTAAAACTCATCTAGATCAGTCATAAATACAACAGTGTGCTCCTCCATGCTTGCATCCTGGACATATGATCCGAGCGAATAAGCATTCAGAGCTCTCAAGAAGATCAGGATACCAGTTGTGAGTTGTGACTAAATAACCTGGGGATGCATCAAACTCACATCTCGCCAAGGCTGTTGAAATCCGGAAAGAAACGGCTAAAACATGTCAGTCGTGGAGTGACACTTCATCTGGACATCACCAGGTTGGAAACCCTCATGAAAAGAGGTTCTCCACTGCTCTTGCATACTTCTTCATCGGGCGCTGAATTAAGCACTGCAAAACTTCCGCAGGGGCTGGACTCCTCCATGTCGCCCTGGCTGCTGCTGCCACTGCCGCTGCTAGTGTCTGACTGCCTTTTGGAACCAGATCTTCTGCTCCGCTTTCTTGGCCTCCATTTCAGGTTATCAAATTTCAGAGCATTTGTGAGATCAGCCAGAACGCGCTTCTGATGCTTCTGATCATGTGAAATCTTGGTGCCCAATGATTTGTCATCACACCTTTTGTCAGATTCTAATTTTGGAGAGGGATTGCCTTCTTGTGAAACAGGTTTGCTAAGCAAACCTCCCTCTTCATGCACTGAAGTGGGGGGCAACAGGTGTATGATATCTTTTCTTTCCCCCAAGGAACTCCATTTGCCACCAGCCCACTCAAGTGAATGTCTCAAATCATCTTCACAAAAATCAGCAATCTGCTTTTCTCCTGTGATAAATAACAAAACAAATGTAAGTTCAGGAGCTCCAACGTTATTAAAACTACATTATTAAAATGTCACACAGAGGCAAATTGAAATGTTGATGGTAATTAAGAATGTAATTACCTGGAAAATAAACTTGAAGGCGTCTGTCATTTCCCTGCTGCAATACAATCCCCTCCCACCACCCACTATTCCACCATGCATCAACAATGGAACCAGCATCAAAAGAGCATGGGCCCTTGCTGTGAACATGATGTGGCCGCACCATTGGTCTTTCAGGGATGCGTATGCCCAATTGATCAGGTTTAGCAATCCTTGTTATCAAAACCCACTCCTGCAAACAAAAGTTAACGAATCAGATCTTGGATCCAATTTAGTGGAAAAAAATGGTTACATAGAATTATACTAAGCGCACCTCCAGATTTCCTGTCTCATCAGCATCCTGAAGATCTTCATATCGCACCTTGATTTTATCTCCACGCATCTTTAATACAAAACACCTAAACCAACAGCCCCTTATGCCACTATCCTGTGATAGGACTTCAGCACGGCTACCAGGATATAGCTGCTTTTGAGTTTTATGTTCCAAATCATTCTTGAGACTATCAGAACCGAATACAGCAGAAGGAAGACACTGCTGCTGATCGGTTTCACTGAACGCATCGCGCTTCCTCTTTTGCGCCCCATCTGAACTGGAAGCACCTTTAGTGACCTTGAATCGTACCTTAAGAGAAGAAGCTGCATTGAACATTGTCCTAAGCACTTCTTGACTCCAATAACCTTGCAATTGGGTTACATCAAAAGGTTTGACACCATCTTCGTCAATCTGTCGGCGGCACATATAAGGCTGCCAATAGCTATGTCTGGTACTACTCTGGAACTTCTCGAAGTGTTGAGCACTAAGGACTGCAGCCAATCCATCAATGCATTCAACACTGAGATCTTGCAGACCAGGGGAAAAGAAAATCTCTCTGTCACCAACATCAGGTGGCAATTCGACACCAACCTCATCAACTTTGTCGAACCATCGTACCATGACCACATTGGTTGAATTAGTATCTTCATACAGATCCTCCACTTGGGCGATGAGCCTCCTCTTCTCCTCACTCAGGATGTAGACAAAATTATGCACCTACAAAGATAGCATAAACATGTGTCAACCAAAGTTTCCCTTTCAAAGGTTCAAAGTAATAACAAGTGTTAGCATTTAAACTTCTATTTTGAATAGTTTGTAATACTCCCATATCACCGTGCAGTAGTACTAATAAATACAATGTACAAAACCAAAACAGGAAGTCAATAACAGAATGTTATAGCCTTTTCCTCTAAAACTCTTCCAGATCAACATAATGCAATTCTCATAGCCCATCATTTCTAGATTTCAGTTTCATTTAGACCCTAGATAATTTATTGTTCTGCCATACTTCATCTCAGCTATTTCTTTGATAAAAAATCTCAGTGGTACACATGGTGACAGCACAAAATACATGAAAATGATCAAAATGATCAGTGAGTAACATACCGAAATAGTAATCCCCTTGCGGCAGAAAGATCTGTAATGCTTCCATCGCTTTTCGCAAAGCCATGCAGGACCTAACCATGTGAACTCTTTTGAGTTATTCCTTACTGATGATATAGGTGAAACATCCTAAGCACACAAAAATAGCATGAATTAGCAATGGGGAAGATTCAGAAATATATCCTTGACATGCTAGAAGGATGAAGGGTAAGTAATCTTAAAATAGCTCTGTACCTTTGAAGCAGCAACATCAGTGAACTCAATGTCATCATATGGATTTTCATTTAACCTATTAGACATTGAAGAAGAACCGTAATTACATCCTGCAAAAGAAGCATTCAACATAAGAAATTTACCATACAAGACAGTGCAACAGGACTTTCTTCAAAATATTGGTTTAAAACATAGAAGCACACTTGTGATTCGGAAAAGAAAAAAAAAAGGCAAACACAAAAGAAAAAAGACGAAACGCACAGACGCACATCACCAAGGTTAAACCAAGAGCAGTTGGAAGCAAACAAAGTTGGAGGTGACTTCTAATTTGTCAGGCTGTTTCATATTTAAACGGATGCATTGACAGCACACCGTAAGAGTTCCTACAAAAGCTCATTGACAGCACTTATTGGAAGATTTCCTGACCATTGTTGGGCAGATTATGGAAGCATTCATTTTACACGGATTGATTCCACGGGTGTCCCGTGGGAGGCCACAAGAAGGGAAGAACAAAATGGCACCTGGTTGCCTTTCAACTCACGCTGCCGCTTCATTTTCTCTATATTTCCAAATGCATGCTTACACAATCGACCCAAAAAAGGGGAAACCTGCAGCGGCTTCCACTGGGTCACACCTGTATTCTCCATAATCCTATGGAAAAGGAGAAGGCATGAGATTTGCAGGTTACCGAAATAAGACTGAATTATATCTTATGATGAAATCCTGTCAGCTTTCTAGAATAAACCGCAAGGCAACTCATACAAATTAGTTATTTTGACTCTAAAAAGAACTCCAGAACTAGCGTAAGAGTTCCAATATTAACTTACAGTCCATCCGAATAAAATCAGTCAGGGGCAGGTAATACCGCAAAAAAAAGTGCCTTTGGAGGAAAAGATGTTAATCTTTACCTCTAAATGGAACTAAACAGAATCAATCCCACCATGTCAATAGATGCAACCAGACCAAAAAGGAGCAATAAATCCGGCTTCAAAGTAGCAAGTTTCTATTATAGAACAATCGACCATCTGCAGATGGGTAATCGCAAACATATGTGCTTCTCCAAATCAGGAGAGACGAGCAAGATGTTTTCCACCTCACGAATCAGGTTGAACTGAAGAATCCAGAAACGAACAAGATCCAAAATCGAACCCCCCTCCCCCCATCCTGATAGGCTTCTAATAGGATAGAAATCAGATCCGTTCCATTAACACGCATGGAACACAACCTTTTAGATTCACCGGAACAAATCAATCCGCCTCTCTAAAGGCCAAACAATCTTGCAAATTCAGGTCGAATCGTCGGGAAATCAGAAACCAGAACCGCTTTTGGTAGAGGAATCCAAAACGCTTTTCCCTGAAGGAAAAAAAAACAGCAGAAATAGGGGAATGGAGCAGAAACAATCAGAATAAGGATATCTAAATCAACCACCATGAGAAACAAAAACAAACCACAACACGCGAAAGAATTTCAGCATGAAGGAACACCATATCTAGCCAACTCCACCCTCACAAATTCGGAACAAACAGCAGCAAAATCACACCAAAAAAACGCAAACCATGTAGAACAAACACCCGAATCGACCGCCTAGGCGTAAAAACGAACACAAAACCTTACCGGAAACGAGGGAGGACAGCCAGTCCACGACCTCCCGCCTCGACCTCCATTTCCTCGGCGCCCCGCCCTCCGCGGAAGCCGACAGCGGCGACCGTGACGGTGACGGCGCCGCCACCCCCGCCCCCGCCCCCACCCCCGCCGCCGCCAGCGACCGCAGGAACCGCCCCTGCACCACGTACGACATGTGCCGCGGGCTCCGCTCCCGCCCCACCACCGCAAGCTCCCTCACCTCTCCTCCTCCGCCGCCGCCGCCGCCGCCGCCGCGCGCCGCTCCCCGGAGGTAGTAGTGCACCAGGCGCCTCCCCCGGTCGTTCGACACCACGACCTCCTCCCACTGCACCCACCTCTTCCTCGCCGCCGCCGCGGGCTCGTCCATGGAACCCTAACCCTAGACGCGGCCTCGACCTCGCGTGCGAGGGGATCAGATTTGGGGGAGAACAAGTGAAGAAAAAAATAAGAGGCGGGGGAGGAAGGAGACGGGGGGAGGGTTGGTTTTATTCGGCGGAGTAAAGGTAAATAGTGAGATTTGTGAGGGGCGGAATGGTTAAGATATGAGAGGAGAGGTGTTTTGCGGAATGGGGCTTGCACTTTTTGCTCATTACATATAGAGACCATTTTGTTCTTGCTAAAATAGGGAAATGTGTTTTGACCGGGAAATTTCGATGGTTTTCCTTATTACTGTCACCATTTCATATTATAAGTTGTTTGATTTTTTTTCATAATCAAATTTTATTAAGTTTAATTAAATTTATAAAAAAATAGCAACATCTAAAATATTAAATTAGTTTTATTTAATCTAATGTTAAATATATTTTGATAATATGTTTGATTTAGGTTGAAAATACTACTATACTTTTCTATAAATTTAATCAAACTTAGAGAATTTTGACTAGAAAGAAGTCAAATGACTTATAATATGAAACAGAGGGAGAGGGAGTAGTTATCAAAAGCAACTAAATTTAGGGACTGTTTACACGACACTCGACGTGTTTTTATCTCTAATACAATGAATTTTGTTGATTCATCCATTTTTTGACGATCAACACCAGATATTACGTTGATTCATTGAATAGAGTAGGGAAAAATTACAAGGTTAGAACCCTCGAAGGCAACAGTAAGGAAAGAGGAAAAAAATTCCACCACCATGCATCGACGTCACCTACACACAATCAAGGAAAAGGCTTCACACCGAATCGACCGTCACTAAGCATGACAGTCGTCGCTAAATCAACCAGGGAACTGTAGCCGAGATCGTCCTAAACCAAGCCCTAACAGTTGAGCACCGAACTCAACTTGAGCCACATCTTTAGGATTGAGTAGGAGAGGGTGAGAGAAGAATGGAACAACTCCCCCTCCCCCCAAGACCCTCCAACGTGGCCAACTTGCATAAGGTATCTAGGACGCCGCCACAAGAGGACGGGACATCTAGAGTGAGTTTGCACCAGTTGTCTAGGAGAAGTTTTAGCAAGATGGGATTCCTAAACGACGTCTCTAGGGAAAGGAGCGACAATGACACCGCCACCGCCGTCCGTTGAGTTCTTTGTATCATTGGTGACTTCTCCAACTTAAACCAATCCCGTGAACCTAACCTCACTAAGTCGCTGCTAGTTTAAATTGGGTTAGCACGTTGACCTACCCAAAACCAGAGAAGGAAACAAAGCACAAAAGTAATGAACGACCATTGCGGAAGATAGAAATAGCCATGATGTACGCGTGAAATAACTACATGTCTATGCATGTGTA
The DNA here is from genome assembly GCA_000573905.2 of Oryza punctata. Lineage (NCBI taxonomy): Eukaryota > Viridiplantae > Streptophyta > Magnoliopsida > Poales > Poaceae > Oryza > Oryza punctata. The sequence continues at coordinate 22,090,936 of CM002495.2, read as the reverse complement.
GCTCCTTGAGTGTGCAAGGACATTGTTTTTCGCCAGCGCATGTATGTAGTCGTCGTGGGGCACAACCCTCATCGATCACACGAGGACAAGATTCAACTACCATGGAACTCGCCGTACTTAGGAACACGGTTGATCGTTTTTGGGGACATAACCGCCATAAGGATTTTTGTGCTAGGACTTGTCTAACATGAACTGCCATAGTAACACATGAAGATTCATTACACACATAGGGATGCGGTTGTGAAGTGGAAAAAGACGGATCGATAGGGTTATACCGCCCAAAGTCTAGAATAGGAACGAGAAAACATATTGGGCTGGTTTTGTTCTACGAGAAACAAGTCGAGCAGTTTGAGCACAGATCATAAACAATGCTAGTCAGTCAATAGTCACCGCCATATCATCTTTCATAGAGTGAGCTATTGTTTATCGGAGTTAGAAGAGGCAGAAGCTTGATGTGCATTATTTCTCTTCTGACATATAGCAAATTTGCAAAAATCATTTAAGATAAATTTATGACTAATAAGCAAAGGAAAACCCTCATGTGACATAATTTTATTATAAAAAACTATTTTATATAGGACTAATAAATAACGTTGGGGCTTGCGTGAGCCATATTCACTAGGCCATGTGGCAACATAAATGCTAAGCATTTTTCAAACCATATCAAAGTTGTTATTTTATCAGGGAATACAAGGTTTTTCTATATATTCAATAGACAAATGCCAATTTCAGAGTGCATGCTATTTTACATTGTTTTATCATTAAATACATATACTACACTTATTTTTACGGGGGAATACATAGTTCTTATTTTAGTACTCCTTAGTACTCCCTCCAGTACAAAATTTCTTGATATTTTAGCCTTGTAAGCAGTGATTGCTAATTTTTTACGCTTTTGTGTTAACATATTATATTGGACCACTTTGCTCTGCATGCTTGCAATTAAAAACCGAGTAAAAAAACTAGGGGAATTGGACCTTTAGCTCGTAGCGATACATGCGGTTGGTTCAAACCAATGAGGCAGCAGCAGTATAGCGATTACCATTAGCACGAGACTAGTAAATTGATACCCTAATAAATCACTCCTTAGTATGTGAGATCATATTCAAAACATCAAACAATTTTGAAACCGAAAGGGGTACATGGTATTATCCGGGAATACGCTACATGGTATTATCTAGGAATACGCGTTATAGTTTCAGCTCATCAGTGAGGACGACTTCAGCAGCTCAATACAATCACCAATGGATCCACTTTAAAATAAGTATACAATAAAATAAAATTACAAGCTATAATAATATACTCATGTTAGAAAAAATTCTTAGCTGGAGGTGGGAGGAAAGGAGAGAGAGCGTGAGCGCAAGTTCCAGTGCACAATCCGGCATATTTGCTAATTGCTATCACTTCCGTTTTCTTCTGTTTTCCGATCGATGGAGACGGTGCAACAAGGTAATTTGGCTTGCATATTTTGTCGATGGCAAATTGGCAATTAATGCCATTGATATGGCCTTCACGATTCATGAATGTTGACACCTATCGTGTTTTTTTAAAAAAAACGGATTCATTGAATCTTTTCTCCGAAGAGGGGACTGGGGTTTTGACATTTCTCACGGTGCATTGTAAAAATCTCGTATAATACGGGGGTGTTATTGTAAAAGGCGAAGAGCGCGGGCTTCTCATTTTTGGAAGCTGACAAAAGGGAAACCGCCTCGAAGCAACGGCGACGTGGAGATGCCCGAGAGGGACACAAGGCAAACTTTCCCGATTCACCCCTCATTTTTTATCATAATGACGATAATGCCATTCGTGTAGGGAGGGATGATCCCATCCGAGCCGTTCCACACGCAACAGCGGAGAAGGCACCGCGGCATATCGCACCACGTGTTGCGTCCGTACAAATGAAGTGAACGGAAAAGTGGGCACGGAAAGCAGACATTTTATTTTTATTTCTTTTATTTACGTAAAATAGGAAATTATGTATTCTACTTTGGTTAATTTTTGTTAACATGTTCTGAAACTTTGGTTATTTTGTATTTTATAAAATTTAGTAAGTTAACGACATAATAATATGCTCCCTCTGTTTCATAAAAAATCGTTTTTTCCTAGTCAAACTTTTTTAAGTTTGATTAAGTTTATATAAAAAACTAGCAACATAAAAAATATAAAATTAGTTTCATTTAATCTAACATTGAATATATTTTGACAATATGTTTATTATGGGTTGAAAATACTAATATATTTTTTATAAACTTGATCAAATTTAGAGAAGTTTGACTAGAAAAAAATCAAACAACTTATAATATGAAATGGAGGGAGGGAGTACCTTTCAAGACAAAAGATATATGCACACAATTTCTATTAATTTAAAACTATATAGTAGATTAGAGAAGTTATCGATTGTCAAAGTTTTAAAAATCTAAGTAAATCTATTGTAAATGTCAAAAATTTTATGACATTTAATACAGTTTGATAGTAGTCTGATAGTCTTGATAGTAGACATTTACAATAGATTTTTAGATCAGATTTTCTTTCAGCAGTGGAATACAGACAGATGAGTACTGTCCGTAAATTCCACTGCTTAAAGAAAATCTGATTTGTTCCGCTAATGCTTAACCACCTTCCTCACTAGACCCACTTGTGCATTACACATGTCATTTGAGCTACGGCTGATAAGGCATGAAAAAAAAATAAAGAATGCAACTAAGGTTCTGTTCTCCCCTCAATTTTCTCAAATCACCTCTCTCGTATTCCGCGTGCACGCTTTTCAAACTATTAAACGATGTGTCTTTTGAAAAATTTCTATGCGCAAGTTGTTTTTAAAAAATCATATTAATCCATTTTTTTAAAAAGTAAATACTTAATTAATCATAATAAAATGTGTCATTTCGTTTTGCGTGCGTGGAATGTGAGTTCCCAACCTCACCTCCCGAACACAGTCTAAAAATAATAATGCTTGATTAAAGTTTTTGTATCATGTTGTTAGCGGTTCAAAAAGCCTTATAAAAAATCAAAACATCGATTCTACTATGTAAACTTGGCTACAACTATTTTTCATCGTTAAAGTATCATATACGACAAAATTCAAACTTATTAATCCAAAAACAAATTAGCCTTGCAACAAATAAATCTCTACTATTATAAAAATTGCAGATGTTTCTGTCGAAATTTCGGTACGTCATTCGTGTTTGAATTAGTTGCACGTCGCTGGTATCCAATTCGATGTGAGTTTAAAATAACTATTATACCCCCCTCCCAGTCCAATCCTTCCCCTCCCCCTCCTAGCCCAACCAAGTCAATCGGCCCACACCATCCCGCTACCCCATCTAGCACGCCTACACTCGCAGTTGCGCGTGCCCCTACCCGATATACGATTTTTTTCTTTTTCTCCTTTTCTTTTCTCCCGATCATTCCAATCTCCTCTCCTTTTTCCTCTTTTTTCTCTTTCGGTATTGGTAAAAATTTGTCGTCACAATTCATAACTGATTTCAATCAGATCTAGGACAAGCTATCTGATAGGCTTTGCATCTGTACTCCCGTATGTCGCCATCATAGACATATGTATCCCTCAGCTTCTTACTATTTTCCGTTTTCTTTTCTTTGCTTCTTAGTCAACACTATTTTGATATATAATCAACGTCAGTATTTAATAACTCGTAGCCTGACACCTCATACACAATGAATATTAGCATAATTAGAATCTAAGTATTAAATGTACAGTGTGTTTTTCAAAAATTACAATGTAGTTACAATGTAAGTGTATATAATCATTTGACTGTTTTTTATAAATTTGGGGTACCATAAATATAAATATAGGTAGCCTCTTCTCTTTTTTTCTCTTCCAAATTTCTCTTCTCATAAATATTTTCCTTTTGAAGTTATCATCATCATTTAAGGTGTGTGTATATGGTAAGTTTGTTACTTTACAAATATTTTTCTCAGTAAAAAAACTTTCACTAATTAAATAATCAAAATTTCAATCTTCCGTCGACACGGTATAGTAAAATACACATGTGTCAACTTACGGAATAACCACCTAATCGATTTTTGAAGCTATGGAAAGGTGTACATAAGGAATTCTTTGTGTGATGATGCATGAAGCGAGTGCAACCGGTCCAATGCTATATATGATTTCTAACTTTGTTTTGCTATTTTTTGTTTGTCTTGTTTTGGTTTATCGTTTAAATTGTCAGAGTTTTATCAATATCGTGGAAAATGTTTTAGGCTGTTACCTCTGTTTGAAACTATGAATCCGAATATAAGATATGTTGATTCTAAAAATCGGTAATAATAAAAAGGGTAGCGTACGAGACCTAAAAGTGATAGATGCGAAGAGAAGGATTTAGATAGGCTCAGGCTCTCTCGATGATAGGTAATACCCTACTTCTGTTTGAGAACTGTATCTGCCGTGTGTACATTGATATGATGATCTGATAGAGGTTATTTGTGTTCATGCCCTTGGAGGGGACTCCCTGCCCGCTTTATACGGGTTCGGGGGAAGGTTACAAAGGAGAATCCTAACCGAACACGACATCAGTCTCTTAATCTATTACATGGTAGTATCCAATCGGGACTCTGTACCCTGCCTTAAGATAAAAAATAGCATGGCATCCGAGTCCTACTCTATTACATAATACATGGATCCGATACACCTCCTATATCTAGTCGAATACGGAGACCGTGTGGGTACCCAGTACACATATTCTCCATAAGATCTAACCTTATTATAGGTTACAATATATTTAGGATAGATGGAGTAATTCTTAAATGAGAGGAAGTAGAAAAAATGCTCAAAATAATGAAGGAACACAACTGGAGAACTGATCTTTGGTCGAGTTCACAAAAACCGGAATAGTCTCGGTTCGAATAGGAACAGGGACTAAAGATCATCTCTAGTCCAGGTTAAAAAGTGTATCGGGTTGCAATGATCTTTAGTCCCGGTTCACACCTCCACTGACAGTGTCAGACGCATGTCAGGGGGCCGGGGATCTTTAGTCCCGGTTGGTGACACCAACCGAGACTATAGATCCTCACCTTAGTCCTGGATGGTAACACCAACAGGGACTAATAGTGATTTAGATCTTTAGTCCCGGTTGGTGTTATTAACCGGGACTAAAGTGATCTACCTTTTTATACTTCTTCTTCCTCCTCCAGCCCGACCCATTGCTGCCAAGAGGAGGAGGAAGAAGGGAGGTGCTGCCGAAATTTTTGATAAAATTGTTTTGGTGATAATATACGAATCGGAGAGATCGAAAAGGTTAGCAAATCCATTCTCTAGTAATGTATGCTTAGCATATTACATTTACAGCTTTGTTTCTATAAAATATTGTCTTCAACAAGGTTTATGCAAATGATGAGAGAGAAAATATGTGTAGGCGAAATTAGGTTGATTTTGAAATTAGAAAATTTGGATACATATGTTATAAAAGAGATGACCGAGGAAAAATATAGAAAACTAAAATAAAAGAATAGAAAACTAAGTTAGTTTAATAAAATAGTTAGAAAAAATATAATTCGTTAAAGATATGTTTTCAAATTTACAAACAATAGAAAAGAATAATATGTGGGACTATTGTAAAAAAAAAAGTAGAAAACAAAGGTAATTGAAAAATATGTAATATAACTAGAAATAATGTTCGTACTATAAAAAAATATGTGTAGTACTTTAATAAAAATTTAAAAATAATTGTAAACTTCTCTTGCTTCTCGTCGCCATCTTTATAGCTCTTTTCTAGAAATTAGTTTCACTTTGAATAATGATGTTTTAAATTATTATAAGATTATTTAACTAGTTTCAACTGTATGGATTTTGTTAGTAACATTGGACTATTTGATGTATAGATGGATCGGCAATGGATGTACACCGCGGACCGAAGGTCAAAAGAGTTTATTGAATGCGTGCATTATTTTTTGAATATGGCCAATGCTAACAAGTATAAGGGTTTCATGTGTTGTCCATGCAAAAAGTACAGTAACCAGAAGGAGTATTCATCATCAAGAACTATTCATGCGCACTTGTTTGAGTCTGGATTCATGCCTGGATATAATTATTGGACCTCGCACGGAGAGCTAGGGGTTACAATGGAAGAAGATGAAGTAGAAGACGAGAATATTCCGGACTGGGCTCATCAATACGGTGGATTTGAAGAAAATCCAGGAGGTGAGGCGGACGGAGCTGTTGAAGATAACGATGTTGTAGATGATCTTGGTCAGATGTTGCGGGACGTAAAGGACTGCTGTGAAAGTGAGAAAGAGGTCCAAAAATTGGACCGTATGTTAGTGGACCACAAAACTTCGTTGTACCCAGGTTGCGAACAGGAGCACAAAAAGTTAGATACAACGCTAGAATTCTTGCAATGGAAGGCCAAAAATGGTGTGAGTGCCAAGGCATTTGGCGAGTTATTGGACCTCGTCAAGAACATTCTTCCGGAGGGAAACGAATTGCCCGAAACAACGTATGAAGCTAAGAAGGTGGTATGCCCTCAAGGACTAGAAGTACATAAGATACACGCATGTTCGAACGATTGTATCCTGTATCGCAGTGAGGAGTACGAGAACCTAGAAACATGCCCGGTTTGTAAAGCACTACGATACAAGATTAGACGAGATGATCCAGGTGATGTGGACGGACAACCTTCGAAGAAGAGGGTTCCTGCTAAGGTGATGTGGTATTTCCCTATAATACCACGGCTCAGGCGTTTGTTCAGTAACAAAGAGCATGCTAGCATGATGCGCTGGCACGCAGAAGAACGTCAACAAGACGGGATGCTGAGACACCCCGCCGACGGGTCGCAGTGGCGAAACATCGACATAACATTTCCAGACTTTGGAGAGGATGCCCGAAATGTAAGGTTCGGTTTAAGTACAGATGGCATGAATCCATTTGGAGAGATGAGCAGCGGCCATAGCACATGGCCTGTGACCATGTGTATCTACAACCTCCCCCTTGGCTATGCATGAAGCGAAAGTACATCATGGTGCTAATTATCATTCAAGGCCCAAAGCAACCTGGTAACGACATTGATGTGTACCTCAGACCATTGGTTGAGGATCTGCTTCTGTTGTGGAACAAAAAAGGTGTCCCCGTGTGGGATGAGGACAAACAGGAGCATTTTAACCTACGAACGTTGCTGTTCGTGACCATTAACGATTGGCCTGCACTTAGCAACCTATCCAGACAGTCAAACAAGGGGTACAAGGCTTGCACCCATTGTATGGATGAAATTAAAAGTACGTATCTGAAACACTACAGGAAGGTTGTGTATATGGGTCATCGTCTGATTCCTTGTTGCAACCCATCCTGTACGGAAGAAAGGCAAGCATTTCGAACAGAAGGCGGACCAACGTACTAAGCCTAAACATCGTAACAGAAAAGTTGTGTTTGCTATGGTGAAAGATCTGAATGTAGTATATGGAAAGGGACCTGGCAGCCAACCTATAGATAGCGAAGATGGTCACGCGGCGATGTGAAAGAAGTCTATTTTTTGGGAGTTACCTTATTGGGAAGTCTTAGACGTCTGGCACGCAATTGACGTGATGTACCTCAGTAAGAACCCTTGTGTCAACCTGTTGGGCTTCCTAGGTGTATATGGGAAGTCGAAAGATACACTTGAAGCACGTAACGATCTCAAGCATATGCAACAACGCGAGGACCTTCACCCGGAACTGAAGGATAAAGGAAGCCATTATTTGAGTCCTGCAAGCTACACCCTGAGCAAGGAAGAAGGAAAGTATGTTTGAATGCCTGGAGAGCATCAAGGTACCGTCTGGATACTCCTCGAATATAAAGAGAATAATAAGCATGAAGGAGAAGTTCACAAACCTAAAGTCTCATGATTATCACGTATTGATGACACAACTGCTTCCTGTAAAGCATATTTCATGGTTTTGCAACAATCTTCGTTGGTGGCTCCTTACAGCGAGGAGCACATGGCGATTGTTCGCTCAAAAAATATCGGCAAGTTCGATGCATGGATTACACGCCATCACATTGGTACTTTCCCCGCTTGGCTACGACAACATCTAATGGGTACCGAAACCATTGACCGACAACTAGCCTTCTTGGCGAGGGGGTCTTCTTGCTCAATATCGACATTCCAAGGATATGAAATCAATGGGTATACATTTTACACAAGAGCACAAGACAGAAAGAGCACAAACCAGAACTCTGCTATTCGTATCGACGCCATGAGATACGATGGTGCAACTAGCACGTATTACGGTGTCATCGAGGGCATATGGGAATTAGACTATGGACCCCTGAAGGTACCTCTGTTTCGATGCCAGTGGGTTAGGCTCACTAGTGGAGACGTAATGATTGATGATAGTGGGATGACAACGATTGACCTAACCAAGGTTGGATACTCAGATGAACCATTCGTCCTAGCCAATGATGTAACACAAGTTTTCTACGTGAAGGATATGTCTAGTAAACCAAAGAGGGGTAAAGGCCCGACGAGCCAAAGCGCCACATGGTTCTCCCAGGCAAAAGGAAAATCGTCGGAGTCGAGGATAAGACTGATGAAGATTACGATCAGTTCGACGGGCAACCTCAGTTCGCGGTGAGGGTTGACTCGAGCATCCTCCTATCAAAGGAGGACACCCCTTACTCACGTAACGAACATAGCGAATGAACATTAGTGAGGAGAAAGTAAGTGAGGAAAACAGTGACATAGGTTGTTGTATGGACGATGCAAATTATTTTTATAATGTATTCAAGGCCATGTAGTGTTTGTGTTTTTACTAATACAATTATAAAAGTAATAGCAATTTTAAACTATTTAAATAGGTCATATGTTATGTACATATGATTATTACTATTTAAATAGTATTTAAATTGGTTATATTTTAATTATATATCAATATTGAAATGTACTAGAATACTTAAACTATCTAAATTGGTCAAATGTTAATTACATATATTTTTTAAATGTAATAGCAATTTTAAACTATTTCAATAGGTCATATGTTAATCATGTGTGATTATCTATATTTAATTGTATTTAAATTGGTTATATTTTAATTATATATCATTATTGAAATGTACTAGAAGATTTAAACTATCTAAATTGGTCATATGTTAATTATATATATTTTTAAAATGTAATAGCAATTTTAAACTATTTAAATAGGTCATATGTTAATTATATCTGATTATCTATATTTAATAATAATTTTAAACTATTTAGATCGGGCATATGCCATTTAAATGTTTTAATCTTTAGTCTCGGTTGTTAAACATATCCGGGACAAAAAGAAATTTTGGAAACAGCAAGAAATTATCTTTAGCCCCATTCGTGGAATCAACCGGGACTAAAGATCAGATCTTTAGTCCCGGTTGGTTATACAACCGAGACTAAAGATAAGATCTTTAGTCCCGGTTGATTCCACGAACCGGGACTAAAGATCCCGGCTATAAATAGTCGTGCGCATTGTCTTCTCCACCGATCTACACTTGTCATTTCTCAACGCCGATCGCCTTCCCTTTGCCGATGCCGTCGTCTTCACGTCTCCTCCACCGTACGTCGTAGCCGACCTCACCGCGCCACCCCACCGAGGTTGTCGTCCTCTCTCCTCTCTCTCTATGTCCGCCGGCGCCATGCATGCCACCACAACGCCATGGTGCTGTAGCCGGCGCCACGCCGCGGCGCGGCCGCCACTCCGCGCCACCCCGCTGCCGCCATGCATGCCGCCGCAACGCCATGGCGCCGCCAAAGGTGCCATGCAGCGGCGCGGTCTGCACTCCCTGCGCCACCCCGCGTCGCAGCCAGCACGCCGCGGCGCCACCATCCCGTGGCGCCGCCGGCACCACGCGCCTGCCCGTGGCGTCGCCCGCACTCCACGGTGCAGCCGTCACCCCGCGACGATAGAACGTGAACGAACGCGAACGAAAGAACGATAGAACGTGAACGAACGTGAACAATATATAGAACAATAGAACGAACGACCGAATGAACAATAGAACGATGGAACGAACGAACAATAGAACAAACAAACGAGATCGCAGACGTGCGTTACTGTATCTCACTTGATTATATAGATGAATTTTGCGCTTTTATGGCCAGCTGTAGTGCAATGAGGGCAACTGTACACACATACATGTACACAAGATCATTTCTGTTTTTTCCCTGACTGCTGGAATGATTTGTACATAGTTTAAAAAACTATATGTTACACATGGGCCATAAACTTTGTACTTCCTCTGTTAATTACAACTATACATAGTAGAATTGAAAAGATAAATTAGTAGGAAAGAGAAATAACTTAGATGCCTTATTAAATGAGGGGATGGTTATAGGGGTTAGACTAGGAGAAATTAATTTAAGCCAGGGGTGTGGGTTGTATATATAGGAAAAATATTTAAATAGATCTAATTTCTTCTGACGAGTATTTATGAATAAATAGTTATAATTTCGCTTGATAAAAAATATTTAAATGAAAAGAGAGAACTAAGTGTGGCCCCGTTTAGAACATGGAAATGACATATAATTTTAGAAACAATTTCTGAAAGAATTAGTATTTATTTCTCATGGTTGATGTAGTAAGTAATGATTTCCCTGAAGTTCAGTCTCATGAATGAAAGTAATCAAATTAAACAAATTTAGATCTAGTTATAGTACTATGGAGATATCTTTAATTTGAATAGAACTTTTCATATATATGTTCAACAAAGTAAAGGTATATATACATGCTCTAACATATACTAGTATACAATTAACTTCGACAAGTCAAACTATTCTGTATATTACTAGATTTCTTTTACTTGACGACAGCTGATATTATGTACGGAAACCCTCCATCTCATAGTATAAGACACTTCATTTTTTCCTTAGTCATTTTTTTAAGTTTGATCAAATTTATAGAAAAATTTAACAACATCTATAACACCAAATTAGTTTTATTAATCTATCATTAAATATATTTTTATAGTACTTTTTATTTGTATTGAAGATATACTGCTATGTTTTTCTATAGTCTTGATCAAACTTATAAAAAATAACAAAAAAGTCAAAGCGTCTTGTAATTATTGTAGATGGCAGATCGCGATGATAAACAGATCGTCATGGATGAGATCGCAGAGGGCAGCAGCCAATATTGGGCGGATGAGGAGCAAGAGGATCTCATCCAATACTTAAACGAGGAGGGAAACGAGGGCACAAACCAAGATGAAAGTGAAAGGCAACCGACCTTTGGAGAGAAGAGGGCACGCGAATAACAAGGTGCCTCGAGGAAGCTAGAGGGCGGGCACATTATTAGTGATATGGCCCCAGATGACGAACTAGTAGCCCCAGCCGGTATATTACGGAAGTACGTGGGACACAGTGGTTGGGTCGTGAGGGATCACGTGCCCATTAGCACAGTCCACTCGCGTCAATCAAGGTCAGCCGAGGATGACCAAAGTTATCTTCCAGATACGGAGAAAGATATGTTGTGGACCACCATGCTCCAGACATTCACGATCCCTAAGGCAGCTCAGCCAAGATTGAAAGAATGGACGATTGAGAAAATGGCTAAACAGTTCCGGAAGTACAAGTCAGCTCTGTACAAGAATTACGTCCTGAAGGGTCTGACACCTGATTTTGACAAATTAACCAAGCTGAGGGATCATTGGGATGCGTTTGTCGCATACAAGACCTCCGAGCATGGGCAAATGCAAATAGAAAAGAATAAAGTCAATACCGCTAAGAAGCAGTACCATCACCGGCTAGGGTCAGGTGGCTATAAGAAGGTAATCCCCAAGTGGGATAAACTGGAAGCCGCGTTGATAGAGAAGGGTATTGAGCCGGCCACAACGAACTGGCTAGAACATTCCAGAAATTGGTACTATGGTCATGGTGGAACGCTCAATCCCACTAATGACTCCTTTGTATTCGGCGATGCGATCCGCGAAGCAGCAAGCCGACTTACGGAAGCAATGGAGGCGTCTACTCAGGGAACATTCAAGCCTGACAGAGAGAAGGACGAGCTTACACTCGCACTACAGAATCCCGAGCATCCAGGACGAACACGAGGAAAAGGCGTGGTACCTTGGAAATATGGACCAACGCCTGACGGAACAACAGAGCCAGCAAACGGTGCAGCCGTATGTCCCTCCTATCATGGTGAGCCCCTCAGGCAATCGCAGCAGCTATGCTTCTACAGGGCAAGCAGGAGAACAGGGCATAAAAGGTGTAGCAGGGCCAGCTCATGATGACCCATCGTACCCCGTAGATGAAATCACGCGGCGGACAACTTGTGAGCTGCACAGTCCCTTTAAGAACATATCACTCAAGGTATGTTCGTAGTTTTATGATATATGTCTTGTAAATTGCAAAAGGTGATGCATGCATTTGTTAATTACTAAGTAACCTCGATTCTCGTGAAGGTGGCGTCGGGCATGGCCATACCAGTGGACCCTTCAGAGACATACCATTGCAGACCGATTCCACCTGGGTACTCAAAGGTCGAAGTTGAATTGGTAGAATGAGGGTTCGAGGATCTCGAGCTGGACATCCCGGAGGAGACGGGGAGACGAAACTAAGAGATACAGCCCATGCCATTATACTATGGTGCAAGCGGTACATCGTGTTTCCCGGACGAGCAGCGGCGTCTTCTCCACCGTCTCCTCCGCTGCACCCTCTTCTCCGCCTGCACCATCTCCTCCACCTTCGCCTCCTCCGCCTGCACCCTCTCATCCGCCTGCACCATCTCCTTCGCCCGCACCGGCTCCTCCACCTCCGCCTCCTCCGCCTGCACCATCATCGTCTGCTCCACCTTCACGAGCTACAAAGACGTGCCCACTTCGTCCAGCGCCGTCAAAGTCCGCAGAACAAACGAAGAAGCCAAGACTTGATGAGCCAAAACTCCCCGCTCTCAAGAAAAGGGCGTATGACCGCACTCCCGAGGAGACTGACGAGGTCGTACGAGCAGAAGTGAAGGCGTTCTTCAAGCCACGGAGCCCACAAAAGAAGATTCCCATAGATCCGGCTGTTATGAAGTTTTTTCAGAAGATGAGTGAACCGGTCAAGAGGGCTTTACTTTCGGATTATGACCAGTCGATGACGACATCGTCTAGGAAGAAAAGAGGAAGGACCAAAGAAGTGCATCAGCTCGGAAAGCAACCGAAACAATTAGTTGAGCCATTGCTACCACCCGGTGAGGCGGAACTAAGGCAATGGATGAAAGAGACGGGTCTGAATAGGGAGCAGCTGGTGGGAAATGCACCAATAACCATAGCGACCGAAGCCGATTTGAATACAAATTTAAACTCGGTGAACCGCTTGTCAAGCCTGTTCAGGTGAACACCCTCTCCACACAAATGTACCGCTTCCATCAATGGTACATGGAACGTTCATCCCAAGGTAGAACGATGGTTGGAGCGAGGATAAGGAACACAAATTACTATCCTGAGATGATGTCCTGTGGATCAACTTCGAGGATGTATTTGATGTATACCAACTAGAGACCCTCGACGTCTCCATTCTCAGCTGCTGGGTTTTGTAAGTATCATTTTAGCAAAATTAATTTTGTTCCTTAGCTCCTTCTATGTACCGTTTAATGGTTACACTGTGCGGATAGTTGATGCAAATTCCTTTATCCTTTGTAGAATGGAGATTCAATCGTGTCATAAACAGGGGATTTTACAATATTGGATTCATGGACCCCGCAAAATCAACGTCGAAATGATACGGGACTTTGAGGAAGCTACAGAGGACAATATTGTTCATTTCCTGGTGTAGCAGCATTACAAGACCTACATACTATTGCCCTATAACACAGCGTGAGTTTAAACTGTCTTTCTAATTCGTACCAACTTCTTCCTCATACTCATACCGTGACATATGTATTATCTCACGCAATTTGCAGATTCCACTGGGTCCTTTTCCTCTTCGACTTTTCATTATGCAAAGTCCATGTCTATGACTCAATGGATAAACCGGAGTCTACTTTCGCCAAGATTTTTGAAGTGATAGATAGGTAATACCATCTATTCAACTGACATTAATTACGAACACTGCTATTGCTACTATGCAGATCTCCGATATTTAATCATAGCTTCCAACTGTACATAGGGCATGGGCAAAGTTCCGTACATTGGTCCATGGGGTTTGGAAAGAAAAACTTAGTAGGAGGTTTAATTTTCCGGTGAGTACAAACTCCAAAAACATATTGAATCGTTAATTTGTTCTAGAAAAAACTGGTACATTAAATCTCTCATCGTTTCTCCTTAAGTGTGCAAAATAGGAGCAGGGGAATAATTTGTGCGGCTACTACGTCTGCGAATATACTTGCTGCAGTGTACACCAAATCAACAGTGACAAGGATCTGGAAGTACGTAAAAATCATTCATACATTATCCCATCAATTTCTTATTGACTTCATATACTTATGTCTTAATTTTTTTTTCAAATGATAGATTATTTACATGAGGGAAAAACTATCCAACGAAGAATTTATAAAGGTTGTTCAAGAACAATTGACGGGATTTATTAATGAACAAATAATTGATCCCGCGGGAGAATTCCACTACGATGGAAGGTCTATTGATCATGATCCCAATGTATAACTTGTCTTATGTTTCTTCGTAATATACAATAGAAATAAGAATTAACGAAGGATTGTTACATATGTATGTATTTAGATGTGTATACATGTACTTATGTGTATGAGTATATTTCAGTAATATAAGTATATATTTACTTGAGTGTATATATTTAAGGAATATATATATGTGATAAATATGTATTTATCACATATATATATATATGCAATATATTACAAATTATATATACATATATTATGCATATACATGTATTTATACAGATATATGTAATATATGTATAAATACAAATATTACATATATATATACACATATTATATATACATATATTATGCATATACATGTATTTATACATATATATATATATACATAATATATAAACAAGCAGCTAGCAGAACCAGCAATTTTTTTTAAAAAAGAGAAAATATCTTTAGTCCCAGTTGGTAATATAAACCGGGACTAAAGATGATGGTAGCGCCAGCCACGTGACGCTACCATCTTTAGTCCTAGTTGATGTTACCAACCGGGATTAAAGATGACTTTTTAGTCCCGGTTATTTCACCCGGAACTAAAGATGGATATTTTTAGTCCTAGTCCTAGATTCGTGGTCCCGGTTACATAACCGGGATTAGAGGGGTTACGAACCGGGGTAAAAAATTCCTTCTCCACCAGTAGAACTACCAATTCTATCCGCTTAAGAGCCGTCGGACTTAAAAAAAGAACTGCTAATTTAGTCAACGAATTTCTCTGTATAACCATCGAGCTACAGCGACATATCTGATGTTCTTTTAGATAAAACATCTCTGTTAATGCAAAGATCTTTCTGGAATTAACACTTGATTGGTAATATGTTTTATTTTATACTATTTCAAAATTCTTTTTGAAGTAGTAACCTTTTTAATGAGCCAATTGGTTGTTTCTTTATGATAAGGAAGCGTTTTGCATGCATGCCAGTCATATTTGCCTCATATATATTTTGTTTACCCTTGTTCCACGTTAAAGCTTACTAGCTTTGATCTCAAACGAATCGTCCAGGGTTTGTATCTTAGGATTGTTGTTGTTTTTAACAGCTGAATGTGTAACACATGCATAGAGCTCCTAACAAGGAGTATTAGAGGTACGGTGCTAAACATATAGATGTATGACTTTACCACTACGATTTAAATTAAGAGCAATTACATTATTGCTCACATCTATGGGTGTACACTAGAACGGTAACCATCATCTCAGTCGGACGGTAACCCCCATCTCAATCGGATATGGCGTCCGTCACAGCCTAAAAGTCACAGATGTGAAAAGTTATCTCAATTGGGCAAACGGCCGTCACGGATGAAGCTATCTCAATCGGGCCTTAATTAAACCCCGTCACCGATAGCTTTGACCCAGACGACCAGTCAAACTATAGCCCGTCACGGATGACCTATCTTAATCGGGCCACAACTAGAGCACGTCACGGATGACACTCATCTCAATCGAGTCTAAACTAGAGCACGTCACAGATGACACTCATCTCAATCGGGCCTAAACTATAGCCCATCACAGATGACCCTTATCTGTGACGGGCATTAACTATAGCCCGTCACAGATGATCCTTATTTGTGATGGGCACTAAGTTAATGCCCGTCACAGGTCTTTTTTTGTTCTCTCATGTACACCCGAGAAGAACTTCCCAGTCGGTCACCCAGGCCAAGCACGCTTAACATTAAAGTTCTTTGGAGATCGGCTTCCGGAAAAATAGTTATAACTTTTTGATATGAGTATTCTATTAATCCTATTAAGCCTTGGGCCAGGATGTCACACCCCAACATCCCCCATTCATATACGTTCATTTACATACACAACTATCAATATATTTAACACAACCACATTCACATAACATTCATTTTGATCACATATTTCACATCCATTCACATATTTCACTAGCAAAACCGAGTTAATTGTATCAAATATATATTTAGCAAGTATTATCATGAAGAGGAGGCAAATCAGACTTCTAGGAAGAATGAATTTCGAATTGAATTTTATAATACTAAATAAACTCATATGAAAAAGCTATCAAAAACAAAGTTGTAGAACTCATTGAGATCTGTCAAAAATAAAGCCCATCATAGATGAGTCATCGGTGACGGGCCCTATACCAATGCCCGATTGAGATGATCTATCTTTATCGGGTATTAAATAATACCCGTCACCGATGAGTATTTTTCTATTTTCCATATGAAATGTTTATATTCAATTTATGTGGTATTTTTATTTTCAATTTATGAGAACTTTAAATTTAATTTTAGGCTGATTTTTGTGTGTCAAATGTAAAAATCACAAATAATAAAATTGTGTAACTAATCGATATCTACAACTATTGTATTGGTCCTTTGTAGAAATAAGTTCATTTGAACAATTCAATTTTTGAATTTTCAAAATTTGACAACTTCGAACATAAATTGGGGTTAATAAATGATTTCAAATGTAAAAGTCACCAAAACCAAAGTTGTAGAACTTATCGAGGTGCAAAATTTTTATTTTGGTCATTTCTCCATCTAACTCTTTGTACAATTTGAAATTTGAAATTCAAATTTTGAGAAATTCAAATAGAATTTTTTGTTAGTGAACGACTTCAACTGAAAAAGTCATCAACAACAAAGTTGTATAACTCATCAAGATCTGTAACTTTTATTTTGGTTTTTTTTATATAACATTTTTTGAACAGTTTGAATTTGAATTTGAAAATATGACAGCTTCAAACAACATTTTCAAATACTAAATGATTTCAACTGAAAAAGTTATCGACAACAAAGTTGAATAACTCATCAAGATCTAAAACTTTTATTTTGATCATTTCTTCATCTGACAAAGTGATAGTAACATTGTTCACAAAATTGACGTATCTCTTATCTGGTTTTATAAACTATAACACATATATGTAAAATTTGTGAATAATATTACTAACACTTTATCGGATGAAGAAATTATAAAAATAAAAGTTTTAGATCTTGATGAGTTATACAATTTTGTTGTTAATGACTTTTTCAGTTGAAGTCAGTTAGTATTTGAAAATGTTGTTTAAAGTTGTCATACTTTCAAATTCAAACTGTTCAAAAATGTTATATAGTAAAATGACCAAACTAAAAGTTATAGATCTTGATAAGTTATACAACTTTGTTGTTGACAATTTTTCCATTTGAAATCATTTACTACCCATAAAATTATTTTCTCATAAAATGAATTATTATACTGCAGTTAATTATTTTGCTATAGTTCAACTTACAAATATAAACATTTCATATGAAAAATGGAAAAAATACTCATTGGTGATGTGCTTTAGTTAATGCCCGATAGAGATTAAGTAATCTCAATCGGGCATTAGTATATAGCCCGTCACTGATGAGTCATCTGTGACGGGCCTGGTTGTTATCTCAATCGGGCCTCAAGTTGGTGCCCGTCACGGATGATGGTCATCTGTGATGGGTCTAGTTGTTATCTCAATCGGACCTCAAGTTGGTGCCCGTCACGGATGATGGTCATATGTGACGGGTCTAGTTGTTCTCTCAAACGGGCCTTAAGTTGGTGCCCGTCACGGATGATGGTCATCCGTGACGGGCCCCAACTTGAGGCCCGTTTGAGATATGGAATGTTATTTCAATCGGGTCTAAACTACGGTCCGTCACTGATAGGTGTCATCCGTGACGGGTCTAAGTTTTATACCCATCTAACATGTTTGTGCGACCATATCTCAATCGGGCACTTTTTCAGTCCGATTGAGATGACTTCCTTGTAACGGTCCGCTATTTTCAGGCATGTTAAAGGCCGTCAGAGATGAAAGGATCTGTACTAGTGGTAGTAAGTGACGAATAAAAAGAAATAGCAGGTGGAGCTGAAAAAACCAGGTAAAACTTTAGTCTCTTTTTTCTAGGGATGTATGACAAGTAATATCAGAAGGGCTCAGTGGGGACTCCCACAGTCCAATGCCAACAGTGGAGGTTCGAGCCCCTCCGTCTCCATAGCAGAACTGCCCATAGATATGCTCGGTAAGAATTTACGCTCCTATTATTCGCTTGTTGGCTTATTAGCTGCAGCTAAAAGTCTATTTTCTCATCAAAGTCTATTTGATTTTAGGGTTTTCTCATCAAAGTCTATTTTCTATTCGTAACTTTTAAACCAAATATTACCCATAAATATTTGTGTTGCTTCGTTTATTCCGTACGGCATTGGTAGTAGCTTAACAAATATGAGACTAGATCATGTTAGAGATTTATTGCTGATAACATATGTTAAAGAGGGTGCACTTCTAAATATACATACGTACACACTCTTTTTATCCAGTGTATAGCATATAAGCCACAAGCTCACCATCAACCTAAAATCAATCAAATATTGTTGATACGAGGTATCGATATATCGTCGTCTCGTCTTTATGATTATGCTCGTTGCACCACCTGTGTCTAACTGTTCATCTTGCTTTCTATGGTTTCGTGCGTGATGAGCCGATGATAGTGGTTTGCATGCGTTGTGCCGTGCACGGGCATCGCTTGCCCTCTAAGTTACGCCGACACCATTTTGGATGTTTTTTGATTGTCCTCTTATGTTTTATGTGATTGTAATATATAAATATGGTATGTGTTGCATTGGGTTTACTTTTATCGCTTATCTCTATCCCAGGTTAAAGATGTGTTGCCATTGTTAAGCATCTTATCTTATGTTTATTGCTTTATTAGCTACAATCAAAACCTAATTCGGAAAATTAATTTTAGAATTAGTTTTGTGGGTTTTTTCGCTGCTATATTTTCAACATTGGGTCTTAAACCGTGAGTAATATGAATACAAAAGTTATAAAAAAGTTTCAGCCCTAAATTATTTTTTATGATTTATTTGCTTATCAACCGCATATCAAAGTTGGATCAACCACACTCTCTAACTTGAAATAATCTCGATAAGTATTTATTTAGATTCATAACTAACAATTACTATATGTTGAGACAGGTAGAGCACCGAGGTATTTCTCTCCTATATCATTTCACAAGAACTTTATTCTATGTGATTCCAGAAAAAAATACTTATTTTTTCGAAAAAGGTACCTCTGTTCCAAAATAAAACAAACTATGTTAGAAAAACCTATGTTAGAATAAGACAAGTCCATATTTGTTGTATTGAAATATGTCATATTGGTTGTGTTCGACAGCACGTTACAGTGGCTGCAACACAGCCATCTAGGCAGCTGCGCTACACAAAATACTGTGCGAGACAACTGCACCGTAGCCCACTGTAGTGCAACCGAACAGGTTCATTCTAACTTTGCTAGGTCACTTTAGGCTGTGTTCGTTCTCTAGATGTGGGAACTAATCTCTCCAGCACGTAAAACGAAACGTCTCATTAGCGTATAATTAATAAATATTAGCTAATCTTTTTTAAGAAAAATTGGATTAATATGACTTTTAACTTTTATGTAGAAAAAATTTAAAAATATATATACTATTTAGTTATTTGAAAAACATAGCCATGGAAAGGACGAGAAACGAACGGTCATTTTGAGATGTTGGCACTGGAGTATGATCAAAGGCTGAGAACGGTGGCCAACGACGTCATGGGATCATCACAACGGCCCGCAGCAGTAGTGGTCGTGCACGATAATCTCATTCTCAATCGCTCATCCCCTGCGCTCACAAGCTCTGTGCCCCCATCCTGAGAAGCGAAACTCCCCTCTGCTTTTGCCACGAGCAACACAGATGCCGCACCGCAGGAGATCCCCCGCCCAAGAGAAGAAACGCTGGTACTCGTACGGGACAAGGTCGCATTCATCTGTGTAATCATCGCCGATCCCAACGCCGCCGCGCCGCGCTGGATCCAGCTCACCAACCCGACCCGGAGCCGGAGCCGGGGCCCACCACCACACCCACGCCTTCGTGCGCGCTGCTGCACCCGAAGCTACCCAACATCCAGTCGCTGACAGGATGGTCCCGCGGATACGTGGGTCCCACCTGCCATTGGCGTAAGGTGCTGAGCAGGGAGGTGGGGGTGGGGGGTGGGTGAGGTGAAGGCGGTTGGTTGGGCTGACCCGGCTCTACTTGGGTTGACCTGGTTGGGAGGGATTAACCGCACGTGGCGTTTTATATTGCTCGCCCGTCTAGAATGTACACCTACTAGTCCTACTACTACCACTACCGCCTTGCACAGCCTAAAAAATACTACTCCGGTACTAGTGGTATTATTTCAAGACATGCCTCCCCTATTTAATTTTTGACTTATCAACATTGTACAAGATTTAAACTTTAGAATTAATTTCAATATTTTTTATCATAGTTATTTATCCGCATTATCTTTTAGATCACGACAACATAAATATAATTTTTTATTCATGAATTATTTCTTGGTTGCTATAGTAAAGAATAGGTAAAATTTACTACAGAATACTCAAATTTTGTGGCTTTTGCTATGAGACACTCAAAAAAAGTATATTTTATCGTGGACACTGTAAAAATATGATAATTAGCTGCTGGACACCGGACCTACTATTTTATTATATTTGGTGCAAATGAAGAGAGAAACCGTGAAAAGTCCGAATGTGCCCCTAGGCACCATTCTTCTTCCACTCTATCACGATACCGAGCAGCAAAGGGGATGGGTTTGGGGGCCGGCACTCTGGCCAAACAGCAACAGCAGCGGCAGCAACAGAGGAGATAGTGGGCGCGGGAGATGGTGCCGAGGGCGGAGAGGCTTGCGAGTTGGTGGGAGACGTGGTGAAGCCAGCGAGCAGAGTAAGAATTCCTCCTCACCCCCTTTCCCAACAGCGACAGCTTGGCGTGGCTGAAGGCGACCGCGGAAGAGGAGCATGATGAGAGTTAGGACACCCCTTCCCCCATGCGCCCGCGGTTCTTGGTGACGGAGTCGGGCAAGCGGGTACAGGATCCAGCGATGTGGAAGAAGATGAGTGGAGGGCGTTGTGACAGAGAAGGTGAGGACGGGGTTGCCGACTCCCTTCGCTCCCTAGACCATCACCGCTCACCGG
Source organism: Oryza punctata (assembly GCA_000573905.2). NCBI lineage: Eukaryota > Viridiplantae > Streptophyta > Magnoliopsida > Poales > Poaceae > Oryza > Oryza punctata. The sequence goes on along the minus strand of CM002495.2, from coordinate 22,069,400 downwards.
CGCAATCCCCTCAGTCCGCCTATCGCCACTAGCCGCTGCAATCCCCTCAGTCTGCCTCTTCGTCTGACCGCCCCTCCTTCGTCACGCTTATTGGCGACACCTAGCTCCCGAGCCCCGGTTGAAGGGGAGGAGGAAGAGAAAGATAAGAGAGAAGGTAGCAGCATGAGGAAGAAGAGGAAGAGAGAATATGTGAGATTGACAAGTGGTCCCATGGGCAAACTTGTCTTTAACCAATGTTTATCTTTCCGTTTCCACCGGGAATAATAAAATAGTGCGGCGAGTGTCCAGCAGCTAATTACCATATTTTTATAGTGTCCATGAGAAGAATAAGTTCGATCTCCGTTGGAGATAGTTTTTTAGCGCGCAAAACGATAAACCCTATTAGCACATGATTAATTAAATATTGATAACTATAAAATTAAAATCTGGATTTGTTTGAATTTCTAAACAACTTTTGTATAGATTTTTTTTTTGCAAAAACACCCCATTTAACAGTTTGAAAAACGTGTTAACGAAAAAAGAGAAAGTTGGAGTTTGGAGTTGAAGAATAAAACTAGGTCTTAGTGAACTGATGAGTTGAGTTTTACTGTTTTTAGTAAGCCTTTTTTAGAAAGTAAACGAGTGTCGAGCGAAGCTAACAAAGTACAATATATATCTAGGAGGCTAGGAGTTCCTCCATCCTTCTAAGCATTTTTAGGATAGGAATTAGTATTAAGAAACATGGTGGAAATGATTAGATAAATATTGTGATTGGTTGAGAAAAAAAATAGGTAAAAAAATTAAATAAAGAATTATTACGGTTGATTGTAAGGAGAGGGTATGTGAAGAAATAGCTTCATCTTGTACCTCTAGAGTAATGTTTTTAAATTTTTTGTGACGTTCTAATCCTAGATGAGGTTTACAGCTTTATGATAGGTTAGAAAAGGGGGTGTGTTAGAAAAAAAAATGTGTATATGTACCTCTTCCCTCCTAATAGAAAGAAAGAGCCATGAACAGATATATGAACTGGCTCAGCTGCGTCTGCACACCATATTTATGGTTTGCACGTAGATCAGAAACCGACAACCTCACTATTTGCAACTAATAGTCGATATTGGGCTGGTTAAACGTGGCTCTTTGCCATCCTTCCATTCTTGTCATCCTTCCAAATAACCATGATTATTTGCTATGATTCTGTTTGGATCCTTTAATCCCTGGACTAAAATTAGTCACAGGTCTAAAAAATTTTAATCCCCTTCTATTTGGATCTAGGAACTAAAAATCATTAATTGCATGTATAAAGACCATGTTACCCCTAACCATGCAATCCGCAAGGATATAAATCAGACCATACAAGGATTGTAGGTGGAAAGTAAAGATTTTAGTCCCTATAAGCTCCTTCCATAGAGACTAATGGACTAATATACTTTTTATCCCTTTTAATCACCCCTGTTTAGAATTTTAGAGACTAAAAGATATTAAAGTGGAGAAACTAATGGATTAGTACCAAACAGGCACTATATGGGCTCACTGGACTATTGCTATTTTGTCACTTATAATTGCCAGCTCAGCAAACCGGGTATCAAAAGACCTCCTTACCCCTCATCTCCTCTCTTCCATCTTCCTTTGGCCGGCGAGTTGCCCCGGCTGCTCCAGCAAGGTCCTGCACGCGCGATGAGCTCCCTGCCTGCAAGCTGCAGCCGCCCCTCTCCCTCCACTCCTCCCCGCCCTATCGTCGTCGCCGCCATTCCCCTTTGTGGAGTTGGGAGGCAAGGTCGGTCGCCATGTCGGATCCTACGGGTGGTGACCATCGCCCGTGGCAGTGGCGGTGGAAGACCTCGGAGGCGACGGATAGAGGATTGGACTACTGGCGACTTCCCGGCGTCCATGCCTCCATCATCGTCCTGCTCGGACTAGAGAGAGCTCATTAGTGGACCGACAGCAACAGCCGCCTCCCCATCCCGGCGGAGCCATGAAGCCCGACCAGCCATGTCTCTAAGCTCGCCAGCTATCATCGCCTCCATCGCCCGGGAGCTCGCTGGGATCGGCAGCAGCAGCATCATCCTCCCCATCCCGACGGCGCCGCGAAGCCCGGCCGACGGTGTCTCCGAGCTCGCCTCCCAATCCGGACATCGCCGGCGTGCAGGACCTTGCTGAAGTTGGGAGGAAACGGGGAAGAAAAGTGGGAGAAAGGAAATAAGGGGCAAGGAAGTCTTTTGCCACTCGGCTTGCTGAGCTGGCAATCAAAAGTGGCAAAATAGCAACAGTCTAGTGGGTCCGGATGGTAAATAATTAAGAGTTGCTTGTAAGGATGATATTTGAGGACACGTTATCGGGGAGAATGGTAAAGAATCAAAAATCCCTTGTTAAATACATATCCTAGGAGACCTAATTAGACACGAGAAAATACCGAGTCCTCGCCTGGTACCCTTGAGTAAATACCCGTAAACCCCCTTTGATTTGATCGACGAACATAGAAATTTGTAGGATTTCCGTTCTATTTTTTTTCTAAATGATCCTTAGAAACAAAGGGCTGGAAAATATAGAATTATGAAATTTATATGAAATGACTCAATCCATGCTGGTTTTGAGGAAATTTGATATTGAGGTCCAATCTCATGGGTAGTTTCATTTTGATCTCTCCTCAAAATCCTGCATTTTTATGCGATCTAACCAAACGCTATCTTTGTTTTTCTTTTTATTTTTTGTGATTTGTAGCCTTTTATTTTACACATATATTTATGTCAATCCTATGTTTCTCCTATCCTTGCATTCAAAATTTTACACTTTTTTTTCTGTCAATCCTATGTTTCTCCTATCCTTGAATTCAAAGGAGCCCTTGTTGGAACTTTGAACTGCTTGATTGGCTTTGAGCACCAATTGAGGGTGAACATACACGCAAAATGCGAAAAGAATAACAATGCTAACACATGACGACATGACATTAGTTGTAACTTTATAGCAAATTGATAGCAGGACCACCTTGTCAGATAGCATGTGAGCCAGCACCGTCAATGCTCAGTGAAAATTTCGTGCGTAAACATTATAAGTTAAATGAACTGAAAATCCTTCCAACCATACAAATTTGATAACTTTACTGTTGAAGAACCTGCAATCTCAAGAAACTACAGTCGAAGCCATGATCATTCTTAGCCGAGGTGCAAGCCAAGCGAAAACCCGACGTGACGATACAGTAGTTGCAGTGTTCTGAACGACCAAACAAGCAAGCACGTCAGTCAAAGGTCCGATAAGGCGTCAAAACGAAGCCAAAACCGAAGTAACAGTCGAAAGTTCAGTAAACTGAACGCGATGGAAAAATCTGACCAAGGAAGCTGCTGGCCTGCTGCTGCTGCATACGGAGCTGTTTGGAGTGTGGACTCTTGTGTGAAATGTGCGTGGAGCAGTCTGCTTGGGTTGCTGCTGTCTCTGTCTGCCACACTCACTTCTTTCTCTTTTCTTCTTGTTCCTTCATCAGGGTAACAAGTCGATATTGGATGTGTCTTACTGTAACTGAGAGATCATCTCTGATGGAAACATATGGCAGTCTCCACATGTGGCCATTTCAATTGCAATGGGGGGGCCTCCTTGCTGCCGCTGTAACTCTGGTGCATTGAAACGGTGAGGGGTAGATGGCAAGCAGGGTCCATGCCATGTCTGCATGATGTTGCCCATGTGGTGTGTTCTTGGCAATTTGCTTGTCCTCCACACATGCAGCTGAGCTGAGCCCACCGCGGCTTATTTGATTGTTTCCCTTCCCAATGTGATCCCTAGCAGGTTAGCATGGCCACTGAAAAATGAGTGGATGGGATACACCAGCCGCAGCTCTAGCCTGATAAATCATTTAGGTTTCAATATCTTGATATGCATGTACTCCGAAAGAATGACATGTTTTTGATAAAAAAGAGAGAGGAACTTATGGCATTGCTAACTTCTATATCTTGGGGATAAGGTTCGCATACCTGCTTTTGCAGTCGAAGCAAATAGACCGAATCTGCAATTCCGGTAAGCGTTGAGAGAGACGGTAATATCTTTAGAAGAACTCTCAGGAAGTGCAACGATCCACTGAAACAACCAAAATACATGATGAATAGTTGGTCAAGTCTCTACTTGTAACAAGAATGCAGTCAATTTTCCACTAGATAAATGCTATGACCCATGTGATTTTGTTTTTCTTTTCCCTTATAAGTAATCATGAATAATCACCCCCATAAGTCATAATTACCAGCCATGACTTGGAAGGTTGTAAGGATAAGAGAAGATTGATAGGCTTCTGTTTAGTTGTCGCTGTCTATTGCACCTGGCTGTCGCCTGAACCTATTTAGAATGCTGTGAAGTCGTAAGCAGAAGGGGCAATCCCGGTTATTTCCTCTACTGACAACAGTCCACAATTGAACTGAAATAGAAGGATTAGCATGAACTAACCACTTCTGAATATTAAAAGTTTTAAATCCCCACTTTTTCTCATATAGAGCTATCCTATGTGGCCATATCAAAGTGAAAGCATCATTTAAGAGGAGACTGGAGATATTTATGGATGCATCAAAAAGCTGTAGAGATATTTGTTGATGCAGAATCCAAACAAAACTATGACAGTAGCTTGAATGAGCATGAAAAATGTGGACAGGTGAAAAAATCAGGTCTAAATATAAATTACAACATTTCTCTACCCTCCATTTTTTTCTCTCCAGACCTGGCTTGTTTTCTTTGCTCCTTATCTTGGTCATCGACCACACACTCTCCATCATCGTCCAATCCTTGAGGACGTTTAATTGATGCCAAACCAAATCTGATATTGCTAGAGCCATGAAAGGGAAAGAACAATGGATACATGCATCATTTCAAGCACATTCTGTGCCTCATGCAAGATAAGTTATCGAGAGGATATAACTCTTAACAGCTATCACAAAGGTAGGGAAAATGCAGAACATGTCTGCTTCAGGGGTATTACTACCAGATGATTTCCAGGCTTCCAGCTTTTGTTTATTTTTCTTAATTTTTAAGTAAATCCAAAAGTACTTCAGAGTTCTGGTCTAATAGTCAGTTGGATTCACTACATATTCCCTCGACAAATTCACATCTTGTTCAGCTACTGCTCAAGTGCTCATATGTTTTTTAATATCAAATAGCCTCATGTATCAATCTTATCATCAATGCTTGGGTTTTCTAATTGACCAGAAAACAGCTCAAAATAATAGCCTGATCGACAGGCATCACTTCAGTGTTTTAAACACTGCAGTTGCAAAAGGCACCTCACACTAAATAGAACTCATTACTGGACCCTAATTTCTTCAGACCTCGTCTTAACGGCACGTTCCGAAGCGCTAACATCGGTCCAAGAAAATCTCATCTCAAAAACTACAACCTGTATTTTCTCTATCTAAAAAGCTTATGATCAGAAACAGACATGCCTTGCTCATCAGTTACTCATTTAATTTCACTATTCCAATTTCCAAGCCAACAGAATCGTTTTTTGCATCACAACCGCCCACTATCCAGCATGCTGCAAAGCTGTAGCATCGGTTTTAGGAGATTCCATAAACACTGAGACATAGCTTCTCACTATCTACCTAAAGCCCTTGATTTGTTAATATCGCCACGCAAGCGAAGCCGACAGAACTGCTTTTTTTGCATCGCAACACCCCACTAAGCCCGAAAGTGCCGCATTATCATCATCATCAGTATACTAGTTTATGCAACCGCACGGCACAGATAAAAGGCGGCGGATCACGCACAATTCGTGGCTGGAATTCTCTCTGGAGTTAGAAAAAAATCTCGCCGCCAAACAGGCAGCCGGATAGGAGCCGGGACCTGTGGGGATCCCAAATCATAACTATGAAATAGTGATGCGGGTGATGTCGTGATGAGGTGGGAGAAGGGGGGCAAGGTACCTGATGAGCCCGAGCGGCGAAGGGTGGGCGATGCTTGCGGCGCCGCCGAGGAGTGCGCGGTGGCGGCGGCGGCGGCGGCCATGGTGGTGGGGGAGGTGATGCGATGCTCTGCTCTCACCGGCGGCCGGATTTGCTTGTTGGCAAGAGCCAGTGCGGTCCATCATTTTAGGTGTGGGCCGAAAATGTAGACGTTGCGGCCCAGTAGAAACGGTTCGGGCTGGCCCATTCAGCTGTGCAAAATTCTTGCTTTCCTTTTTTTTTTTCCATTTATCCTCTTTTTTTTTTAAGTGGCATTACTCTCCCCTCAACGAATGCAACCAAAATATTCCGTCGCATGAAATGCTGCTGCTGCTGCTGCCGCCGCCATAGATGATGGAGGCATATGCTTCTATGGAGCGAGGTTAGTGTAGAGCGTAGGAATTAGGAGAGCTTGTTTTGTATCACCGTAAGTAGCAACTAATTACTGGATTTTAAAATCTTGAGAGGCTCTCTTATTGTTTAAGTGCCATCTTAAATAGAGATAAAAAAATCTAATACAGAATTATTACATCCTGTATTTTAGATCTAAGGAGTAGGGATGAAAATGGTACATATTCTTTCCAGATATTTTTCGGATTCGGAAATGAATTTGGATTTTTTTCTTGGAAACGAAAACAAATACAGTAAGGATGCTATCCATCGGAATCGGAAACTATATAGGAATTTTATTCGGATATCCGCAGACATGGATCAAATTCTTAGAAAATACAAGTATATATACATAACTTTTTCATACGGAGTTAGATGAAGATAAAATTTGTATCAAAATTGCACGACGAGATCTACAACTTTGTTGCTAACAATTTTAGAATTTGAGATTATTTAAGGGTCTAAATGTTCATAATAAAATACTATATTTGTCTTTACAAAATCTCAAATCTACAATTCAAACGACATCTGATGGAGACGTGCTCCATATCAAAGTTCTGAAGTTCAATGGTAACTACCACTTTATAGTTTATGACATTCACTACTAAAAAAGCTTTTTGCTGGCGGCCAGCCAAACCGCTATAAGAAAAGGACAGTGAAAAATAGAGCATTTTCACGAGCGGGAATTAATCGCTTGCGAAAATAGATTTTCGCTGGTGGGTCTGCAAAGAGAACTGCTAGCGAAATCCCCCACCAAATCAAAAATCCCCCACACAAATCCAAAATCCCCCACCCCAAATCCAAAATCCTCTGCCACCCTAATCCATTCACAAATCACAAATTCACCACAAATCACATAATACATTCAATGGATTCATTCACAAATGTAATCCATCTACAAATCACAAATAAAACACATATCCATTCACAAATCACAAAAAATATGAAAAAAATCCATCCGCTCCAACCACCGCCTTGGCCGCAGTCGCACGGTTTGGCCACCCGGGCAAGCCATGCTTTGGCTTGCCATCGAGGAAGACAATCATCCGGTTGGAGGAGAGGAGCATGAGGATGGCAGCCACGTCGAGCGTCATTCCGCTGAGCAGCAACGCATAGGTGATGCCACGATCGACGGGGAGGATGTCGGACTTGTGAGGAGCGCGAAGAGGATGATGACACCTTGCTCGTCATCACGTCCGCGCCCTTGAGGAGGAGGCGTACACCTACGCACTTCTCTCTGCCGCCGCCGCCATCCCTCCCGGTGCCGGATCTCTGCCGCCCGCACTTCTCTCCTCCCACCACCGCCGTGGCCCCTCCCGGTGTCGGATCTCCGTCGCCCATACTTTTCTCCACCGCCGCTGCCCCTCCTGGCACCGGATCTTCGTGACCCGCGCTTCTCTCTGCCGCTTCCGCTGCCCCTCCCGGCGCCGAATCTCCGCCGCCCACGCTTCTCTCTGCCGTCTCCGACTACGCGAGCTACCGCTGTTGGACCTGCCGCCGGTGCGGAGGGGGAGGAGAGGGAGCTGCCACCGGTGAGGGAAGAGGGTTAGGTGGATCTAGAGAAGGAGGAGGAATTGGGTGGATCTGGAGGAGGAGGAAGAGGAGCTGAGAAGGAGGTGCTGGGTGGCGGTTGGTTTTTTAATGTGATGATATTTTTCACCCGCGGTGCTCTTTACTGGCCGCCAGTGAAAATTGTATTTTTGCTAGCGGACGTTTAAGTGAGCCATCACCGAAAATATGTACATCTTTGCTGGTGGCCCTCTTATCCCGACCGCCAACGAAGATCCATTTTCACTAGCGGTCTATAACCCCCTGGAGTATTTTCTCTGGCGGTGATCGTGTATGTCCGCAAGAGAAAAAATAGGTGGACGCCATGAAACATAGATTTTGTAGTAGTGATTTGTATTTGAAAATATTTTAAATTGTAAGACAAACCTTACAAGTTTTGAAAAAGTGAAAGAAAATAAATAGCATATTGTTGACGTAAAAACACGACGGCCTGGGAGATCTTCTTAGCTCCAGTGCAGGTCCAAAATAATGATGAGATACGGGCGTCCGAGTCAGTTTGATCCTGCAACTGACAAGATATGTAAACAGCAGATAAAACAGCCAATCGACTGATAAGCCGATAGAGTGATTTCAGTCGATACCGATAAGTGATACGATAGAATAAGCGTTGATCCGAAGGTTAAAGCATATATCGGCTGGAGGTCCGATGTCAATAAATCCAAATGATTAGATAAACAGTGAAATCTTTATTGCGATCGGCTAAATCCAACTTATATGTAATCCTTATATAATCCTTATAAGCCGATGCAATGTCCAGATAACTCATCTGTTGAAACCCTGATGAAACCCTTATTGGCAATCAAGAAGCACGCTGGAGATTATGATTCTAAGCATGACTTAGTAGATCAAACTTAACTGATGCAACACTAAGTATGAAAAGAAAGAAAGTATCTAGACAATCAAGCTTTTGACTGATTTTCAGGGTGGTGGATACATTATATAATCTAAGCTAACAAAGTAATCTAGCCGATATCGACAAAACCCTAGATAGAGATCGGCCGATGCAAGTAGAAAACATTATCAATGTAGATTATATAACGTATATGATAACTCATCAGCTAGTACTCCGATAAAATATTAGCATGAACCTATCGGCTTAACAAGATTTATATTATCAACGACAATCCGGTAGGTCGAACCTAACCGATACAGCACAAGATTATATATGATAATCTAATACTCAATGAACCGATAGATCTATCTAATGTGATAGATATAACAAATCTATTTAAAACAACATTGTGATTGTAGAGATATATCGGCTAAGACGGAAGATCAGACCTAACCGAGGCAGTCCCAACTAAATCGATGTGTCTCTAAACACAATGAAATTATAGATAAAATTGAAATATCAGGTAGGCAAATATATCAACCGAACCAGAGCGATTCAAGAGATCGAAGTGATACAGCCTTGAACAACTCCAATGTAGCCGATAGATTTACCAGGGGCAGCGGAACATAGGCTTACCCCTTCGCCGGAGATCGAAAACCGATGCAGTCCCGCGTTAGGTGCCAAGTTCCGTTGGTTGATAAGTAAAACCTCGGAAAAAAGGGTGGTGACGCACCAAGAGTAGTTTTATTGATCGAGAGATAATTTACAGGAACCCTGGATGTACATATTTATACCCATAGGTAGATACTAGTCCATATAGGACACGACACAAACTTTCCTAAAGATAAAAGGAAAAATATGAAGTTCTTGTCGGACACTAAACACACTTTCCTAAAGATAAAACGAAACTAACAAACTCTACCTAACTAATAAATAAACTTCCATGTTGCATCCTCCTTGAACTCGGACTGTTCTGGATAAGCTTTTTTTCCTTAACCGAATCTATCAAGAATACAACTGCTGGCGATTGATAATGCCCATCGGCCGATTCCATAACGAAACCGATATTGACTCTAGGCCGATGATGACTTCGCGGCTTACCAAATTTCATCGTTAACACATTGTTGACGATGAAATTTGGCAAGCAAATCTAATCTACAAGGATCGGAAACACAACATAGTCCGAAGCGGAATTGAAAATATGCAAGGATATCGGAAACAGAGTGCGCATCGGCTGAAGTCCGAATCGGCTATGAACTGGTCGGCAGAGTCAAGAGTTGAATAAGGTTAGCCGATGGAGCCGATTTCGGTAATATGACTCGGTACATGTCATCGGGTTATGTTAACGTGATTCGTATGGATTGCCATGCATGGATAGAGTCCTGAGGAGGCGATTGTATCTATTAATTAGGATATTTTATGTAATTTCCTTATAGATATTCTCGGTAAGAGTCTGTCTAAGGGACTTGTTCGTTAGTTGGATTTGTATTAGGTTAATATGAGTCGTGTCCGTGATGGACAATGTTTGTATTTTCGGGTATAAATATAATCTCGAGGTCTTGTAAATAATAACAACACACGTTTAATCAATCTCGGCGCATCGCCACCTTTGTTCTCTATTCTCGACAAGTTTGTGCTTTCGAGTCGTGCTGCATCAATTTGATCTTCGGCGAAAAGGTATATCTTGTCATGGCGAGTTACATCATTAAAGCTAGTGCTTACATCTTTATGACACTCTAGTTTTATGTTGTAATTCTAGTTATAATTGAATATATTTATTACTAGAGAATATCCTAGTATAAGGTTGTATCGGAGCTATAGCCGATACACACTTAAATCTAAATATCAGCTATGACATTAGTCTACATAATCATTATTTTATGTTATCTTTAGACTTGGGCAATTTATATTGTCTCGGTTCAGTCCGATCTATCCCAATTGCTTATTTCTAAAGTAAAATTGATATATTGATTATGTAACATTAACATCTACCGTCGATATATTAGTTTTAGAGTTATTTTCATGGTTACTAATACCTTACAGCCGATTCATGCTTTACTGCATCGGCTAGGTCACATACGATACGAAATCGGCCCTATGGCCGATTATCTATCGTTTACTAATATTCTTTGCATATTCTCTTGTTGATTGCAGGATCAAATCAACTGGCACGCTCTCGAACCTAAAACCCTAATTTTGGACCTGCACTAGAGTAAAGCAAATCTCTCAGGCCAGTGTGTATTTTTTGCATCAACACACATGCCCTCTAGTTTTGGAGTATGAGGACTCATGCTTCAAAATTCTCTTCTGTCTCGCCTTGATTACTCCAAAATTTATCCTCCTTTGTTTCTTGCCATTGGCTCTCATAAGCCGATACCATTTGCGCTAGATGAGTCAAATTGTTAAACTCATGGCAAAAGAATATATCTCTGATTGGTGCTGACAATCCTTGGAATGCAAGATCAACTAGTTACTCATCACTTAGGCTCAAACTATAGCATCGGCTGCGAATATTGCGAAATCTTTGAATATACTCTATAGCCGATTTTCCTTCTTGCTTCTTAACCGATAGTAAATTTGAAAGCTTCGTCTCATCAATTTCAGCAAAGAAATATTTATAAAACTATTTCTCAAGATCGACCCATCCTCTGATCGAATTTGTTGGTAATGATGAAAACCATGAGAAATCGATCCAGTCAAAGATAATGGAAAAAGTCTAACTTTAAAAGCCTCTTCAACCGATACCTCCCCACATTGTGCTAAGAATCGACTGATATATTCTATGTAGATATATCATCTTGTCCTGAAAATATATAGAAGTTTGAAATCTTGTATCGATGTGGCAATGGAACTCTATCGAACCTCTCAGGATATGGCTGCTGATACATGTGGATCTGCTCCTTAGGTCTAAGTCCAAACTGCTTCTCTACTAACTTTGCATTTATATCGGCCCAACCATCCATCCTCTGATGGTATTGTTCTTCTCCACATTGATGCTCTTACAACTTTTCTAGCTGATATTACTGATATGAATCATCATACCGATGCTGATGTGCTTGCCCCCTGAGCCGATACTATTGATGTTTTTCAATGAGCTGACCTCTTTGAATAATGTGATAGAGCTAGTTTTTCCGATCTGTTTTCATCCCTAGTTAGGAGTACATATAAGAGCAAGTATAATAGTGGGCTCTAAGAAAGCTGAATGCTAAGTTGAATGAGAGAGAAGAGGAGAGAGAGGAGAAGCGGGCTGTAAACTTATAGCTAGCTTAGGCACAGGAACCAAGAAAATTTGTGAGAGAGACATGTGGACCATATATTTATAGTTAAAAGCTAACCACTGTATAAGTGAGTTGAGAGATAGACTGTAAAGATCTATACAGTCAGCAGCTGGTTATATTATTAGTCTTGCTCTGAAACACCCTTCTTAATTCTCAACCTAATTTTTCACCCAGACATACTAAACCATCCAACCATTAATCACGGCACTGCCATACTAACACACTTCGTAATAAAACACACGCTTTCCTTGCTAATCCTATCTGCTAATGGAATCCCCCCAACACCAAAAAAAACCCTACCGTCGCAGAGACAGAAAAGCCACGCCACGCCACGCCGGACACGCGCCCCGAAAGATAGCCCCCGGACACACACACACGGTTTTCCGCCGTGCGCCGCGCACGAAAACCCACCACCCTAGTAGTGCCTCCTCGGCAATCTCCCTCCCCTCCTCTCCCCCATGGCGCCCCCAGCTTCGTCCATCCCCACGGCGGTGCTCGCATGGTGAGTAGCTTGAGCTGCGTGGTGCGGTCGCTCGCGCGGCGGCGCTGATGGCGCTTCTCTGTTCGTGTGTGGCAGGGGTTCAGGGGAGGACGGGCAGCTGGGCATGGGCGGGTACGAGGAGGAGGACTGGGCGCGCGGCGTCGCCGCGCTCGACGCGCTCGCCGTCTCCGCCGTCGTCGCCGGCAGCCGCAACTCCCTAGCCATCTGCGCCGACGGCCGCGTAACGCTCTCTCCCCGCCGCCGCCGCTTCCTCCCCCCATCTCTCTCTCTCTCACGATCGAGCCTTTGCTGTTTTTTTTTTTTGATCTGATTGGTGTGCTGTGCAGCTCTTCACTTGGGGGTGGAACCAGCGCGGCACGCTCGGGCACCCGCCGGAGACCAAGACGGAGAGCTCCCCGGCCCCCGTCGAGGCCCTCGCCGGCGTCAACATCGTGCAGGTCACCACAAAATCTTTCCTCTTCCAACCGCAGTAGTAGTGAGCACTAACGAATGCAAGTGTGTCATGCTAATACCAGGCGGCGATCGGCGGATGGCATTGCCTCGCGGTGGACGACAAGGGGAGAGCATATGCTTGGGGTACGGGGAGCTTTCCTGTCTTGCTTGGTTTCTGTCAATTCTGTGACCCCCCCCATTTGGTGGGTTTGATGCAATGTGGAGCATGTGGATGAGTTGCAGGGGGCAACGAGTATGGGCAGTGTGGGGAGGAGGCTGAGAGGAAGGAAGATGGGACCAGGGCTCTCAGGAGGGACATTCCGATCCCGCAGCGGTGCGCGCCCAAGCTGAAAGTTCGGCAAGTGAGTGGAATCGATTCCTGACTTGTCCTATAATTTGTCCCTGAGAGAATGTTGGAATTTTATCACGTCTTTGTTGATGCAGCATGGTTGTAGGGAATGGGAATCCAACAAATTGTGCACTATCACCTTGGCATCTGCCACTTGCCTAACAAGTGTTAGGTTGTGGAACACATTTCTTAGGTCGTAAAATGCTTGGAGGGTGGTCATGATATATGTTTTGCAACTGTGATAATGTATTATGTCCAAATGAACGGTTATTGTCACATAATAATGCTGTAACGTTTTGTCATGCACTCCCAAAAATGGATTGTTATTGTAACAGAATAATGCTATAATGTTTTGTCGTGCACTCCCGAAATGGATTGTTACCGTTAACAGAATAATGCTATAACATTTTGTCGTGCACTCCACATTTCCATAATGATAATGTTTTGTTGCGCACTTCAACTTTTCCATTTCTTAGCACCTGGGTTTTCTAATCTTCCCATTAATTGTAGGTTGCTGCTGGAGGGACACACTCAGTTGTTTTGACACAAGAAGGCCATGTTTGGACATGGGGGCAACCATGGCCTCCAGGCGATATGTATTGTGCCTTACTGCTTTATGTTGAAATATTTCTGTTGCATGTATTTTTTTCTCCCTATATGTGCTGGTGACCATTAGTCCTTTTTCAGCAAGCAAATATCTACACCAGTGCGGGTGCAAGGCCTTGAGAATGTAAAGGTGATTGCTGTAGGTGCATTCCATAATTTGGCTCTAACAGAAGATGGAATTTTGTGGGCATGGGGTAACAATGAGTATGGTCAACTGGGCACTGGAGATACTCAACCAAGATCGCAACCAATCCGTGTTGAAGGATTATCTGACCTTTCATTGGTGAGACACATTGATTTGGTTTCTTCTAATTCTGATAACTTGCGAAATAAAGTTTAACAGGGTGGTTGTGTTCTCAAGACACTATTAACAAAGTCCAAAACAGAACCTAGTCTTTTGGATCCTGCATTAAACTCATCTTTGCTTACAGTCACTTCAGTTGTGCTCGGTTCATCTTGCAAGTCATGGTGTACAGTACCTCCACCCCTAACCGTTGTACACTAGTATGTTTGATTCTACCAATACATAGAATTTTGTGCTCATTATAGGCTACCACTGTATGCTGGTAAATCAATACCTGTCTGCACAATTTTTCCAGACCATGCCTTTGTATCTTACCTTCTTGTTTATAGTCTCATACATATTGCTCATTTGTACATTTGTTTTCAGGTTGACATTGCTGCTGGAGGTTGGCATTCAACTGCACTAACTAAAGAGGGAGAGGTATTTCCTTCCTTTGGCTTTAGCTGGATTATCATGTTTTATCTTATTTCTGCCAATCCACCAGAAGGATGGCAAACAAGCATTGCAATGTGAACAAGGGATTAATAGTTCTCTTATTCACTTTCTGAACCTCTGTAGGTGTATGCTTGGGGGAGAGGAGAACATGGTAGGCTTGGATTTGGAGATGATAAGAGTAGTCACATGGTTCCCCAGAAGGTTCAGCTTCTAGCTGGAGAGGACATTATTCAGGTAAGTCTCCTATTGCAATGCCTTAGGTAATGAACATTATTTCCAATATGAGCACCGGAACTCATTTTCTTGTTTGCAGGTATCATGTGGAGGAACTCATTCAGTTGCGCTAACTCGTGATGGACGAATGTTCTCTGTAAGCGTATTTTCCTCCGATACTGGTTATTATGTATCATGTATGCATATTCCAGTCATTTTGACCATTTTAGTACGATGCCACCCATAAGTAAGTCATGTGAATAAAGTAAAGTACTAGTAAACAAATATTTCAAAACAAATTTGACTGAACCAAAAATAATGGCTGACTAGAGCTGGTATAGGGACTTGCGAGTGCATAACCCTACCTCAATGTATGCCTTTGTGCTTTGGAGTAGCATGAAACATCCATATGAGAACTCCGCAGTTTGATAGTCAGTGTTGCCAAGCAGCTATGTAACAGCTTTTCCTGTGATCCTAAGTTCCTAACCTACCCAAAGTTCTAGTGTGTGGAATGCTGACAATGAGCACACTACCTTGCTCTATTAATACAAATTGCCTGAAGATTTTAGACTTAGAAACAATACCTTTAAGTATCACGAGGCATGCATGGAGAGATCTTCAATCTTCCACCATGAGTAAATCATCATCTATAGGCATTACTATTGTGGAGCAATAATCTCGATAAAACCAAAGCTTTGAATTATGTTTCTGCCTTACTTTTGGTTAAATAGGGAACTCCTTCAGATTTGTTACCTAAAAAAATCTATCTCCGGGTAAACTTTCATGGTAAAACTGATTTGTGTTTTTCCCTTCTGTGCTCGCAGTACGGGAGGGGTGACCATGGCCGTCTGGGCTACGGCAGGAAGGTCACGACGGGCCACCCAATGGAAGTTCCCGTTGACCTGCCGCCGCCGGGAACCAGCAGCGATGGGGGCGGCGACTCCGCCGGGCAATGGCAGGCGAGGTACGTCGCCTGCGGCGGGAGGCACACGCTGGCCATCGCGACATGGACGGAGGCAGACGAGTAATCGATCGCCTCTTGTTTTTTTAAGCCAAATCCCGGAGCTGGTACAGATGATACTACCGAGTATTTTTCGTGCAATAAGACGAGGCTAATGTTAAAATGATCGCTGAGATGTATGAGATGAATTTGAATAAACAAGGAAGAATAAAGAATCGGGATCGTTCTTTCTGCTGAGATAATTAAACATGGCCCTCCCATCTTCTCTTTCTGAATGATTTCCAAGTGAATTCATCCTACGGAAGGAAAAACAAAAGTTGGAAAATGAAATAACAACTTTTATGAGGTAAACTGAAGCGAACTGTTTCCATACTTCTTATCAATATGTTTTATCCTCCCTCAAAATTAATTTAGGTTTGAAAGTTCTAGGCATAGAGCAAGGCTTGCAATCTCGTTTTGTGTGTCGAAATGCAAGTCAAGATGAGACGATGGATTTCACAGAATCTTGTGAAATTCAATTAAATTGAACTAAATTCGATAGAAACAGGATGTTTTAGAGTTTAATGCTACTAGGGTTTGTTTAGGGAGCTTCTGATAATTACAGCTTCTAGCTGTCAAGCTCCCCAAACAATTCATATTTACACTTACACTTAGATTCTGAGAAAATATAGTTGTAGAATAAAAAAAAATAGAAGTCAGAAGCTGGATTTTCAGTTTCTCCATATTCTCACAAGTAATTTGTCAAAATCTTAAGCTCCGGAAATTCAACAAAATTTAAACTTAAATTTTGACCCGAGGGTTGGGAATTGGGGCGCAACGGGAAGCCACAAATCCTCCCTACACTACACCTACCACCTCTTGCCCTTGGTCGATCTGGGCCGCCAAACTACGATCGGACGGCACTTATCGAGTTTGGTTTGTCCACACCGCGCGTGCCAACGAGAGCCATTCTCGCCGGAGCGACCTCGCCGCCGCCGCCGCCGTCGCCGTCGCCGCCCCTCGCGGCTCCTCCGTGCGGTATGCATTCTTCCTTCCTGCAGCTGCCTGTACGCGCTTCTCAACCCTTTCGCAGCGTTTGCTCGATCCGTGACGCTGACGTGACGCCTGCATCCACTGAAGGTAGGGTAGGTAGTGGCGGTTGCCGAGATGGCCGGGATGGTCGCCGCCGCGGCGCCGCCGGCGTCTCTTTGCCGTCGGGTCGCTCTCCCCCGAGCTCCGATGCGCCGTCGCCGGCTCACTCCCCGCGTGACGGTGACGCCCTCCCTTCGCCGCGAAGGTAAACCACTTCTCGCCATATGCTTTGGATCCTAAATCGACACACATGAGGTCAAATCGTTCTTAGGATTGGGACTAGCAAAATTTGGGTACTGGAGTGCAAGAAGAAGACTGGATGAATAACGATTGAGCTCCGTTTTGGGATTCGATATTAGAATCGCCTTAGCTGACTTGTAGAATGCAGCATTGGTTGCGATTGGTGTAGAAAGTAACCACGCATTGAAGTTCTTGCTTCTGATCCTTGTTAAGCTGAATATTACTCTACAAAGTGGGAAGACAAATTGTTCACAGAAGACTTCAAGGTAACCTGAATGTCTAGTCTTATGTTGACATGTTACCAAACACTAAGGGCAAAGCACAATTTTTTTAGATAATGAAGGGCAAAGCATATATACACTGATGATAGCTCTAATGTTGGAAGTGTATTTGCAGCTTACCAATAGTAGTCTTTACAGTAAAATACTGCAAAATCACTTTGCACATGTAATCCTTTGCGCTTCACTGCAGAGATCAAGAACTAATGTACAAGTTAAGTTAAGCAACAACATATGAGAAAACCTCTCGCTGACCCGAGTGCACCCAACCCAATTACTTAATAGTGTTGGTTACCACATATTTCTTTTCTGCTCTATAAATTTTGAAAGAAGTGCTCTCATCCAAGAACGTCCTAGTTTTGGGCTAGTGTGATTTATTATTGATTTCCTATGTTCAAGGTATGAAATCACTGCTACCTGTTTAAGTATTTCTGACAAGAGAGAATTGTCAATTCTTGACAAAATGTCTGTATTACTTTCATTGGGAGCTGCCACATCATATTTTCAGATTGATGAACAAGTGGTGATTGTAATTAGCTCTTTCTATTTACAGTCGTGTTGTTTATATTGTGGATAATTCAAGAACTCAAGGTACCAAACCACGTTTTAAAAGTATCTCATTGGGTGAATCCGTAGGGACAAAATATAAATACAATGTAAAGTATCATGTGTCTTCTTTTAGTTCTTTAAAAAAACTTGGCCTTTTCAATAAAAAGATCGAGAAGCCTGTTTCTCAAGGAGAGAAAAAGAAGACATACAAATCACTTAGTCTACAAGGGTAGAAGATATATACAATGATTGTGACTTGTTTGGCAAAGTTGTTTAGCAATTTTGCGGCATCTGTTTGATGGCCACCCTCCAACCTATGTGGCTGAGAAAGTGTACAAGTACACTAAGAAATCAAATTTTAGCAGATTCCCTGAAGATCACTCAACTCCAGGTACAAGCCATGCGATCTTCAGAAGAGAGTAGTTCTGATGAGGACGATGAGATCCTTTCTGAGCTCAAAGAGAAGGTATGTTCACTTGGGAGAACACAATGTATTTCACTCAGTCAGTAATCTTATGATTGCTATGACCACAACACAGTGGGATGCTATTGAGAACAAGTCCTCTGTTCTCTTTTATGGAGGCGGAGCAATTATCGCTGTCTGGCTATCCTCGATTATTGTCAAAGCTGTCGATTCAGTTCCAGTGGTATATGCCCAGCTTATGTTGCTATTCCCCCATTTACTTGTAGCTGCTGCAAAATGCTGTCCTAGTCATGGTGTCGCTTGTTTATCTAATTACTCTTCCTTCATGTAGCTTCCGAACATACTGGAGCTAGTTGGGCTTGGCTACTCTGGATGGTTTGTGTACCGCTACCTGCTCTTCAAGGTAATCTTGAATCATGTGGGCTGGCAATGAGGCTGCTTTTGAACTATTCAGCACGAGTTTCTTGAGTTCTTGTCCATTTAACCTAGCTGCGCAAACCTAAAAGGCTGTTGGTTGAACCGTGGAGGATGCACAACTTGGTATTGATGGGGTCAGTAGTACAGATCACGTCTGTCCAATTGACAATTGTTGTCCATGCCTGACATACCTAGCAGATAAACAGCTGGCTAGTGCGCTAGCTTTGCCATGTCCATCGCAGCTCCATCCCAAGTCCTTTTCGTTTGTTTTTATCGTAGAGAAAAGTTATACTTACCATTTGAATGCCAAATATGTTTCGGTGCAACTTACTGTCACACGTAGATAACATGTGGTTGTACGTTTTTTATCCGCCCCAGATCTACTTTATGTTTTTGGTGTATTCAAGTTTCGTTTCCCTACAGCCTGTATTGTTTCTGGCAGGAAAACCGGGAAGAACTGGCCAATGGCTTTGATGCTCTGAAGAAAAGGATTACTGGAAATGAGGAATAGCTGTGTATCCTGTTTCTCTGCTTGAACATTGTCATTAGAACCTTTTGTTTTTTTGTTATGTAAATGATGGAAGCGTTATTGATGTTTATGGACTCCCACACATCTTCTGTACTGTCTGCAGCTCAGCGGGGTTTTGCAGTATCATCTGACTTCTGAACATATCTCAACATTTATGGCTGCGCTAGAATGCTTGTGATTCTTCTGATATGGAGGTCAGCTGGTCCTGTTTCTTGGCTGGCTTCCTCACCCAAATGATTCAGCTGTATATTACTACTGCCCTAGCCAGAACTGATAAGTTTAAGCTGTAGTACAAGCAATTATTTGAAATAAAATCAGTAGTCCAGTAGATTTCTGCACTTGTGCCAACAGGATGTACCCTCTTGCTAATTGACTGATTAAGAGGTTTCTTTCCTCTATTTCTCAGCTTTCCATGTTAATTAACCCAGAGTTTTTTTTTCTATAAAACATTATGTACCCTCTTGCTAATTGACTGATTAAGAGGTTTCTTCTACTTCTCAGCTTTTCATGTTAATTACCCCAGAGTTGTTAGCCTGTTGCCACCAGCCATTGTGTGTGCCCTGTAGCCTCATGCAAGAATTATTTTCCATATGATTTCGATGCTGCATATGACATGAGTCTCTGTGCTTATCTCAGATCTTGCCGTATGAATGCTGTCAATTGCGTGTCAATTCTGGATTTGCATCATACGCGTTGCTTTCCGGTTTTGCTTCGGTGGAAATGGCATATCCTTTTCTGCCATTAAGATGGAAACTAACCTGATATTTTCTAGCTGACTGTGCTGTGCCTGTCTCTGGACAGGGACACGTAAGGAGTTTGAAAAAAAAATGACAGCAATGGCTCACACAACTTGCAGGAGGGGATTAGTGTTTTCTTTGACAAGAACATGTACGGGTGAAATTGTTTGTTTAGGCACGTCTCCTGTTTCTATTTTTCATTGTAACTTTTTTTTAAGGATCGGAAGAAAAACGAGAGGCCTCTGTTTTTTTTTTCTGTCAGAAAATCAAACTGTCCATATTTGTCCTGTCTAGTTTAAACGCATGCCAGCTAGACAATGCTCATAATTCACCAAGCCACATTTATGATTTTTATGTTCACAAGTTCATTTTGGTTTTCTAGCTGGGGTGGTTGGTACGGCGCAAATTATAAAATTCTTGGGAAGGATGAATTTGGGCTTAACAATGCTCTTCTTAACCCACCTAATGATATATACATGTATTATAATCCTACCTATTAAATCACATATTGTTTATCAAAAATATTGGAAGTACAACTGTACCCTATCACATACTCCCTCCATTTCAAAATAAATCAACGTCTAGAGTTTAAAATTTATCCTAAAATAAACCAACTTCTACCTTTTTACTTACCATCGATCCGTAAATCCGTAAATCGAGAAGTTTTATATCTTCAATACTCCTTACCTACTCACCTGTCGATATAACTTTGATATTAATTAGAGATATTTTGGTTATTTGTCTCTCTCCTTAAACCTACCTTGGAAAGCTAGGATTGGAGTTACCGTGGGATAGAGGGAGTATTGCTTTTAGATAGAGATAATACCATAGAGACAAGACTTAAAATTATGAAAATATATAGATGCAAAATCTCCACTTGTTCTCGGTGACAATTTTTTCCTTGTAGGAAGACTTTTTAGACCACTAGCAGTTCAACATCAAAAGTATCCTTTTAGGAAATAAGAAAAGGTATCTGGTAAACAGCTTTTCTCTGACCTTTTCCTCTCCAGGCCTTGAAACAACAGATGAAGGTGGTCAGAACTCTGAAGTCAGCAAAAGCTTTACTTTGCCGTGCAATGCAATACAGCTTAGGCAACACTATAAACTTATTCATTATAATAGTTTTTTATAATTGTTATGATGCTAAAAATTATAACGTTTTTATAATTCCATGACCAGTATAATGTCTTTTTCCAGAGGTGTTTATTCTTTTCCCTTTTGAGTTGAGATCGCAGGCCATTTTGCAATTTGCATCACCCATGGTGCGCTTCCACTTATGGACAGTATCAGCCCCTAAAATAAAACTTAAAAAAAACACTCTTTTTCAGAACATAATCAGGTCATCACACAGACATGTCGGCCCCACCAATTCCAGGGCCCACATGTCACACCAAAAAACGCGTACCTCTCGAGCTAGGAGGAGAGGGGTATATTCTCCCACCGACCGAGCGCACCGAGGCCAACCTGACCCCCCACTGACATGTGGGCCCAGATACGACCCATCCCCCACATGTCATACGCTGGCCAGCCTGTCTCGCCGCACACGTGGTGCCACCCCATTGGCTCACGGGACAAGCCTCCCGATTGCGTCCTGCTATAAAACCACCCGTTTTCCCAACCCCCTCTCCGCCGAACAAGCATTCGCATCCACGAGACCACTCGAAACCCGCCGCCGCCGCCGCCTCCTCTCGCCGCCGCCAGCGAAGGTTAGGGTTGCCGGAATTTTTTTTCTTCCTCTTCCTCTCGGTTACATTTCTAGGCGTGTTCGATCTCACGGGACGGCGAGCTGCTATGCTTTTTTTTGTTATTATTTTTTTTTGCGATTTTTTTGGGGGTGGTTCTGGACTGGGATGTGGTTTTGGGCTAGATCTGGTGTGCTTGGTGGTGATGGGTGATTTAGATGTGATTGGATTCGCGAGATCTGTGATCCTGTGCACGCGAGGGGAGTAGATCCGTTGGTTTGGCGAGCTTCGTCTCGTTTAGAAGCGGGGATTTTGTTTTTTGATTTTTTGGATTATCATCTTTAGAAGGATTTATTGTGGAGGTATGTTGATGGTATCGGTGATTAGCTGCTTTTGATCCACGGATTAGATCTAGGTTTAATCTGTTAATAGCGTAGGATCTATATATGTAGCGGTGAAAGGTGCACGCCTTGCTCGGTATTGTGGTGGTATTTTTTTTATCTGGATTTGGGAGGTAGATGGTCTTGGTTTGTGGAAAATCAGTGTTGGCCTCGTGTGGGTGGATTGATGTGACGTTTAGATCTCGTTTAGCCATGCCTATGATTTATTGATCTGCAATGTCTAGTTGTATCCCTCATATTATAATGCTGTAATTTAGTTTCTGTTAGTTCTTTCTGTATTGAACAATTTTTAGTGATTACAAATACAACTTAATATGAGATTATGAAATATTTTGAATTTTTTGGACATGATATTGACTTGTTCATTTGTTACAGCCTTTTGAAAGAGTTAGTATTACAGATTTGATGGAATTTGTAAGATTCAGTAGAATTCTTCACAATTGTTTGATTATTCATTTCTTAACAAATGAACATCGTTGATATGAATGGGAATGTGATCTGTTTTGTAATCATACCTTCTGGAGATACCACATGGCTCTCTGATAAATGTTGGTGAAGGCTTATCAATATCTTTTTATCTGGCTGCAGTATAATCCCTTAATTGATCAAAATGTCGCGGGAGGAGAATGTCTACATGGCCAAGCTGGCTGAGCAGGCTGAAAGGTATGAGGAGATGGTTGAGTACATGGAGAAGGTTGCAAAGACTGTAGATGTGGAAGAGCTCACAGTTGAGGAGCGCAACCTCTTGTCTGTTGCTTACAAGAATGTGATTGGTGCCCGCCGTGCCTCCTGGCGTATTGTCTCATCCATTGAACAAAAGGAGGAGGGTCGTGGCAATGAGGAACATGTTACTCTGATCAAGGAGTACCGTGGCAAGATTGAGGCTGAGCTCAGCAAGATTTGCGATGGTATCCTGAAGTTGCTTGACTCACACCTTGTGCCCTCATCTACTGCTGCGGAGTCGAAGGTGTTTTACCTCAAGATGAAGGGTGATTACCACAGGTTGGGAATAATGCAATGCTTATCATAAAAAAATGAATCTTTAGTTTATATTGACTATTCTAATTTGGTTGGTTTCTAATTTGTAGGTACCTTGCTGAATTTAAGACTGGTGCTGAGAGAAAGGAAGCTGCTGAGAGCACAATGGTGGCTTACAAGGCCGCTCAGGTAGGTTAATTTATTTTAACTAAACCATGATTTCACTTCTGATTTCATTACTGTAGCAATTAACTAGTATACTCATGTACCACATCTGGTAATAAGTGCATTTCATTGACTTAGACACTAAATTGTCTGTCCTTCTATGTAGGATATTGCTCTGGCGGATCTCGCTCCCACCCACCCCATAAGGCTTGGACTGGCACTTAACTTCTCTGTGTTCTACTACGAGATCCTAAACTCTCCAGACAAAGCTTGCAACCTTGCTAAGCAGGTTGGTGGTCATGTGCTCTTTCTCTTCAATCAATATTTTAATGTGCCATTTTTGTTTAGATATTGTGCGACATGATTGTCATTAGTGTGAAGGTTTCTATGCTTTAGGATATTGTGATATGAAATTGAATTTATACTTTGAACTAAGTGCACTTGCTGGTCATTAAACTCTTATAGTTTCCTGTTTTAACTTGGACATACTTCATCTGATGTTGATTAAATTTGTATTAGTGCACTTGGTAGAATTCACCTAGCTAGAGCCCATAAAGCTTTTTATGGGGCCAAATCCAACAAAAAAAGTAAGCATGATAAATATGCAGGGTTTGTCAAACCTTAACCAACTCTTTTGCTTTATGCATTGTTAAATTGCTGATCCTTGATGTCTGTGTTTGTATGTATCTGAATGTTTGTTGCTATATCAACTCTAAACTAAAGATTGATGAACCGATTGCTACAGGCGTTTGATGAAGCTATCTCTGAGTTGGACACCCTTGGGGAGGAGTCTTACAAGGACAGCACTTTGATCATGCAGCTCCTGAGGGACAACTTGACCCTCTGGACCTCTGACCTCACGGTACCTCTCAACCCATCATAAGCTCCCCTTTGCAAAATCCGTCGAATTAACGAGCAATTTACTAATTTTACCTTCTGAAACTATCTGTGGCAGGAGGACGGTGGTGATGAGGTGAAAGAAGCCTCCAAGGGTGACGCCGGTGAGGGCCAGTAAAAATGGGAAGATCGATCAATCGATGGCTCCGCATGTTATTGGAAGACCATTGATTTAGATGCCTCGTGCTGCTGTCACCAAGATGGATGGATTCTTCTCCTGTTCAACTAGAATGTTTTTCTTCCTGTCCCCCCACCCCCCCCCCCCCCCCTCCTCTCTCTTCTCTGGTTTTTAGTAGGGTGGTAGTGGTCGAATTAGTTCCTCCCATTGCTTTGCATTTGGTGCTAGTGGTCCGTCTGGGCTGATTGTTCTCCTCTGGATATGACTCTCGTGTGTGTTGTCTCCAGATAGTGTTTTATTGAGCAATATTTAAAGTTGTCGTCCACCTCCTCGATGCTGCCGATTTAGTTGTTTTCTGCCCATATTTGTTGAATTGCTATTATGTTGTTGCCTGCCTTTCGGTTGGTTCGCAAATAATGTTCGTTCAAAACGTTAGAACCAAAAAGAGCCCAACAGATAAACAGTTATGCAAGTATTTATTATTGTTATTTTTTGTAGCAATTTATTTGGAACGGGGCATTTCTTTTCGACGGAATTACTGAAAGTTATAAGGCGAGAGAATTACGATTGGTTAAGATTTAGTTATGATGAGGAAGTGGCTGATAAGTTGCCATTGTTTTTAGGATGGAAGGGATTAATAAGTTAGATTTTTGTAACAAAATAAAAAGTGACGTTATTATTTCATCTTTCCCATTGTTGCAAGTTACCAATTGTTGCGAAATACTAGAAAGAAGTTTATTACTACTCAAGTTAAGACAGAAGTTTGTTGACAAGTTAAGCAGAACGTGTTGAAAAAGAGAGTAAATTTTATAAAACCATATTTATCCAAGTTGCACAAAGCCACCGAGATTTTAGCATGTGGTCATAAATGCTCTTAAATTTCGCAAAACAATGTCATGCTCTTAAATTTCGCAAAACAACGTTGTTAACCAATTTAATGTACTTCTATCAAAATTTTAAAACACTTTAGTTACATGGATGCAATATTTATATGATAGATTAAACATCTTATAAATTTAAGATATTAGCTTCATCGGTACCTCATATTTGCTAGGAAATAAAAACCTTAACGCTTTAAAAGATAATGAAAAAGAAAGTACGTTGAAAATATCTTAAAATTAATTTTGAAGTTTTTAAAATTCAAATGTTAGCTTTTTGTTTAGCTTGCTAGGACAATTCATGGGGTTCTACGATTGTACAACTAAAAAATGTGATAGATGAAAGACAAAAATGTGATAGATAAAGTCAAAATTTAATTTTATCAACAGTGTCGTTTTATTTAATATAAATTTGACTTTATTTTACTATAATAGTTGGGGTTGGATGGAATTTATTTTATTATTATATTTTAATTCTTTGCCTGAGTCCCGACCTGTTCGACCTGGCTAAGCCGAGTCCTTCCGCATCTTCCGCTTCTCCGGTGATCCCTTCCCTTCACATCGATCCTTGCTTCCCCTCTTGTCGGTCCGGTCCGGTTCGAAATGGGCGGCGGCGGCGGCGGCGGTGATGGCTCAAGCAAGCGCGACCGGGAAGGCGAGTCGCGGTGTACGGCACGGGCAAAAGAAGGAAGCGGGGGAAGAAACAAGATACCACCCAGAAGGAAGATGCCTCTGAAGTGGATGTCACCAAGGAGGAGGAGGAGGAGGAGCAAGAAAGTGAACAAGATCCGGTGGAACTGAAACTGAAGGTACACGAAATTTACCCTACTTGCGAGAGAGAGAGAGACGATGTGTTAGGTCAGGAATTCATAGTTCTAGATGGGATTCGTCCCCTCGAAATTTGAAATCGGCAGCTACAAATTGGAGTACATAGCGCTGACTGCTTGCTTAGTCACACTTGCTAAGGAGTTGAGTCCACCTAATTGGTTAGTGCATTGTGCCGCCTCGAAACCTGCTAATATTGCCCATAAGGAGGTTGGCCATAAAAGAGATAGTGCTAACAGAAACCGACGAGATCACTCGTGATGCAAATTGGCGTTACATACATTAGAGTGAAATGGAACTAATTTGACACCTTATTTCTCTTCAAGGCACCTACAAAGAAGCTTGATGATAGCTCCCTCCCCATTGCTACTAATCACAATGCTACAGGTGATGATAAGCAAAAGAGGAAAGCCAACAGTAGTAAAGTGAGTTCAGTCTTATTTATTTATTTATTTAAGAGCTTGAGTTATCATTTTATAAAATTAATTTAAAGCTCAAGTTATCATTCTAATATCCATCAATTGACTCATTTATTACCTGTGGTAAATGCTACAGGGAAGGGCCACACCAAAGCACTACATTTTTGCAGGGAATTTGCCACCTAATATCAAGGAAAACAAAGTGTAAGTTTCTCGTAAGAAGTTACCGTAGTTCTCTACTTAAGTAAACACTGGATGTAACTTTAAATCTAACACACGGATGACTTAGTTTCCTTCTAACCGCTAGTTACACAGACTTTTTGTGTTTTGATCTATAGTAGGAAGTTTTTTCAAGCTGATGGAGTTGAGATTTTCAACCCACATTGTTATGCGCACATCTGTTTTAGTACTGTTGAAGCTGCTCTGAAGGTATCTATGTTTGCGCTTGCCCTGGGAGGTGTGACTATTGGTTTAATGTTACTTCTGTGACTTATGATGTGCCATGATATTCTTTTAAGGCATTTCGCTTCAATGGTCATAAACTAATGGGCTACGAGGTGGTGCTTGAATTGGTGGGTGAACTGGACTTTCCAAGATATGTCTTCTTCCCACTTCCTTCTCTTTGTCATGTATTTGGGTTTGTGAGTGGCATTGCTTTCCTAGTGTAGGTACCTTCGAAGTCCTGATTGTTGTCTCATGATACCCAAGTATTGTTCTATATTCAATGATGGGATATTGAAATGCCTTCTAGCAACACTCATGAATGTGACCTATTCTTGCCTGTCACCATGTACAATAACATGAAAGAACACTACTTATTTCGTTTTATTTTAATTTGCACTAGAGAGTAGTACAGCATGCAGTGTCCCCCATCTTCTCTACCATTAAGAGAAAATTAAGGCTAACATTATTCTGTAAGGGCTAGGATCTCATACGCAAGAGCTTCCATACCAGGAACTCCAGCTTTACCAAAAACTATCTCATGTAATACAGTAATACCTTTTTCATGCAAGATGCACCAGAAAGTGATTTAGGTAGGTGTTAGCTACTTAGCTTACACACATACTACATCACACAGATTAACTCAATGATGCTCAACTGGATATTTCTGTACAAGGATCAGAACAATAAGCAGTATAATACATTATTTGAAACATGAACTGGCATGTTTTGTTCAGGGATGTCAAGATGTGATGGTGAATCGTCCATCTGATCCTAACTCTAAACGGACTGCCTGTTTGGTTTGAGGAATGTGTTATCAATCCATGACTTATTCATCCCTCGAGACACAATAGCACGCGCCTAGTCTCAAAAATTGAGAAATAGCACATGCCTCCATCTCTTCACTTCATAGCATTTCTCTGGGCATTTTGCAAGTCCTTGGCTCCTTGCTGTATAAATTCCATTTGTTTATAGAAATTTTGATTAATGGAATACACATTATTCACTTTGTGGTTATGACTATACATTTTAGAAACCATTAGATAACATGTCTTATTGTTTGTTATCAAGTGTATCTTATTTCTCTTATGTTTTCAGGACTGTCTTTGTCAGAGGATTTTATTCATCTCTAAATGTGGACAGAGTAATTTCTTTTACTTAACTGGTGTCCGTATCTATAACATGCTTTTTATTTGATCTGACAATCCCCCCCCCCCCCTTCAGGTCCAGAGCTCACTAGTTAGACATTTCAGATCCTGTGGGGAGATAAAACAAATTAGAATCCCAACATTCCATGGAAGTGAAAAGACAAAAGGGTTAGTGTGCCTCCACAAAGAGTCAAAACTGTACTCATTATTTTATGAAATATACTCTCAATAGATTTGGAGAAATTGATATTTGTACCTGTCCCATTCCCTTGTGCATATAGATGGTACATTGTAGATGTAAGAGATATAGCAGTGGGGAGTCAGGGGCTCTGGGCAGTTTGCTGTGAGGCAGTGATGCCTTCAAAATTAAACATGCTTTATGTAAACCTATCATTTGTTAGATTTTTAGCTGAATTTTAATTTAGGACCCTGCTTATGGTGCTTCTCTTTAAACTTGTGAATCTTAAAGGAAAGCAGTTAATGATGGCTAGGCACAAATCTAGGTAAATTGTAATGATTATGTGGTCTACCATATCTACCGACAGATTTCAGGAGCATACAGAAAATTTCCTCCAATTATATAGAAGTTCCTTTTGTGAAACCCCAGATGCTGTTTGATAGCTGCTGTTAGAACATAACTTACACTGTACCTCCTGTAGGCTGTAGCATTCCCTCCAAGGCCCTTTTTACTTGAATCTTCAGGAAGTTTCTTTCCACTGTTGTTCACTTGGATGGAATATCATGAGGGAATGGTGTGATGCAAGTCTAAACGCTGTGGGTCTTTATGTTTCAACGGAATGCAATAGAAAATATACGGAGTTGTTTTGGATTAATCTGAAATGAGACTACTCGATATTAATACGTTGTTGGAGTTATTGATTCTATTTTAATGCTTGTTTCTAGAAAAAGGAGTACAAAGCAAGGGCTCTGCAGTTCATGTGATGTATCTTCTCCTAATAGTTTGCTGGTTTTGTTGTTAAGCTGATGGCTTGTTCTGTATTTATTTTGTACAGAATAGCTTTTGTTAATTTCGAAAATTGGACCTCAATATTCAAGGCACTGCTGTCAGATAAAAGCTTTCTTGAGGGATGCCAGCTACAAGTGGAGTTAGCTAAGCTTAGGCCAGTCAGCAGGCCTACCAGGAGTTTGCGTCGTACAGGTTAAAAATTAGTACTAGGTATATTACTTTCCTTTTGCTATGCATTTTCGCTGACATTTGATTTGAGCAAACTTTTTCTTGAAGAACCTTTACATTTTGAAGTGGGGCTCACATATTTTCGTCGTGCAGGAACAGGAGTGGAATTGGAAGGAAAAGAATCAAGAACAGCTTATGCCAGTTTTAGAGGAAGGAGAACAGTATTTAATTATGATGACGACTGAGAATCCTTCTCGTGCCCGCTGTACAGCATTTCGGCAAGCTAACCACCACTCTACATACGGTGCTAATAAGTTGGTACATACTACAGTGTTCATCATTTTTCACGTGCTTGGGATACAATCAAGCTGTTCTCTGTCCAGTAAGCTTGATTGCTCCCCATTTGAGCCGTTCATTGGTCGCTGCATTCTTACTCCATATGGTTTGGATGTATATCTGAATTTTTGTTGTTACACCTGTTTGAATTAATCCCATAGAATAGGACAGGTACTGATAGTTTTAGTATATCACAGATTCTGTAACTGAGTAGTGGAAGGTTGCAGTTTTGTTAAACAAGCCAATTCTCGCATCATAGAAAACAGATGCACAATAGAGATACAGAGATATGGAGTGGATTTCCATTTAAAATTTTAATTCCTTTCTGCAGAGTATGCACAAATGAACCTGGTTTACCTATTTTCTTTTTTTTTCTTTTTAATAATGGCACATCAAGTGCACTGATATCTAACCGAGTCTCTCAGCAACTATACTTTGGAACTTGGAACTTGTCTGACAATCCATACAAATATGAATACATGATGGCAGCTAAAACTTTCATGATCTTTACCAAATCTGAATCTTTTACGTTCATATTTACTCCCTGCTTTCCAAATTGATCATCATATAATGGAAACTAAAATTTCTCAAATTAATCATCATATAACTGTATGGACACAGATTTTATCGGAATACAATTAATACAACAAGAGAAGACGTGCAATACAACGCGCATCTTGCTCTGCATCGGATCGAATGTAAATACAACACGTTAGGGCCTAGGGTAGGACGGACAGAGGTAAGAGGCTGCGATAATAGTGGTCCGGCTCTGCGACTGTAGCGCGCACAGTTTTTTTTATTACTCTCCCCTCCTATTATATTAGGACTTACTACTGCGGTATCATTCTTGTTGGTAGTATGCCACGAGGCCCTTCGACCGAACCTGCCGAAACCAGCCAAGCAACGAGGATCCGAACTCCAGGCGCCCAAGACCCCTCGAGGCGAAGCCCCGTGGCGAAGACATCAGGGCAAAAGGGGCGAAGGGCGAAGGGTCACACCGGGTCCCTGTTAGTCGGGGCGAAAGCTACGTGGCGAAGGCGTACACCGAAGGAGGATGACTTCACCAGGCCGGACCCGATCCAGGAGGACCCAGTGGGCCAGCCCAATCGCCCCGACCCATTGGCCACTGGGCCAATGGTCGCCGGGCGGCCCGTTAAGGGCCCATATACCTTAATTACAGTGAGTACCCATGTAAGGGCCCCTTTGTAAGGGTGACCATGTAAATTCCCCAGTAATAGCCCTAAACCCTAATAGGGGGATCTGTAATGGGGTTATAAATAGCCACCTAGGGCCATGCAAAAGGGGATCCCCAATTTTAAATCCTAAATTTAATACACTTTACTTTCCCAACAACTGTTGAGTATCCTCGTCCTTCGACGTATGCAGTTGTCGTTTCGACAACAGCTGGCGTCGACCGTGGGGACTTCCGAGCGAAACCACTGAGAGCGAATGCCAACGAAGAAGGTCTCAAAGGAGAGGGTTGCTAACCCAAAGGAGAGCTTAGCAGAAGAGGCGATGGCCGCCGAAGAAGGGGCGGAACCTTCGGCGCCCGCCGAAGCGGGGGCAGCGCCGTCAGCTTCGGCACCCGCGCCGCAACCACCACCTTCGGCTCCTACCACTTCGGCAGGGCAGGTGCCGGAGATCCCTTCGGCAACTCAGCTGACTTCGATCGCGCCCACGGCTGTGCAAGCCGACCCCAACCTCGAGGCACAGGCCGAAGCCGGCATGGAAGCCATGCGGCAGAACATGGCGCGACTCCAAGACATGCTTCGCTAGATGCAAGAGCAGCAACAAGCATACGAAGCAGCACGGCAAGCCAAGGTTGCTCCGGCCCCCATCCTACAGTACTCGGCAGGCTACATCCCGCCCCAAGCCTACCAGCAAGCGCCGGTACAAGCCCCTCCGTCACAAGCCGTACAAGGACCGGTGTACCTCCCCGGCCAGCCTTCGGCAGCAGCAGCGCACCCACTTCCTGGCGCGCGGCCGCAGGTTCAACCGACTGTGGCCCAAGTGCACTCTTCACCACCCGGTCAAATGTCACAAGCGATGGCGGAGGGGGCTTCGGCCCTGCAAGCGCAGCTTCAAGCTTTCCTTCAGCAGCTCAATCAACCCCACAACATCTCAAGCACAACCCCTTTAGCCCAACCGGAGGGGGTCTCCGGCCGGGGCGCGCCAGGGTGGCTGCCGTCGAACCAGCCCGGGCCGGGGGCTTCGCCCTAGGGTCAGGGGCCGCAGTTCGACTTCTACAACGCCACTCAAGTGCCACCGTTCGGAACTGGGCCACCGAACGTCGCTGCCCAGCCGCACGCGCAGGCCATGACTTCGTCTTTCGCCACACCATATCCGCAGCCGAGCGGGCCCTCGCTGCAGGGCGTCATGGGTAAGGCCGGGGGTGAAAAGGGGCTGCCACTGAGCGGGGAATCAAAAACCGTCCAATCCCACCTCAGTTCAAATTCCCCCCGTTCCACGGTACTCGGGCGAAACAGACCCAAAAGAGTTTCTCTCTATCTACGAGTCCGCGATCGAAGCCGCTCACGGCGACGAAAATACCAAGGCGAAGGTAATCCATCTCGCTCTGGATGGCATCGCCCGTTCTTGGTATTTCAATTTACCCTCTAATAGCATTTACTCATGGGAGCAATTGCGCGATGTCTTTATCCTTAATTTTCGAGGCACCTATGAGGAGCCGAAGACGCAGCAACATTTGCTCGGTATTCGCCAGAGGCCGGGCGAATCCATTCGGGAGTACATGCACCGCTTCTCGCAAGCCCGATGCCAAGTTCAAGATATAACCGAAGCATCTGTCATCAACGCCGCTTCGGCCGGGCTGCTCGAGGGCGAACTCATAAGGAAGATCGCCAACAAGGAGCCGCAAACTCTCGAGCACCTGCTTCGCATCATTGACGGGTACGCTCGGGGCGAAGAGGATTCCAAGCGAAGGCAGGCAATCCAAACTGAGTACGACAAAGCCTCCATCGCCGCAGCCCAAGCCCAGATGCAAGCGCAGGTCCCCGAACCGGCTCCCCCTGTTGTTCGCCAACCCCTGCCAGCGAACCAGGGGCAGCCGCCGAGACAAGGCCAAGCTCCCATGACTTGGAGAAAATTCAGGACCGATCGTACAGGCAAGGCGGGGATGGCTGTCGAAGAAGTACAAGCCCTCCGCAAGGAGTTCGACGCCTAGCAGGGCGGTAGCTATCAGCAGCCTGTTCGCAAGAAGGTCAGAAAGGACCTCTATTGCGCCTATCATGGGCGATCTTCGCACACCACTGAGCAGTGCCGAAATATTCGTCAACGAAGCAACACTCAAGAACCAAGGCCACATCAAGGTACCGCGGTCGAAGCACCTCACGAAACGGCCCGAGAGCCATCACCCCCAGCTGAGCAACGCCAAGACGTGCAGCGCAGAATCATCCAGGTGATCACAAGGGCTGATCCACCGGTCCAGCCATCGAAGCGGCAGAGAAAGATGCAGCTGCGAACGGTGCATAACATCACCGCCGCAGGCGAAGGGGTCCCGAAGTATCTGAACCGGCAAATCTCTTTCGGCCCGGAGGATGCCGAAGGAGTGCTGTTCCCGCATCAAGACCCCCTGGTAATTTCGGCCGAAGTGGCCGGCTGTGAAGTCCGGCGAGTTCTGGTCGATGGAGGTAGCTCGGCCGATGTCATCTTCGCCGAAGCATACGCCAGGATGGGGCTGCCAGCTTCGGCCCTCACTCAAGCACAGGCTTCGCTTCGCGGTTTCGGCGGGGAGGCGGTTCAAGTTCTCGGCCAGGCATGGCTGATGGTTGCTTTCGGCACGGGCGAAAACATGCGCGAACAGCAGATCCTGTTCGACGTAGTCGACATCCCATACAGCTACAACGCCATCTTCGGCCAGGCAACCCTGAACAAGTTTGAAGCCATCTCCCACCACAACTACCTTAAGCTCAAGATGCCCGGTCCGGCAGGGGTAATCGTCGTCAAGGGACTTCAACCCCTAGCTATGTCAAAAGGCGACTTGGCCGTGATTAGCAGGGCAGTGCACAATGTGGAGACCGAACCGCGTGTCAACCACGTGCCGAAGCCAGCCCCTCATGGCAGGGTGGTCAAAGTGCAAGTAAGCGAGGCAGACCCGGCAAAGTTCGTCCAGCTGGGGGGCGATCTAGGTGAAGAGGAAGCGAGGAAAATCCTAGAAGTACTCAAAGAAAACATTGACATCTTCGCCTGGAGCCCTAGCGAAGTGGGGGGTGTTTCGCCAAAACTCATTATGCATCACCTGGAGGTCAAGCCAGACGCCAGGCCAAGAAAGCAGAAGCTGCGCAAGATGTCCGCTGATCGCCAAGAGGTAGCGAAGGCTGAAGTGCAGAAGCTTCTCAAGGCCGGGGTGATCAGGGAGATCGACCACCCGGAGTGGTTGGCGAACCTGGTCTTGGTGAAGAAGTCGAACGGCAAGTGGCGCATGTGCGTCGATTTCACAGACCTCAACAAGGTTTGCCCGAAGGATGACTTCCCCTTGCCGTGGATCGACCAGCTTGTTGATTCGATGGCTGGCTGCGAGCTCATGAGCTTCTTGGATGCCTACTCCGGCTATCACCAGATCCACATGAATCCGGACGACATCGCCAAGACAACCTTCATCACGCCGTTCGACACTTTTTGCCACCTCAGGATGCCTTTCGGCCTGAGGAACGCCGGGGCAACGTTCGCAAGGCTGGTGTACAAGGTGCTTCGCATGCAGCTGGGGCGAAACGTGGAGGCCTATGTCGACGACATCGTCGTAAAGAGCCGCAAGGCTTTCGACCATGCGTCTGATTTATAAGAGACCTTTGACAACTTGCGCGCGGCGGGTATGAAACTAAACCCGGAGAAGTGTGTTTTTGGAGTTCGCGCGGGCAAGTTGTTAGGTTTTCTTGTTTCTGAAAGGGGTATCGAGGCGAACCCCGAGAAATTTGACGCCATTCAGCAAATGAGGCCACCGTCGAGCGTACGCGAAGTACAAAAGCTCGTGGGCCAAATTGCGTCACTCAGTCGTTTTCTCTCGAAAGCAGCCGAAAGGGGCCTGCCATTTTTCAAGACCCTCCGGGGCGCAGGAAAGTTTAGCTGGACCCCCGAGTGCCAAGCCGCATTCGACGAGCTAAAGCAGTATTTGCAAAGCCCACCCGCCCTGGTAAGCCCAACACCAGGAAGCGAAATGCTGCTATATCTAGCGGCTTCGCCAGTGGCAGTCAGTGCAGTCCTTGTCCAAGAGACAGAATCAGGACAAAAACCAATATACTTCATCTCCGAACCCTTACAAGGGCCGAAGACAAGATATATTGAGATGGAAAAGCTTGCTTACGCCCTAGTGATGGCTTCGCGCAAGCTCAAGCACTACTTTCAAGCCCACAAAATTACTGTGCCATCGCAGTACCCCCTCGGCGAAGTACTCCGGGGCAAGGAAATCTCTGGTAGACTCAGCAAGTGGGCAGCAGAGTTGTCCCCCTTCGACCTGCATTTCGTTGCGTGCACTGCTATCAAATCCCAAGTCCTAGCCGATTTCGTGGCCGAATGGACACCGGCGTCCGCCCCCGAACCTCAGCTTGTTGAACAACCTTGGATAATGCATTCCGACGGCTCGTGGTCACAGGGGGGCGGGCGCCGCGGCCGTGCTCACTCCGCCAGGGGGCGTGCCGATCCGGTATGCCGCGAGGCTACAGTTCGACACAACCAACAACATGGCAGAGTACGAAGCAGTGCTGCTGGGGTTAAGAAAGGCGAAGTCGTTGGGAGTTTGGCGCTTGCTCATCCGAACAGACTCCAAGTTGGTGGCATGTCATGTTGACAAGTCTTTTGAAGCAAAAGACGAAGGGATGAAAAAGTACTTGGAGGCTGTTCGGTCTATGGGAAAGTGCTTCACCGGGATAACGGTCGAGCACCTACCCAAAGGCCAGAATGAGGATGCAGACGCCCTGGCAAAATCTGCTGCCTGCGGAGGGCCACATTCACCAGGCATCTTTTTCGAGATCCTGTATGCACCAAGCGTGCCCGCAGAAACTATGGATATCATGGCCATCGACCAGACAGGTCCGGGCGAAGACCCAGGGGACTGGCGAACCCAGTTCGTGAAGTACCTCAAGGATGGCTGGCTTCCAGAGGACGAAGCGGAGGCGAAACACTTGCAAATTAGAGCCAGACAGTACAAGCTGGTCTCAGGACAGCTATATCGCTCTGGAATACTCCAACCTTTTCTTCGCTGCATCTCCTTCGTCGAAGGCGAAGAAATGGTGAAAGAAATACACCAGGGGCTCTGCGGCGCTCACAAAGCTGCAAGAACAGTCGCCTCCAAGATGTTTTGCCAGGGAGTATATTGGCCCACGGTGCTGAAAGTTTGCGTTGAGCAGACCAAAAAATGCGAAAGTTGTCAGCGACACGGCCGAAGCCAGACCGCACCACAATATGAGCTGCAGCCTATCGCGCCAGTCTGGCCCTTCGCCAGGTGGGGGCTAGACATCATCGGCCCATTCCCGGTGGCGCGAAATGGATACAAGTTTGCAATCGTAGCCATCAAATACTTCTCGCGTTGGATCAAGGCCGAACCACTCGGCGCGATCACTTCGGCGGCAGTACAAAAGTTTGTTTGGAAAAACATTGTTTGCCGTTTCAGAGTACCGAGGGAGTTCATCACGGACAATGGCAAGCAGTTCGACTCTGACAGATTTAGAGAAATATGCGAGGGGCTAAACCTGGAAATCAGGTTCGCGTCGGTCGCGCACCCACAATCAAATGGGGCGGCCGAACGCACAAATGGCAAGATCTTGGAGGCACTCAAGAAAAGGCTTGAGGGGGCAGTGAAGGGCAGATGGCCAGACGAAATGTTGTCTGTTCTTTGGGCCCTCCGAACAACTCCCACAAGGCCAACCAAGTTCAACCCGTTCATGCTCCTCTACGGAGACGAGGCGATGACCTCAACAGAGCTAGGGGCTAACTCACCAAGGGTGATGTTCTCTGGGGGCGAAGATGGGCGCGAAGTGTCGCTCTAACTCCTTGAGGGGGTACGAGTCAAAGCACTGGAACACATGCGCAAGTACGCCACAAGCACTTCGGCAACCTACAACAAAAAGTTTCGCCCAACAGAGCTATTATGTAGCTCTTTCGGCGTCTGCCATTATGTACGCCTTCCGGCACAAAAATGCAAAAAAAAAGAGGAGAAAATGAAAAAAGAAAAAAAACTGGACGTAGGGCTATTATCTACTCTGGAGGCCTGAACCAGTATAAAATCCCTGTGTCTTTCGCCTTTTTTACTTGTGTGTATGATAATTCGTGGAAAAACCCCAAGGCAAATGCCCGATCAGCGAAAACACCAGGGAGGTGAAACGAATCGGCCGAAGCATCGCTCGCCGAACGTTGAAACCGCGACAGCTTGTTTCGGAAATGACTAGATCAAACACTGTTATAGTCGATCTATACCGAGAATTCGCGCCGCTGTTAACGCGGAGTGCCAAAGATCGATAAACGGAAGTCGAAAGCTGAAAAGTCAGCAAACCTATTTCACCAAAATACGCAAAGGGGCCGATATATTCTGGCCCAACGAAAGCACGTGACGTGATAATGCACAAAATGGCGAAAAGGAAACAAAAGCACACCTTTATTAACTTTGAAAAACAATCAACAATGCATATCGTACAACATGATACAGGCGAAAGGATTTACACCTTCGCTTACAAGTAAATTACATCTTCACCCCCAAAACAACTACCGAAAGAGTGATCTGGCGAACATGGTTCGTCGTCACTACTAATGTTGTACACTATCCTAAGGGGACAAGGGGGCGAAACAACAGAAAGGCTATAGCGGCGTTGGGCGATCGCCTCCTGCCGATCGGTCCGACGATGATTTCGCTAGAAGCGAGCCATGCCCTCCAGGCACGCCACGTGGACACGATCGTAGTCCTCCAGCGTTCGCCCGGGGTGGGTTCGCATCCAGTTAGCAACGTTTACAACTTTGTAGTTGTGGCTGTTAATCATCATTTCGCGATAAACAGGTCGAAGCAGGTAACGAGCCTTCGGCAAATTCTTCACCGCAGCAAACTTCTCGTTCTTACTTCGCCAATCCCCAAGAGGGGGCCGAACGCAAAGCTTTCGGCATCGACCCTGTAAAAAGCGGGGAAGTCATGTAGGAGAACATAGAAAAGCGAAGCTGGGTCGCATGAACCAGGCGAAATGACCATGTAAAACGGTGCAAGCGCGATAAAGGGGAAAACATGACACGAATAGCGAAAATAGTCATATATTTCAAACATTTCGACACCCTACAATAAGGTAGGCCATTGGCCATATTTACATGGTTCGTCCTATACGGCAAACATCAAAAGTGAAAAAACAAAAATTACAAAAAACGGGTGGAGGGCCTCACACCTCTGGGTGGTCTTCAGCTCCACCTCCGCCCTCTTCTGCAGGCTCCTCGCCTTGATCCGCCGCCTCTGTCTTCGCCAGTTGCTCAAGCAGGCGGGCCTTAGCAGCAGAACGACCGTCTTTTTGCCAGAACTGTTTGCGCCAGGCGCGGAGCGCGGGCGAAATGTCCTGGGCGCTCGCCTCCCAGTCCCCCTTCGCGAAGTCGGGAAACTGGGCGACACGGTCGCACCCGCATTGCTGCAGCAGACCCAGGGCGAAGGCCGCTGACACGCGCGCACAGCAATCGCCGTACGCCGTTGCACAGTCTGAGACTGCGCAGCCAGCCTGCTGGGTCCACTCGCAGAACTCGAGTGCGGAGGCGTTTTCACCCGGGACACCTCGCGCCTTCGCCCCCATGTCGTTGAGCGCGAGGTGAAGAGTACGGCAGGCAGTCTTGGCGGATTCGGTGGCCCTCGTCGCCTCCCGGGCGAGGCGTTGTGCCTTCGCCTCCGCCCTGCCCACCTCCTGGCGAAGAGCCTCCATCCTTGGCTCTGTCATGTTATAGTAATCAGTGAGGGCAGCGGACTGCCCTCGCTCTTTCGCCAGCTCGGCCGTAAGGCGACTGATTTTAGCCTTCGCCTCGCTGCCTGCGTCAAGTTCAGCCTGAAGACGTTTGTTCTCCGCCTTCGCCTCCCGGAGGGACCGAGCGAGTCCCTCCATCTCCAGGCTCTTTCGGCCTAGCTCGTCATCCTTGGCCCGAAGGTGGTTCTTCAGGCCGTCGAGGCGGGCCCGTATTGTTCACTCCGTCGAACAATGGGCCGCAAGGATCTGACGAACAAGTCAAAAAGAGAGGGCGAAGGATAAGTTAGAATGTCGAAAACAATGACGAAAAAAGAAAGCATGTATTAAAAAGTTGGCTTACCCGAACGGCCAAGCTCTTAACGGCGGAGCAGCCCTCGTCGAACTCATTAAGCTCGGCGAAGAGGCTGGGACCGTCAGCCGGCGCAACAATATTGCTCACCCCCTCAATGAAGGGGATGAGCTCCGCCCGGGTCTCAAAGTCACCAGGGGCGAGCGGGGCGGTGCCTGGGAGTAGTCAGAGCCGGATGTCTCGGCCATTTGTCACGCCCCGATTTTCAATCGGGATTAAAAATTATTAAATAATGCATTTCTAGAATTTATTTAAAAATTAAAACCAATTTAATCAAGTGAAATAATGAAGGAAATTAAAATTTCCTTTTAAAAATTCATGGACGGAAATATGTTTTAATATTTCCCGTGCCCTAAAATACTCTCTGGAATTTTTCGTGAAATTTTCGGAGCTCAAGAAATAATTTTAATAGCACAAAGTTCATTTAACAAATTGAATAAATTGAAAAAACAATTAAAATCCACCTCCCTTACTTTGGGCCGCTTTTGGCCCAAAGTCTCATTCTCCTTCCCGGTCCGGCCCACCCTCCTCTCTCCTTCCCTCTTTCTTGGGCCGGCCTCCCCTTCTCTCTCGGCCCGCTTGGCCCTCTCCCTTGAAGTCCACAACACCTCCCCCAACCGTTTCCCTCTCTCCCTCTCTCTGACAGATGGGACCTGCGGCCCCACCTGTCATCCCCAACCTCCGCCTCCCACGCCCTCTCTCTCCCCCACTCCACCGGCCACGTCGGCCACGTCGTCCCCCACGTCGCCGCCTCTCCCGGCCACACCCCACGTCGCCGCTCCACCCGCGCCCCACGCCCTCCTCTCCTCCCCGCACCCATAAAGCCACTGCAGCCCTCGCCAGCGTGCGCCGCTGCTGCCTCGGCCACCCACGCTACCGCCCGCGCGCCCGCGCCGTTCGCCGGTCGCCGGCCGCCATCTCGCCCGCGCGTACCGTGCCGCGCGCTGCTCGCACGCCACCGCTCGCCACTGCTCGCCGCCACCCGGCCGCGTGCGCCACCACCACTCGTCGCCGCTCGCCACACCACCGCGCCCCGCTACCGAGCGTGCTGCTTGCCACCGCCTGCCCTGCCACGCCGCACTGCTGCCGGCGCCACCGCGCACTCGTCGGTCGCCGGTCGCCGCCCGCTCCCGCCTCCCGCGTGCCACCTCGCCCCGCTCCGCTTGCCGCCCGCGCGACCGCGCGCCCACGCCGGTCGCCGGCCGCCATCCCGCCCGCGCGTACCGCGCCGCGCGCTGCCCGCGCGCTGCCGCGCGCCACCACTTGCCGCTGCTCGCCGCCACCCAGTCGCGTGCGCCACCACCACTCACCGTCGCTCGCCGCGCCACTGCGCCCCACTACCGAGCGCGCCGCTTGCCACCGCCTGCCCTGCCACGCCGCACTGCTGCCGGCGCCACCGCGCACTCGCCGGTCGCATCCCGCTCCCGCCTCCCGCGCGCCACCTCGCCCCGCGCCGCTTGCCGCCGCTAACCGGCCGCTGCCGCCCGGCCACCCGCGCCCCCACCGCACACCCACCGCTCTCGCCGCCTGATGCCGTGCCACCCTCCGTCGCGCCTCGCGCTGCTTGCCGCGCCGCTGCCGCGCCATGGCCGAGCCGCCCGCTGTGAGCGCTGCCACCGCCGCCCGCTACGCGCGTCGTCCCCGAGCGCCGCCCCCTCGCCCGCGTGCACCGCTGCCGCTGCTCCCGCCCGCACGCGCGCCACCGCCGCCCGGCCGCCGCCTCGGCCGCCTGTGCGCCCGCCCACCCGCCGCCTGTCGCTGTCGCCGCGCCTCGGTTGGCCGCTGCCGGCCAAGCGCCGCCGCGCGCCGCCCCACCTCGCCGGCGGTGACCTCCACGCCGTGCGCCTCCACCTCCCGGCCGGTCGGCCGGCGTGCGCCACCCCATCCATGCCCGTGGACTTGGTCCAAGGCGCCCACTCGGCCGCGGTGGACCGAGTCCACCACGGGCGGTCTTCCCCTCCCTTTGACCGGCCGACTGTGGGGCCCACTTGTAAGTGTCAACCCTCCCTTGATGACGTCATAATCCTTGTTTTCTGTGAGAAAAATAATTATTAATTGCGTCATAAATCGGGTAAAATTCCAGAAATTCATTTAAATGGCTCAAAACTTCTAAAATTCATAACTAATTCATACGA
This sequence comes from Oryza punctata, assembly GCA_000573905.2. Lineage (NCBI taxonomy): Eukaryota > Viridiplantae > Streptophyta > Magnoliopsida > Poales > Poaceae > Oryza > Oryza punctata. Next base: position 22,028,562 of record CM002495.2, on the reverse strand, counting down.
ACTCCAAATTGAGCCATTCAAATTGAAAAATTCATCTAAAATTGAGCTCTACATGTTTGTTTAACTTTTGATGTACTATTTATTTGGTTTTTATTAGAGTGTTTCCTCGTTTCGCGTGCCAACGTGTAGATTCCGCCGTTTCGGACGATAGCGTTCGCCCGGAAAAGAGTTCGGAAGATCAATCGAAGAAGCAAGGCAAGTCACACATTCCCCTTGAGCATTTTGATCCCAATTTATAAAATATTTTACCGTTTACAAATAAACTGCATGTTTTGCTAATTACACGGGAATAGGGTTTACCTATCTGCTCGCTTGAGCCCTACTTACTTGATGTCATTTCTTTATCAAACTGGGTGATAATTTGACTAGCTTGTGTCTCATGTTGACCTAGCTAGAATTATTTTACGCTTAGCCATGCTTAATACCACTAGCTCACAATATGGGATAATTACATTATCTATTTCTAGTATCTTGATGAGCTGCGAGCTCGTGACATGTCGGCCATGTTTCATTGGTCGTAATTATCTAACTAAAATATGGCATAATGGTGGGCTGTGGGTGCATGGTTTTGCTGGTCGCACCCATGGCAATTAAGGACCGGTTCGTGGGAACCCCTGGAAGAACTTACCGTACTTACCACAAGCCAGCGTGGGCAACGGCTAGGCTTGTAGTGTAGCTTTTCTCTAGGCGACGCTCCCAGGCAAGGGTGGGCGTGATGGAGCGGGGCGGGCCCTGCGACGGCCTCTGTCGCTTCCGGATTCACCTAGGCATGAGAGGGGACTGCCCGTTGCCCGCCGGGGATGGGGGTGAAACCTGAGGTGTGGTGTGCTTGGCTAGAGAGGGTTATGCGAAGGGTCCTGTCACAGTCCCTTTCCGGGGTACCGTGGTGGTATACCGACGCACGGAAATGTGTCGTGGGGCTGTGTCTTGTGGGTACAGTTGTACACCTCTGATCAGAGTAAAACTATTCGAATAGCCGTGCCCGCGGATATGGGCGGTCAACCAGATTCACCGTGATTAGTCTCACTCTAAAATAATTTGACTTAATGAACTGGTATAGTTCATGTGGAATGGTTGGGCCTGTTCAACGTGGTGTAGCGTTGTTCAGTGGTGATGTTTAATCTTGCCTTAATTAATCAACTGTTTTACTGTTTTCAACTTTAAATGTTTACAACCGCCTTTATGCAAATAGCCACCAACCCTCCTTGTCTCCCCTTGCACGAATGCATCGTTGGTGTGGCTTGTTGAGTACGGTGGTTGTACTCAGTCTTGCTATTATTCCCCTTTTCAGAAGTGTAGTGCTTCTGAGCCGAAGACGAAGTTACAAGACCAAGGCTTATACCCCAGTTGAGTTTTGCCTGTGGAGTGGAGCTGAAGCCCCGCTAGGATCGTCGCCTTTTTCCGCTGCTGCTTTCTTTACGGTGGGAGGACTAAGTGCCTCTTCTGTAAGTATTTACGCTTTATTTCCGTTTGGATCTGTATATTGATTTGTCGTTTTGTGTACCCTGGCTTGATTCCTAGATAGGGATTTATACGCAAAATAGTCTGGAAATTTGGGATAAATTTCTGGGCGTGACAATTTTCTTGCGCTTGTCGAAGGCAAGTGGTGAAACGATGGGCCGGCGAACCGGGCTGCTGAAAACTTGGGCGGCCGCCTTCACCACCCGTTCGGCTGAAGCCGAAGCCCCAGCCCCGCCCGTCGCCCCATGGGACGTCGTTCGACCCTGGCTACGCCCCGCGGGCGAAGTAGGCATCCCGTAAGACGACTCATCATCGCTGAACGCGTTCGCGATGGCGACAACCCCTTTTTTCCGGGGGGCCCTCTTAACAGGCTCCCTCTTCGCCGCCTTAGTCGCAGCGATCGCGACCAAGGCCTTCGCGCCCTCTACGTCTTTGCGGCGAAGGGGCGAACAGACCGACTCCGCTCCGGTTTCAACATGCTCCGGGCTAGGAGTTGGTGTGTAGCCGCGCGTCCCGGAGCGGCTATCGCCAGCCTCATCCGCGGCCTCTTCGGCCGCGAACTCGGTCTCCCCCGCGTCCTCCTCTTCGGCGTCGCCCTCATCTTCGATGTCGGAGTCGGCGGAGGCAGGAGCCTTTCCCTTGCGGGGGGCAAACTTCACTTGCCCCCGCAGACGCTTTCGGGACGGGCCCGCTTCGCTGTCAGCCCTAAAGGGCTACGCCCTTGAGGGGAGTTCGTCGGTGTAGACCCGGTTTGCCCGGCCAACTGCTTGACGGGTTAACAGCTGGTTGTACTCGGTGGCCGACACGTCGCCGATCAGCCTGCGGGCTTCGGTGTCGGCCTGCGCCAGGGACAACACTGAAAACGGCAGATCACTGTGTAAGGGAGCTGAACAAAGAAAAATAGGGCGAACAGCGAAACGAAAGGACAATGAAAACAAAAACTCACCATTAGCCCCGACGGGCAGGATGAGTTTCGGCAGGCCGTTGACCTCTTCGCCTTGGTCAACTTCGACCTGCCACGACTGGGAGAGGGGGCATACACGAAGCATGCAGAACTCCTCAACCAAGTCGCGGCAACTCAGCCGGGAGCACATCTTGCGGAGCAAGGTGAACCGCGCCTCCAGAGCGCCACTAGCGGCAACTCTTGGCTTCCGGATTGGCGAAATGGCCCGACGCCACCAACGAAGGGCTTTCGCCGCTTCGGATCCAGCCTCGAAGGTGATAGAGTGGTAAAACCACTTCACCATCCAATGGCGATCCCACTTCGACATCGCGGCATTGACTAACCACAAGTCGGAGCGCTTGGGGCGAACTTTAAAGTTCACGCTCCCGAACGCTGTCTTCCGGGTTCCGGTAGGAGTGACCACCGTCTTCGGGTTGACGGCGGCCGAGAAGATGGTGCCGAACAGATCGGCGCTGGGCTCGAACCCAGCGGTCCGGCACGCCCAATCGAAGATGGCAATGCGGACCAGAGCTGTAGGGCTCAGCTGGGGCAGCTCCACCTGAAAAGGGCGGAGAATTTCCGGCAACAGTATGTTGCACGGAAATCGCAGGCCTGCCTCGAAGAAAACGGCGAACACAACCGTCTGGTGTTCGCCGGGATGCAGCACTTTGGCATCCCCGGGTGCGAACGCCCGCCCCTCCGCCAATAGGCCCGCATCAACCATCCTCGCCAGCTCGTCTTCGTCGATGAGCGAAGTCCCTAGAAACGCCGTGGTGTCTTCGTCAATTCGGCCTGGGTCAGAACCTTTCGCGGAAACAGGGTTCGGCTTGCGGGGAGCCATGGCGCAGCCAGTGTTGATGGGGGAAAGGGTTCGGTTAGGCGAATGGGTTCATTCAAAGTTAGCCGTGAGCAAAAGACGGAGAAGAGAATGACTGCCGTGAAAATGAAAGGAGTAGGGACAGTGAAAAAGGGGAGGTAAGAATATATAGCCTACCAAGCGACGCTTCGCCTTCCCGTCCAATCAGGAACGGCCACGTGTCGCGGGGTAGGCGAAATGGTAAAATCCCATGGACCAGGCCGTGCAGTAGCGGGCTCCCAAGAAAAGGCCCATCACTATTCGCTACGGCCCAATGGCCCATCACTGATCACTACGGCCCAACGGAACAGTACGGGCCACTTCACTATTCATAGAAGGCGAAGGCCCAACACTGTTCACATTGGGACCAGTTAAAACAATAAAAGATAACATAGCTACTCGCGGTGGGCGAAAGCCGTACATAAAATTCCTTTTTCGCAAAAACGCATGTCACGCATTCTTTGCAGGACCCAGAAAGACAGGTTTCAGCAGGACCATCGGTCGAAAGGGGGCGCCTCATATCATACTACATGGTTTGCACGGTCTCGGCCGAAGCTCTTATCTCACCCTTGCCCGTGAGGGGCTTGTTGGCAGTATGCCACGAGGCCCTTCGATCGAACCTGCCGAAACCAGCCAAGTAGCGAGGATCCGAACTCCAGGCGCCCAAGACCCCTCGAGGTGAAGCCCCGTGGCGAAGACATCAGGGCAAAAGGGGCGAAGGGTGAAGAGTCACACCGGGTCCCTGTCAGTCGGGGCGAAAGCTACGTGGCGAAGGCGTACACCGAAGGAGGACGACTTCGCCAGGCCGGACCCGATCCAGGAGGACCCAGTGGGCTAGCCCAATCGCCCCGGCCCGTTGGCCACTGGGCCAATGGTCGCCGGGCGGCCCGCTAAGGGCCCATATACCTTAATTACAGTGAGTACCCATGTAAGGGCCCCTTTGTAAGGTTGACCATGTAAATTCCCCTGTAATAGCACTAAACCCTAATAGGGGGATCTGTAATGGGGTTATAAATAGCCACCTAGGGCCATGTAAAAGGGGATCCCCAATTTTAAATCCTAAATTTAATACACTTTACTTTCCCAACAACTGTTGAGTATCCTCGTCCTTCGACGTATGCAGTTGTCGTTTCGACAACAATTCTCTTTACTCACTGACGACTTAGTTCATGTCCCACGTACGCTGGTCCGACTACTTACGCATACGCCAACAAACTAACAACAATGCACAAACAGTACTTGTTCGAGTAGTCACAATCAACTTTCGGTGATACTTACTCCGACAAAGTGAATCCGGCTCGCGCGTGCTAGTGTTGTCACATACGACAGCCTACTTCGGCGCGTGGTCATTTGGTCGCATAGTGAACCGCAATAGACAGTCACCGTACAGCCTTCGAGTTGTCACGATCATCTTTCAGCACTGCTTGATCAGTTAATATAAACCCGTCTCGCGGGTGCTCATGTTGTCACATAGCATTGGAACCACTCACTATCGTTACGACCAATTGTATCATTGGTTCGTCCACTATAAAACAGACAAGACGAATACAAGCCCTACATATCATCTCTCAAATTTCCACACATATTCAGACAATGGAAGCTGAATTTCTTGAGCGTCTGTACTGGCGAAGCGATCCTTTGGCCGGTTGGATTCCACCATGGTGTGACCGTCCATTATGCGCCTATGGGGATCGATGCATACTTAAGAAATCCCTCATGGTAGAAACTCGAGGCAAGAGATTCTTCCAATGCCCAAACATTGATCAGGTATAATTCATGCTTTCCAACTTAAGTTAACTGTAGTCAATACATAAAACGCTAACTTGTTTGTAAAACATCATGACATCTTACATAGACATACCATACGGTGTGCAGCTTCATTGATTGGGTAGATACGGAGAACCCACAAAACGCGGCACACGTCGATATTCACGTAGTGAAACAAGATCGGACTACCTTAGGTGGAAGGATGAACATGAAAGGCGAATTGCTACAGAAGCTTTACAATGGCAGGTAAATCCCCTGGGACTACCTACATGGAGGGAACGTCCAGAGTGTCGTTGTGGTGACCGTTGTCAGGTGATAAGTTCCGTAAGACAACGAACTCGAGGACAAAGATGTTTCGTTTGTCCTAACATTGTCGACGACGATTTCGTTGTAAGTAACAGTTTTTCTTTACCACTAACCACTAGTTTCACGCACTTACCGTACCTAATAAAATTATACAAATAGGAGGATGTCAGGAAATGTCAGTTCGTACAGTGGATCGATGTGGTGAGAGTGGCTCTCATCGGTGGAACGATAACGCAACCTGAGCCGACAAGACAATTCATTCATGCATGGATGGAGTACGAACGTCGGGTAGAAATTACAAGCTTAAACTGGCGGCAAAATCCGTTAGGTCTACCCAAATGGTCGGAGCGTCCAAAGTGTCGTTATAGAGATCGTTGTTAGGTGGCTACCTCCTTTGCAGAACAAATATTTGGCATGAGATATTTCATCTGCCCCAACGTAGATAACAACTTCGTTGTACGTTTCACATTTTTCCAATTTCACCACGATCTGCATAATATTACTACCCTGACTAACTACGTTTATTTCTCAGGGCAATCCAAGGGTGTGTGTGCATTCACCTTGTGGATCGACAATGTCACTCCAACATATCATGGCCAAAAGGTAACTGAGTGTGAAACACAAGTGGAGTACCAGCGATTGAAGGAGCACAAAATTGCAATACTCGATGAATGATGCAGGAGGGGACCGTAGATAACCACAGGATCGCTTCGTCAGGACCGACAAATTAGTATCGTGTATTGATGACAATTCTGAACTATTTTATCATAATGATGTTTAATTATGATGGTGTGTTACTGAATGCGTCACAAATTATAAATTAATGAGATTGTATCCTTCCAGTTTAGAAAGTTCCTTTGACACCCCCAATGCATTGTATTCCTTCATATTTCTACGTAAATGCTTATATTTTCCTAAATTCTACATTCAATTGTGCACATTATTACCTGATTCAATTTAAGCGAAATTTATACGCAACTTACCTAACTAACATTTTAGATGAAAAAAACCCCTCCTAGGGGTCCAATCCTAGTGAGAAATAAATCATTGCAATTGTAAATGCTTCGTTCATTATCAAAACAATGCAAAATAATAACAAACTTACAAGAGAAAACTTAAAACAAACTGAATAGTTAAAAATCGCCCTCTGGGAGGGCGGCAAGGGGGCCACCTGCAAAAAAACTCAGGCCACCCTCCCAGCACTTTTGCAGGCGGCCCCATTGAGAGAAAACTGCCCTCTAGGAGGGCGGCAAGGGGGCCACCTGCAAAAAAACCCAGGCCACCGTCCCAGCACTTTTGCGGGCGGCCCCCTTGAGCGAAAAATTGCCCTCTGGGAGGGCGGCAAGGGGGTCGCCTGCAAATTCTGCGGCCCTGTTGGTCGGCCGTTAGCCGTCGGCCAACGGCCGTGTGCCACGTAAGAAAACTCGCCCTCTTGGAGGGCGATATTTAAAAATCACCCTCCCAACGGGCGGTAGGCGACTAGTTTTGTAAATTTTCGAAATGGAAAAATGTTTTTGTAAATCTTTTAATAAACAAAATTAAAAATAAGTTCACTTAGGTGCAACAGAACTAGGAAAAAGTTCACTTGACGTCCCTCATCTTTACGTTGAGGTTAATTGACATCCCTAAACCGTAACACCAGAAATCTTCACCCCTCAACTTACAAAACCGGATTAAATTAGGTCCTCATGCAGTATGGATGGCTGGTTTTGATGATGTGGCAAGTTGACCCGGTCTACTTGTGCTGACTAGGCGTTACGTGGCAAAAAAAGGAGTAGGCCCCACATGTCATCCTTAATCTCTTCCCCTCATCTCTCCCCCATTTCTCTCCATCTACCTAGAGGAGCAGGTCACGCTTAGGTGCGGCTTGGAGAGCTGGCGGATGGCGCAGTTGAGCAACCGAACGACGGGGTCACGAGGGGTCGCGTGCCGGTGCGCGTGGACTGCCGCGCCCACCAGGGGTTGTGGGTGTTGGAGGTGAGGGCGCGGGAGAGGCGCGACTGCCTTCGTGCTTGACCGCCATGGGGTGTAACTGTGGAGGTTGCGGGGAGGTGGCCGAGCACACACTCGCTAGCCGCTGCCATCAAGCACCTCGAGAGGAAGCCGACCTCATGCCATCCACCGGCTCAGAGACCCCCTCCACCAAGGCCAAGCCCCATCCGCATCTATCGCGGATGGAGCTCGCCCTCGTGGAATGCCACCCCGAACACGACGACCACAAGCGCACTGTCGCCTCGGTCTCGTCTTCTCCCCAGACGTAGCCACCAAAGGATGACCGCATCAAATGAGAACTTGTTCAACCCGTTTGCATCGCCGATGTCACGCCCCGATTTTCGTTCGGGATTAAAAACCATTAAATAATGCATTTCTAGAAATTATATTAAAGTCAAAGCAATTTAATCAAGTGAATTAATGTGGGAACTAAAAATTTCTTTTAAAAATCATGGCTGCAAATATTTTTGTAATATTCTCGTGCCCTAAGGTACTCCATGAAATTTCCCGTGAATTTTCGGAGCTCGATATCTAATTTTAATATCACAAAGTTCATTTAATCAATTAAATAAAAAGAAAAAAATTTGAATCCCCTCCTTTGTACTTGGGCCATTTCCGACACGTCTACCTTTTTTCCTCCCTCGACCCGTCCCCTTCTCCTTCCTTCCCTCTCTCCCCTCCCGAGCCGGCCTCCTCTCTCCTTCCTCCCTCCCTAGCCCAGCCCTCTTCCTTGGGAAGTCCGCCTCGCCTCCCTCTCACCCTCCCCTCGCCTGTCAGCTCTTTCTCCCACCTCCGGCCACCTCTCCCGGGGTGATGTCACCCACGTCGCCCACGTCGTTCCCGCACCACCTGCTCCCACGTTCGCATTCAAACCAGTGGGACTCGGTCTCCTCCACCTCCTCCACACTCTCCCCCACTTTTTCCCAAAAATCTTGCACCAAATCGAGCTCCACGACCTCCACATCGCTTGTCCCACTCCACCACCGATTCCGCCTCTCCCTAGCCTCCTCGCCGCCTCCCGAGCCTATATAAGGCACCCTTGTGCTCCCCTCATCCGTTTCCCCCTCTCTCCCGAGCTCGCTCGTGCCTGAAACCACCCCGCTGCCACAAACCACCATTGCCGCCACTGGTCGCCAACTCCGGCCGACCACCGCCTCTGTTCTAGCCACCTCCACATTGCATCGAGGCCGCCTCCGGCTTCGCCGTGCCTCTCCACACCCCGGCATCCACTCCGTTTTCCTCCACCACCGAAACACCACCTCCACCGCCATCCTGAGGCTGCTACCGCATTTCCTCCTTCCGACCGCTTCTTGCCACCGGTTAGGGCCACCTCTCACCGCGTCGCTATCTCTGCCGCGTTCGTGGAGTCGTGACGCTCCTCGGCCGCATTCCGGTCACCTCCTTCCGCCGCGGGAGCCTTCCTCTCCTCGGACGCCGGTGAGCCTCGCCTTTTCCTCGTCCTTCGGCTGGCAATGTCCATCGTCGTGCGCCCTCTATCCCTCTCCAACCTTTTCCCATCCTCCCCAAGGTGTCATCGTCGCCCGTCCGCTCCTTCGTCGTCGGGTTGTCATCGTCACTATCCTCTCTGTGTCGGTCACCATCGTTCGCCAGTGAGCTCTTCATTTGTCCCCTCTCTTCCTCTCCCGTGTGTGTGGCGCCTCTCCGCGCCACCGGTGGCCTCTTGGCCCCAGGCGCCACCGCCGCTGCTCACCAACCGGCCTCCCTTGCCTCCCAGCCGCGGGGCCTCTCTAGGCCGCCTGATCGGCCTCGGGCAGATCTGGGCCGTCGGCCTCCCTTGGACCACCCGTGGACTTGGTCCACGATGCCGCCCGGCCATGGTGGACTAAGTCCACCGTGCGCCCGCCCCTTCTGTCGTTGACGTGCGGGGCCTGCCTGGCGCTGGTGCCCATTGCTGACGTCAGCCACATCCTTTTCCTTTGGAAAAATAATTAATAATTGTGCAATAAATTGAATTAATTTCTAGAAATACATTTAAATGGCTCAAAACTTCTAAAATTCATAAATTCATAACTAATTCATAGGAACTCCAAATTGAGCCATTCAATTTGCAAAATTCATCTAAAATTGAGATCTACATGTTTGTTTACTTTTTATGTACTGTTTACTTAGTTTTTATTATTGTTTTTCCTCGTTTTGCATGCCAGCGTGTAGAATTCGTCGTTTCGGAAGATCGCTATCGCGAGGAATAGAGTTCGGAAGATCGTTTGAAGAAGCAAGGCAAGTCACACATTCCCCTTGAGTATGTTGAACCTAATTTATAAATGTTTTATCGTTTGCAAATAAAATTTCATGTTTTGCTAATTACACATGATTATGGGATTACCTATCTGCTCGCTTGTGCCATATTTACTTATTATCCGTCATTTGTTAAACTTGGGTGATAATTTGACTAGCTTGTGTTACTTATGTGACCTAGCTAGAATTACATATGCTCAGACATGCTTAATTACCACTAGCTCACAATATGGGATAATCACATTATCTACATTTAGTATCTTGATGAGCTGCGAGCTGCGGCCATATCTTATTATCCAACTAAAATATGGATTAATGGTGGGCTGTGGGTGCATGGTTTTGCTTGTCACACACATGGCAATTAAGGAACGGTTCACGGGAAACCCCTGGAAGACTTATCGCGCTTACCACAAGCAAGAATGGGTAACTGCTGGACTTGTAGTATAGCTATTCCCTCTCTGATGTACCGAGGCAAGGGTGAGCGTGATGGAGTTTGGATGGGCCCTGCGACAGTCTTTGCGGCTTCCGGATTCACCTAGTCTCAAGAGGGGGTTGCCTACCTTGGTTATAAAGGTAGGGGCGAAACCTAAAGTGGGTATGATTAGTTAGGGGGAGTTATGCGAAGGGTCTTGTCATAATCACTCGCCATGGTGACTTGTCTGCGTGAACACGGTGACTCGATGGTGGGATCTGTCTTGTGGTTACAGTTGTGCACCTCTGGCCAAAGTAAAACTATTCGAATAGCTGTGCCCGTGGTTATGAGCGATCAACCAGCTTCACCATGATTAGTCTCACTCAATTAATTAACTTGACTTATTGAGCTGGTTTAGTTTAGGTGGAATGGTTGGGCCTGTTCAACTTGGGGTAGCGTTGTTCAATGGAGAATTAATCTTGCCTTAAGTAATCAACTGTTTTATTGTTTTCAACTATAAATGTTTACATCCGTCTTTATGCAAATAACCACAAACCTCCCCTTTGTCTCCCCTTGCACGTCTGCATCATTGGTGTGGCTTGTTGTGCGATGGTTGCACTCTACCTTGCTATTATTCCCCATTTTCAGAAGTATAGTGCATCTGAGCTGAAGATGAAATTAGAGGACCAAGACTTATATCCTAGTTGAGTTTTGTCTGTGGAGTGGAGCTGAAGCCCCACTAGGATCGTCCCTTTTTCGTTGTTGCTGCCTTCTTTTTGGTGTGAGGACTAAGTGCCTCTTCTGTAAGTATTTACGCTTTATTTACGTTTGGGTCTGTATATTTACTTGTCGTTTTGTGTACCCTGATTTGATTCCTGGACATGGATTTATACACAAAATAGTCTGAAAATATGGCTAAATTTCTAGGCGTGACAGCCGACCTCCGTTCTCAAGTACGCGATAGTGGACGAGGTGGTCGCGCCCTCCTTCGAGCACCTCCTCGATGAGCTGGCGACCTCTCCAAGCAGCCACCTCCCCACCAAAGGCGAATGACCAGCACACACAGGTCTTGCGGGTGGCGAAGAGCCACACGGTTGCCGCGCCCACTACACCAAAGCACCGCCAAGCCATCTCCTCGCGTGTGTTATTGGGGAAAGGAGATGAGAAAGAGATGGGTACCTGCGTGTAGGCCCTACATGTTTTTTTCTTCTTTTACATGTGGGCCCGTATGTATTTTATATTATTTTTTTGCTAACTAGATGCCACGTCAGTGAAACCGGTTGTCAATACTGCCCTAGGACCTATCTTGGACAGTTTTGACAAGATGAAGGATGGAGATTTTTCGTATTACAGTTTAGGGATGTGAATTAAACTTGATGTAAAAGATAAGGGACCACATGTGAACTTATTCCACAGAATTATGACTAACGAGCGGCCTATACTATATGGGCCGGAACAAAACTCTAGCCTCCGTGCGAGCCATACTATATGGACCGGAAAGGGCCTCGGCCCATATCACATGGGCTATTAGGGGATGGATCATATTGGCTAGGAAAAAGTACACCAAAGGTCCCTAATCTTGTCACTAAGTTATAAGATCATCCTCGAACTGTAAAACAGGATACAACGCATCCCCTAATTTACAAAACCAGTGCAACCGAGGTCCCTCGGCGGTATTGTTCCTAGTTTTGGCTGACGTGGCACCTATGACTAGAACTTCGCCTACGTGGCATTGACGTGGCGTTTACGTGGCAGTTTTTTATCCGGAAAAAATAATAAAAACGGTGGGACCCATTGGTGAGACCCCTTCTTCTTTTAGGTAGCGTTCGTTGCTGGTTGTTCCGAATGTGCACAGTGATCACGGAAAACAGAGCGATCCATTAGCGCGTGATTAATTAAGTTTTAGCTAATTTTTTTAAAAAATGGATTAATTTGATTTTTTTAAGTAACTTTTGTATAGAAACTTTTTGCAAAAAACACACCATTTAGCAGTTTGAAAAGCGTGCGCGCGGAAAACGAGAGGGGTGAGTTAGGAAAAGGGAGGAAAGAACAAAGCCTTACTCTCTTCTTCCTCTCTTCTTCCTCTCTTTTGCGTCAGGCAGACGAGAGGGTGTGATTCCAGCGACTGGAGCTCGGCGAGCTCACGGCCAAGCGGGGTAGGAACGGCCGGGAGACACCGCTGCGCTCATCCGTCGCCGGCCGACAGACGCACCCCCCGCGCCGGCCCTCCTCGCTGTCGAGTCGGTGACGCCCACACCCACCTCCTCTCCGCTGCCCATCGCGTCGGCCCTCTTCTAGGTGCGCTCCTCATTCGCCGGCCACCGCCCGTCGCATCGGCCCTCCTCCAACTGCGCTCCTCCCTCGCCGCGGTTCGACCACGTCCTTCCGCAACGCCGGCTTCCGCCGGAGTAGCCGCAGCGGAGCGGGACTTGGTGAGCTCGAGGAGGCGACGGCTCACCTCCTTGGAGTACGCATGCAGCAACTCGATCCCGTCCTCGACAAAGGCCGGCGCGACGCCGGACGACGACTCGGTGACGGCGGTGTAGGCCTTGGCCTCGACGGCAACGGCAGCACGCCGTGCCTCGGTGATGCCCAGATGTATCATGCCCGCCTCGGACTGTTCAACTCCAGCGGCGCGGCAGTGGATGGAGAGGAGGGGACGCAGTCGCCATGGCTCGTCGGATCCTCACCCCGCCGGCCGTGGGCCGTCTACTCTCGCGCCTCACCCGGTTGGCCTTCCCGCCGCCGCCTCCACCACTCCGCCCGACGATATGGAGGGAGGGGAAAATGAATGAGGATGACATGTGGACCCTATGAGCCCATAATTTTTTTTAATGAAATTACCAAGCAAGCGTCACGTCATTACCACATATGATGAAGACCCAATCAAATGAACCACGTAGGTGCCACATCATCCAAAAAACGAGGATAATAGTAATGTGTCGCATCCGATTTTACGGCAGATTTTACGGTTTAAGGATGATTTTATAATTCGGTGATAAGACGAGGGGACATTCGGTGTACTTGCACGTTTTGAGCATGCACAACCACCTCCAACGAACATAGCAAATGAAGTCAAAACACATGGGTTTCTCTAACTTTAAACTCATTCCCCCCAATGCAGTTAACGACACTAAGACTTGAAACATTTGGTTATATGTAGTCTGTAAATGTCATCTAGAGTATGTACTAATCATCATAAAAATCCCAAAGCAGAAAAAAGAATGATGAGAGAAGCTCAAAAACATTTTTCTCACGCCTGGATGGATGGGTCTTGGGTGGATGGATTGGATGTTGTAAAATGGGGATAATCACCAGTCTTGGTGACCACAGTTGCAACCCAATGTCTGTTGTGTGCTTGACTGGCATGTATCACTAAAACGGGTCAGCCATCTTATTGTGGTGGTTCGGGGGCGTCGTCGTCGAACTCGTTCATGTGGTCCAAGAGGTAGTTTGCGGCCAACTGCTCATCCTTGTTGCACGCGAAGAATACCTCCAGAACCAGATCACGATCAAACCCCATTTGTTCCAGCTGCACAAAAGAACAAATTGCAGTGATGTTACAACCTACAGGTGCAAAAACGTGGATAAAAGCAACAATATGACATGAAACAAGTGGTTCATCCTTGTGGTACTGCAGAACACGTATAGTGAGAGGGTGGAGTTTGGATCTACTGTTGGCTTACTCGTTGTATGGCTTCGTTCTCCTCAGGTGTGACAGCCACTGTTTGAGGCATTCCCGCAGCAAACTGGTCTAGCAAGTTCCTGGTTTACGGTATCAAGCGTCAAGCACAAAAGACAAACGCTGAAATATATAACCAGTTGTTGCAATTCATACCCTTCAGCTCCCTCTGCAGGTTCGTTGATTAAACGAAGGAACTCAGCTTGGTTTTCCTGAATCAGTTGCAAAATCTGTGGATTTTGTTTCCCCAACTCTTGAAGCAAAGGCTGCATGCCAGGATTTGTACATCAGTGCATATGTCATATAGAGTAGAACAAGAAGAAAAAAGATGAAAAGTAACCTGCAGAATTTGAGGGTTAGCCTGCACCAAAGAAAGCAAGCCACGGAACTGTGAATTGTTTCGCAGAACATCAAGATTTCCACCACCAGCATTTGTGGAAGCATTTGGAAGGACCTGCAAGTAAAATTTGAAAAAAAAATAAAATCAGAACTAACCCCAAGAAGGTGTGGAGAAAGAACCTGAGGAAACAGGTCCAACAGATTAGCATTGGGTCTGTGTGGTTGTGTGAGGTGTGGAGAAAGAACCTGAGGAAACAGGTCCAACGGATTAGCATTGGGTCCAGATGATGGAACTGAAAGTTGAGCTGATTGGGGAGCCTGGCTTGGATCAACTGGTTGGCCACTCGCGGGAAGTGCTTGAACTGCAGGAGGGACAGGAAGTGCTTGAACTGCAGCAGGGGCCTCAGCTTGCTCAGGAACCCCCTATCAAATACACAAAAGTGCAATAGATTAGTCACCAATTGACTCATTACATGATAAATTTGTGCCCGAAAAACAGCAGAAGTGGCAGAAATAAGTTCAAAGGAGAGAAAAGGGTGGAACCATTGTTTGAAATAAATGGTTTCCTGTTGTCCAAGAGCACATACCAAAGCATGCATGACAAGAAAGTGTTATTTTTTTATCTGTTTATTTTATTATTTTCAACAAGGCATTGCAAAAACTTAAATAATTCCACAGATTAACAACATCTTTCTATTAGTTTAATATTTTGAGATTCCCTATTATTTTAAAAGTTTTGATGACATAATAGCACGTCAGGAAGTCCAAGCAACAATACATTTAAAAAATGGAAGATATTCTTACGGTGTACAAATACTCCACAGCCCGTTCTGGATTGTTGTATGCAGCTCGCAGAGCACGCATAACAGTGTCACGGTCCCAAGCTCCTCCACCCATTTCAAGAATTGACTGAACAGTCCCTTCTAAATTGCTTCCAGCGACAAGGTTCGACGCAGCTTGACCATAATTATCTGCTTCAGTGCTGGTAAAATCAAATTATCAGATAGTATTGTCAAAGTGGTCTTTCATATCGTGCCAAATAAAACAATGTCAAACAAAGGCACAAAAACAATAGAGGGTGATTGATCAGATTCTTAAATTCAAAGCAAACATGTAACAACTCACGATACAGCGGTGACAGCAGCTGCTGGAGCTGCAGCAGTTGTTGCAGTTGGAACAGGTGCAGTCACAGGCTCATTACTGGGAAAAGCAAAATGTTGCAATTAGGTGGCAACAAAAGAACTCAATTGCAAATTAAGATGTGGACCCAAAATTCCCCATGATGAATATAATGGCCAAGAGAACATTAGTTACTAACTACAGTTATTGTTAAAGAAAGACAATTTAAGGACTGAGAAAAATGGATCCTTGAGCACATAAGTGTTCAATGTTTAAGTCAGGCCAATATGGGTGGATACTTACACAGGTGCTGGTGGAGCTGGTGGTTGGGTTGCAGGTGCAGCGGGTATCGCCCGGTCAACTGAGGGCTGCAAGGCATACATATTAATTTGATTGTACAGCAAGCGAAATTTTGGGAACAGTGTCAAATTACGAAAAGAGAATCACAATTCTACCAGCCAACAACCATAAGCATATAATCAGGTATACAACATGTAAAAATCTTGAATTGTCAATGGTAGATCTCCTTAAATCATATAGTTGGCTGGGCATCATGTATCCAGGAGATGATATTATTAAAACAAAAACCTTACAAGAAAATATATAGGACAGAGCAGATTTCCTCTTAAATGAGTTAATAAAACTTCCAGATTAGTGGAATAAGACTTAGCACATTTACTTTTTGATCAGTGATATCCTAAGAAACCGCATAGAACACTAATTAAAAAAATGGGGAAAAGAATACTGAGAAATAGATTCAAAGATATAATGAAACATGGTTATTTTATTGCACCTGTTTTGTGGGCTCCTTAGCTGTACTTGAAGCAGCACTTGATGATCCCTTCTGCAAATAGAATTGTCCAAGTTCTATTTAATAAAACATATATTTACGTGTTTTCAAAGTTTATTGTTTTGTTCAGCAAAGATAAATCACAAAACCCTAAAAGGAAAATACTTGCATCATACGTTTCTAACTAGGCATGGCCATATTTGTGCCATCTCACGAATATGTTGCACACTGAGGCACCTTAGATAGCACTAAGCTCTCTACTATAATAATGATAATCATTTAACGCACCTTAGATAACATTATCACAATGAAGTTGTTCTCAACAACTTTGTTCTCTTCAAGTGTTGTGTTGTTTTTAAGGACATTCCCTTGATGGATCAGCATTTGCTGATCAGCGGGGTAGACATTATGTCCTTGCGTAGCCTCGATGAGCTTTTTAACATCACTGACCTGCATAAAACAATCATAGTCAAACAGAATGTATGTGTATTAATCAATATAATATGGTGTTCACGTGGCAAGAAAACATTGCCTTGACGTATCTAGGGAGACAAGTCATGAAAAAGTGCAGTAATGAGTAAGACATATTAAGATTCCAATCATGGATTGTACCGTAACCGTTAACATCACTCCAGTAAAACCACCTAACCATAGTTAATGATAACTGCTGGGCAATATTTACGATAATTATGTCATACTCATGTGGAACAACTAAGCATTTATCACGCGTTAATATATATTCCATATATGCATACACAGACATTATCCGCCCTTTGATCATCAAAACAATATAGAAAACAAATAAGAAAATATACTGTATTAAGTTGTGTGCCTAAGAGTCTATGTGCTATGATAAAAAGGTTTATGAGCTTTGGTAATGTGGATATCACTGGTACTAATCTTAGATTCAAACAAATACCGTGTAATGACACTACAGTTATCGTTCCACGGTCTAGTCATATATATATATATATATAACATTACTGGAAGAAACAGTCCTCTTCACACGAGCCATACTAATACAACGATACCGGTGCGTATAAGTATAAATTCATGGCCTGCCCATTCCAACGGTCATTAAATACAGCTTACTTTTGCACACACACTTATATAAAGATGGAGTATATCCGTAATCCCGTGATCCGCTCACAACAAGCTGAACACATACCACAACCACCAAGCTCCAATATGTAATAATATCAATAAAAGCGATGGAAGATAAAGACCCGTACTGAATGTCAGACTACGTTAACCAATACATCATCAAGCAGATACACGCATACATACAAAGCCAAAATAAAACCTACTATTGCTTCCAACCATCATACTACACCAGAACACTCAATAGCAGCTCCCCGACTCGCAGCGCGACGAACAAAGCCCACCTACCTAACCAGCACAAAAGCCACGCCCCTAGACGATGAATCCGCCCTCCATTACCACTCCCCCAATCCCCTCACCCCCAAATCCCGCAACCCTAGAGCCCCTCCGCGCCCCCACCGCAACCACGCTGCTGCTAACCGCCGTGGCGCTCTACACCAACCCGATCCATCCATCCATCCATCCAAACACCCCCACCATCCGCAAAACCACCGCCGCCGCGACGAGGTAGATTCACACAGATCAGAGGAGGAAGGGGGAGGCCGCGGCGTACCTTGCTGGTGGGCTCCACGTCGATCTCGAAGCTGGAGCCCTTGAGCGTTTTGATGGAGACCTTCATCGCGCCTCCTCCTCCGCCGCCGCCGCCCTTTCGCCGCGCTCGCGAGGGCTCTCGAGGGGGAGGAGTGGAGAAGGGGAAAGAAACGGAGAGGGAGAGGGAGAGGGAGAGGGAGAGGGAGGAGTGTTGCGTAATATATGCGGACGGACGGGGCCGTGTAAAAAGAGGGAGAGATCTTTCCCTGCACCTTTTCGGGCACGGGGGGCCCTCTGGAGGTCTGGGTTTTGAGGATTTTTGTGTACAAAACAAAGGTCTCTCGGCTTTCGGTCGGATTTTTTTCACCGGCTTTCTATCGGATTATCGGATTTGGGTAAACCGGTGAGAAACGGTTTTTACTTTAAACAAATCACAACTCAATTTACATATGGAGATGAGAACAACTTCGACTACGTATACCATATTTGTTTTCATTTTCGTTTTGGATTTGGAAACATATAAGTGAATATCCTCCATATGTATGGAGACAAATATTATCGAATATAGATATGAAACGGACACGGTTAAGATATTTGTTAGACGGTTTTGATGGGCTTCCAAAATCGGCGGAAAAATATCAATTTTTATTCCATATCTAAGAATAGATTGTTTTAAAAAAATAAATTAGCAACGTATCTATTTGTATATAGCGATATCACATAAACACGTACAAACTAAGGACACCTTCTTACACCTCAATTTAATATTTTATAATTAGATTTTAAAAAGGAATGGGAAGAAAAAAAGTGAATAAGGCATACATTTATAGCTAGATACCATGTTTTGTATAAAAAAAAACTACGAATGAGTAGAGCTAGAGATATAAGCCTAAAAATTGAAGTAATATGAATTAGAATATCTCTAACAAACTATCTATATCTAGCTTGTCAAGTCAAATGTTAGTAAACTTAGAGAAAAACTAGCGTCCAACATATTTACCATCGACTGACCAAGCCAAATCACTTGCCAAATTTCATACCTCGCTAGCCAAATCTAGCAAGCCAAGCAACTGGCCAACCGGGGATCCCACCACCCCGCCTTCTGTCTTCTCTCCATATCCCTCTCTCAAGCAACATTGCTGCACTCCTCCCTGCACGAGCCTACCGTCATTGCCAGTGTGTTGCCACCTCCCTCACCGTCGTTGCATCGCCGCATCCCCCACCGCTGTCACTCGGAGGGGCGACAGATCCATGCCACCGTGGGGCCAAATCATCTCGTCACCCCGATCTGTCGCCATCATCACAGATGCGTTGCTCGGCAAACCCATCCTGTGTCGTCGTCCCTCCCTCCTCCTAGTCCTCCTGCTCCCTCCATCCCGCCTTGCTCCTTGTCCTCCTGGACGGTCAGCTACAGCAGCGGCTTGGGTGGAGGCGACGAGGACGGGCTGCACCGGTGGCTTGGGCGGAGGCAGCGAGAGGTAGGGGTAGAGGAACAGACGATGATGATGGGAAGAGGAAAGAGTAGAGGGAGAAACAAGAAGTACATATAGATCGATATGTGGGACCTACTGTCATAGTGGAGAGGGTAAATAGAGAGGTTGTTTGGGGTGAAAGATAAATTTGTCTCTCTAAATTTTTAACAAGCTGACCAAATGGATATCTCGAGTCAATTTTGAAGAGGTTGTTGGAGATACTTTTAGGCCTTTGTTTCCAGAACTATCCAGATAGTTTATGACCGTTTTCATTTACAGTGTATATTAAAACTTTTGTATTCATTTCTATGACCGAAGGGAAAAAGTCCGAATTAGTTTTCGAATCCAACCCTATCTAAGTTGGTATATTCCGTTCCCCATAAAATGCTTGGATTTTGTCAGAAATTATCTAGTCTATTTTCACCATTTACTCTTTTTCTATATATATTTTCACCATTTACTTACTAGGCTTACTACAAGCTCTCATGTGCGTGCGCACGCGCACACACAGATATATATAGAAAAGTCCAGTCTTGGTCCTTAACTATGGCCTTGCTTCAATTTTGGTCATACTAGCATAAATACATGTGCGTTGCAACAGGTGAAGATAATTTTCACAATTGATAAAAACTTTACCAATTTAATCAATAAACCGAAACAAGACAAACAAAATAATGAAAAAACAAAGTCTTAAATCATATATAATATTGAACCCGGTTGCACATGCTTCATGCGTCACCACACGAAGAATCTGTACACCTTTCCATAGCATCACAAAACGATCGGGACACACGTGTATTTTACTATACCTCATTGACCAAAGATGAAATTTTCATGATTCAATCAGTGAAAGATCTTTTTTTTCTGTAGATGGAGAGCATTTGTAACAAACTTGTTGCACGCATACCTTAAACAACGATAATTTCGAAAGGAAAATATTTATGATGAGAGAAATTGGGAAGAGGAAAAAAGACAAAAAAAGGAGAAAAAGAGGAGAAAAGAGAGGAGATCAGAAGGATAGGGAGAGGATCAGGATGATCGGGAGAAAAATAAAAGGAGAAAAAAAGAAAAATAGCACCAATCGGGTGAGAGGCGCGCACGACACCGAGGGGAGGCGCGCTGGATAAGGCAGTCGGATGGTGTGGGACGATTGGGTTGGGCTGAGAGATGATGTATAATAATTATTCTAGACAATCGAATTGGATATGGGTGATGTACAACCAACTCAAGCACAGATGATGTACCAAAATTCCAGTGGAAACATTTTAAATTTTTATAATAGTAAAGATAAAGATAAATTTAGAAATAGAGATTTAGTTTATTCATGAAACCTCAATATTTTTAGTCTTGATATATGACATCGCGATTGTGGTTTTAGCTATAGGACACCACACGAACTCACTTTTGGGGGAAACACACTCTAAACATGGTTATTTGCCAGCGGACACCGCGCCCATTAAAATAATGCATTCGTGCTAACAAGGCGATAGGGGGCCCATATTTTTTATGCAGAGTGACCAAATTGCCCCTCCTTTCTCTTCCTCCCTAAGATGCCGAGCAACTTGTAATACGTCCACTAAGGGCTCACTGGCACCCAGTCAGTCGAACGCGAAGTTGAGGTTGCGAGCAAGACGGCGCTCTAGGTAGGCGTCGACGAAGCGGTCATGCGTGATGAGGTCTGGCATGACACCGTCGCGATGCATGTGGTCGGCGGTGAGGTGGAGGTCCCAGAACATGCACATCTTGGTGAAGGCCACGACGCGGAGGTTGAAGGTGGTGATGTCTAGTCGGAACCCGGCGGCGACCATGTCCAGGAACACGCGCTGCAGCGACTTCATCTTGAAGTTGGCTGCGAAGGAGAGGAGGTAGAGGTTCCAGAGCAGGTTGCCGTCACCGCCGGTGTTGCTGCAGCAGTGGCCGAGGCCAACGTCGGTGATGAACTTGCTAAGCTTGTAGTACTTGCATTGGGAGATGTACACTGACGCCATGGCACGGATTGCGGTGATGGAGATGAGCAGTCACGATGCCTTGAGCCGCCGGTAGGCAGCTTCCATCTGTGGCATGGTGTCTGATGCATTGCCTCAAGGTGCTGCACATCCTGTCCGACTCCAGCGTCACCTGCTCAACGCGGTCAGCACTACGGAAGCTAGTGGTCGGGACGCTGTCGGCGTGGGACTGGGAGAAAAGGGGAAATAAGGAGGAAGAAGAATATCACAAGTAGGGCCATGGGCATTTTTGACCTTTCATGCTATTTATCTCTCTTATTCAACCAAAATTAATATTTTAATGGGCACGGTATCCACTAACAAATAACCACGTTTAGATAGTGGTTTTCCCTAAAAGTTAGTTCGTGCGATATCCTACAGCTAAAATCACGAAGTCACGATGTCCTGCAAAATTTGCCCTCTTCCACGCATATACATGTGGACCGAATGCCGCGTACGCATTTTTCAATTTGAAGTAAATATCTAACTAATGACTGATAATAAAGAAAGATAATTGATGGAATGTCGTCTCCAACATCAAGCAAGTGATCTTGACCGCCGTTTATCTTCGATCTTCGATTTTGTCTCGTGCTTTTAGGATGCCTTCAATCTTCTTCAAGCCACTTGTCTCGTGCTTTCCACCGGACAAATGTCTCTCTCAAAGTCACACCTCCCATTTTCTTTGGATTCGACTCCAAAAAATGGAGATTGGGAAAAAAAATCGTTGCATATAGAAAGCTATTGCGCCTCTACAGGTTAGGAGCCCAACACCAACATCACAGAACTGCAGATACGATTACTGTATAAACCTCACACTAATAACAGCAGAATCATTTAAATTTGCACTGCTTATTGCTACTAATAGATAGCCATTTACAAAATTAAATATCCTGGAATAATGAATTTGCATCTGCACAGGAAACACAGCTCATGATGCTGCGCATTGCAGATATCGCGCATGAATAAGTAATTCTGCTATTGCAATTTGGTAGGGACAACTCCTGAGCAACATCCACCCCTGACTGATTCCAACTTGTTACATTCATATGCAAACTTGCATCTTGTAAAGCTTATGATTTCCTAATTTTTCCTCTTCGTTGTACTGAATTCCCTCTTACAGTCATCATTGATTACACTTTTTTGGAGAACAGTAGGTACCAAGGCAACCATAGCGGGTATATTGCTGCATAAGCTAAACTAACACTCGAAGTGCACCCCAAAAGACCATCTACTGTGCACTACAAGTCGTTCTACTAAGAGAAAAGTTTTGCCACGATAAGTATTAACCACCAAGCGATATTAGGAAGATAAAGCACTGCCCAGGGAAGAAGTAGAACGATGATCAGAAGCCCTGTCACAGTTGTGGATAACCATGGGGGTCATGTGGTGCCCAAGGTCCAGTGCCATAGCGACTGCCTATGGAAGGATAGCCACCGTCATAGACACCTTGCAGGCCCATCCCTGGAGTCGCCATTGGTGGTCCATAAGCTCCATGGCCGCTGAAACCTAAAATCAAACATGTTATGTTGTTATAGGTCAGTGCCATTGATTTCCTTAAGTTTTATGCAAGTGAAAGAAAAGAAACCTACTGGGAGCCTTTCTCTTCTTAATCTCAGCCCTCAGCTTCTCAGACTCCTGAGCCATAGAAACAAGATCCTTCTCCATTGCCTGCACCTGTGCTGTCAGCTCAGGCCTTGCCTTCTTCTCGTACTCAAGGGTTCCCCTGCAGTGATATTTATCAGTTTGATCTTCCACCCGGCGAAAAGAGGAAGAAGATACTCAAGTAAATGCCCCACTTTTTTCTTTAGAATTGAAACTGTAGGAAAGGATCCTAAATGCGCTCCTTAGAGCAGCAACTTAGAACTAACACTTGATCCATCAAGAAAACCAATAAGAAGCAACCATTTTACACAAACTAAGATGCAGAATAGTTCAGTACCTCATTCGGACTAGTTCCTGCCGAAGAGCATCACGTTCAGCTATCATGACAGGTATTTTCTGGTTTTCAGAATTCTGATGCTCAAGCTCTTTTAACAACCCCTGCACCTTTGCAGTCATCTCTTGCCTTATTGACTGTAGTTTCCCGGCCTCGGACCGTAGCTGTAAGGCATCTTGCCTGAGGGGTTCTAAGGAACGTAGCTCAGCTTCCAACTTCAGATTCCTCTGAGTCAGCTCCCTTGACTCAAGTTCTTTTTCTGCACGAAGCTTGGGTATAGCTTGACTTGCGGCATGGAGATCTTCCTTCAGACGAGGCATTGCCTGCCTGAGACCAACAATTTCATCAGCTAGGCGCTGATTGTCATCATGAATTCTGCGCATCTCAGCACGGCGGCTAGACAGCTCCTCCTCCAAGCGACGTGGAGAGATGGGCCTTGCTCGAGCAAGTGGAGGCGGGGGGCCATCACGAAATCCTCGACGTTCATCATAGTATTCACGAGGTATGCGGTGTCTTCCTGCCATTTATAGGCCTACTCAAGAATGTCACACATTAGAACATGAATAGGACCCCTCTTTTGAAATACATACATGGTGACAAAAAAAAAGGAATGTAGTGTGAATTAAGGAAAATCTCACAGAAAAGCAAACAAAGCTCTGTACGCACATTTTTCAGCTAAAAGAAAGTTTTCTCACTTGATATTTTCCACTCCTAACCACTTCCACTTGTAAGAAATAATTACTGTATGGAGGAAAAAGGTCATGTAACACATACTCCCTCCGGTTTTTAATATATGACTCGCTCACTTTTAAACATACATTTGACCATTCATCTTATTCAAAACTTTTGTGCCAGCATATAAAAATATAAGTCATCTTAAATAACCTTTAATAATAAATTAAGTCATAAAAAATAAATGATAATTACAAAAGCAATTTGAATAAGATGTATCTCAAAATGTCAATGGTGTCATATATTTAAAAACGGAGGTAGTAATTTACATTCATAAGTACCATAGTCGCTTTCTCATAATATATACTAAAATAGGGAACTTCATAAAGTTTTTTGGTGGCAATGTCATTCGTTTCCATAGTTCCATGTGAAGGTTCACTCTGCAGAACAGGTACAAATATTCACATGCTTAATATCTTCAGTGAAAGTAATTTCTTTAGCCATTAGATTAGACTGAATTTATTAACAAGGCATTTTATCATCATGTTTGCATTTAAACTTTTCACAAACCATGTTCACTATGATTATATTAAGAATAATGCTAGAAAAGATAGGTAAGTCAATGCTAGCCTGCTAGCACAAACTTGGGGTGGTTTAAAAAATAAAGAGCCAAAGGGAAAAATGGGTAGCACGTACAGACAATACCACAATAACAAAAGTGCGATCCAGGACGCCAAAAAGGGTGTGTCGTCTGGGGCCAGTCAAAACCACACAAACAGGACTTCACTGCCTATGAGTTCATCGTGATGTGATAACTGATTAAACTAATAAAAGGAATTCTCATGGAAGAAGCATACAAGTGACTTTGTGAAACAAAAGACCAGCTTGATCCTCCTTAGGCTTGACAAATGAAAAGCAACCAATGCACTCAAAGAATTTCAATATAATTTTGTGCGACCAAAACATATATACATAATTTGGTCATGTCTCCAGTAGAATAAAGAAGGAAAAAATATGGCATATTTCTGCTTGCTCTGGTTCTTTATAAATGTTCAAACAAAAAAATCACCAATGAAAAATGTTCGCAGCTGCGCGTTATAGAATTGCATTTTTGTTCACTACAGTGTGTTTTACTTATACAACAACTTGCGGTGTGGATGAGCGTATACCTGCTGTAATATATCAGAAAGTGGGGAAAAAAGAGAGATAATGTGCAATATGTCCATCTGGCTAGTTAATTAACTAGGATTTTACAAACCTAACGAAAAGACCAGCACATAGCAACTCAAAGGATTCGGATGCCTAATGCTATAGCAGGCAACAAAACAGCAGGACATATAAGATACCAGAGAGAGAGAGAGATGGACTTTTAGGATTAAAACAGTGCCTATCAATACAACCGAAACATTACGCAAGGTGAAGAGAAAATCACTTATTAGTGGAATTGCCCAACAATGTATACCGTTTTGTTAAAGAAAAAGGTAGCAAGTCCCACCGTGTGATGCTAGAGTTACAATAGTAATATCTTTGCAGCACAATAGTAGTTGGTATGTATATTATGAAATTGTGAGAAAAGGAAGAATCTCAGAAGCACACTTTAAGTTGTAGTGAGTGTCAGGGATACACCTAATACCGTGCTCCTCTTTTATGGAAGATTTATTTCGACCAAAAAAGTGTATATTTACATTCAACAGAAAATATTTGCAGAAGTTGCTTTAATGAGAAGCAGAATCAACATATGAAAGCAGAAAAAGAAATGCAGGAAGTAACTTCAAAGGTAGGCCGATCAGTGATAGGCTATATCTGACCAAACAACAACACTATGTTGACATGATCCAAGTAATGCTAATCGGTTTCACACTAAACCCCATACGGCCATATCAAAAAATACTATGTGCCAACATGGTACGGTGATTCCCACCTCTAAATCACTCCTACAGCAAAAACATGTAAAAACTAATTCCGTTTTTACATCACTCCTCTCACCAATTCCGTTTGGGATACCAAGGTGATCCGGAAGAAGGTCCAATCTATATTCTAATTCCTAATGGATCTCCAACCCACGCGCACGCCGGCTCATGGGGATGGGCATGCGTGGAGGGCGACGACGAGGAGTCGACGAGCGAACGGTACAAGTGAGAAGAGCGGATACCTCGGATTCGATCCGGGCGGAGATGGATGCCGGGGCCGCGTCTCCGCGCTCTCGCCGCCCCCCCCCCCCCCCCCTCTCACCAAACCCTGGGTCGCCTCACCCGCCGTGGCGCGCGCACGGAGGGGAAGGCTAGGGCGGGGGGTGAGGGTCGGGAAGGAGGGGAGGGGAGGCCGTCCGCGCGCGCGACACGCCCGTGCCCTCTGCTCGCCGGCGGCGGCGGCGGCGGCGACGCGGGGGGAGACGGCCGTGCCTCCACTGGAGTGGAGAGAGATGGGCTTGGGAATTGGGATTGGGATTGGGAGAGTGGATGTGAAGGGGAGGTGTCGCATAGGGAGAGGGAGGGCTTACGGGTCACTTTGGTCGGCAAAATTCGTTTGACGGGCCAGCTGGTCGGCAAACTTTGTTTCGCTCATTGATGATTAGGCTTAGTATGCAGTTAATTTTTTTAGTTTTTTGTCGTAGTTTATTTAAGAATGGTTTGCTCATGATGATTATGCTTATGCAGTTAAATTTAAAATTTTATAATTTAATTTGATTTTTTTTTGTTTTTTATTGTAGTTTATTTTACGATAATTGCTTTTGAGTCACGAATAATTTTATTTATAAATGATTTTTTATTTACTAATAAGTGATTCAGATAATAAGTACTCCCTCCGTTTCATATTATAAGTCGTTTGATTTTTTCCTAGTTTGATTAAATTTATAGAAAAATTTAGCAATATCTAAAATATTAAATTAGTTTTCATTAAATCTAACACTAAATATATCTTCATAATATGTTTTTTAAAATACTACTAATTTTTCTATAAATATGGTCAAACTTGAAGAAGTTTGATTAAAAAAAGTCAAATGACTTATAATATAAAACAGATGGAGTATATAAGTATGCGTACCAGTGGGGCTGGATGTCATCCATGGGTAGCCAATGAAGTCGATGATTCATTTGGTTTTGGAACAGATTTTTGAACGAAGTTTTGGAACTAATTTGATTTCGTCAAAGATTTTTATGAGACAACAAATATGAACTAGTGAAGTTGGCAACAAGCTACTACAGGATTAAATAACCATGCTCATTGTTAAATTGAGTTATTTAGCAATACACTAACATAACATGGTTTGAATCGAAAATTAACAAAATAAATCTTATTCTTCTATAGGGTTGAAAGAAAGATCATTCAAGGGTTTTAATTTTACTGAATAAAGCATACAGTAGCAATCTCGAAGAGGGGCATGGTGGGCTCAAGCAAGGTACAGTTGGGAAAAAATTGTACAGATCTCTACTTCTACGCATGTTCTTTTCATGGTTGCTAGGATGCACGGAAAAGCTAGATGATCAAAACATATCCAGCTCTTCTTTATACTTACCATAGTTTCTTGGTTAAAACATATTATTGCTAGTAATATATCAGGGTTATGGATAAGACGTATCCTATAATCGTGGGTTAAACTCGGCGGACCCACCATATACTAGGTTTTATACGGAAAGTGTTCCGGATAAGAAAGGAGAAGCAGAGTTCAAGATAGAAACTATAAGGACTACTCAGATCGTATTCATGCTTATCTCTCTAGTTCTATTTGGACAAGAGAACATCTGTGGGTATAAATACAAGATCCCTAGGAGAAGAGGGGATATGTGAACTTAGATCAATAAACACTGAGAGGAGGGCAAGCCTAGATATACCCAATTTAGAGCCACAGATGCCACACAAAAGATCTAGCTCTACTCTCTATCTCGTCGAGTTCGTATTCGAGAAAGAAGACCATCCTATCATCGACTACATGTGGAGACCCATGCCGCAAAGTCGATAACAACTAGATTAGGTTATCCGAAATATTGTACTCGTGTGATACTAATATATAAGAGCAATACCGGCTTCCGCCAACATGAGTAGGGCTATTACTTGTCAGTGAAGGGGTCCGAACTTATAAAAATCATTGTCTCCGTTTCTTTAGCTCAATTTCGCGTATATCCTAGTATCAACGATCTCCATACTATGCAAATATTGAAATCGCGATCTACAACGTCGACATAATACATGAGATTTTCACACCCTCAAATCCTCAAACCTCCTTAAATTATACATTCGCCTATCTTATCGCTAGTTGGCATTTTCAAATTCCAAGTTTTACGAGAAATGGGATCTTTGAGCCAAATTGAGACAGGCTTGAGCCATGTTTTTTTTTTTTGCATTTTCTATATATGAACCTAGCTTGCGCAATGGACTAAAAGATTGAAGTCTACACTTAGTTCAATAAATCTTAGAAATTAGATTGCAAGTATAAGAAATTAGGACACGACCACATGCAAAGTTGGTGCATGGTGAGGCTGCGGACAAAGGGTGGCCAATAGCAGGGCAATGAGAAGCTACAGCCAACGAAGACTTGTGTTGAGTTATTAGTTGATGGGGTGGAACCACGTAGGGGAGAGTTGTGGGGTGTGACCGATGTGGCAGGGGAGTAGTGTGCTATGGGCTAGTGGCTATCTTAAGCCTTAGTAGCAACATGCAATAGGTAGATTAGTAAGGGGAAACTATGTTAAGGTCATTAGATCTTTGATGTCAACCTATTAATGAGGCAAATATGTTATTCTTAGGATAAGCAAAATTTTATGGGTTCATAAATCTAAGAGTCCTAGTCCAACCTGATTATTTGCCACATACTTCATTCATTAGCCTAGCATGCTCTAAGTACAAGCTCGTTTCAAGAAAATCATGCTATGTTGCTCATTACGTCTCAAATATCTTTCAATAATCACGCCTAATAACTTACTCCATCCGTTCCATAGAAAACCAACATAATACCAGATTCAAATTCGTAGTAATAGGATATGTCACATCCAGTACTAGATTGGTTTTTATAGGACAGAGGGAGTACAGTGCTATCGAATATCACCACACATGTTCTCGTACTATTCATACCGACTCTATCTTTTTATAGTTTATTTTTAGAAGTAGCCTCAAACTTTAGAATAGAATTATGTTATACATTAAAGGTGTACCCTCCCTAATTTCAGTTTTTTTAAAAATAATGCTGAAGCTGATCATGATCAATCCGATGCGATCCGACGGCTGAGATCCACTCCCAGCTAAACAAATGTAGTAAAAGCAAAACCACCCTCCACCTCATCCCCAACACACCACTACACCAGGGGCAATCCCGTAATTCGACCAAAGCTTTATTCCCGTCCCTATATAACTCCACACCCACCACCACCATGAAGAGATGAAAAAAAAACACATATATATACTATACAAGTAAATCGAGCGCACCCTAAAAATCACGGAAAAATATGGTGTTGGTCTCCTCCCCCTCCCAGCCTCCGCAGGCGGCGAAGTAGCACAAGGAAAGGGTCCAATAAAAAAAAATATCGGCGGCGGCGACGGCGGCGGCGACCGGCGGACGGACGGCAAGCACCACCGGCGGCAGGGGAGGCGGCGCCGCCTACCTACCGATCGGGTCCCGCCCCGGCGAGGGCGGGGAGTCAAAAAAGCGAGGGGAGGAAGCAGCAGCAGCCGCCACAGCCGTGGGGAGGAGAGGAGAGGAGAATTTCTTCTTCGCGCAGGAGCGCACGCAAGGAATCCGTCGAGGAAGGGGAGGAGAAGGCAGCAGCTGGAAGAGCGGATGGGGCGGCGCGATTTCTATTAAAAAAGCTGAGCCCGAGTGCGGCGGCGGCGCGCGCAGGAGAGGGAGAGATTTTTTGCCGGAAGACGGTGGCTGCCCTGGGTTTGATGAGGAAGGCCGGAGGAGCAAAAGGTATACGCAACCCTAGATCTTAGAAATCTGACTAGTAGTCTCTGCTCTTCGCCGGGGGGAGATCACCGTGTGGTTCGCCGGTTTCGTGTTGGCCCTGGGGTACGGAGGGACAGGTTCTCGGCCGGCTCGGTTGTCAGATCTGCCTCGTCTGAAGGATTTGGACTTCTGGCTGCGGAGTTCGTCTCGGGTCAATCAAGCAATCTGTTCTTCTGCGTGTTGTGGAATCTGGGATGGAGGTGGTGGTCGCCGGGAATTCGTCCAGCTCCCCAGATCTGCCTGCTTTTTCTTCATGGGGATTAATTTTCTAGGAAGATATGTTTTCTTTGGTGTGCGGATGCTGATGGCCAAGGGAAGAGGGCAGTTGACTAAGACTCGCGCAGGAGCTGCTGTTCCGTGTTGATGTCATGGGGGGTTCAGTCCTGGATGGTTTTCCATTTCTGGTGCTCCCATATGTGCTGCACGTCAAGAACTCTGATTGTTTGTAGCCGCGGACCGGGAGTTCAAAGTTTTTCCTAAAAATTTTGCTACTGGAGGTTTCAAGTTATTTTCTGATATAATTGGCGCGCGGGGTGGTGGCGGCGGCATGGCTGAAGAAGCATCGTTTAGTTTTTTTCCTATTGCTTTCGAACATGCTATGTGGATTGTGATGCTATTATTCTTCAAGCAGTATCGTACGCTTTGGTGGTGTGGTGCTCAACCGGAACCTTATGTTGTTTTTGTTTTCCAGAGGATTTTAAGGGATCTATTGGATCTGAGGGTGCAGCTGATGTGAAACAGTCTCTTGTTTCTGTGGGAGCAACAGGAAGACGGCCTGGTTTCATGGTATGCTCATGTTGTTCATGCTCTGCTTGTATTCTCAACCAGGTTGAAAGCCTGTCATTGTGTTCAGTTTGCTAAGGATTGATGTTCCGCGTAATCTTTTTCTTTACTGATACTGTTCTGGATATGGATCTTTTGACTAATTTGGTTCTCTTGGCAGATTCGATTGTGCACCTGTACTGGAAGGCCATCATCACTTCGTAATCTTAATAACTCAGGTGTTTCAATGACCTGCAAAGGCTGTGGTGGTGAATCGACAACAGACAGAGGTGGGCCGTCGTGTAGCAGCAAGCTCAACACCATGGGCTTGGAGCTTCCAAGGCCTATAGATCCTGAGGTGAGATGGAAGACCGTAAACAGAAGGCAAAGAGCTGCAAGGAGAGCAAGGACCTCTTTCTCTGGAGAAGACAGAATGAAGGATGAAATCAGATCTTTCTATGCATGCGGCAATGCTACTAATCAAGAATTGGCACAAGATGATGCTCCTGTTTCCGAGTCTGAGAAGGTTCTTATTTTTCTCCTTTTAGAGTACATGAAGTAAGAGTCAATTCAGTCCTCCAATGCCAATTTTATGAACTATTTAATGACATCTTTGCAGTTTGGGGTATCTATTCTTGGTCGGCGCTTTAGTGATCCTGTGGGAAATGTTCCAATAAAAAAGAGAAGATTTCTTATGGATTGTTCTCCATCACCTCCACCTACTCCATTGCTAGTGGATCCATATGAAAAACTGTTGAGCAGATCCTGTGGAGGTATCTCGTCACACGGAAAGTATCATAAGGTTAAAACAGCTAGACTTGATTACATGGAGGAAATGAAAGGGCATTTTGGCGCAGATGATTTTTCTGGCATATCAATACTTGCTGCTGCTGCCTGCACGAGTGAGTTGGATGATGACACGTTGAATGTCGAATGCTCGAAGTCAGCCCACTGCGTTGAAAGGAAACCAGAACATATCACCGGTAGTTCTGAATTGAATTTCCTAAATAAAATTAAGCAGGACATGCTAAATAGTCTGGATGCTTCTAATTGCAAATCAGACCCGCCGCTGGAGTCATCTGAATCTGTTCCTGATATGAAGCCTGCGGTTGCCACTAGATTGAACAGTGAAAATCTTGTTGAATCTGCACATGCTCAGAAGGACTGTTCTGTGTCTTATTCTGCATTGAGCAGTGCAAACAAAGCAGATGATTCTTCAACTACTTCTGACACAAAGTCTTCAGGTGTTACCATGTCAATGAACGCAAATAATCCAGACAAATCTCTAGGCGGCTTGCAGGATACAGTTGTGGAAACTAAGCATTCCAATGGCACTCGTGACTCAAGATTGCACTGGGATCTTAATGTTGCAATGGAGGCATGGGACACTAACTGTGGTGGTGACGATGTTCCTGATGCGGCTGATCCTGATCCTATTGCTTTTGCTATAAGCAGTTGTAGTGACGCTGAAAATGCGTTGAACAAGCTGCAGGTTTGTCAAGCTCCTTTTGAATCAACAATTGCCGGTAACATTCCTGATCTTTCAGAGGACAAAACTCCTGTGATCGGTGCACCAAAAGATGCTTGTTCAAAGGGTGAAAGTGATTTTGCTGGTGACAATTCATCTCAACATTTGTGCAGTCTGTCTCCGCAAAATGTACCAGTATTAGAATCGAGACCGCTAGAATGCAATGATTTATCTGCAGGAACAAAGAATTTGCCTGATAACAATGATATCTCCAAAGTAAAATCACAGCTAGGGTCTGATCCTGATTGCAGCTCTTTGGCTCCTATGACTGAACGTTTTGCTTTGACCGTAATTGAGGAGAAACTTGATGTTCCACATGCCTCAGCTCTTGATTGTGTAGGTTTGTCCCAGATGGTTTCTACAGATGGCTGTGATGGGATTAATTCAGTTCAAACGAGTGAACTGGGATCCAGAGTGAAGCCTTTCACAAGCAGGTTAGTTTCTGAGGAAAGCACAAACCTTGCAACATTAACTGTTTTCAATAAAAGTTCTACTGATATTGGCTGGAGCAATGATAAACTTGGGCAAGCATCTCAACAAAGCTTATCTGAATTGAAGAACCAGGATCTTTTGGATGTTGATTCTGGAACTAGTAAAATTGGACAGTCAGGTCACGACAAGGTTGAACATGTCAACAATGAATTGAGCGTCTCCAAGAGAGCTGCGGATGTAGATAATGATTTGGACATCCCCGATTCTCATATGAATGACAACCCAGGTTCTTCTGATCGTGGTATGTCCCACACCCATGAAGAAGAGGGTGCTGATGCAACTATTAGTCATAATCTCACTTGTACCGACAGTAGCAATGCATTAACATGTCGTATTACAGATGATGCCTGTGAAGCTCCCCCTATCAATTCAGAATGCATCAAACCATCAACTACTGACATGGACAGCATTGCCGATTCACAATCTGCAGAACAAAGCTACCTTGGGAAGGTTCTATCAAAT
The DNA here is from genome assembly GCA_000573905.2 of Oryza punctata. Lineage (NCBI taxonomy): Eukaryota > Viridiplantae > Streptophyta > Magnoliopsida > Poales > Poaceae > Oryza > Oryza punctata. The sequence goes on along the minus strand of CM002495.2, from coordinate 21,995,757 downwards.
AATTTTATGGAGCACTGTAATGAAACAGAGGCACCTCATATTATTAAAGATCTTTCTGGGACTGGAAATATTGGTGCTGAAGAGGATGATTCTCAATATGAGGATGGGGAACTAAGGGAATCTGGCGAGTATTGGGGAGATGATTGTTATGAAGAAGTTAAACATGTCAATTACCAGGTGTTAAATTGCAAGAGCGATGCCCCAGGCATTTCTCCCTTCCCTATTGGCTCCATGTCAAAGAATACAGGTGCTCGAGTTGCTGCTTTCAATGGAAAACATTCCAGGAATGAAGGTGGTGATGTTTCACCAGCTGCATTGAAGCGTTCATGGTCAACTACCTGCATAGATGATGGATCTGGAACGATGTGTGCTGGAAGCACTGGTGAAAAGGCTCTCAGTGTTCACTTGAGAGTGAATGGGGAGACTCGAATGCATGAGATGAATCCAGGCCGTGTTGCTGGATCTTCCGCAACAGTCAACCAGTCTGAAAGGGTCAATGATGGTTTAGGGGACGATCTTTCAAGTCTGAGAACAAAGCCCACAGGATGGGATATGTTACCTGAAGATCAGAGGCATTCTCAACATGATTCAAGGGACACAGTTGATTCATCTAACCGGTGTGTTTTGAGCACATCCGACACAGCTGGAGGTGGTGAATCATTGCGCCATATGGAGTTATCAAGTGGAGATATGCAACCACGAGCTGATCGGCCAAGATCATTTGACAGAGCACACATAAATGAGTTATGCAGGTAAGTTAAGGGTGAACTTTTTATCTCACCTTGCTGGTAATTCAACACTGATGATCCAGTGTCATGGCCCCAATTACTAATCTTATGCCCCCTTCTCTTCTTTCATCCAGATCTGATGATGGTTACGGCTCAGGTTCAAAGGCTGAAAGAACCATTGACGTTCATAAATCACATGAAAGAGGTGGAGCATCACGACATATTCAAGGTAGCAGCCGGGTGGAACAGTGGGTGGAAAAAAATTCAAACAATTCTCGTTCTACCTGGCGGAAATCACCTGATTACTATAATTACGGACCGCCTGGTCCAAGGAATGCTGCAGAAGCTGCTGTTGCAAAGATGCAGAGCAATGGCTTTGTTGTTGCACCTGATGGCACCTTGGTAAAGGCGGTTGATACTGCAAATGCTAGTAAAATGACTAGGAGGGTGAGAAACAACACTTTGAGTAGCACATACCGCCCTTTATCTGGACGTGGTTCTCCAATTGACAGAGATGGAGGTTGTGGGGTGTCTAAAGGTCCTGCACATGCTAGGGAAGCATCCCCAGAAAGACGCTTCGGTACTAGTGGTAATCGATCTGTTAGATATGGGACTGATATGGTTAAAGATCATGCTAATGTAAATATGAGCTCAGCTCGTTGCTCACTGGCCAGTAGACAAAGGAGGTTCCCACAACATAGAGCCTCACTTAACCTTTCACGTGCTCACAGCCGATCCCCTTCTGGTTCAAGGTCTCGATCTCCGCATGCTTGGACATCACCTAGGAACAGAAGGGAAGTTATGGTGAATGGTAGTTCAAGTTTATGGAGGCATAGTAGAAGTAGATCTCCGCCTAATTACATGACTGAAGTTAGAATGGGAAGGATGACTTCGCCTTCTAGACAACCTGGATTTGGTGATCGAGTTATGCGTTATAGCCCTTCATCAAGAGATCATGCTTACTCTCAACATGCTTCTACATGGGCTGATGGGAGGAACTGCTCAACTGTTGATCTTCCTGATCATAAAAAGCGATATTCAAGGAGGAGCCCACCCCTGAGAGTTACCTCAAGAAATGACAGGTTTGATGTGGATTCCCACGGACGGCCAAGGTCTGGAGAGTTGTATCGCCCAACACAGGGAAGACTTCCTTATGGCTTCGAAAGGGGGAGGGGAAATAGGCATAATGGGAATGGTGATGATCAAAGGGAGTATGCTGATAGATATGAAACTCATTCTGCCAAGCCATATGACAGGAATGGCGCCACAAAGCAGTTCAGAAATCATACAGGAGATAAACTTCGTCCACGTATTTCGGCTCCCAGATCACCAGAACCCCAAAGAAGGGGAAGCCCTCGGAGATTTGACAGGGGCTTCGAGAGGCAGCTGGGTGTGGATTTGCCTCGTGGAACTAAAGAAGATAATAAAATTCCTTTCAGATATGATTGAACGGGAAAGCAAACCCATGCTGGAAGCCTGGAATTGAATCATAAGGCTCACTGCTATTTGACAAAAGATTACCTTGACAGCATTGCTTGTTGTTCTGCTTCTACATCTGTGCTCAAGCCACAGAAAAGCTGAAACCGTGCACTTGGGAGGGATTTGCAGATTAACTTTACAACTTTCTTCTTTTTGTTTGTAAATATTTATATCGGTAGTAGATCACAATCACTGTTTTACAGCTTTACGGCTGTTCTTTTTTTATTTATTATATTTACTTCCCCCCTCGCTGCACTCTTTTTTCAATGGACATTATGCCTGTATGAGGTCCATTTAAACATGATCAATCAATTAATTTTGAACTGAAGCTTGTGGGTATCTCTTTATGTTTCTGCCTTGCATTGGCATTTTGTACCATCCAAGTGCCGTTTGTGTAAGTGTTTAACTGGTTTGTGCATCCTAGAGATGTCGCTTAACAAAACTGCCTTACTCTCAGCATACAATTCAGTGGAGTGTATCGGATTGGGCCATTTGAACCTCTCTGGACTTGAGTGGATGACATCCTTTCGGTAAAATTTCCTCTTTTCTCTACTTAATATTTTCCTTTCTTCACAACCTTTACTTTGGCATTCTTTTATTTTCAGGACTAAGTTTGGGACAGCGCCCTTGCACATGTTAGTTGTACCAGGTATCGTGCTCCTGGGTTTACTTCTAGTAATTATATTTGGTAGTTGCTGCTTACCGGTATTACTGTCAACTTTCCACTGTACATGACTCTTTGACATACCTAAAGGGACATAACCCCTTTGCAAAACTTTGGATTAGAACTACTGTTTGTGTTTGTATTACTGCACTTCCTGTGATCAGAAAGTTATGTATGTGGAGCTGTCAATAATTTGTCAGTTTTGTGTGGTGTCAGGTCCCATGCTGTGTTATTCCCATTTAAAGAAACATGAAAGCACAGAATGGTTGTTGAACATATCAAGAAATGCTGACATGAATGTGGTCGAATACCTCTTAATTGGATTCACATTACTTGACACGACTGGTATGACTGCCACTATTTTCAGTGAGTGATTTTAAAGAAATCAAAGATATTTAAAAAGTGGGCTATATCTGTCCTCTTATACTGTCATCTTTAATTTTGACATGTCTGTGTGGAAGCCATTAGTTCCAATGAAACAGTTGACCCCTGCCGTAGTAACTCAGAATGTGTCAGAACTCAGTATTTAAAGCTTAAGTATTTGCATTTTTTTCAGCAACCATATGCAGTATTCCTTATCAGTTGTGACTAACTGCATGTTCTCTTAGTATATGACATCAAATGATGTTTCAGATACTTTTGTGAAGATAAGTGAATTGCTGACTCAGACATTTAGCACTAGCCTGTTTCACATTACAGCTGATGCACACACTATTTGCTGCAGCACTTAATAAATTACATGACACAGTTGGTTTTTCTCTTGTGTTGCAGACTTCAGGATGGTGACCTCCCTTGGAAATCATGCCTTTTTTTTTTTTGGCCTTGTTGCTAGATGGTGATCTTTATTTGTTACGTGCAGGATAAATTGATTCTTGCAAAAGGGATTCTATGTTACTTCAGTACCACTGACAAATTTTATCACCATTGCTTTATTGTCATGGTTGAATCATTTTGGGGGTGTCAAGTTGCATGCTTTAACTGGGGAAGGCAATATAAATGCGTACAAATAGGAATAGAAATGATTGTGCCTTCTTCAAGATGTGGGAACTAGTACTCAAAGGCGATATATGTCTTTTCACATGAATTTTGCAGTGAAAGAAAGTCTCTTCCATCTGTAGAAGCTTCAAATTTCTTGATTCTTCTGCTATCCAGCAGAAAAGTTGGATAATTTGCATTTCTAAGGCAAGCTACGTATAACTGCCATGCATTTCAATTACTTCTAATATGTCTGATCTTTATACAATATTTCGCTCCTATCTTTTCTGTCTTAGTTTCAGACTGTCTGCAAGATATTCTGTTGGACGTGTTTTGGTTGTTACCATAAAGCCCGTAATAGATAAGGGATATAATGTAATACAGGGAATACAATTTTTTCATATATGTTTAGACTTAGAAGAGTAGTCAATGTAGGGTCTCTTAATTCTTGAGTGCCTCCCTAGATGCTAAGTTGATCTGTTAGTTTCCACTTTATGCATTAGAATATTCCCCTTTCCTGTAAAAAAAAAGGCTGAAACAGAACATGTTGAGTTTTGACTGTTATTTTGGGTTTCTCCTGTTGATCTAGTGTTGTCATGGAGTATATTGGAGCATAGAGAAACTGGAAAAGCTTTTATTGCTCACTATTCAAAACACAATCTTTTTCTTTGGCTGGAAGTCTGGAAATTTACTTTGATTCTTTACAAAACTATCTTCATCACAATTCATACAACTGCAGTGTCCTCAAATAAGATCTTTTATCTCTAGGATGCAGTTGCATTCTCTGTGGACTAATTGTTACATTAAGAAAAATACAGTTTGAGAAGTAGCAATTATTGTGGGTAAGGCATGCATGGTATGACCAGAGTTGATTGGCAAAGAAGGCATTGAGCAAAATTTTAGTCGCTCACGAGGAATTTATCATGAATATATTTCCACAATTTCAGATGGTAGTATGCTGTATATAGTCTGGTCATAAAAGAACTTATCAGATCTTAGACAACCCGAGTGCCTGACAGGAAATTACTTTGTTTTTCTTTTTTTTTTTGCCAATTAGCATTATTTGTTGCAAGTCATTTCATTCATATTGCAGGCCTTCTCAGATGAAGGTTTCACCTGAGACTCAGAGGTTGATATGCTTTCAACAGCGTAGAATATATGTGGACCAATTCTTGTTTAGTAGAGTGGCTTTCACGCTATCCTCCTATTTGCCACTGATATGACCTGAGCTAATGATTGGCAAATAAGGCATTGAGCAAAATTCTAGTGGCTTACAAGGAATGCACCATAAATATATTTCAATTCACAGTTTTAGATGGTAGTACACAATAGACTGGAAATAAAAAGAACAACTGTCAGATCTTAGACAACTCAACAGGAAATTACTTTGTTTGCTTTTGTCAATTGCCATTATTTGTCTCAAGTCTAATTTCATTCATATTGCAGGTGTGCTCAGAGCCTCAGATGAAGGTTTCACTTGAACTGAAGCAAACGCAACTGGAATTACATTGCTAGACCTGATCAGTATCTGAGTACTCCATGATGGCAAACTCGTGAACTTGTATTACAGCAAGCTGAAAATGAATTCTTGCATTCTCTTTGGGTTTGTGGAAACAGATAGCAGAGTTCATTGTGCCCTGCAAGGATTCTTGCAGCCGGTACCTGGAGTGCAGGGATAAAGTTGAACCAGAGTAAGCCTGTAAAGAGCAATGAGGAGATGCTCCAAGCTGTTGTCCTGAATGAGCCAGAGAGCTGGTGACTGGCGATCGAGGTAGGATGCACACCCTCTGTGTCTTTTGTTTTCACCTTCAATTTTGCCTGTTTATTTTCACATTGAATTTTGTTACTTTTGTCATATAAAACTTTAGTAAAAGAAGATAGACTGCACCGTGGATACCATATAAGAACTCACTGAGATAGCATAATAGACTATCAGGTATCTGTGTATGCATATATATTCATATAGTGTAATAGCAGTCTTAACATTGGGCTGTCAATTCTCAAGTGATGGGAATAAAGTGACTTGCTCCTCAAAATTTGTGGGACATGCCTTGCAATTCCTCTTTTTCTGTTCCAGAAAACCTCATACAAAGCTTTTCCTAAACGCATCGACATGCCATGTTGATTGTTGAAGCAGACCAAGGTGAGAATCTCCTGAACTTTGTCGCAAATCTGTGTGTTGCTTTTTGGCACGGCAAGCATGTCCATGAAAAAATTGCTGGAGACGTTAAGCCCCTCCTCTCATGGACCGTCTAAACTGTCATTATTGCATTAGCTAGTTGTCATTGAAAAGATGTCAGTGAGGTCTAAATGGATTGCACGAATCAGATCTATCTGTGCCCAGATAAGAGATTCTCAAATCCATTTGGTGTACCAGTTAGATTGCATATGATCATCCATGTCTCTGGAATATATGAGAGCCAGCTCTGTTTGTTTACCTTAAGCTGGAAGCAGGCTGGCAAATACTTGTTTCTGTGAAACTAGTGCCCTTGCTTATTTTGTTTTAAAAAAGTTCGGTCAATATTCCTCGCTGATGAAAACGCATAGAAATGTGGATGAACAATATAATTTTTTCTTCCAACTTGCAAACGCTACTGGGAGTCCACGTGCGCTCAATTGAAGGTTTTATTTGAGGTCATGAGATGTGTGCTCAATTGAATTTGTATTGTCACCATTTTTCCCGAACAGGGGTAGAATATATTAAGATAACAACAACAATTTTCCTTGGCATCTCAAATGAATATATTAAGAACAGTAAAGATTGCTAATTACTCCCTCCGTTTCTTTATAATTTGTCACCAAGCATTATTTATATTTAAACTTTTAACCATTGTATTATTTTTTTAAAAAAAATCTAAACACTTAAATAAGTGTCATATTATCTGTGTATAAATACACACCAAACATACCATTAAACTTTTGTTTATTATAATCTAATCGTTTAAAAATTATTAGTTATCAAAGTTGCAATAGTGTCCGTATCAAAATATAAAGAATTTTGATTAGATAAGATATATCTTAGGTTTCATATTTAGGTTTATAGTACTGGAATATATTAAATTCAAACGGAGGGAGTTCACAAACGCATAAATTCTCCTCTGTTCAAAATCTTTCTGAGCATCTCAGAACATGATGGGAGGCTGTACCAGATGAATGCGAAGGAAACGAAGAGCACGAAGCGCATGATACAAACGATCTTCCAAACAGAAACAGTGTGGCTCCAAAACTTGGGACTACGTCGTAAGAGATGCGTGCAGACGAGCGCAGACTTTATCCCCTAACTCTGCATGCGCAACGAACACTGAACGAGTATCCTTCGTTTCGTTTCCTTGCAAGGCTAACAAACTCTCATCACACATGCTGGCATTCGGGAGTAAATGGCGATTGGAATACTTCATTTAGACAAATGAATTTGCGTCAGAAAACGGAGTCGAAATTTTCGTATACATATATGATGGAACGGTAAAGTGTTTGGGCCTCCTTTACAAACAAATAAATTTTAGAGGATTCTCAAAGGAATTGAGCTAACTCCTCTGAGAAATCCTATAAAATTTCTCGGTTCCAAAGGAGCCCTGAGACGCCTGACATGTTATACTTGTTCTCGTCATGGAAGTATAAACTATGGTATCCTGAGTTTCTTGTCTACGAGACGAACAAACTCAATAAACCACAAGAAATTAGTCAGCCTGCAAAACGAGGCAATGAATCCCAATGTTAGGTGACAAGGTTCACTGAACATTCCACAGAAATGAGAATGATGACTGAATGAAGATGCAAATTCATCTGTTTAGCTTAAGATTTAAGTCCAGCTGAAACCAAAGATGCTCATAGTCCAATGAACCTTGAAATCCCAACCATAAACAGTTAGTTTCAGGTACATTGCAAGTTTGCAACATGCCATTCAGCAAACTAAACAAACCCTTTTAGTCTTACCTATATGGAGCACTGTGATGCATGCTATTCAGACTATCTATCTTCTGAAGTAATGCACCAATACATCTTTTCTGCAAGTTGCAGTAAGTGGAGACAAGTACCTTGTGAAATAACATGCTCCTTGCAGTAATGTTCCTCAGGAGAGGCTCTGGTTCTGGTAACCATCAGTTGTGAAAGACTGAAAGTGAAGAGAATAGAATAAAGACACTTAGAAAGAAGGTTTGCTTTAAGGGATCGACTAGCACAGACACTGAAAGAATAATCTTTACATGTTTCTGGGATTGAACATATAACCTCACAATTCATTTTTATGCATAATATATCCTAAATAGTTGGACTATCTTGGTCCCACTCTTCCCTTAAAATAAACCTTCAGATTTAGACCATGCTTGGCTGAGTTTCGGATTTAATTCAAAGCTGATTTTAATTTTTTGAATTTACTTTTAGGATTTGATTTAGGGATTCTCTTCATCATTCCCGTTGCACAATCTATTCTTTTATGATTTCTAAGAAGGCAATTAAAAAATCTACCTAATATTATTCTTAAAGCCTAAACACTAAACTTCAAAATAGCTTACAGTTCCAATCGAAAGTAGGGCCAAACACAGAATTTGGATATCATATGTTTGCAAAATACTTTCTTTATTTTTTCAGAAAAACAACAAAATCAAAGTGGTCCGGTTGAGTATATAGTACCGAGTCTATATCAACGGCGAAGCCCAGACGATTACCCGACAAGCCTAGGTATATACCGTGAGGCTACTATTTCACGGTGTTATTTCCGATCTTCTCATGCAACTAAGAGCCAGGGGTGGAGGTAGAGTATCAGAGTATGGGAGGGATGTCTAGAAACCCGAAGAATTTTTTTAAGCTATACCTTACCTATTTGTACCATGTGTGCACCTCCTTCAATATAAACTTAAGATACCTACATCAGCTTAGACCCCGTTTGGCACAGCTCCAGCTCCTAACTCCAACTTACTTAGAGTTGGAGCTGTGCCAAACGGTACAGATTCTCTATTTTTTGAAGCGGAGTTGGCAGAGCTGCTCCACAAATTTGTACTACAGGGGTGGAGCTGGGTTTTTGCTGCTCCACAGCTCCACTCTACCCCAAAAGACCCATTACCCTTTAATTTTTAATGCATTTACACAAATATGCCATTGAACTACCCCTTTACACCTCCTCCCCTCCCATTCTCTCTCCTCCCCATCTTCCTCCCTACAACAACGGCGGGCGGCAGCGGTGGCTACTGGAGGTGGTGGCGCGGCGCGCGAGAGCCACGAGCGGCGGCTGCAACGGTAGGCGCGTGGGTGGTTCGGGCGCACGGTCAGCGGCGGCGGCCCGCGGGTGGACCGCCGGCGGTAGCAGGCGACGCTTGGGAGGCGCGTGGGCCGCGGTGGCGCGCAGGCGCCGGCGGCCGCAGCAGCACGATGCGCGTGCGGCGCCGGCGGCGGTGGCAGGCGACGCACGGGAGGCGCGCAGGCGCCGGCGGCCGCAGCAGCGTGACGCGCGTGCGGCGGCGGCGGTGGCCCGCGGGCTGACCACCGACGGCAGGGGTGGGAGGCGGCAACACACGGGCTGAGCGACGGCGGCAGCGGCAGGGCGACGGCAACCAGGTGTTCGATGAAATACCAACAAGGGATGTGGTGGAGTGGAGCTAACCAATCTAGCCAAACACTTTCATACCCACTTCAGCTCCTATAGAAGCTAGCTCTCGCTGGAGTTGGAGCTGGGAGCTGGGAGTTGGAGTTTGGAGCCCTACCAAACGAGACCTTAAAACTTACCTAAAATAGAGTAAATTAAATAAGAGTCACCCCCTCTGTTCCGTTTTAGCTCCATCCCTGCTAAGAGCTATGATCTCCACTTACTCTCCGCCTATCCTTACTTTGCAACTGCAATGAAACCATAAGCCCAACAAAAATACCTTTCCCTTAAACAATCTCGTCAGGTATGAAGATATGCTACCTCCTTTTCACTTAGTGGAAATATTGATTGCCACACAATTGTACTTAACTATTGCAGTTAATTATCTCAATTCTCAACCGTACCGGTTTTGCAACTTTATGCCAAAGCCACATCACTCACTCTCCCTCCCCCACTAACACCCCAAAAACTAATCTTAGTTTTCACCAACATGGCCTCACCTTTAGGTCAAAATCAAGTCAAACACCTTTCTCCATCCTAGTTTATCTTCCCATTTTGCAGAGATAACCACAACGAGGAAAAAAAAAGGGAGAGAAAGCACTGGCATATACTCCGAAAATTGTTAATTAGAGCATGCTCGCTGATACAGAAATAGGTTATGAGTTTTATTTCTTGCTCCTCAATTACGTTTGATAACAGTATTGCCAATAGACAGTAGAAACAAGTTTCAATACTGTCTAGCCCGCCGACTAGTGGCAGAGCCATTGCCTGGTGACCCCGGGCAGCTGCCCAGACTCATAATCGAACGCTCAATATAAATTTAATACTTTTGCAAGGATAAAAATATATTTCTTTAGCAATTTACTACCATCGTTCCCAAATAAATTTATTTTTAATCCATCTCACATATACCCATATAAAACCAAAAAGACTAGAATACCCTCATTTATCAAATTTCAATGTAACTATTCTTCACTTTATCTACTCCGTATACAATTATTTTCTATTTTAACAAACTCCGATGTAATGATTATTCTGAAATAAACTCATTTTCGGATAAATGGGAGGAACTAAAATCAAACTTTATTACAAGATGGAGGAAGTTCACAACGTAGTTAGATTAGATTTAGCTGGCCTCTATTTTCTTTTTGGCTCTGGCATTGCCGCCAACACAACCAAACAACCAATCAAAGTGAAAAAAAATAGAAATTAATTTAACCCCAAAAAAAAAGTTTGAACAAGGTAGGCATTGTGTTAGTTGCATGCTTATTTCGCCATGTCCAAGCCCTATATATATGCACACATGTATGGCAGTGTCTAGTCCACACAAGCCGCCATTGCAGCAGCAAACAAGGAACAGGCTAGGCCAAGAACACCTGTACTCTGTCCTCCTCCTGTTCGTCCGAGATCGATGGCAATGGCCGCCGCCGCCGCCGCCGTCGTCCTCGCCGTCGCATTGCCGCTCTCACTGGCGCTGCTGCTGCTGGTGGCCAAGGCCGTCTGGGTCACCGTCTCATGCTACTACCTCACGCCGGCGAGGATCCGGAGGATCCTGGCGAGCCAGGGCGTTCGCGGCCCGCCGCCGCGGCCCCTCGTCGGCAACCTCCGCGACGTGTCGGCGCTCGTCGCCGAGTCCACCGCCGCCGACATGGCCTCCCTCAGCCACGACATCGTCGCCCGCCTCCTCCCTCACTACGTGCTCTGGTCCAAGACGTACGGTGAGTGTTCGTCAGCGCGCGCGCACCGCGCATTGCCTGCCTGCGCCGCCGGTTCGCCGGCGGCGACGATCGGGCACTGACACCGGCGTGCGTGCTTGCTTGCAGGGAGGCGTTTCGTGTACTGGTACGGGAGCGAGCCGCGGGTGTGCGTGACGGAGGCTGGCATGGTGCGCGAGCTCCTGTCGTCGCGGCACGCGCACGTCACCGGCAAGTCTTGGCTGCAGCGGCAGGGCGCCAAGCACTTCATCGGCCGTGGCCTCCTCATGGCCAACGGCGCCACATGGTCGCACCAGCGCCACGTCGTCGCGCCGGCGTTCATGGCCGACAGGCTCAAGGTACGTAACGTCTCGCCACGGCGGCGCGCGCCATTGCCGGCGGCGGCGGCGGCATGCAGCAGCAGAGCAGAGCAAGAGCTAACCCGTTTCTTGTCTTCCGCGCGCCATGGCGCCACAGGGGAGGGTGGGGCACATGGTGGAGTGCACGAGGCAGACGGTGCGGGCGCTGCGGGAGGCGGTGGCGAAGTCCGGGAACGAGGTGGAGATCGGCGCGCACATGGCGAGGCTCGCCGGCGACGTGATCGCGCGCACCGAGTTCGACACGAGCTACGAGACAGGAAAGCGCATCTTCCTCCTCATCGAGGAGCTCCAGCGGCTCACCGCCCGCTCCAGCCGCTACCTCTGGGTCCCCGGCAGCCAGTGAGTCAGCCACCACCATTGATGCTCTCCTCTGCTCCTTCCATCTGCAGCGCAAGCGTTCGACGAAATGCTCCCTCCATTTTCACGAGCAAGGCACCGGACAAAAGCCTCAAAATCTCAAATCACGAGTACATGGAAACACGTTAAAATTTGATATAAAAATACTTTCATATTAAACAAAACCTAATAATTTTAATAAAATATAGTTATACGAATAATAAAAAGGACTGAACCATATCCTTACCGGTAAGTAAAAGAAAACGGAGGAAGTAGCAACCCTATATATATATATACACACACACACATTATTCTTAGAATGTTCGTCGTTAAGCAGAGCAGACAGTTGCACTTTTTGCCACTAGCTTTATTTAGAAGCGAACACTTTAGCGTATATACACATATTTTTTAAATTGAATTTCCTTATATGTAGGAGTAAACTTTTACACAACGTTCGACGTATTTCACGATATAAATGTGAAAAATAAGTTACTATGGTATATTTATTTATTTTTACGAGGTCAATAGTTGTAATACCATATGGGTTATTTTTTTTCCAGGTATTTTCCGAGCAAGTACAGGAGGGAGATAAAGCGGCTGAACGGCGAGCTGGAGCGGCTGCTCAAGGAGTCCATCGACCGGAGCCGGGAGATCGCCGACGAGGGCCGGACGCCGTCGGCGTCGCCGTGCGGCCGTGGCCTCCTCGGCATGCTGCTGGACGAGATGGAGAAGAAGAAGAAGGCCGGCAATGGCGAGGTGGGGTACGACGCCCAGATGATGATCGACGAGTGCAAGACCTTCTTCTTCGCCGGCCACGAGACGTCGGCGCTGCTCCTCACCTGGGCCATCATGCTGCTCGCCACGCACCCGGCGTGGCAGGACAAGGCACGCGCCGAGGTCGCCGCCGTCTGCGGCGGCGCCGCGCCGTCGTCGGACAACCTCCCAAAGCTCACCGTGCTCCAGATGGTGATCAACGAGACGCTGCGGCTGTACCCACCGGCGACGCTGCTGCCGAGGATGGCGTTCGAGGACATCGAGCTCGGCGGCGGCGCGCTCCGGGTGCCGAGGGGCGCGTCGGTGTGGATCCCCGTGCTCGCCATCCACCACGACGAGAGCGCGTGGGGCTGCGACGCGCACGAGTTCCGGCCGGACAGGTTCGCACCCGGGCGCGCGCGGCCGCCGGCGGGGACGTTCCTGCCGTTCGCCGCCGGGCCGCGCAACTGCGTCGGCCAGGCGTACGCCATGGTCGAGGCCAAGGTCGCGCTCGCCATGCTCCTCTCCAGCTTCCGCTTCGCCATCTCCGACGAGTACCGCCACGCGCCGGTGAACGTGCTCACGCTCCGGCCGCGCCACGGCGTGCCCGTGCGCCTCCTGCCGCTGCGCCCATAGGCGTGTTCTTCCTGGATTACAATTTTGGAAACTTTCTCATTTTTTTTCTCCTATATTTTTCTTTTTGAATTTTTTTGACTCGAGTGAAAATTTTGTAGTTCTATTAATTCGAGTTACCCAATGCTTTGGAGGGAGTCAATTTTGTCGGCAATGTTTTTGTAACGAGTAAATAATCTTAGTGTCCTCAAATGGGCATATGTAAAACGTTGAGCAGGAAACGGAGGGTATTGGAGTATTATTTTTTTTTGGATAATGGAATTTATATAATCTAGCCGCTACATCGAGATGTATCCAGCTACTTGGCTCGAATCCTATTTATACATTTAGAAAATGGATTAAAAATCCGGCCTCCATCCGAAATGGGTGAACGCAGCCAACCCCGAATCCTATATAGGAAACTATGTTTTCACTCTTCCATTCTTAATTAGGTTATAAAGTCTTTTTGGAAACAAAGGTTTCAAAACTAGTATAGGATTCGGAATTAGGTTATAAAGTCTTTTGGGTCAAAGTGATTATCGGAATTTACTAGATAAAGTAATCTAATTAAAATAATTGGTATCAACAATAAATGAGGCTATAACAAATACATGTAAAAACATAAATTTTAATCCTGATACAAAGTCACTGACCGGTTACCACCGATTCTTCGAACCCTTTGACACTTTAAAAGAAGTTGAGGGAGTATGCATGTAACCATCTCAATGAGTTTCTTTTTTTTAAGTAGATATGGCTCATGTTCTTGATTGTTCTCCTGTTATTCCTATTGAATAAAAGCAGATTTAACTATCCGAGGTTGAGATAAAGGGTCCATAGTCAACCTAGATACAACTGTCCAATAGTACCGCGTCCAATAATGTATATATTTTAGAGCTCTATGGCTCCTTTTTTTTCTTCCAATATGACACTTGATTGTTGCTGTCGTAGACAACACCATTGTTAGTGGCTTCAAATCATACACGACTCCCATCTTACACATATTTTAATTCTTATGGTGTGATATAATATACTAGCAGTCCGATAATACCGCGCATAATAATATATTTATTATAGACCTCTATGGCTATTTCTTTTCTTCCAATATAGCACTTTACCTCTACCATCAAATACATACAACACCGTTATTAGCGGCTTAAAACCCTACATGACCTACAAATATAAGTAATACAAGCAATCACTAGAAAAGGAAAACCGCACCAGAAACCTAACTCAAACATTTTAAAAAGCCCTCTAGTGCTCTTTGGCTCTTTGCTGCCATGCACCTGCTGGGATCTGATCTTAGCTCACTAAAAAAATCATATCAAGTACACATGACCTTACCTTATTGTTTATCAATGAAAACAACGGAACCGGGGTGGTCCAATTGGTTATATATGAATATAAATGGAATAATGTATATTTTTGTTTACAGGGATGTGTAGAACTTTAGAGATCATTAAGCTCTATGGATAACCATGTTAAATTCATGGTATTACTAGCTAGCCATATACTACGCCTCCCTGAGCGAATAAAATATAAATGAACCATATTATTTATACATAGTCTCGAATGCAAGACAATGAATTTAAACCATGTAGGAACACACCGGAAAATTTGAGAGCATTTTGCAAGAAATTCAATATTGCATGATATATCCATATAATTATTTAGATTATCTATGAGTTCACAGCACATAATCAGAAGGCTCATGAACAAACATAATTTCCATTCCTATGGTCTGATAGCGAACAAACATTGCTGTTAATTAGTGCCTAATAGTGGGCATTATTAATCAGCATAACTGGTGTGCCTTGTTTTTGGGTAAACCAACCATCGATTTCTATGTGCTCCAAAGGCCTCGAGGTAGGGTTTGATCGTTGCCTGATGGAGCCGCGGTTTTGTTAGAACTTTGATCTGATTCACCCTTCTATGTGCTCCTTTTAATTAGTACTATTTCCAACTATATGCCAATGGTCTCTTAAAGCTATGAACATACTAAATTGTTTAATATTTTCATGATTAACCTAGAATATCATAATCTCTATGTGACAAAATAATGTACTTCTTTTATGTACATCAACGACCAAAGCTTGTTTCTTCTTATTAAAAAAATGAGAGTGCATGCAGCCTAAAGCTAGCTATAGCAGAAGGACTGAGTGATGGGCACTACAATATTAGTAGAACAAAGCTTAGGATTGGTCGTTGCAATTTGTCACTTGGTACTGACTCATGTTGTGACCACACCTTTTGGCCTGGCGTATCGATCGATCGATCGATCGGAATGAAGCCTCTGTTTTTGGTGAGAAAAAAGAAGCCCACTGTTTGTCATATGCCTATGAGGGTGTGGCATGTAGAATCCATCAACGGATTGGACAATGGGCATGTCTCGGACCACGGTTTTCGAGGGTAAGCAAGGACTCTTCTTCACCCTCCGTCGTTATATATTTGGACATAGGCTATCTCTGAATACATAGCTAGAATTTAGTATTTTTTTATCGGGATAAAGGGAGCAAATGAATTGTAAGTGTAAATATTTATTTGGTGGTTTTTTTTCTAGGGAAGAAACAAGAGCACTGCTCTTCACTATTAGAAGATTCACTGGGTGTATTCATAATGCTCAATATACTTATTTTTAAAATACAATACTCTAAAAGCATATGCAAATATACATCCTTAGTAGTCTATCGTACGAATCTTTAGACGAAATATTTATCCAACAGTGTTTGTGTACATCATAATTGTTTCATATTTTTTGAATGCCATAATAGTGTTGTTTGTAATTCAAATTAAAGAGATAGATTGATACCTAAACACGATATTTTCTAATTGTATCAAAAGATAGAACATCGCAACTTCACAATCCGCGTAAGTGCCAAATGGAGCCTAAGTTGATCACTTAATTAAGCCTGGAAGTTCATTTTCGTTTCTCTGCAATTCTAGTTACTAGAGAAACGATCTTTTATCCTAATCTCCAAAACACAAATATATCAATAAGATTAAAAACCGGTACTAAAGATGCTTTAGTACCGGTTCTAAAAGTTTAAGTCCGTAAAAATATTCTTAGTCCTGGTTGCTAACACCAACTAATACTAAAAATACATTTTTAGTACCGGTTGGTAATACCAACGAGACTAAAATAAATGAACTTTAATCCGGGTTAGTGTTACCAACTCGGACTAAAGACGGTTAGTAACATTAACCGGGACTAATGATATTTTTAAGTTACCAACTAGTATTAAAAATACCTTCAGGGTTAGTTTAAAAAAATATCTCTATCCAAGTCAGAAGTGTGTGGTAGGTAGGATGGTAACACGCGTGAGGGCTGAGGTGAGAGATGTTGAGTTCGAACCCTGCATCTCGCATATTTTCAGACTTAGTGTGCATCTTTATTTCAAACGGTACTATAGATCAAGATTTTTAGTCTCGATAATTTAGCTCCGGTTGTTATAATCGGTAGTAAAGGGGTTACAAACAGGTATAAAAAATCTCTTATCCGGGAGTGTAACATTCATATGCTTTCCATGATAATGCATAGGCAATATAAATTTTGGGTATTTATTTTGAATCAGTTTACAATTGTGTATATCTTAATTTCTGTTTTTCTTAGATTAAGTCGAATGGATCTTCAAGTGCAATTATTAATTTGGATGTGGGGGAAAATAAGGCGTGTTCTGCGTTGCAAAGATTAAAGTGAATCTTTGTTTAGATTGAGAGCTAGCTCGCTAAGCTAGTTATCTTGTCGTCTTTTGTCCAATGAAAATATTACATCTTGTACTTCGAAATCCAAAAGGTAGTTAGCAAAAAGGTGCAGAAAAATAGAGGCACAAATGTAAAGAGGAGGCATGATACTAGCAAAGGAAAAAGTTCTTTTGCCTGGAAGGATATAGAAATGACAAGTGGTTCAAGAATAGGTAATCTAGCCACTTTTTGCCTAGACATCTAGGCTATAATTAATCAGATTGCATGCTGGGATTCATATGTTTGCAATCATGCAAAATATGAAATTCTAAAGTTACATAGTCATGTTAGAAAATGTAATAACAAACTAAGTTCTCCATTCTGCCCAAGATTGATATGATAGTCTTGGACAAATGGAACATGGGACTATCAAATTATTACAATTGAATGACTTTTAATATCAATATAAAGGAAAAGGACTAGGTAAATTGCATCGAAGGGTCCGTTATTCTTGCCAAAGGACAATGCTAGCTATACCAAGTTACCCAGATTTTATTCAATATTGAATATGGTTGGTTATCACGCATGGGAAGAGTAGAATTTTTTGAATTACAAGCTACCTAAATGATGAGGATATGATCATGGATACCTTATGTATTCAACAATCAAAGGTGCATACTTTATATACTTTATATGTACAATTTACATGTTATATATTTAAACAAATGATACTACACTATGAATTCTGTGTGTTTTCGATTGTAGAGGTACTTATTTGGGTGAAGGAAAAGAGACTGAGCACAAGGAATGCATGGATGATCACATAAATTGATTGGGGACCAAACAAGACCTTCTCCAAGTCTACTCTACCTCACCACGTCACTTTTGGTCCATAGAAGGCAAGAGATACAGTTTGGAACATTTTGGATTCGGATTCGGATCTCCTGACAGTATTAACTTCAAATGGACCTAGCAGCTGATCTAGAAGGAATATCGGGGTCCTTGAGTACTTGATGGAAAACTTATGGAGTCTACTTTCAGATGGTTTTGATCCTACGTCAAAATTCCTACCGATCTATCGGGAATATGCAAAACAAGAAATGTACATCATCCAGTCCGAGTCTGATTTGGACATTGGGCCTTGTAATTGTGTCGTGGTCCAAGCTCAAGGGGTGGAAGCTCTAGGGCTAACCCTAGAACATCCCTAATCATATTTACTTAGTAGCCGCCATAGTTTAGAGCTGGGTTTTGCTTAGATTATTTCTACCATTACATTTTCGCCGCTAGTTCGGTTTGTCGAACCCCAAATTCGAGTGCTTAATCATTCATATGCAATTGATTTTCTATCTACCATGTTCTTGCTTATGTTCTTCGATTCACATGCAGGGATTAGACTTCTCGGTAAGGTCAATCGGGCGGTGCACGGTTGATAACCAGAGGAGACGTGGTGCTGCGATTGTAGAGTTCGGATCGTGTTGATCGGAAGCCGGATCGTGTGTGTCAAGTTTCACCAAATCAAGAGTTATCAATACCTATCTGAAGATCGGGACCTAGTCCCTCATCACTAAACTTTTCAATCTGAAACATACATTGAAGGACTAAACGTTGGTCTTCAATGCAAAAGCTTAGTGCTAAACAATACAAATGTTTAGAGAAATATTTACTATAATTCGTTCTATTGTTTTGGGGAATATATACATTTGATGAATAGCTACCTTTTTGCGATAATATTAGGATGTGTTCTTTTGGAGGGGTTGGTGAAATGAAGCGACTGATTAGCGTATGATTAATTAAGTATTGTCTATAAAAAACTTGAAAATAGATTAATATGATTTTTTAAAGCAACTTTCCAACATAATTTTTTTTTTGCAAAAAAGTGCACCATTTAGCAATTTAAAATGCATGCGCGCTGAAAACGGGAAATGTGAGTAGGGATTAGGCCAAAGAACACAACTTTAGTGGTGTGGTGTAGTCGTTGGTGCATGAATTCACTTACTAAGATTAAAATCTTGGTGCCCCTAAATATTATGCACACGTGAGTGTGTTTTTAATAAGAAATAGTGAAGCCAAGGATGTGGTGTTAATCTTCATCTTTTTGAGCATGTGTTAGGGGATACACTTGCGGGTGGGTGCGTGTTAGTGTACATGTGCATCTTTCGTGTAGTAAAAAAATAGTATAGATAGATTGCACTGCAAATTTGATAAATGATATAGCTCCAACCTTTTCACAGCTAATAGGTAGATTCACACTTTCCATTATAATTTTCTCAACTATCTCCTAATTTCCATGTAATGTTGTATCCAAGATGAACAATTTCCCAGCTCCTGTGTCGCTCCAGGAGGGGCCGGCTCGAGCAGCGAAACCCTAGCCGCCGCCTACACCTCCCCTTCCCACGCCCCTTCCCCTCGCCGCCATCTGAGCATACGCTGGCAGTCTGCGCGGGTGCTAGGACGACGTCGGCGAAGTGAGAGCATGCGCATGCTCGCGGGGACAGCCACGGCGGTGCCAGCGCAGCGGGCGCTCGGGGTGAAGGCAGCCGCGCATCCAGCGTGCAGGCGGCAACGCTGCGGGCACTCGCGACGATGGCGGTGGTGGTTGGTCGTGCTTCGACGGCCATATCCATGGCCACCTTGGCTGGATCTGGCTTGGTCAGTGGTGCTCGCGGCGACGGCGGTGGCGCAGCAGGGTTGCTGGCGCTCGTGGCGACGGTGGCAGCAGTGCAGCGGTGTGCAGGCACTCGCGGCAGCGACGGCGGCCCAGCTAGGTTGCGGGCGCTCGCGACAACGATGGTGGCGGCTGGCCGAGCTTCGACGGTTGGATCCATGTCGCCTTGGCTAGATCTGACCAGGTCAGCGGCACTGCAGGTGCTCGCGGTGACAGTGGCTGTGCCGGCAGCGGAGCTGCGGGTTCTTGTGGCGACGGTGGTGGCGGTGCAGTGGAGTGCGGGCGCTTGCGGTGATGGTGGCAACAGCTAGCCGAGCTTCGACGGTCAGATCCATGGCCGCCTTGGTTGGATCTGCTCGAGCCGGTTGTGCTGCGGGCGCTCATGGTGACGAGTCGCGCTTGGTCAACTGAGTGCCAGCAGTGGTGACCGGCGACAGCCGTGGACTGGCCTTGGGCGCTATAAGGTGGTGTGGTGGTCTGGCGATGGTCGTTGTGTAGGATTGTTGTTTGGGGCTTTGATTAGGAATCGATGGCGAAAGCCTTGCCAGGCCATGGGCCGACATGACGATGACGCCATTAGGTGTTGTTCCCCTTTTTGGAGGCATCGTTCTGGCGTTGACCTCTCCTAGCACCAAGAACCTTCCGTGTGCAACGATAGCTATTGGTGGACTCCTGCAATGCCTTTGAAGCTCTACCAGCCTAGGGTGTTTGATGAGGCCTTTGCTCCCTTGGTTCTGTTCCTTGCTCTACGGTGGGTGTTCATTGTTCTTATTTGGTTACCGCTGGGTAGAGTCGGAGCTGCTTCGCTCTAGGGGTGCGACGAACCTTGGTAACGATGACACATTGCAATCTCTTTATGTGGTTGTTGATGCTAGCTGTGTGTAGGAAGTGGTTCCTTGATTGTTTGGACTGATGTTCTTCATGGGTATTGTTTCTGTTTGTTCATTTCAGCGTCGGGGTAGCACCGCAGCGAAGTCGAAACTGCTATGTTGCTTGGGTGGTAAGCTCGGCAACGATAACATATGTGGGTTGCTGTGTCGTCTCTCTGACAAGTTTGGACAATGCCTTGCGTCGGGATCCGTCGTGGTAGCTTAGGTTAGATTAGCTGTTGGTATAGGTTTGTAGTTGCGGTTTTCGTTCAGCTTTCCCTAATTAACTAGGCACTGCAAGGTTTGGTTCCTTTGGAATATCTTCTTCTTAATATAAAACATCGGCAAGATCGTTCGAAAAAATATGAACGATTTGTACTCGAAATTTTTTCTACCGTCTACAATTTATTTCTGTCGTGTTTTGAGCCTAAAAAAGCTCCTTTTCTTTACAACTGGGACAAAAATGAAAGCCTGGGTCCGGCCTCCAACTAGTTTAGTTTAGTAGCTTCGAGAAGAGTACATATGGATAATTGAACAAGCATGTTAGCGCCGCTAACTATAGCTCGCTAGCGCCTTTTATCTTTCCAGCATTTGTCCGGACGGGCAGATCTCATACTCGTGCAGCATGCTGGTTGCTATCTCCGGATAGTTTTTTTTTAGTGCACGAGTGGGCGGCCACCGGATAACGAATTACCGATCCCACCACCTATATACTGCTAATACAGTGCTACGCATGCATCCCCTTCCAGGCTTCCACTAGCCACCAGTAGTACTTCCTCGGAGGTGGATTCTAAATTTTTAAGGGATATTCACTCGTTGTTTATATATTACCCAAATGATTATAATAAAATAGATTAATATATGATAAATCACTCCACAAACATGCAAGTTAAACTTTAACTTTTATAAGTTACAACGAAAAAAACAAATTAAACTGTGACCTTACATTTAAATTTATTTTTTTCGTTGCAACTTGTAGAAGTTAAATTTGACCTTACATGTTTGTGGAGTGATTTATCACATATTAATCTATCTTATTTAAATTTTTTTTTTAAATTTTTTCATAACTAATTAGGTGACATGCAAACAACAAGGAGATGTTCACTCGAGAATTTAAAATAGTTTCCCGTACTCCCTCCGTATTCAAAATATATGCAAGGGTTATAGTTTTTTTAATGAAGATTAAAGAGAAGTAAAATAGTAGAAAAAATTAAGTTATTGGAAAAGGTAAAATTTTTTGATACCTCAATGTACCTAGCTATTAACTAAAGTTACCAAATTTAACATCTTTCGATACCTCATCAAAAATGATAAAATCAAAACTAAATAATAAAAGACTAAACTTGAATCCCGCGTGCTGGTGGATAAAATCTATAGCTATAAATTACATCACTATTACCTAAAGTTACCAAATTTTACACTTAAAAAACACGATATCTTCTGATACCTCGTCAAAAAGATAAAATTAATCAAAACTAAATAATAAAAGACTAAACTTGAATCCCGCGCACTGGTGGATAAAATCTATAGCTATAAATTACATCGCTATTACCTAAAGTTACCAAATTTTACACTTAAAAAACATGATATCTTTCGATACCTTATCAAAAAGATAAAATTAATCAAAACTAAATAATAAAAGACTAAATTTGAATCCCGCGCACTGGTGGATAAAATATATAGCTATAAATTACATCGCTATTACCTAAAGTTACCAAAATTTACATTCCAATACCTCGTCAAAAAGATAAAATTATTCAAAACTAAATAATAAAAGACTAAATTTAAATCCCGCGCGCTGGTGGATAAAATCTATAGCTATAAATTACATCACTACATCAAAGCTCCTCGTTTAAATATCGTTTGGTGAGAGTTTATTGTATATTTTGCAATTTGCATCTACCTCTCGATCGACAAGAAACTATCTGAATAATCCTCGTGCAGGCATATGCGGATATATAGCTAGCTAATTGTAATCCGGCAACAGTGTGAGAATATTTTCTTCTTAGCTGGCTCCGACAAATCTTTTGCAAATGGATGTGAGTGGAAGCATACGTAAGTACGTACTACTTCCGTCCTAAAATAAACGCAGCCGTGAATATCCGTGTTCAACGTTTAACCGTCCGTCTTATTTAAAAAATTTATGAAAAAATTAAAAAAATTAGTCACACATAAAGTACTATTTATGTTTTATCATCTAATAACAACAAAATACTAATCATAAAAATTTTTTAAATAAAATGAACAGCCAAATATTAGACATGACCAGTGCAAAACTATACTTGTTTCAAATAAAGGTAGTATATCCCAAAGCTGTCTCCGACCGATGAATTTCAGTTTGTAATGTTGTCCAGCGCACATATTGCAGAAAAGACCGGAGCAGACGGCAATACGTGCAACCTGCATGAAATGCACATATTGCTAGGTAGCTTAGTTAATGCTAACAAAGAAAATCTTCGGTGACCCTCGTTAAATGATGAAAGGTCGAGGCCACTTAGAGATGATAGGGTTGGTAATACGAGAAAAAAATGAAATAAGAATTAATTAATGAGAAAAATAAGTACTCTGAATAGTGTTAGAAGTGCCTATATTTTAAATAAATTTTAAATGTTAAAAGTACTTATATTTTAGAATGAGTAAAGTATATGTATATATTTTTACTAAATGTTCACCACTTACTTGATTGACGCCGGTTCGAACCTTACATGCCATGATATGATAACATCCCTTTTCACTTTTAGTTTTCCTTTATTTGTTCTGTCCATTAATTTTTAAGACTGATCGAGAATATTAGAAATTCAATACGCATAGGACTTATATAAGCCAATGATGCTGCGGTTTAAGGTGAGTTATAAAAAGCGACTCTAAAGGGCACACTTCCTAAGCTATTAAATGGTATGTTTAGAGTTTTTTCTAAAAATAATCTATTTCAAATTTATAGTAGTTAATAGTTAATATTAAATCATGCGTTGATATCTCCTTTCACGATAAGGCAATCGGCCGCTCTTGTATGGTAAAAACAAGCTTAGCATGACACTAATGCTGTATTAAGTGAATTGTGCATCTTTACTCCTTTGTTTCAATATGAATTAGCTTATTAGTTAGCAAAACTAAATAAAATTCTCTAGCTTGACAGAGGACTCTTGCTATTAGCAAACATGAATGTGCATGATAAATGTGATGGCAATGAGATCATATTGCCATAATTACACTCACTGCGTGATATATATCAACCATCTTTTTCTCTGCGTGATTTCTCTCTTGTCGATTCTACCTGTCCACTGGCTGCATGCTTGGATTGCTTGCACCTACTTTATTGATCAATGGCCCCTAGGAAATGATAGTGGAGAAGAAACATTGGGTAAACGGCTTTGATATATATATTTTTTTCACTAGATTTGAGTAAACTGCATGCCAAGTTAATTAATTATATTGGACTAGGTTAGGAGCTAGGATACGTCCTATGTGTGAGCCAAGACAAAAATTTGGATTTACCAAGATATGGATGTGTGCCAAAATCGTTCTCTACTAGCTCCCAGCATAATTTTGTAAAATTTTACTTTATAAATAGATGAGGAGAACTAATGCGACTTAATCCTACTTTTGGCCTCTAGCGAACAGTTAAACGCCAAGTGTAGCAAAATGTTGCCAAAATTTCGCTTGGCACAGTTCTCAAACCAAACAAAACCTGCCCTAATTTGCATGTATATCCTGTTAGGTCTGTTTCTCTTACATCAAGTTTTGATGTAATTGGACCATATAAATTACTAAATTAGCGGCATATATAGTTGTTAAACTCGGACAAATGGTTGAATCGTTGAGTCCGTCGGTTCATGCATATGCATCTCCGGTCTTTTACTCGAATTAAACCATTCCATGTGCTGTTCTAGCTTTCCTGGTTTAACGGTGGTCTTGGCCGGATATCTAGTTTAAGCGTCTCATGTATACTTGTTGTCTTATCAACTGCGCCGTAACCAAAATTTAAATTCTTGATTTATAGTAGTTTATTTTGAGATCTTTTATCATAGTTTATTTTCTAGTATTGACTTTTAAAGTACTTTAAAACATCTATCTAAACATTTTACCTATAAATTATTTTTGGTGGTTTAGTTAGATTAAATGATCGGAGCAATTTAACTATGATCGATCAAGGGCAAAGCATGGATTATGTAACCAACTGTAAGAGGAACACGATGACCTTGAAAGAGGAATCGATTATGGATTATTATCCGCCTGTTAGTTTTGGTTGTTTATATGCAAACATCGAGTCAAAATGGTTCCCTTTATCCTCCTTTTCAAGAGCACGCATAAGTTACTTTCTGAATCTCAATTGGCAAGTATTCTTGTAACATAATATATTAATATTTCACTACCAGTTTCTTTCCCTTAATTAACTTCCGAAAGTGGAATGAACAAGGAAAATTGTAGCTGATAATTAATTATCCACATTTTGTTTTAGATGAGGAAAGCTGATACGTACCTAAGAGGTTAAGAGTGGCTAGCTGGACACACATATGTTCCATATGGCTTCCTATATGATTGTACAAATATTCCTAACTTCATATGATAGATCAGCACTATACAGTGGCAATTAGTGTATTTATTCTTATCTGGTAGGAGTCGCCTTCCGAACTATGGACAATGATTTTGAGTGGTAATTAAGGACCACGACACATTTGGATCAGCCTGACCGGGCCTCTGAAATGTAGTATAATTAATAAAGTTCTTGACTAGTCATTTTGTTAAGAAAGGCAAAGTTTATAGCTCCTTCACTAGATAAACACGGCTGCCTTCTCTTAAAGTAAGGAGTAAGAGTGACTTTACAGCTCTTTAATTCGTGTTCGGTTAGTCTCCAAGAGAGGGTTTGAATGGAAATAATATATCTCCCATTTATTTAAGAGATTAATCGAACAAGATCTTTAAAAACCCAATATATATACCACAGTGTTTACTAACGATACCACGGTTTTTACTAACAAAGTAATTTGTTTATGTGTACTCTCTCTATACTTCAATAGTATAGGGATCGAGGTACTGAAAGATTATTCAAAATTTAGAATGGTAGTGTGGTACTTCATGTGGTTCAGTAGATTAAAGATTTAGAAGGGGTGCATCATTCTACACGAATTACATTTTTGTTAGCACTTGTCGCAATTCGATCATCGCCCCTCCACGTATGAATCCACGACCTCACATTCTTTTATTAGCTAAGATCAACACTTGGTAGACAGGCTCGTATGGAACTTCCATGTCATGAGATCTCTTTTAACCACATCACCGATACTTATATCAAAGTTTTTTTTTTCATACCAGCTAGGTTGACGTGGTAAATACAATATTACCATGCCCAATATGTGTGATGTGGTGGTGTTGTTTCTTTCTGACAGGCGGGGTGGCGGACATGGCAGCGTGGCCAAAAGGTTTATAATTGGAAATAAATTTAGTAGAGTATATTCTTAGAATTAAAAATTAAAAAGGTTCAAAAATTAATAAAATTTCTCTTTGGCTGAAATATACGCCCCCACACGCTAGTCGTGCAAATTAGTAATTCCCAATGTACCTCACCATGTCCCCTTCCCTTTCTCCGATACCGCCATTGAGAAGTATAAGGATAAGTTCACTATGTTGAATCTGTGATGTGATTCCTTATTACTTTTATTTGTGATTCAAATATAACTTAACATGTACAGTGGTTCTTTTTTTTCGATTTGTGATTGAGATGTAACTTAGCATGTAAGAACTTCGTTTTTAATTTGTTCGATTTATGATCCATATGTAACTTAGCATTTACAAATTCTGAAATGTGAGCGTGATTATGGGATTTAGTATCTTTTACGGATTTGCTGGAGTGTAGTGTGGCTCTGCCTTCTTCTGATTTGTTGGAGTAGCCTTTTTTCGCGGTAGTTTCCTTTTTTTCCTTTTTGTCTTTTCTTTCTTCCTTCGGCATAGGTCTGTCTAGTCCATTACATTGTGTAACAAAAACTCTTTTCTTTTTAATATATTGATGTTTAATTTTTTTTGCGCGTTCGAAAAAAACAATCCTTTAACTTGAAGAGTCGGCTCAGTGTTGTTATTTTTACTCGTCGAAAGCCATAACCACCCGGTTCTCAATTTAGCACCAATAATCATCCCTCATCGATGCCGAATAAGTAGTGCCAATTCCAAATCTAACACTGTTAGGTTCTTATGGAACCAACACTAATCACTGATACGCTTACTAGGTAGTGACAACTCCTTAATTTGGAGATCGATAATTTGGTGGTGACTGGCATTGGTGTAATAATGAAGGAGTTAGTGTCGAGCTAGCTAGCTAGCTGCTCCCTCCGTTGCGTAATTTAGGATGAGATTAATTAGATAAATTTGTAGTACGAATCTAGATAGATTTATCTATATTCGTATTATTTTAGAACGCATGTAATAGACGCCGGCAGATCGCTAGCTAGCTAGCCTCACGTGGCTTGGCTCGATCGCACATATCCCAGCATCTTTATTTTCTCTCCGATAGCATGCATGGTGTAGTAAAGTGCAATATTGAGCGCACATACTATAGTGGCAGCCAAGCAAGACTCCATCGAGTCAGCGATATGATATGAT